>OU015496.1:47348700-48038700 GCA_907164885.2 Dolomedes plantarius
AACCAATCAATCAAATTTAAAAGGATATATAAAAAAATTGCTATTAAAAAAAGGTAGAATTTTTAAAAAATTTTGAATTGGGAATTTTTTCTTTTAAAATAAAAATTTTGGGGGGAGGGCCCAACATTCGGGGGCCCCTAGGCCCGGGCCTACTGGGCCTAATGGAAAATGAGGGCCTGGCTGAAGGTAAAGCGGTAGCTTCAAACTCATAGTATGGCATTTTTATGTACTATATCAAATTCGGATCATTTTGAGATTTTTTATCAAAATTGACTCTCTAATCGGGAAACGTAAAACTTCACACCCACACACCCAGAAAGTAATGTAATGTCTAAATATATCTACATGCATGTATGTATGTATTTACACATATACACACATATTTGTATATATATATTTTTTTAAAATTTATTTTCTTATTAATAGTTAAAATAAAAAAATCTAAACTATCAGAAATTAACAGTTTAATGATAATATAATTAATCTACCTACCCACATACCCACATACCCACACACCCACATATTATGCTATAAGATGTGCGCACTTCCATGTGAGTCAGCTCGACGGCCAGAAGATAACGGAAAAAAAAATCCTGATGTGTGCTTCAAAGAAACTGGTTCTAAATCTTCACTGGAACCGTGTCTGAACACTGATAGCAGCGCCATTAATATCCGATTTAAATTCGGGGGGCGCCATCATCTATTCCAACCTATTCCTTTCAGGGTGCAGAAGATGGAAAGGAAAAGAATTCCTTCCGAACGAAAAATAAAAAAAAGCATGAAAAAAATTTTTTTTTCAAATTATTTTGATGGCTGGCACTGGGCCTCAAACGCTAATGGCTGGAGGGGAATTTCTTATGGTAGGCCACCATCCGTCTTTTTTTTTTTTTTAATTTATTTATTTTTTCCCCCTCTGACTTACACACAAAATATCAGTTAGGGAAATTGGATTTCGCCCGAAAAGAAAAACGGCCGGAGGTGGATTTGCATATGAAGCAAATGGTATTAAAAGGAATCGGCCGGATTTGTGCTTCGAGAAAAGAAATGTCGGCCTCAAGGTGATTCGGAAGACGGCCGAAATGATCGGTTTACTGCCGTAAACGCGTGTTTCGAGGGGTTTATTCTGGAGTTTAGTGGATGCTGCTCCATGCTGCTGTGAGTTGAGATATTAAGAGTGACACGTCCCATTTCGATGTTATGTTTGCTGAATGTGTGGCGTACTGCAACCTGATGACCGCAGAAGTATAGGTACATTAGGATGTCGATGGCGAATGGATGGATTTTAAGTGCTAAGCAACTTTTCTGTTGTACCGAAAAAATAAAATTAATTGTAGTAGTAGTTATTAAGAACTACTACAATTAATTTTACTACTACAATTACTTACCCTAATACCGTTAATGCGTACTTACCCTAATTCCCGTTACTGACTGAATTAGGGTAAGTGCGCATTTTTGCACTTCTGTCTTTTTGTATTTCTGTCTTTTCATTTGTGTTCTTTAGGATAGTATGTGTACTTGCATTTATGGTGCGTTGAGCCCTAAGTGCAAGTTGTCCGTGTATTTTCATTTGATTTGACTATCTGTTTCAGTGGGGATCTCGGGGCCTTGGTATGTCTTTCGGTTAGAACTGCATCCTATTCAGAAAGTTTCCCTTTGGGGTAACTGATTTGGATAGGCCTCCTGATGACGAGACCAGTCGGTTACCTCGATATATAGTTTAGTTCCGTTACTACTACAGAATCTTGCCTTATGGTGCGTAGAATCCTAAGTGCGTGATTTCTGTTTATTTTTGTCTACATTCTTCCTATAATTATCTAGCTCTGTTGAATTATTTAATTTTAGTTATACTAGTTGGTACCTGTCAAAACATGACGGCTAGATAGTAAATAAGTGCACTAATACTTAAAGTATTCTCAACACATCATAGCCAAATGTTGAAAATAATAATAATGCGCAGAAACAAATTAATGTGTTTAAGCGGCCTCATGCTTAGTGAGTATCTAAAGCCAGATTTAAAAATGTCACTGAGTATGCGCAGAAAGCAATTTTTTTTAATTGTAAATTATCGCTAATTAAGAAACGTAAAATAAACAATTTCCATCAGGTTTAATCTTATATTTCACAAACATAATTATCATAAAAATATAAAACGCAGAGAGAGAGACGTGTTTATCATTAAAACATGTCACTGAGCATACGCAGAAACAGTGGGTTTCTAAAGCCAGATTTCAACATGGCACTGAGCATGCGCAGAAATCAATTTTAAATTGTAAATTATCGTTAATGAAAAGAAATTGTGGTTACAAAAACCAAATTCGACAAATCTACAGATTGCAATCTGTCATTTAAGACCAAAATGAAGTAAACTGATGCAGTAGTTTTCTCTCACGGACTGCCCAAAAAGTCGGCTTAGCAACTTAAATATATAGATTTGTTATTAAGAAACTATGCTCGGGCTCGTTGGAGGCGATACTGTCATCATCTGATATATATGAGAGAGAGAAATTGTATTTGTGTATATACCAACATTCATATACACACAGGATCAAATCTCAACTACCACCAATGCATTTATACTTAAGGGGTTGGAATAAGAAACTATGGAATGGATATCAAATATTTTGAATTCCTCTTTGCATTAATGGGCATTTACATATGTATATGAGCGAAGACTATAACCCCCTCCACGCCCCCCCCCCCCCCCCACACACACACTAGGATGGCGGCCTTACGATTTCCGACTCTATTGCCGCGGCTGCCTCATATTCACGTTAATGGCTTGGCTTAAGTCTAAACAAACAGCTTGTGCACTTTGTATGCGCTTACTTGGAGGTTGCGGACGAGACGGATGGTTAAAATTTGCCTTTGGCGTAAAAAATCGACTCTGTTGCTGGCTTTCAAATTCCCATCAAGAGCAGAAAAGCAAAATAATTATTTGTTCTCTAACATATTTAGTTCAAAACGTCAAACTAAATTGTGAAGCCGCCAAGAAGCTTTGTATAAATTGAATGGTTTTCCCCCGATAACGATTTGTCATAAATTAGAAAAAGGCTTGGGTAATCACACTCCCCGTTGTCCAGTTCGAAGGCAAGTAATTTTTGCGGCACGATAGAATCTAGAAACTTGCATATTTGCCATTCCTTGATATTAGTAGCCCATGCCTTTATCAGAACACCGCACATCCGGTGTAATCAAAATCTGCATAGTTTTCTTAACCTAGTCTCAGAAGCAAAAGAAGCAAGTTAACTCGACCATACTTAACCTGAGAAGATGGCTTCGCGGAAATCAGAGACACGCAAACAACGTTAACCTAGAATTCGATCGCATCAGTGCACAAACGATGTTGAAAAACGATAACAAGAAGAAAAGTCGACCAAAACAATCGATTAAGAGACTAAAACTAGTCGAAAACATCAGCACCGGTGACAATAAAAATATCAGGTAATAGTTTTATCAAGCAGTGTCTACAATTGTTTGCGATAGAAATAATGGTTCAAACAGACCGATCCCATTACAGGATCCGTATCAGACAATTCTGTACCATTACAGATTCAGTACCAAAACAACGTCTGGATAACTTCAAAATAGTCACAAACAAATCGATTAAAGCAGTTAAAGAAAAGATATCGAAATAAAAGTCAGAACTGATCAGACAGAAAAGAACAATAGGGTTAGAGTAGTTTTTTTTTTTTAAGGAGGGGGGGGGGGCTGTAAGTCGTAGTATAGTAAAATGCTTCGAGGCTCCTTCCTTTTTTTGTTAACATTAAGTGTCGTTCGCCTCATTGTTTGTAAGAAATAGTTCTCTATAACCATCATCATCATTCGTTAGTAGAAAAGTTCTTGGAGACTCCCAAAGATGAGCCAAGCACTTAGAGCTGATTGTCGATTTTGATTTTTTCTAATCTTGCAAACATGTGTCTCCCATTTAAAAATTTACGTTTAATACACATAAATAGTATAGCAATATCTTTTTCTGATAACTCTTAAAATTTTTCAACATATTAATCCTCTCTCAAGCTCATCGAGCCGAATGGAATTTCAGTGATTATATTTATTTACTCTAAATATAACCACACGCACTCGCATTCTGTATTCATATTGATCTTTGGTAAATGTAATCAGGGCTTTACTCTACAACTGCTCGATTATGTAAGAGTTTCAATTCGCGTATAAGAGGCGAAACCACCTAATGTCGTCTGGCTTTATAACGTTCGCTGTGATACAGATCCTATTTCTCTGGGATTTCCTGAATAATTATTCCCTTTTGTCTCCCACAAAGTCATTAAGGAATTCCGAGGCACTCTGAGCTTGTTTTTTTTTTTTATTGGAGTAAGCATTTTGTATTTATTTTTTTCTCAGATTTTTTAAATAACAAGATTAAATTTTTTTAAAAATGCCAGAACGATTTTAAAACTTATATTTGAAAATTATTAATTCAAAATATATAGTATGTTCATTTTTTATAAGAACCAGTTGTCTTATTTGCTTATTTTCACCCTCCTGTATACAGAATTCAAGCCAAGGCGATAAAAACGTTTTTCATAAGAATTTTCTGTGTCGATTTCCCCCCCCCTCCCCTTCGAAGGCCTTTTAATATAAATCGAACGTTCATTTCCAAAGAACTATAACAGCCAGTGACACTTCGCTTTGTTTCAAATGAGATTACGAGTCGGAAAGACTACAAATCTGAAATTTTTTAAATGGCTCGAAACGTTTACCTGAGGAGGGAATAAACATTTAAGAATATACAGTGATTTCCGGTTATAAGAATCACGTTTGTTATTACTGTTTTTGATTCTTATAAGCAGTTGATTCTTATAGCCGAAATTTAGGTTTTTGGACAGGCACACACACACACACCTGTATATACATATATTAGATAATTTACCTTAAAATTCTCTTTAATTTACGTTAATTATCTTTTAATAAAATTATTTTTTATAATTTTAAAAATACAACTTAATTTCTAGACCTATAAGTAAATACACATGATTATAGTCTCAGACGAAGATTCACCTTCTAGCTTACTTTTCACGGTTTGATAACGTGCTGAATCTACTAATGTCACGTTTGCCTAAGTGATAGTGGACACTTCGCCGAAGATTTATGTGTTTCAGGGTCGAGGAAGCCGCAACCGGGATGTGGAAGGTGGGAAAAAAAAAGTCCCTATTTTTGTTTGTCAGTGGAGAAAAGTGAAATCGGACCCCGACGGGTAAAGATGCCCCCGGGTCAAGCTAATAAGACAGTGTTGTGCTAAAGCGTTTAAGGGGAAACTTATGTTATGTCTAACAAAGAAAGGGATGAATTCTACGACTATATTCCATCCACATCTTATCAATCTTTCTTAAAAAAAAAAAAAAGAAAGAACTTCGTGCCTTTTGAGGGTTTAAGTGGCTTTTTTGGAAAAATGAAAGGAAAGCGAAGAGTGTAAACTGATTCTTAAAACCGGTGGATTGATTCTTTAAAGCGAAAATTTTAACATGGAAATAATACATTTGTTTTTGCTTTCGCGATATTGATTCTTATAAACGGTTGATTCTTATAACCACTGATCACTATAAGCGGTGGTTACTGTACTTTGTTCTGCTTTTTAGATATATAGCCATTCGCTTCAACTCATTTTTCTAGTTATTCAGGAAATATAGCGACCGAAAATAACCTCTCTGCCCCCCCCCCCCCCAGAAAAAATCCGATCCATTTGTTCCCCCACCTCGGAGAATCTGGGATCTAAACAACGGGATGTTGGCGAACGGTCTCAAGTATCATCAACGTTAAACATCCGAAGAAGCTATTGTTTGAAGCTCGATCACTGTTGTGCCTGTGCGAGAATCGTTTTCCTATCGTGTTACCGGAAATATTACGAGCTTCCCCCCGAAGAAGCCCTATTACAGAAAAAAGGTATATTTCCCGTGTGATAGCCCTGTCTCAGCTTTATCGTCATGAGGTCTGGACGACTGTTTCGAAATCATATTTCGCAGAGACCCGGGTCCGTTAGTAACGTTTTGTATAATCTTGGATGTATATGAGGTTAATCTGCTCAAGCTGTTGCTTCAAGCTGAGGGAGAGAGTAGTCAAACGGTGCGTTCGTTGACCTCGGAGACCTCCAATGTTAAGTTACGTGGAATTTATTTACTCGGTATTTTTCGGATCATATATCAGCAAATGCGTATTTTTCATTTCCCTGTATTGCGTACGTAGGTTGGAGTTTCAATAAAAGATTTCCAGTTTTGACAGTTTTTATATTTTTTACAGTTATTTTTTTCATATAAACAGGGCATTCTGCTGCTATAATAATAAAAAATGGGCACGTTAAATCTGTGGGACGAAAATTTCAATGTGGTCTGTAGGAGTGGGAGGAATGTACGATCCCACTAGATGTCTGACTCTGTCAAAATTGGGGCGACACCGGGCAAAAAGTCCGCTTCCGACCCTCGTGGTGCCTAATAGGTAGGGATATGTAATTTTCGTATTTACGAAATAGATGCGAAATTTGCTGATGAGCGAATAAATGCGAAAATTATTTTTTTACTACTTCTCGTTGAGAACTTGGCGATAAACGGCTTTTTAAGCGAAATTAGGTATATATATATATATGTGTGTGTGTGTGTATGTGTATATATATATATATGTGTGTATATATATATATATATATATATATATATATATATATATATGTGTGTGTGTGTGTGTGTGTGTGTGTATGTGTGTATATATATGTGTGTATATATGTATATATATATATGTGTGTGTGTGTGTGTGTGTGTATATATATATATATATATATATATATATAAGAATAAGATGAAAGAGAAAACCAGTAATAGCTCTAAAGCTACAAGCAGCCAGGAACATCCAACATGTAAAGATAAGTATGAATACGGTTTTTGACAGCATTTCTTCATCAGCGGTGTCAATACTATCTAAAAACCAATGGATTGTTTCTGATGAGTATGATCTATTAAATAAACACACTCAGACACCGTACAATCCATTAATAACAGAAGAATTGAATAATAAATGAATTTGTATTAAAGTACTTAACCAAACACCAAGCCTGGCGCTAATCAGAGTGGAAGTTAAGAACTTGTAACCGCAAGATGACTGACGTCATAACTTGCAACCATTGAGGTAGTGGATACTTAGTTACATACTTACTAAGGTAACTTATTTTAAGAATATTATTCCATTATTTATTTAGTTTTATTTTTGTTACTACTATAAGTTAATTATTTTTTATTATTCTTATGTTTTATTTTTGTTTTTAGTAGTTATTATTTTTATTTTAACCTATTTATGTTTAACTTATTAATGCAACAGAACAAACTAATCATTAAAACAAAAACAACCAATTATGTTTTTGGATAGACTAACTGGGTAATTATTACTAGTTAGCACAGCTTTTAAGTCTATAATATGCTTAATCCTATTGTCTTTAGAACATAGCCTATTTATACGAACTAACTGATTTACAATAATGTTATTAAAAACAGATTTATGTAAACAGGTTAGATAATTTTGAAATTTAACAATATTAAAATTATATTCAGATCTTTTGTCATATAAGTCATAAGTTAATTTATTTTTAGTACTTAATTTAATATTGATATCTAGAAAGTTTACATTAATATTATCATGGCTACTTTTAATTAGTTCCAAATTAGGAGGGTAAAAATTTAAGTCTATATATATATATATATATATACAGTCGAACCTCCATATATCGCGCTTCCCCATATCGAAATTTTCTATATATCGAACTCTTAGCAAATCTCCATGTTCATTAGATAGAAAAATTGTTTCTATATATCGAAAAAATCTCTATATATCGAAAATTTTTTCAAGACTTATTGGGAGATTTTATTCCACTTTAGAATAAAATCTCTCAATTTTTGGCATTTGAAACAATACGCCGTGGACTTTAATTCGCGGACAATATCCCTGATAAAGTTTTTAGTAGACTAAATAAATACGAACATTTCTTTGAACTTTCCGCAAAACTGACTGTTCAGCAAGATATTCGTAGTTTTCTTTAAAAGAATGTAACTGTGATCATTGTAACCACTGTTTGCATTATTGTTTTTTAAAGATGTGTAGTACTCAATAAATCTTTCATATTAATTCCTTTTTTAGTTATTAACTTTCATTTAATGTGATTCGCATATAAATTAGAAATGGAGTTTCGTATACGAAAATTAGCTTGAATTTTTTTTTAGGAGAATTATGATAAAACTAAGCTCAATTCTATATATCGAAATTTCTATCTATCGAAATTTTTTTTCAGCAATTTACTACTTCAATATATGGAGGTTTGACTATATATATATATATATATATATATATATATATACACTGCTGGCCACTGTAAATGCAACACCCTGAAGGAAACATGCAAATAACATGAAATTTACAACATGCATTAGCGGAGGTGAGATATGCAAATGATTAGAATTTCAGCGCAGACGCACATCACGCGCGCCTGTAGCGCCACTTCAAAGCGCTATTTAAGGCTTGGAGATTTCGACGATTTCAAGTTCGGCAATTGTGTTTTTCTTGTGGTTTTTTCAAATAAACGATCAATTTTGCCTCGTCGAAAACAGCGATCATCTTTTGATCAAGTATCCGAGTTCGACAGAGGAAGGATAGTGGCCTACCGATATTGTGGATTATCTTTCAGGGAAATCGGTAGTCGTGTTGGATGAAACCAAACAACTGTAATGCGGATATGTGATCGTTGGATGCAGGAGGGTACGACGGACCGGCGTGTTTGATCGCATCCACCTCAGCGCACCACTTCACGTGATGACAGGCAAATTGTGCGCATGGCAGTGACGGATCGCTCAGTCACATCACGAACCATAGCACAGCACATGCAGTCTATAACGCATCATTCAGTGTCTGCGCGTACCATTCGACGCCGTTTACAGCAAAGTGGTCTGTCCGCAAGACGTCCATTACTTTGTCTACCCTTGACGCAGAACCACAGACGTCTCCGCCGCCAATGGTGCGGTGACAGAAGGATGTGGACGGCAGAATGGAATGAAATTGTGTTTACTGACGAGTCACGCTTCTGTCTGCACCACCACGATGGTCGCATTCGAGTCTGGAGACACCGTGAAGAGAGGATGCTGAACAGCTGCGTTATGCACCGCCACACTGGTCCTGCACCGGGTATTATGGTATGGGGCGGTATTGGATATCACTCTCGCACTCCTCTACAGTAGTACGTATTGCCGGTACTTTAACACTAGAACCGCGGGACTTTCGATATACCTAGAACCGCGGAGCGGGTCATTTTGACCCTAGATTGTAAACTTATAAAATATGCACAAGCGCTTAATTTATTTTACTAAAACATTTTATTTTTAAATAATAATCAATATTTCTCAGAATTTACATTAAATAATTTATATAAATCAAGAGAAAGTAACTTAATTTTTACAAAATCGTATTATTTAAAATTTTATGTCCTTGAGTATAATAACATGTCTCTTTAAAAAATATGGCATAAATTTCCTAATTTCAATGGAAAAACAAAGTATCTCTTTTTAATATGTTTAGACATAATTTCAAAAAATTAAAAATTATAAATTTTATCAGTTACTAAAAATTTTATCAGTACTTAGTTTTACAGATTATAAAATCCAATTTATTGTATGCATTTTGTACAAAACTGATTAATAAGTTTTGTACATTTTCCACAGATGGGTGCTTTACATTTTGAACACATACCTAGAGTTTTATTTTCACATTTCGAAATGTGGCATCGGACTCGTTTTCGCTTAATTTTTGGTTGTCCGTCGTTTTCATTGGTTGCTTCACATGCCCTTTTTGCCACTTTTTTATGTCGGAAGAGAACAAACTTTTCTCGCAATTCTTTAACCAAGTCTTGAATGAATTGCCGTCTACTAATAGATTTTCCAGTTACAGCTTTATATAAAACCCAGGCATTGATTGCAGCAAGGTCCAAAATATTACAAAAAAACCTGCACCGGCCATCTACGTGAAGCAGACTTGACTGTAAATTTCCTCTCCATTTGTTCAATCACGTTCACACCGTATTTAGTTGCGTTGTAGAAAGCGATTGTATCAGGTAGATTTTTTGGGTTATCTGCAATTTCTACGTTTGGATGGAGACTACTTAGCAAAAAATCGTTTTTATCTTTTTTACCTTGAAAAACAGTTAGACTCATGTCTTTATGGGTTAGTACCGTAGTCGAATACAATGTGGATTTTAACATTTTTACAGAGACTAGTATTTCTCTTCTTGAGCGTTTTACAGTTCCTACAAGGCTAGTGTTTTTGGATTTCAATACCTCTGCAAGCTCAGTGTCGGGAAATAGTTGTTCGTAGTGACATTTCTACCTTTGTTCTCATATGGACTTATTGGTCGCAGCACTACATGTTCAGAAAGAGAAACGTTGGATGGACTTAGGTTATCTTTTCCAACATACGGGAATCCATTTATCAGATATTTTGAGTCAAATCTGCAGCCAACCAGAACTTGATTCCACACTTGTCTGGTTTGTTTGGCATGTATTGGATAAACCTACACCTAGCTTTTATAGGAAATAACTGTTCATCTAGAGTTACATTAGGACCTGGAGTATAGTTAGTCTTTCAATTTTCCCTGAAACGATTTCAGATATCCGAAATAAGGGAAAATTTGTCTGTCTCTAGACGCTTTGATCTTGTTTATTTTATGTAGAAGCGTAAAAATCCCATTATTTCACGAAATTGGTCTCTTGACATTGTATTTTGGAAAAATGGTGGTCCTCAGTTCTTTGACCACAAGCTATCCAGTTCAAGTCCTTTTGCACAAAATATACCACGTGCATATAAAATTTATATAAAAACATCTATTTTGTCTAATGTTATATTCCATTCTCCTTCCCGAATCTACCGATGAGCTTCATCTTCAGCACATTTCTTTATGTGTTTCAATATCCATTCATCTATAAAAAGTCTCCAAGCACTTGAATGACTGTTGTCGATAACATTGCATTTAGCATGTGTTGTTGGGCCCCCCTACTTCTTTCAAAATATTACACTTAGATTTTCTTCCTCTATCGTTTGTTCCTAATTGAGCGACATTTCAAATTGTCCCATCTTTGCCATCTTCATTATTTCCAACTTTGAATGTTATTGTCGATTTCTTTTTCAAATTTTTTTGAGTGTGTGTATCTTTTCTTGGAATGCTTGATTTTTATTTTTTATCAGATAAATTATCATCAGTATTGCGATGAGAAGGACCAGGGATTGTTAGAGCATTGCCAGAGTCATCTTCATTTTAATTTTCTTCATCCGAATCCAAATTTTATTCATTAGCAGGCAGGTATTCATCCTCACTACTCAAAATCGAATCTTGAGAAACCTTCTTTTTTCGAACCTTCTGAATCCTTTTCATATAATTGTTTTAAATATTCTAAAGCTTCCTGAACAGCAAGATTGCGGAGTCGTGACAGTTTTTATACATATACTAATTGCAGAATAAAAACAACTTCAAAAAGTCTTCTAAATATTCGCAGTAATTTTTCACTGCATTCGAACGTAGTTCGTGTTTCAAACCTAATATAATGACCTTGACTGAAAAACCTTCACTATTACCCCCTCTGGTACAGTCCATTTAAGGAATTCTAGGGTGGGGTAGAAGAATTTTACAGTTACAGTTCGAAAAATTGCATCTGATTTTCGTTATTTGTGCATTAACATTTCTTACGGGTCAAATTGACCCGCTCCGCGGTTCTAGGTATAAGTGTTAATAATCGCAAAAATATTTATGTTACGAATTTTTAAATTTGGTAAATTGTTGTTCACGTTAAAATATTAAAAGTCATAAAGGGAATTTTTTTTTCAATCGATACTTTTCGCGTGGTGATAAATTAAACATCGTTTTGGGTCAAATTGACCCGCTCCGCGGTTCTAGTGTTAAACAGCCAGCGCTACATCTCCGAGGTGTTGGAGCCAGTTGTCCTTCCTTACCTTCAGGGCTTGCCCACAGCCATATTTCAACAGGATAATGCGCGACCACACGTTGCACGCATTGTCCAACGGTTCTTCGTCAATCGCCAGATTGAATTGCTTCCCCCGCCGCCTCGCTCTCCGGATCTTTCGAACATGTGGTCCATGGTTGCTCTACGATTGACCCAGATTCCATCCCCAGCTGCCAAAACAGATCAACTTTGGCAACGTGTGGAAGCTGCTTGGTCTGCTGTACCCCAAGAACTCATCCAAAGTCTCTTTGAATCAATGCCGAGGCGTGTGGCAGCGGTGATCTCCAACAATGGCGGCTACTCTGGCTACTGATTTTGGCAGGAACCACACTTCACAGAAGTCTATAAATTTAATCATTTGATACTTGGTCAACATATTATCTACAAAATAAATTTTGTTGTGATATCTCTTGTCTTTCTTGGTGTTGCAATTTGGGTGGCCAGCAGTGTATATATATATATGTGGCATTTCACCACATGATTTTCGATAATAACACACAATATGCACAAATGAAGAGGAACAGTTCTTTATTTCGCAAGAGTTGATAGCGGATTTTAGATGACTAGAGACGGGGTTTTGTTACTCCTTCTGGGCGGCACGGCTAATATTCCTATCAACTGAAAAGAATTTATTGCGGTGTTTGTCCCACTGGAATTTGCAGATGTTCACTTGCTGTTGGGTGGGCTATTCTGAGAAAAGGGTCCTCTCTTAACAGATGTGTGGACCCGAATTATAGAAATAGACGAGATTCGACTTATAATGTCAAGATTCAACTTATAATGTCACACACACACACACACACACACACACACATATATATATATATATATATATATATATATATATATATATATACATACAGTGATTTCCGCTTATAAGAATCACGTTTGTTATTACTGTTTTTGATTCTTATAAGCGGTTGATTCTTATAGCCGAAATTTAGGTTTTTGGTCAGGCACACATATACCTATATATACATATATTAGATAATTTACAATAAAATACTCTTTAATTTCCGTTAATTATCTTTTATTAAAATTATTTTTTATAATTTTAAAAATACAACTTTATTTCTAGACCTAAAAGTAGATACACATGATTATAGTAAGAGAAGAAAAAAATCCAATATTTGTTACAACATAACTGCTTAACATTTTTAACATTTCAACTACAGAAAGGGAGCAAGAAAAAGTTTTCCATGGTAGTTTGACGTAATGAAGTTTTCCGGAGGCTGTTTATACCTCTTTCAATACCAATAGTCTCAGACGAAGATTCACCTTCTAGCTTACGTTTCACGGTTTGCTAACGTGCTGAATCTACTAATGTCACTTTTGCCTAAGTGATAGTGGACACTTCGTCAAAGATTTATGCGTTTTAGGGTCCAGGAATTCGCAACCAGGATGTGGGAGGTGGGGAAAAAGAGTCCCTGTCTGTGTTTGTCACTGGAGAAAAGTGAAATGCCCCCGGGTCATGCTAATAGGACAGTGTTGTGCTAAAGCGTTTAAGAGGAAACTATTTAGCACAACACTGTCCTATTAAGCGTTTAAGAGGAAACTATTATGTTATGTCTAACAAAGAAAGAGATGCATTTTACGAATGTATTCTATCCCATCTTATCACTCTTTCTTTAAAAAAAATAATGAAAGAACTTCATGCATTTTGAGGGTTTAAGTGGCTTTTTTGGAAAAATGAAAGGAAAGCGAAGAGTGTAAGCTGATTCTTAAAACCGGTGGATTGATTCTTTAAAGCGAAAATTTTAACATGGAAATAATACATTTGTTTTTGTTTTTGCGATATTGATTCTTATAAACGGTTGATTCTTATAACCACTGATCACTATAAGCGGTGGTTACTGTATATATGTAGGCGAAATTTCTATTTTTTATGCGAAATTTACGTACCCCTGCCAATAGCTGTGAGTTAAACAGGGGCCACATCTCGTGGCCCTGCAGCCTTCAGTGGAACTAAATTAGAATATATCCGGCAAAGGGGAATCAGTAACAACAACAACAACCTACTTATTTTGATTTATTAGTCTTTTTTTTTGCGCGTATTTTTCAAACATTGTTCCATGTAGAGGCATAGAAAAAAAAATCTCTCTCTGTTGGGAGTAACTCATCGCAGATTTACTACAACTATAGTTAAGTAACAAAGTTTCGTTAGTTCCGCCAGTACCCCCCCCCCCCTCCCATCTTTTTAAAAAAAAATCTTTTTTGAACAGTCCTAAAAAGTTCTCCATTTAAATGATGGAGCACGTATTCCTTATTAAAAACGCTTGCCTAGTTCCTTCCTGTGGGGGAAGCCTCTCCCCTGACTCAATTAGTTTTATTTACTGCCGTTTATACCACGCATGAGGCTTTAATTTGGATCCCCGAGGAGGAAAAAAAAAATCAGTAAGAATAACTAACGAAATATAAAAATGGTAAAAAGTGGATAAAAACGTCTCTCGCGTAAATTAACGCAGCCTCTGGAACGCCCCGGACTGCTCTTTTGTGAAAATAAAAACGGCGCAAAAGACAAACGAGCCCAGATTTTTCTATCTAAAACTTCAAATAAATAAGCGAAATTCAAAGATTTATGGTTGAAAATTCGCTCGAGAGCCCTTGCTGGCTCCAAGTTCGTCGACGATTTTTTTTTTTTTTTCTAAATTCTTTTTTTTTTCCTTGTGAAGAGTAAACTAAACTACGCTTCGCTTACTGATATTTTCAGTGTTTACAAGAGACTGTTGTGTTGATATTTATGTGTTTGCGTATCTAATGCATTATTTGTTAAATTTTAATATTTAAATAGTTAAAGAGCACGGTGGTCTTTCAACATACGTATCCAGAGTATATGTGCTGGAAATCGGTATTTGCTTAGTTATTTAAATATTACTAATATTTATTGATGTATCTATAATGCACAGTTTCGCGTTTGTTCTTAATTGGAAAATAACATACCAGGTTATTTATGTTATAAATTTCTTTTAATGTTATTGTTAAATTTTCAAACCTTTGAATTGTTCCACGCGTATTCGTTTCAAATCGACATTTTATTCTAAATATGCAGTGCTAGCTGAATACCCGTGCTTCGCTATGGAGTACATTCAGATTAAATACAACAGTCATTGTATGCAATTAATGCAAAATAAAGATATATATTTATAATAAATACAACAGTATGCAGTTAATTTGTATGTTTAATATCCATAAAATATACTAATTTGAAATAAATTCTTAAACTTCAATCTCAATTAGTCTAGTGGTTGAATTTTATGCTTTACTGTATTTTAACATTTTTTTGTCAATTTATTTCGTTGTTATGCACGTGACGCAAAATTAATTTAAAGTATCACAAAGAGAAAAGAAACCACGTGATTAGTATTTAATATATTAAATTCTAATAATTAATCTTTAAAAAATCACAAAAATCAGATAAGGGAGGTAAAGATTCGAAAAAGATTTCATTTTAAAGGAATTTTTAGGATCTTTCCCGTGATATAAATTTTATAACCTTCAGATTATTAGTTTAAATGCAAACTTAATAAAAGTTACCAAAACCGCTTAAAAATTAAATTTTAAAAAATCCAAGAAGAATTTTTCAAAAATCTTTCTTAGTGCACCCCTCCACTATAAGGAGAATCGCCATGCAAAATTTCAGCCTTCCAGCGGTTTGGTCTGTGCGTTATCTGTCAGTCAGTCACTGAACTGTTTTATATATGTACTAGCTGAAAACCAGCACTTCGCTACGGAGTACATTCAAATTAAATACAACGGTCAATGTATGCAATTAATGCCTATATATATATATATATATATATATATATATATATATGATAAATACGACGATCAATGTATTAATTGATGTAAAAAAACAAAAAAATATATTTATAAAAAAAATCGTAGGGGATATTTTTATAGACAAAATAATGTAGAAGAAAATATTCAAATTAAATGCAATAGGACATGCTAAAGAATATAGTACAGTTAATATAGTACATTTTTAGAAACATATCTTTTATTGTATTTTAATATTTTTTTGGATAATGTCTAATCGTCTGCCGCATTAGCAAAGAAAACATTTTTTTTTGTCCATTTAGTTGTTATGCACGTGACGATAAATTTATTTGAAGTACCAGAAAAAGAAATCACGTTGTATGTCAGTCAGTCTGTCCGTCAGTTACAGAACTGTTTTATATATATAGATAGATTAAACAATTGTTAGCAAAAATAGATTCACTACAGATGTAAAAAATTTCCCGTAGTCGGCTGGCATTTGGTAATGTGAGAAAAATAAGTTTATTTTCGTGTTCAGATACAAGTACAGTGAAATTTCTCTATGGCGGCCAGTCATGATTCCAAAAAAAAAGTGCCCGTTTTGAGGGGTGGCTGTCGAAAAGAGGTTTCTTCCAGAACATTCGCTCTATGGCGTCTGAATCGGTTCTGAACAATATATGGCCGTCTAGAGGTGTGGCCGGCTAGAGAAGCTTCACTGTATTTTAAATTTATTACAGTAAAACCTCGTTGATACGAATCTTCGGAAAAATCCGGATCAGATTTGTAGACATTATTTTTATTTAATGTTCACATTAGATAATCTTTAACTGTGATAGCAAGAACATAAGTTCGCCAAATGTTCGCTTTTTAGTTTGATTCCATGGATAGTTCCTGCATATAATGTACAATAAATTATGGTAATGAAAAGCTTTTGTTGAGTTTAAGAAAGCCATACTAGACTTACCATTTCTTTGTTAAGAAATGATGTGAAAAGTTTTTTTTATATTTTTTAATGCCTTGTAAACAGTACTATGTAATTTTGTTACAAAACGTAAGTTTTTTATCGCAATAAACGGTAAGACGTCTTAGTTAAGAATTATGTTTGTGTTATTACCGATATTACCTGGATTATCCGGATTGCCTATTGTCCCAGACAGTCCGGATAAACGAGGTTTTACTGTACTTTTAACGATTGGCTTTGGGAAAATATTTTTCGTGTGTTTGTCTATGTAAGTCCTTTTTAAAAAATTATTCTTGCAATTCTGGAATTGCAAGAATAATTTTTATGAAATATTTTTTATTTTTTATTTATATTTTATATATATTTTTTATTTATATTTTATATATATTTTTTATTTATATTTTATATATTTTTTATTTATATATTATATATATTTTTTTATTTATATTTTATATATATATTTTTATATATTTTTTTATATATTTTTTTATTTTTATTTTATATATATATATATTTTTTTTTTTCAAGAATTATTCTTGCAATTCTTCCAAAGGAGCGCTGTGTAAAATGCCATTGAAGTCTCCGCGCAGGGAAGATATTATTTTAAAATCAGCAAATCGTGAAACATTCCTTACCAAAATGAATAGACTTCAGTACAGATGTACTGCAGGGTACGGATAGACGGTGCAGCATAAAGAAAAAAAAATGTATCCGGCAATGTCAGCTTCGTAGGAACATGCAGTGCGTGTACATTTATTCTCAAGTAGTAGGTTTTAAGCCAAGAAAATAAAAAATGCCCTCTTTTAATGAGAATCGTGTTTATCGGAAATCTTTATAGAACTTACGGGTAATACTTGCATTCGACTTGTATGCCATCTATATTTCTGTAGACAGCATGAAAGGAACCTCGACAACAATGTGCGTGTAAAAGTTCACATATACGCAAAACTATGTTCGGATCTTATCGTCCAATTCATAAGCAACAACTGAACTCTTCTGACATATTTTTTATCCCATGGATTAAAAATATTATATCATTTAATAATGATAGTAAAACCCCCCGCTGCGCTTGAAAGTAAAACGTGTTAATAGCACATTCTGGATCGTAAATCTTTCGAATTTTTATATTGTTCCTTCTTAAAAAAAAAAAAAATCAAAACTCGTTTGTTCTTTTCGTTTGTTCTTTCTTTTTTGGCCCAGCACGTGTAATCGAGTTTTTTTTTTTTTTTTTTTTTTTTTTTTTTTTTTTTTTTTTTTTGAAATGGTTGTTTAAGCGTGAAAAGTTTTTATATGCGCTTCAGTATGTATATATATATATTTTTTTTTTTCTACCACATCATCCTTCTTCAGCATTTTCCTTTTTGCTTCTTCGCACGGAACAGCTCCTGAATGTATATACATGTTGAATATCCCTCATGCTAAATGGCTGGGACCAGAAGGTTTTCGGTTTTTTGAATCTGGAAACCTGGTAATAACGTAAATTGGGGATGAGACCAAAGTCAGAATTCGCACGGCCCTTAAAAGTATTTACTGATGAACGCCTTATTTTCAGTGTTTCTTTTTTAAGTGAAGAACTTAACCGTAGAAAAACCGAACTAAACCGTAGAAAGAACTTATTTTTGTATTCAAGGTCTTTACATTTTTTCGTTTTCTTTCGTATACAGGTAGCCTTCCTACAGCACGGCATCTTACAACACGGTTTCGCTCTAACACGATAAAAAAAATTCGAAAGCCTTTGCACAACACTGTACTTCTATAGCACTAGATAACATGATTTTTGTTTAACACATTTAAAAACTAAATTACCTTAAAATAATGACGGGAAAGAATAATAAACTATAGTGGCTTTACATGAAAATGTATAAACAGATTATAATTTATTCATTTAAAACTCTATAAAATTACAAGAAGGCCTAAGCTTAGCTGAAAATCTTGAATCATTTTTCCTGAATGCAGACCCTTCCGCTAAAGACACCGAGAATTCAAAAGGGAACAAAATTGTCTATCTCCATACCGTGAAATCTACAATGACCTAAGAACCAGCAAATAAACCAAAATTACAGATTTTTTAAAGAAGATAGGTGAAAAAAATCTAAATGAAGAAAAAGGTTCTGAAAGTGAAAGTGATATTGTTCAATCGAAAATACGTTCTCGTTTGATTGCACTGAGCAGCGAGGAGGAAGAAATTTATTAAATTAAGGTCGCATTAAATGAAAATATTTTTTGGTTTCTTTACCTTAGGTGTTATACATACATTTATATTTTTAACAAAAATTAAGTTGCTCATATGGAATTTTAAAACAATGTTTGTTTTTAATAAGTTTTCAGAACGTAACCCCCCTTTTTTTGCACTGTCTCTGGGTCTCATATAACACGGTTTCACACAACACGGCATTTTCTAGGAACCTATCTACCGTGTTATAGGCGGGTTACCTGTACTTATAAAGCACTCATTTTCCAGCTCAATTACAGGAATTTTCAATTTATTGCTGGCAACAATTAAACAGACAGAAGCGAGATTTAACTCTTTCCGCCTTTCCAGCAAGCTACGCTCCGCCTCCTACATAAAGCATAGACAAAACATTCTGGCGACTATTGCTGACAGGCCCAAGGAAATATATTTTGTACAATGAGAGGCCATATTTCTTTTAGTATGATTGATATGTAAGACGAGAATGCTTGCTTGATAATATCCATCTCTGTCTGTCTCTCTCTGTGTGTGTATATATATATATATATATATATATATATATATATACACAGTGGAATCTCGATCTATCGTTTTTCAAGGGACCGATTGAAATGAACGATAAATGCGGGAAAACGATAGATGCGGAAACATAACAAAGCAATATGATCGTTGGGACTGGATAAAGTGAACGACACATACGGAAAAACGATGGATCCGAAAACGATCGATCGAGATTCCACTGTGTATATATATATATATATATATATATATATATATATATATATATGTATGTATGTATGTATGTATGTATGTATGTGTATGTATGTATGTGTATGTATATATATATATATATATATATATATATATATATAATTTCAGGTATTTATATTTTATTAAAAGCATACCCTTGTCAACAATTAATAAATTTCAGATCTTTACAATATTTGTTAATTTTTTAAAAGGTTACAAAATTATAAATAATAGATTAAATTTCCAAAAAATGATTCCGTTATTATGTATCTTGAACTAACGCATAATAGAGTAGGTATGAAAAAAAAATAGAACTCTCGCCGAATTCATAATTTTTACAAATCCAAAAATTTCAGAATAGAAGGAAGAAGAAAATGACGGAAATATATTCTTTGAATTTGTCTGCCAGCAAATTTCCGTTTGCGTTTTAAGTGTATACTTTCCTGTCCTAATTTTTTTTCCGGGGAATGAAGAAGTTAAAGATTTTTTTTGCTTTTCAAACTCTTATTTTCGACAGGGGATATAGTAGAGTATGTACCGAACATATCTTGCTTTTTAATTCTAGGAAATATGTTTCTATTTCTTTTTTTTTTTCTAAATAACTGACGAGTAGTGATTCCCATATGAATACTTATTTTTCTTCGAGGCAAAAAGCGTTATGAAGTGCTATGATACGTTGATAGATTCACCCCATTTTTTTTCACGCAAGTTTCGTTCTTCACGTATACAAGAAGAGTCAGCTAGAAATACAATTATGTAATGGAAATAAAATTCATTTTATTGTACTTTGTTTAATATCATTCTTCGATCTCTGTTGTGTAATCTATCTAGTATCAAAACTTTTAAAGCCATTAAATTCATATTGTGGTACAGTGGCACCCGGAAGTTACGCGATAGGTGGGATCGAAGAAAAATCGCACAGATCTGTATAAGTCGAATTCACGTAAGTCGGGGTACAACTTTGCTTATAAATACGTATACATTTTGTGAAATTGGTACCAAGAACTTACAAAAACAGCAGTTTCAAGGGAAAATATTGTATTAACCCTCAAACGGTACAATGGGGGTCGGATCCGACCCAAGGGGGTGTCTTCCCCCTCCCGTACTCTCCCGTCTCATTGCGAGAGATCGAGTTGACAAGGAACCCTACCAGATACACCTAATAGACCATCCTACAAGATCTACAACATAGGAATGTCTTTGTTGAAAAACATTATTCGTGATCACTAGTCATTAAAAAAAATTTATTTTAGATTTTTAAATTTTTTATTTCGATTTTGAAGGCCAAAAATGTCAGCATATATTACTTTTTACTTTTTTTTTTGTGCTCGAAAAGTTGGTTTCACTAACTTCTAAAACTAGGTAGACTAAATTATATATTAGACCTAATATACACAACATTCTATGTAAATGTCAAAGATTTTTTTTGTTTAGCAAAATTACAATTCGCTGGTCATTTTTTCTTCTTAAAGTGTTTTGTTTCCTGTAAAATATTATCAATAAATGTTGTTACACATCAAAAATGCTTATTGTGTACTTATTTCTACCAAAAACCTCATCAAAAAAGAGATCGGGTCGGATCCGACCCGACCGTACCATTTATTTCGTTTTCAAACCACTGAGGGTTAAAATAAAAATATTGTATTACATATTAATATTATATATATGTACATGATATATATATATATATATATATATAATGTCCGGATGGACATCTCATCAAATAGTAGATTACATCGTGGCCGGAAAATAATAAAATCAGCTTCAGGAACAAACTAATTTATTAAACAGTAAAGCAACGTATCTTACTCGCTTCGAGCCAGTCCAGCGTCTCTCGCAAAAAGCGCCAAAATAGAATTAAGTCAGAGAGGTTGCCAGAATTGGCGGAGGAAGTTAGTATGTGGGAAGGCGAAGCGTTTACGCCAAGACAAGGACGGGTTACCATGGCAGAGATGAAGTACAGAATGGGCGATTATAGGTAGTTAGTAATATTATCACACACACACACACAAATATATATATATATATATATATATATATATATATATATATATATATATATTGATGGTTTGAAAAATCCAAAAAATTAGTCTGCGGTATTAAAGCTTTTTTTTTTATCCGCGCTAAGAATTTCTTCATAGCAGACGGACATTTTTTTTATTCCCAGCTTTGTTGTGATCACGCGATCTTTATTAGAGTCAATATTTTATAAAATCTGTAACCCCTTTCTCAATCGCGCCGAGACCTTCTGTCAAGTTTTTAACTGTCATTACGTTTTCTTGTGGAGTTCGGCCTGAAGTGCCGGATTCTTCTGTGATGCTTTGGTCGCCTCAAGATGAGATTCCAACAGCTCGTTGACACCATCTCCACCGACTTCCATATCTAATTGCCCGGAAAGATCTACAGTATCTGCTATCACACGAACAATATGATCAGTTACAGGCATTTGTTTCCATCTTGTTTTTTAAAAAAAAAGTTGGACAAAGTTTCTGCCAGACACCAATTAAATTTTTTTGGGAAATTTCGTTCCAAGATTTAAAAAGGGGGAAAAGGGGAAAATCAAAAACTGCGTGATTCCGAATTCGTGTAAGTCGGGGTATTGCTGTATTTTAAAATTTTTTTAATAAAAATCACGGTATTTCAATCTGAGGAACAATGCGACATTTTTTAAGTAAATTGATTTTAAACGAAAGAACAAAGGGGGTGTTCTTGTTAAAGGAAATTTTAGAGCTAATGTATTGATATAAATTTACCAACGCTGTTTCGTTTATACGTTTTAGTATCTGGAGAAATGGAATTGTTCATTTAACCCCTTCCTTCTCGCTCCCGTGAAAATCACGGGGTGAGTTTTCGCCTTCTATTTCTCGTGCCCGTGATATTGCCGGGCTGGAGTGTCCAAAAGTAACGCACCAAAAAGATTAAAGCAATACATTTCATTTACCCTGAACAAAATGTATTTCTTATTTTACATACCAGATGGCAGCACCAGACTATTTATAATCAAATTGGGGATGGTTTATTTTAAACTATATATGACAGATCAAGAAATAAATGGAATCCTCCGAAAAAAATAGGCACTTTTATTACCGTTTTATTGGCAATTATGCGATCGTTAAGGGGTTAATGAAGTGTTATTACATTTTAATAGAACACGAACAAAATTCTTAATGTTAAATTTTTTTTTAGTGGTTTGAATTTTTTTTAAATTTATGCTGGTAAATAGCAGTACTTTTTTTTTTATTTATGCTGGTAGATTGCAACCACTTTAATGCATTAATTTTCACCTTTTTTTACTGTCAACGTAAATTAATTTCTTACAACAGTTTCCTAACATTTTTACAGTTAAACATATAAATAGTTCATGGGCTGAACACTTAAAAAGAACTTGAATTTAAAATTCAAAGTTTAGAATCCTCCGAGAGCATAGGTGAGAAAGAAACAAAACAACAAAAAAAAACTTAACTGGTGGCATCAGATTGGATATTGTCATTTTCTTTTCTCCATCCTGCTACCGTAAACGGCTGACAGACGAATATTAAAAATAACCTGTTTTCCTCGCTGGCATGGGAAAAGTAGCAGCCGCGAAATTGTGATTTTCATTCCCGGTGTCTGGCATTCTGTGTCGACGAAGGAGAGAGGAATTAAGTATTTCGCTTTCTTTGTCACCCTGGTGTTACCGGCTTTGGCATTCAATCACGGTAAAAGCGAGGTTATGTGATTTAACCGCTCGGCCAGGTTGTCTTTTCAAAACTGTTGTTGTTGTTATTATTATTTTTTTACTGTCGCATAATTCAGACGCTTTATCAGACGAAATAATCGGGCTCTTTGGAGAGGAATATTTATATTTGGATGTTTTTCGCCATTGCTCAAATATGATTTTATTTTAAAGTGTGCTAATGTCAGTATGTATTTATAAAGAGGGTAAAAATGCCTGGCATAAGAAGAATGTTAGACTATTTTATTGTCATTTTTTGTATTTATTTTTATAGAGCCGACATCAAATAAACTTCGAAATTTAGCTTTTCTATGCGCTTATAGCACGCAGTCCTAATCAAACTACGTAATTGTTTATAATAAACCCACTGCAGCAGAAGGATTTAGGGTGCTTTCAGGTGGTTGTGAAGAAATTCAGAAACTTAAGCGATGTATTTCTTAAGCTGAAAGTTTTCCACAATCAGAGGAACTACGTTGCAATAAATGACGTCACAAATGATAATATAATAATAACGAGATGGCTGAAAGCTGCTGCTGGGAAAAGCCACTATGCCGTTATAAATCATTACAATAAGCCTAAAACAATATCAAGTTAATTAGAAAGTTGTCGATCATTTTCCAATTAGTCCGGCGCATTGCAAAATCACGGCAACCCTTTGTAATAAGCCGGATTTGTTAATTCGCCTAGGACATATATATATATATGTTATTGGACTTGTTCGAAAACAATCAGCAATTCATGCAGTTGTGAAATACCGTGTATTTTTATACAGTAAACATTTCTCTGTAAATAGTTTTTAAACATACTGGTATGATTACCGTATTTACGCGTGTATAGGCCGCACTTTTATTCCATAAAATAGGTCGGTAAAAATGGGGTGCTTATACACGGAATTTTAAAATTAAATACAGTAAACACCCTTTAGTTCAGAATACTTTACTACCATAAAACATTAGTATCTATATACCTTACAACCTATTACACCGTATCATGCCCACGGCAATTCAATGTATTGTAAATATTGTTTGTATATATTATACCTTAGGACTATTTAATAAAACTCTTTTGAGTTCCCAAGAGTTTGTCTTCGTGCGAAATAATTCCTAAGTGTACTAGTATATATATAATCATCTTTTTACACTGCAGTTTCACCACCATCACCTAAAGCTGTACCTGATATTGTTAGTTGAGCATTGAACTCAAAGGAATGTACGACATTGCTACATTTTCCAGAACGATGCTACTTTGAGTCTACAACGGAATTCAGAAAAAAAATTTCCCCAGTGTTGTCTCAAAATTCATGTGCGGCTTTATACACGCACGCGGCCTATGCACGAGTAAATACGGCATTCAAGAATATATTTTTTTAAAGAGCATTTTAAACGTTCCATATTACAGCAACGAATAGCTATGAATTAATATAGGAAAGAAAAAATAAATTGCAAATCTGTTTACCATTAACATTTCTTTCCGAATAGCATTTGAAATACAATGAGAAGACAATTAAAAAAACATTAGACAAAATGTATTTAAAAGTTCTGTAGTGAAACAATGGTTTATTACCGCAAAGAAATACCATTAACGGGTGTACTACAAACAACACGGCTAGCAAAATAGCATTTGAAATAAACTGAAGAGACCGTTTTCTTAAATGGTAAACATAGCTAGTTCTCATGATGATAAGATTGGAATCCTATGGTAGAGATGATGCACAATCGTGACCCGTAAAATTCCGCACCTAATTGAAGAGCTGATGAAATTAAAAAATATACGGTAATTTCTCGTTTTATCGAACTACCGCCAACCTCTTGCAGAGGAAAAACCATTCTCATATGCTAGCAGAGGCCGGGGTGGGATCTCTGGAACATCTTACGAACTGCAGACGCAACCACCGCGCAAACAAA
The DNA here is from genome assembly GCA_907164885.2 of Dolomedes plantarius. NCBI lineage: Eukaryota > Metazoa > Arthropoda > Arachnida > Araneae > Dolomedidae > Dolomedes > Dolomedes plantarius. The sequence continues at coordinate 47,373,968 of OU015496.1, forward strand.
ACAGTTCTATTGAAGTCTATGTAAGTAGTGGGCAGAAGGGTAGAGGAGAAGAGGGTATTATGGAATACCATTTACATTTCAAAAAATAACTTTACTGGTTTTTGAATAAAAAATCCCCAAAATCATCATGAGTACATACTATAACTAATTGTAATGAACTGTCACTTCTAAAAAAATTACTATTTATTTTGTTGTTATAAATAAAGATTATTTTTAAAAAGTTACAAATGGAGGTTATTATGAAACAGTCGGGTAATATGGAATAGGTGGTTTAAAGCATTGAAAAACTAATTAGACTTCATAAAACAGTTATTTTTAACTATAAAAACCATATTTTTAAGATTATGTGCAAGTCATTTCTGCTTCCAGTCTATTTACAAAAGTCACAGATATAATCTTCTTTCTCTGCTCCGGTACAGTTAAAGTGAGCCCACATAGAACAGCCGAAGCATTGAATCCAAATTTCCCCTCGTTGATCTTTGGAGAATTTTTCGTTACAGAAGATACATTCAGCGTCTTTGTTTTCCGGTTCTTTAGTTGATGGCATGAAATCCATTACAGATGATACATCAGAAGGGACCGATTCATCGCTGCTAACTCTGGAGTCATCTCTAGTAGGTTTAGGTCTAGAAGGTCGGTCTAAGTTTAATTTCTTAACTGGGGGTCTTTGAATGTTCGGTTTCTTTTGTTGTTTTGAAGCTTCTGGTTCCTTCTTTATGTCATTTGCTTTCAGTTCATCATTTAACTGTTTTTTTATATATAGCGTAGGTTATTATAGAAGAAGATCCAGCTTTCCTGCCTCTAAGGGGATTAGGGAATACATAGTATTCCATAATACCCGACACGCCATCATGGAAAATAAACCTTCAAACTGATGGACAAAACATTGTCAGCTAAAAAACGACCACAGTATAACAAACTACAATTCTTTTAGTATACATTATGCTTAACATCAATGTTCAAGTCACGTGTGTACTAGTAGGTTAAAATGTTTGAAAACTTACCTGCAAAAACTCTTGAAAATCACAAAACACACTTTGTTTTGTAGCAAGCGGCACAACAACAAGCGGTCATCTGTCAGTGCACTGCATCATGGGAGTCTTTCTTGAGTAATTCATGGTATTTCCACGTGATAGCAGCACCAAACAGAGCCGAAACCTCGGTATTCCATATTAACCGACTATTCCATAATACCCTCCTCTACGTGAAAATGAAATTTAAAGATTATTTAATAATTAATTTTATTCATTTATTAAATTAAATTCTCGGGTGTAAGGATTCCCGCATGAAAAGAGTAACGATATTTATTTAACCGAAAGTAGAAATGAAGTTTGCTATAGTTAAACAGCAAAATGTAGTTTGCCAAAAAAAAAGTTATGGGGAAAGTCAATATTATCTATTTTTTTCTTCTATTCCTTTTTCCCCTTTTTAACATTGAAATGTCGTTTGTAAAAGTGGAAATATGGTATGAAAAACAAGTACTTTCTCGTGTTCCTTATATTTCTTTAATTGGTGACTTTTTTTACTATAGTTGGCGACTTTGCGTGGAAGATTGGCGACAGTTCGTTATAATGGGAAAGTACCAAATATACAAGCTTACGAGGGGAAATATTATAGAAACGCATACAGCCTATCTGTTTGCTTTGGATGTGAATCTTGACTACGACTGGAGACGAAAATGCTTGTTGTTTCTATACACTTTCTTCCGCCATGATAATTACCTTTATTCTCCAAGATCCTTGTTGGTTAAAAAGTTATAACGGAATGTATGCTTTAATTAAGGTGATTATTTATAAAACTTTTTTTCTGCAATCCCGTAGTAGTCTTCATTTTTATTGCTGTTGTAAAACTTGTAAGATTTCGTAAAAAATATGGCGTAAGATTTCTCTGACGCTATGGCTGTAAGATTTCTTCGTAAGATTTCTCTGACGAAAGCGTACGAAAGCTTGAAGATTTTTCAGAGGTGTAAACGTTATTTTCGAAAGCGGATTTATCACAAAACGCCCTTTTAAAATTGCAAAAATATAAAATATGAATCATCAACATAATTCTTTTATAATGTATGACAGGATACTAAATGGAAATAGTGTAAAGAGTTATGGATTTCATTGTGTTATTTGATAGACATTATTTCTAAGGCGTAAAAATTCTTCGGAAAACGAAAAACTCCCTTTTAACCCGTTCTATATGGTTAAATTATGTTTTTTTAACTCAGTGGCTCGTGCCGTATCCGCTTTTCAAAACTTATCCCCCTTAACTAGTAAATCCATTTTAAATTACCCAGTTTCGAAAACGTTCAATTCCAAGTTATGAACCTTTCAGACAGAAAATAATGTCGAACGTTAAATAATGTTTTAAACGTCTTTGTTAAAAGTATGGCTCCAAATAACGCTCCCATAAATTACATGGCTGACATTTCTGAGAGCAAAATAGAATAAGAAAATCGTTCGGAAAACCTCAAAATGAAAGAAACTTTATAATAAATTCTGTATTCTTTTGTGTGGAGGGAAATATGTAAAAGGTTACTTTTAAATTCATGAGGCACATTTCATGTTTTTTCGCCATATTTTTTATGTGTAACTGCCATGAAAAGCGATTGTCAGCTGAATATTAAGAGTAACCTCTTTCTCGCAAACGTGGGAAAATTGACAGCAGTGAAATCAGGATTTTTATGTGTGTTATTTCTCCGTGCGTAAATATTGAGAAGAGATTTAAGAGTTACTTTTTTTTCTTTCTTTCCCACTTACGTTGTGCAGATATGACATGCCCCTGCGATAAATTTATGTCCTCTTGCGTGAATAGTTTTTATCTGGGGAGTATTTTGTGGTTTGTGTGAGTGTATGCGAAAATGGAGACTATTAATTTCGTGTGTTTGCTCCGTTTAATGTGAATGTAATTGAACGTCTTTTTACAATAGTTGCATGTTACCAAAATGAGTATCCATGATGGGGCAATTAATTTTTTTTTCTTGGGGAATACTTTGAAAATCCATTTTTTTAAAATATAATTTTCATGTATAAAATTTTTTAAAGATTTGTTTTAAATGAAATTCCAACAGCTGAGAAAGAAAAACCTTGCTTAAAGTTGGAGTAATTCTCTTCACCAAATATCCAACAAAATGTTAGTTAAAATTATGAATATTTCTATTCGGTAAAAGTATCTTAAAAGCCCCTCTGATGATCTACATTTTAAAAAATAAATATGGACTAAAAGTATTCTATTCAAAATTTTGTTAAGTAATAGTCGTTTTTGTTTAAAGTATGTTGCCAAAAAGGGTTAAGCCGGGCGATGGCCGAATGGCTAGGGCGCTGGCCTTCGGTACCAGAGTCTGTGGGTTCGAGTCCCACAATTGGCATGGATGTTTGTAGCCGTTCGGAATCGGCTTTAAGCTGTAGGTCCCGGTCTATTAGCCGTCATGTAGTGAAAAATGACCGTAGCGCTCCAAAACCAAACCAAACCAAAAAGGGTTAAATAAAATATATCCATTTTTTTCAAGGTGCAGCATTCTTTCTTCTGTCGTCTGTGTTTTAAACCTTTTTTTTAAAAATGTTTATGAAAAAATGTCATTAATTCTCTTTTTTTATTTAAAAAAAAATGTATTTAAGAATACTCTTGCATTTGATACATGTTACTCTTGCTTAAGTAGCCTAGGAACACAAAACTTCTGCACAAAATGACTTATCTCAAACTATTCTTTTATCAGATCCTTTTTTAAAAGAGCATAAAAAGAAGAAAAGTGATGCCATTAATTAACAGTTTTCTATTAGCAAAAACTGAGTATTGTGTTCGCATCGAAACTACAGTCATATTTCGGGGAAGTGTTTAAAAATTTTCTCATAAATATAATTTAAAACTTATTAGTTCATTTATAATTTAAATATTCTTTTATTATGTGTTCTTGATAGCACGTTGTAAAAAAATTAAAGTTCAAAAAATAAACTTAATAAAATTAAAAGGAATTTTTTTAAAATTAGGAATTTCTTTTTATAGTTTTATTGTAAAATTGTTTTACTGCTAACAGCTAACGTTTAAATACTATTCTTCTATTATGATGGAACTTTATAAAGAAATAAAAGTTTAAAAAAATAAATTTTAAACAATTAAAAGGAAACTTTTTTAAAAATTAGGTATTTCTTTTTATTGTTTCATTATAAAATTGTTTTACTGCTAACAGCTAACGTTTTCATTGTTTCACTGAGTTAAAATAGGTTTGTTTTATTCAATGTTTTATTTTTAAAAAATCGGTGTTTATAAATGTTTTATTAAGAGATAACTTTGTAACTAATATTTTATTCAGTGAAAATAAACTTTTATTGATATGTACGTAGTCATGTGTGTATTAAAGATGGCAATAAGTGGGACTCAAAATGAGAGTTCACACATCCGGCCATCTTTTCAAAAGATGGAAAGCAATGCGTATCCCATTTTATAATAAATTATATCATATTATCACTATCATATATATTATCCAGACCTATCATTACGGCAATATATCGCGTATTCAAACCGCTTTTGACAGAAAATACCCACTTTTTACGATGATTACATTTCTAGATACATTTTTCCCTTTTTTGTACCGTCTGGCGTACCTTTCTGTACATGTGTACTTTAAGAATCTATTTTTCATGGAAAGGTATTTTTCATGACAAAAAGATAAATACAAAATTCTCTGCAAAAAGTGCTTCAATAAAATTTTGTAGTATTTCTTAGCTCAGTTTTCGGTTTACTGTCCTCGGGGTTTTTGCTTCCGAGTAAAAATTCTTAGAATACTTTCACTGGGCAAAAATTACTCTTTAAAAAATGACGGGTTTTTTTTCTTTCAGGATGATTTAATTTTATATGAATTTTTTATTTATTCTATCATAATCATCTTTAATATAAAAACACGTGAGATATATATATATATATAATATTAATACAGTGGAATCTCGATATCTATCGTTTTTCAAGGGACTGACTGAGCTGAATGATAAATGCGGGAAAACGATAGATGAAGGAGCATAACAAAGAAATATGGTCGTTGAGACTGGATGAAATAAGCGACACATATGGGAAAACGACGATTCGGGGAACGATCGATCGAGATTCCACTGTTTCTATATATATATATATATATATACACACAGTGATTTCCGCTTATAAGAATCACGTTTGTTATTACTGTTTTTGATTCTTATAAGCGGTGATTCTTATATCCGAAATTTATGTTTTTAGTCAGGCACATACACATTTATATATACATATATTAGATATTTTTCCATAAAATACGCTTTAATTTACGTTAATTATCTTTTATTAAAATTATTGTTTATAATTTTAAAAATACAACTTAATTTCTTGAACTGTAAGTAGATACACATGATTATAATAAGAGAAGAAAAAAATCCAATATTTGTTACAACATACCTGCTTAACAGTTTAGCATTTCAACTACAGAAAGGGTGCAAGAAAAAGTTTTCTATGGTAGTTTGACGTAATGAAGTTTTCAGGAGTCTGTTTATACCTCTTTCAATACCAATAGTCTCAGACGAAGATTCACCTTCTAGCTTACGTTTCACGGTTTGATAACGTGCTGAATCTACTAATGTCACGTTTGCCTAAGTGATAGTGGACACTTCTCCGAAGACTTATGTGTTTCAGGGTCTAGGAAGCCGCAACTAGGATGTGGGAGGTGGGAAAAAAAGAGTCCCTGTCTTTGTTTGTCAGTGGAGAAAAGTGAAATCGACCTGGACGAGTAGAGATGCTCCTGGGTCAAGCTAATACGACAGTTTTGTGCTAAAGCGTTTAAGGAGAAACTATTATGTTATGTCTTACAAAGAAAGGGATGCATTTTACGACTGTATTCCATCCCATCTTATCACTCTTTCTTAAAAAAAAAAAAAAAGAAAGAAAGAACTTCATGCCTTTTGAGTGTTTAAGTGGCTTTTTTGAAAAAATGAAAGGAAAGCGAAGAGTGTAAGCTGATTCTTAAAACCGGTGGATTGATTCTTTAAAGCGAAAATTTTAACATGGAAATAATACATTTGTTTTTGTTTTTGCGATATTGATTCTTATAAACGGTTGATTCTTATAACCACTGATCACTATAAGCAGTGGTTACTGTATATATATATATATATATATATAAACTTACATTTGTGCTGCGGAATCTTTTCTTTTTCTTCCTCCTGAACTATTATGTGTGTATCTCTATCTGTTGCCATGAATGAAAAAAACAATATCAAGGAGTTATCAAATCATCTGCCCGTCACTTATCGTACTGAAGTAATCTTAACTTGATCTCACACACATGGTTTATCAAAATAATTCTACTGATGGTCTAAAAGAAATGTTCTCATCTTTCATTCCTTCTTTCGTCAGTAAAATAATAGAATGAATCGTTTCTGCGTGACCATGTTTATTTCAAAGATATGTATGAATTATAAGAAAAAAATGAAGATTCTGGGCAATGATAAATCGAACATTTATTTCGGTTAGTTCCGCGCCATTTTTCATATTTCGTCTGACGCTGCGGTGTTTTTTTCTTTTCTTTTTTAAAGTGCGCCGGCTTTTTTTTTTTTTTTTGTTTGTTCGGTCCGTCGGAAAGACATTTTAGTTCTCTGGATGTCCTTTTCCTTTTGAAATCATATTTTAAAGAAAAATAGACATTTCGCAAAAAGGAGATATTTTTATCTGAGTAAGCAAATATGTGTTTGGTCGGATTGTTTTCGGTCAAATGTTCGGATTCCTTAGAAATTCAGTTGAATGCCACCAAAAAGTATTGTGGGAATGCTCGAATACGTAACTTAAAGTTGGGAACGTGTATTTTTTCCCCCTTGTTTACGCGTCGGTGATTTTTTTAAAAATGCAAGCATCTGCTCAAAAAGTAATTGGGGCTTCAATTTTATTTTGCCATTCTGAATAATTTTGGTATTACTTTTTATTTCCGGTAGTAAGAATAGAAAATTTTGAATTGCGTGAATACTTTCTCACTTTTGCTTGGTTGGGTTGGTCCAGAGCGTATAGAAACGGACCGATGGGTAGATGAAAGGTGGGGCAACACAAGTGTGGTTTGGTTTGAGATGTAAATCTATTGCTGGCAAAGGGAGAAAAAAGAAAGAAAGAAATTCCGGATTTTTGTTAAAGGGAACGGGCGTAAAATTAAAGTTAAAATTTTTGAAAGACCAGATGTGTAGAGATGATTTAAAAGGTTAAAACGTGAGTTGATGATGTATGTGAAGTGATTAAGGTTTTTAACCGATAATAAACTATATAAAAAAAACTTATTATAACTTATATTCATGTCTTCTTTCCAGAAAGTGTCGTCGTATACTTAAACCGGTAGGAATTTCTCGATGTTTGTATAATTTCCTTGAACTTCAAGAAGATAATATTAAATATCTTTTTTCTCCCAAAAATATATCATTCGAACTCATTTCTGGAAGTCAATTCTACCGTTCTATTTATGGATCTCTTTTTTTAATACTGTTTATTGTGATATTATTTCCTTAGCCTTGACGAAATAGAAGGCAAGGAAAGAACTAAAGACAGTGTACGAATAATTCAAGGAAGAAATAAAATCTCATTTGAACTCATGAAGTCGAAAAGTATATTTGTCAAACTTTTATAAAGGTTTTATTCATAAAAAAATATTTTGATACCAAGTGGCTTTCAGGAAAAATCGGAATTCAAAAGTAATGGTAGAAAGTAATCAACGAATACCTTGTATGTCTTGCTGGTATAAAAAATTTGATATTTCACAAATTTTAGTTTTTAGGGACTAACCGGCTTTTATTTATTTATTTTTTTAACAACAGCTACGATCGTACTATGTTTCTTCAATGTTGTTTGATTTGTGGTTAAAAAAACAAACTTGATAATAATCATCATATAGTTACGGTTATGAATAAGTAGGGTAAATAAATAGTTTCCATTACAATATAGTTAGTTTTGATTATGTAAAAATTACTGTTTCGTTTACATTCCGGATAAGTACCCTATTGACCGAGGTTACATTTTGTTGCATTATTGTCACCTAATGAAGCAGTAATTTTGATCTGAGGTTTAGGAGGTGCTCTTCGGACAAATCGAAAGTTAATCGTTTTGTTTAGAAGCAAATATATTTCAGTTTTTTTTAAGCTGATAGGAGAGAGAAATTCAGGCTGAGAACTCATTTTTAGGCATCAAAAATATGGAAATCTTAAGGACGTTTTAAGATCTTGCGATACCATTTTTAACTCCCCTAAAAATTATATAAAATACGTTTGATTTCCAATTTAAAAATATTTGAGCATTGTGTTCAGACACATACACACTCTGAACCTTGAAGTGATTTTCTCCGAAAATATCAGTCTCATGTTATTAATAATCCTATTTCGTAGTTACTTTTACAGATTGCAATCTGATTGGTTTTCCCCGCTTTTAACTTGTTTAATTTATATGTATCAGATCATTAAAGCAGTATATCTTAGAGTGGGGAGGTTAGAGGGATAATATCAAAAAACCTGAATAACAATAATACAAAGAAAACGACCGACGCGCACGCACACCTACCCAAAATGATCATCTGCATTTTCCCAAAGCTAATCGTTGACAGCCATTAATCGAAATCGCTTGTACTTTTCTTGTAGGAAATAAGAACTGTTAAAGGTCCGATGAGTAATTTAAAACAAAAATAGACTCTTTAAAAACTTTTTAAGGGACTGGCAAAAGGGAGTTCTTAATGACTTTTATGGACCAAACGAACCGGGGGAAATTTGAAATTAAATATCTTTCCACTATATTAATAAAAGAATATACATCCACAAACAAACCTGAGATTTATTACACTTTAATAAAATTCCCTTGCAAGACATTGTTCTTTTAATTATATATTCGCGTGTGTGCAAGCAATGTTTCAGCTTGCAGAGAAATATAAATAATCGAATTTGTAAAGGAGACTGAAAAGGAAGTAACGAATTGGCATTTTTGTCAACTGGCGATAAACGGGTTACAAATGAATCGAGTCGCGTGTAATTTGGTGGAATTGGACAACAAAATAAAAATGGTGAAACATAGCGTGTATTTATGATCCTCAGTGTGAAATTTTTCGAAAGTTCTAAACTGTTGGATCTCATTAATTATTATGTAATAGATGCAGTGGCTAGATAAACTGTACTATATTACTGAAATAAATAAATAAATAAATTATTAATGACGTGATTGTTGTCTGTACTTTAAATTGTTTAACGAAATCTTCAACTGTACCGTGGATAGAATTTTTATAGCATCCTCTGAAGGTGTGTGGTTTTATCATCTGAACTATGTTTGCTTATTGTACGGTCCTAAAAATTGACATGTATTGAACTTGAAATCAGGGTCACATTACACGAGAATTTCATGCACTGTGTCTGCATAGTCTGGCTACAGTGTTGTCGAACAAGCAGCGCATTGATCGCTTGTTTGGGGACGCGAAAGGCCCACTTTACAAAATGTTACAACTACGACGTTTCTTTTCAAAAATAATTCACTGTATTTACTTCAGTACATGTCTCCGTGTATAAGAAATGCTTTTCACACCGTTGCTCCGCGGGAGGTTTCTTTTGTGGGCATGTCTCCGTTGTTGCGACCCTGGAGCATGTGGGCTATTGTTGCATTCAACCTGATGCTGCATTCGACGCTGAAAGTTTTTGTTACGTTCCTTCCTGCATGGACTTTGTGCTGCGCAGTTTGTTTAGCCTCAGTTGCACCAAATTTGGGTAGCTGGTGCATGCTGCTAGATGGCCAGAGTCTGCTGTATCAAAGACGTGTTTGCGACGTATCCATAGCGCTTCATTTTACTTCCATTACAGTAGGAAACTTTATCCGTGCTTTTCTTAAAGCCTGTCTCAAAAACTTCACTTAACCAGTCAAACAAACGGAAGACAACATACGATGAAACCTTTTAAAAACAAGAAAATAAATGCGGTGCTCCAGTGACTGAAACGTAGATAGATTTGAGTATTAATCGATTCATTACATTCTAAAATAAGAAATTAAAAAAATCTATTTTTTCTAATAAAAAACTCGTCACTCATTCATCGCCATACTCTCAATTGTGTTCTTAGCGGCATTTCTGCAGCTGGCGGCATGTACTGTTTCGTAGTTTAGTTGCCAGCTGTGTCAACGATAAGGTGTTACACTCTTAGTTCTGATTCTCATTCTAAATTTGTGTATGTATTGCTCTACTATATTTTTTATCTATAATTAGCGCTACCAGAAGGATATTACTTCTAATATCTCTTTAAATTCATTGTGCTTGTCTTTCATCTAGTCATGTCGTGGCGACTGAAGACGATATTTGAGAAAATGAGACGTATTTAATTGTTCCACAACATTGTTGCCCCTTTTGGCTAATAATTAATACATATAAAGCTATTAAATTTAAAGCAATTATACATAAATATTAAAACTTTAAATGTTCACTTATAATAAACATTGTTTCACAAATACAACGCTTCAACTTCACCGGATACTCTTTATTAATTTTAAGACACTTTATCACAGCAAACCTTCTAAAGCCGGAGTTGCACAGACGCGAATCAGCCTCCCCTCGTCCCCTCGCGAAACATTAGTCACGCTCCAGGAGCGTGACTAATCGACCCGACTGACCGTTCTCACTTTCCCGCCTCTTGTTGTCATTTGTGCAACTTCCCGACATTCATCCCTTTGACCTCCCTCCCCGTCGCCATTCATCCCTTTGGGATCCGGTCCCCATTCCCTCTTTGACCTTCCCCAATGTGGGAGACGTCGGCCCTCGTCCCTTTGACTCGGGCCCTAAACACCGCTCCCGAAGCGAGCGCCACGATTGGGGAGGAGATTAGTGGGATTATCGGGGAGGGCTCCGTTTACACAGCCATTTATCGTTCTCCCCCCCCCCCCGCATTCGACTCTCCTCGTTCGCGTCTGTGTAATTGCGGGGTAAAGAGTGCAGAGAGATCCAACAGAACATAACCTCTGTGGCTGTGGAATTAATCACATTTGTCCTGCCACAGAAAATTACTTTCCTCCGAAAAAAAAGTGGTAGACCATGTAGGCTGGTTAAATACCTTTGAGAAATGATATAGAAGAAGTCATGTTAGATCTTGTTTATTGCAAAATAGTTGCGTATAAAAATGTGTATCATTGAGATGTTTAGAGCCACCAACTGAAATCCGACGAGCACAATGCAATAGAGATAACACTAACACACACACAAAATAGCACTAATTGAATGAATAATAGCAGACGGAAATGTTGAATTTGAAGTTTAATCTTTTCCATTTTTATTACGAGGAACTGTTTTAATCCGAGGTGTCTTTATGTTGAAGCATCTCGTGTACTATCAATGATAGTAGAATTTACAGTTCGGTAGTAATAAGGAAGCCACTTAAAGCTAGAAATCAATGTTAAGCTTTGCTTTTTTTCATGTATTTTATGCTTTTATGTACTCTTTTATGGTTTAAAAAAGTGTACTTTTAGAAAGTCACTTATTTTTTTTTTTTCATTGCTGTTATTTATTGGAATTTTTGGGGAAGAGGTAATTGAACTAATGAGAAAGTTCTCATCGCACTGTTTCTTCAGAAGTTCTATGTGTAGAAATTTATTTTTGAATACTTTGATCTTTAAGATTAACAAACTGTAGAGCTAAAGAAAACTTAAGCTTAAAAAGCATGCAAAAATTTTCAAAGGTTTCGGTTGTAGTTTGCCTTTTTTAAAGTCGCAGTATACTGGAATAATGCCATAAGGATTATCCTTAATTTGTTGCGTGACATCTGCAATGCGAGCTTTCAAAACTAATTTTTCTTGAACAGATTGGTTCTGCTTTATACGCATTTCTTTAAAAATATTTTTAACATTATGTCTTTCAGATTATATTTATCTTGGTCTACTCTAATCTTTTGTGAGTGAAATTTAGTTTTTATTTAAATTTTTGTGCATTGAGAGAGTGAGAAAACTCATTTCTTTTTTCCAAATTCAACTTTCGCAGCAGACGTGGTTATTAAGTCATGAAATTTAGATTATGAATTCAGCGCTGGCATACCTTGAATTTTGTATTTATGCTATCTAAACTTTTATTTTTACTCTATCAGAAAAAAAAACTGACCCATGCATTAGGACAAATTACTACTCGATAAATGATATATATGCGTGCATTATAGAAAGCCTGTGGTCGTTTGTTAGGACATTTACTAGATTTTACGCTAGACAGGTATTTCATTTCCATACCATTCTCTCATTTTTGTCTCGAACACAATTTTGACATTTTGATCGATTCATTTTTGAAAGAGAAGCATCTTCTCTCTCTCTTTTTTTTGCCCTCCCCTCCCCTCTCTCCCCTCCCTCCGTCTCTGCAACAGGCTACCCTTTCCTCTCACTTGAACCCGGAACCTTGTCTAGAAGCATTAATTCCGTATACAAAACGATTTGTTTTAATACCTGCTGCATAACATATTTTTGTTGTCTGTTTAGGTCCGAACGTGAATTAAAGGATGAAGCATTATCGCCGCTACTAACAGCAATTATTTTAAGAAGTTACACCTCTTCAATAAACAGCAGACTGCTTTTTTCTCTTTTTTTTCTGCCGATTTGCTTGTAATATGCGGTTTTTCCTTGGCTACTGCATACAGCAGCTTGGAGCTCCTCGGCTTGAATTAGCCCTCGGAGCATTATATCCGAAAATCGTCTGGCAGTTCATTATGTCTTATAAACTGATATTCATAGCCGGTCTTCGTAATTATTAGTTTCCTAGTCAGAGCAAAACAGCAACAGCAAAATATTTCAAATTTTGTCTCTCAGTGAGAGAGAGAATTTTGAAATATTTTGCTGTTTTTGTTAAACAATATATATTACTCCCTCCCTACACATCTTGTAAATGTGCAATTTTTGAGTTTATTAATTATCTTACACAACATCGTCCGCATCTTTTTTTTTTTGTTATAATTATCTCGCTTTATAATCATTTCTCTTTTCATTTCGTGGATATAAGGTGGGGCCTCGTTCCGATAGGGAAAAAAATAATGAAATATTTCAAATGACTTACGAATGATATAAATTTCTCGATTTAGTGTGAGCTAATTTAGCACAATGACATTTTTGTGAATTCGGCGGTGCATCAACTGACTTAGCAGATATTCAGACCCATCAGTATCAAGCTAGAGGGAAGCTATCATCCGTGTCACACATTAGCAAATGCGAATTTTTTAAATTCTGCTTTCGATCTTTAAATGCAATGTGCGTTCATGCCCAGTGAAAAATAAATTACGGTAAAATTATGATTTATAAAAATTACACGCTCCTTTTTTTTTTTAAATACCTTAAGTAGTTTTTTTAAGCAAAACTCATGACGTCAGATGCATATTATCCACGTGCCGCTTTGTGTTGCCGTTGATTAGTGCATTAAAATAGAGGAAAACTATTAGTTTCCCTCTTATTTATTTCTTCAGTAGTAGTCTTCTTACTTCATGATAGTAAACTTAGCTCAACGCATCTTGTTCGACAGTAAAATTTATTTCCTTTCCCCTCACTGTAGAGCTGTACTGTAGAGCTGTAGGCTGTAGGGCTGTAGCTAAAACTGTAGAGCTGTAGGATCTCCCATTTCGAATAACGTTTTGCACTTTGTACTTGTGTCACCATGGCTCTGGACCTCGAAAAGTCCTTTTTTATACGCTTCAAGCAAGATATTATTTACGAATTGAATTTCCATTAAGTGTGTTTATCCGTGAAATAGATATGAATACACTGACCCTGTTAAAAAAAAAAAACTGACTTTTTATAAAATGGAAGGTACTACAGGGAGACCATGTACTCGATGGGTTGATTGTGCCGAGAGAGATCTTAAGATCATTGGAATGAACCGGTGGAGAATATTGGTGTCTGATCGGGCTGGATGGAGAAAACTGATTGGGACTGCCTTGGCCCGTACCAGGATGTTGTGCTAATGAAGAAGTGATCATCTGTATTTGTATGATTTACGTACAGAGGGCTTCAGGCGTAAAATTTTAGTCTTACAGAACCACGTATCATGTAGCTGGAGCTGGTTGAATAAAACAGGGTAGGATGCAATCAACGGCAGCGTAAACGATCTTCTTTAAGAGAGGTTAATATTATTTTAGTATACTAGGGGCTTCGCCCCTAGACTCGCTACGCTCGCTCCTCTGTTATGGCTAATAGCGAGATACATAGGGGTGATTCTCGGGCAATGTAACAGCTTCCATCCATTTACTGTTGTCACCCTTAATGCGAAGGGCGTTTCATCACTGTTGAATTATCAGCTTTAAAATTAAATTAAAAATTGAAAATTTAAGATATAGACTTGAAATAAAGTTTATATGAATAAGAAAGCTTTCAGCTTCCAGTTGATGTCAATATTTTCTTTGTAAGATAAAAACTCGAGGAGCATCGATATTACATCCACATAGGGGACGATATTTCTTGAAAAACTGTGCTTCATTTTTTGATGAAAATATTAGTCTGTTTTAAAATATTTTTAAACAAAAGAGGTCTAGTTTGAAAGAGAAATGTCTATAGTCTTAGATTGTAAAAAGATCAAAATTCTACGATCATTTTTTGGCTAGTTGTCGTAATCTGAAGATGAAAAAGTCAATATTTTCCCACAAAACATAAAATAAAAAAGAACTTAAAGTCCGACGAAGATGAGACATGTCTTACTTTGGTCCCCCCATTTTTCTGCATCCATTGGTATGGCTCTCGACCCCATACCCCCAGCGGTTTTGGAGGAGATAGCGTGACAAGCTTTTGACAGCGGCAGCGGGAGTTCCTTTTTTTTAGAATAGGGAGACTTATAAGGAGGCAAACATGAGTAATTATACAGTTAAAAATTAACAACTGTTAATACGTGACGAAATTGAGCGGTAGCCGCCAGTTATTTAACGGATTTATTCTAGTTACTCTAACCACTTAAGACGTATTTTCAGCTACCATATAACTGTTTCTACTAGTGCGCAAACCAGTCATATGACTGGTTTGCGCACGAAGCCAATCAAAATATTTTGATTGGCTTTGTAGTTCTAGTGTCCATTGAGGAAATGAAGTATACAAATCATTTTATACTCAAACCGCGATTCCTTTTTTTTTCCACATCCTGTTAGTTTGCTGTTTTAAATTGAACTTTTCCCATTCATATTTTCGTATATTTTTTTAGCTATAAATTCTTCTGGTGGATATTGTGGAAATTAAAAATTTCTCATATACCAAGAGCGTTGTAAGTATCATCGTAATTTTTATCGTAATTATCATAAATGGAAACTCTGTTTCATGAAGGTCTTTTCAAAACAATCTGGCCCTTTCATTATTGAGGTCTTTGCATTATTTGCGCCGAGTTCAATTAATTTTGCTGCAATATGCCGTTGCTCATTTGAAATCGGTCCTGTTCCCATTGAAATCCACCATCTTTTACGAAACGGATATCGAAATATTGTAAGAAATTATTAGCGGAGAATTTTTGAAACTTTTATGCAATGATTATTAATTAAAAATGTAATGAAATCTCCCGTTTTCTACTTGAATTGCCTCAGTGGGAAATCTGCTATTAACGTCGCGGAAGCTGGCATCACCTCATTTCCATTCCGCCCTCTTCTGTTAATTACTGGAAATACATATTTTCCGCCTGTCTAAAACATTTGACGTCTTTTCGAATGCGAATTGGAGAAGGAATTATTGTTACACAAATATAATCTTTTCATCTTAATGATTTCGTCCCATTCCCCGCTTTTAAATACTTTTTTAAGTGCTTTTTTGTTTATTCTTGTTTTTTTGGTTTTAAGTGACTGAAAAAAAAAAAAGATATTTAAAACGAATTTACTTGTAATTTGTATAAATGATTTTCTTTTTTATTTATTTCAGAAGCGCGTTTCTCAGCGGCTCATTTTTATTTATTTATTTATTTATTTTTAAAATCTAGCTGTAGAGCTGTAGATGAAGTATACATCGGGAATATAACAGAGGCCTGAACTCAAACACATCGCCTGAACACAAAAAAGTCGTAAATTGACACAAAAAAATAAGCTCGCACGAATTGAACTTCCTCATGGGGTGATCAGAAATAAATGTCTTTTAGACCTGTAGTGTGCAGACTTATTTCGACCGCGACCCACTCTCTTTAAAATAAAATGACTTGACCCCCAACGAGAAATTTTTGGTAGAAGCAAAATTTTAAAAAAAATTAGGAAAATGTCAACGAAAAAAGAAAAATATGTATAAGAAAATTTCGTCAAACTATTTTAAAAATCCAGATTTTGAACCCAGTCTCACATAGATAGGTAGATGCAAATGGAAGCAATCAATGTAAATATAGTCTTTTGCTGAAGAAGTTTTTATTGTAATACTGTTTGACGCCTTTTTTAACAACATCATGCTTTTTAACATAACAAAAAATTTAATTTAAAACATAAATTGTGTGATTATAGAAAATTTAAAGCATATTTTTTAATCAAATTTATTTATTTATTACAAATGTCCGGAAGATTGGCTATGACGCCATTTGTTCACATTAAAAGGCGAGACTGCTGGCCATTCATTTAAGGGGGCACCGTATAGGTGGCCAGCAGTACCCTTACAAGCCGGTCCCGTAATTTAGAACCGAGTCAAGTGACGAGACTGGAACGCTTGACCCCGCACCTCCAGAGGTAAATTTGAGAACTTGGAGGGCATTGGAGCCGCGACAGATTTTACGTGCACCGGCCACCATTAGTGAACACGGCAGTGGATTTTGTCAGCGACTGGCATCGAACCCGCAACCCTCAGATCACTGACTCGACGCTTTTGCCAACCGGGTCAGCCCACCCGCTTTTCTAATTAAAGAATTCAATATGATAATTCAATATTGATTCAATATTGAATTATTTTAATTAAATAACTCAATATGATATAAATTTACTTCAGACAATCCGCGACCCCCTCCCATTTTTTCAGTCACCCCCCTTGTGGGTCGCGCACCACTCCTTTAGCAAGCCTGAAGAAAAATTTGTTAGGCATGTTTTTTTTTTGTGTGTGTAAGCCAATGAAGATAATGCAGTAGTATAGGATGAAGCTGTCCAATTTTCCGGATTCCGTGGGCAGATTGCTATTTAACTAACTTCAAAGTAATTTACTTGCGTAAAAATTGCATAAATACTATTCTATAATAAAATATTATGCTTTCTTACAAAAATAATAATTTATAATAGGAAGGTGAACGTTTCCATCAACGTTCTGTGGTAAAAATATATGTGACGCTGCCCAATTAGCATCGTAATCCATTTCTCTTCCCGCTGCGAAAAGCCGCAGCATTTGCATTGAGTCGCTTTCAAGTGCGCTGTCAGACGATTACCGTCTCTATTTTGAGAGCGTCTTACGTTACTGTCACTCTTAATTGCTTCACGTAAGACGAGCCCCAACCCCTCCTGTCTCTTAACACGAAAAGATGCGCCCGAGGGTCACAGATCCCATTACCTCTTTGGGGACTTCATAATTCGAGACTGCGAGTTTTCATAATCTGCGGAATCCGTCTGGGCTCGCACACACTTCATTACCTCCTTGCTGCCAGCAGAGTCGCTCCGAAATGTCTCGGAATTAATTGCTTTCTCGTTTTCCCAAACTTTACTTTTGTTTCGCCAGAGAAGAAGCGGATGTGAGGTGGAGTTACCGCACACTTGTCAGGCTGTGATTTCAATCGGAAGAAGTTTCCCCAACTTCTCTTTCGGGCTGTCTTTTTCTCAGGTGGCTTGCGTTGCGGTTATGAATAAATAAGTTACGTTTTACGCTTCCTTCCACCACGAGTGCGTTTACTTATTCTGTAATGCCGCATTTACACATTCACGTTCGCGCCACCCGCAAGACATTCGCGAGACATTCGTCACGTTCCTGCATCGACGCGAGTGACCGTTCTCACATTCGCCTTTTTGACCTCCCGTCGCCATTCGCCCCTTTCACTCGTGCCAGAAAAAACCGCTCCCGAAGCGAGCGCCACGATTGGTGAGGAGAAACGGCGAGCGCACCGTTTACACATTTGCCTTGCACCTCCCCCTCGTGATACGACTCGCCGCTAGCGCGACTGTATTAAATGCGCTGTAACACCGCATTTACACATTCGCGCAGGCGGCGAGTCGAATCGCGGGAGGCGAATGTGTAAACGGTGTGCTCGCCGTTTCTCCACCAATCGTGGCGCTCGCTTCGGGAGCAGTTTTCTGGCACGAGTAAAAGGGGCGACTTGCAACGGGGAGGAGGTCAGAGGTCAAAGAGGTTGAATGGCGTCGGGAAGTAGCGACGGGAAGTCTTGTTGACAGCAAGAGGCGCGAATGTGAGAACGGTCACTTGCGTCGATGCAGGAACGTGACGAATGTCTCGCGAATGTCTTGGGGGTGGCGCGAGCGCGAATGTGTAAATGCGGCATAAGGTTTAGCGTGCGAGCGAATTCCGGTGACAAGGAAAGAGTGACAAGGTCAGAAGGCTGTCCATCGTTCGCGTACGGGGCTTTCTTCCTGGAAAACGTAGCTCAAAAGAGTTACCATGAACAGCTACTTAACACTCAGTTTTAATTATTCGGGCATTAAACCAGTTTAATTCTTCAGCTACGATTGCGCCAAGCAGTAAATATGCTGTTACTAAAGCTCCCTGATCGAATAAATCCAAAACCAGGTCCATTAAAGGCTGCAGGGCGAAGGAATGATACTCCTGTTTAGCTCAGGGCTATTGGACACGGTGAGAGTCGGAGGCCGACATTTTGCCCGGTGCCACCACAATTTTGACTGAGCATCTCCAGGGGTGACATCTGGGTGGCTCGTATTCTCATTCCAATCCTACAATCCAGAAAAGAGGACTCCATGTTCTGACTTTTATCTTTCTCAATCCCCCAGCTTTTTCGAAGGAGCCCAAATATACCTTTGAGTTCGATTTTCTATTGAGCTCCACTCTAAGTGATATTTCTACTGCATTTCCATAAATGGTTTTGCTACTCCCCGTTCATGCATTATATCAGTATTTGCATAGCGGCTGAAATTTTTTCCCCCTCAATAGCGGAATGAAACTTGAAGCTTTTGGAAACTCCGCTATTTGATACTACTCAAAGAAAGTAAACAAAACTGATTTGTATCTGACAATTAGGTTATACAACCCTCCCGCTCACAAACATAGTGTCTACCATCAGTTTCATTGATATAATTAGCTTCTAATGATTCGGTTTTCTGGTGATACATACCACAAGGAAACGTCGTTTGTGGGTTTCCCTGTTTTCTTTTGTTATGCATAGATTCCCTATCTCCCGAAACTTTTCGTAGCTGGGTTGTAAATCGTGCTAAATAACTGCAGCTATACGTAACAATGCATAGTCTTCAGTAAGGGTAATTTGAAACGGCAGTAATAAGACGAAAACATTTACATATTGCACCCTCCAAAATCACAGTAAATCAATTTTTAAAAAAAACTTTTCCCACTTAGTATTGAAAATATTAAATTGTCAACCGTTCAAAATATTATTTTATTCATTATGATAAGCATAATTTCGATACATTTTAATCCGATAAATACTTGATTCATTTTTTTATGATTTCAAAGAATAATTTTTCTAAAAAGTATAAGTCTATAATGTTAATACGTGTCAGACTTTAGTGGATTCATTTAGAATTCGCTTAATTGGTGGTTTGAAGCATCTATTTTCGTGTTATTTTACTGTATTTTCATTAAGTTCAAATTCTGCGCTTGTCCGATTAATTTTCATTTTTATGTAATTCGCTGATACAATCTTCTACTTCTTTCTGGTTCCAATTAAGAAACTTTAATGAAGCTTCATTATTATTAATACATTTATACACTATGTACCAATAAGTATTTGGACACATGTGATAGTAAAAGCAAAACAAAATTTATTCATATTGAATAGTTGGTAGAGTCTCCACGAGAGGAATTGCAGCCTCAACCCTCTGGGACATGCTTTCCACAAGTCCTTGTATGACAGCTAGTGGTATTTTCTTCCACTCGGCTTGGAGAAGACAAGTAAGTTCCTTTACCGATTTTGGACAGTTGTTGCACCCTTTAATTCGGCGATCGAACTCGTCTCAGAGGTTCTCGTTAGGGTTCAGTTCTGGGCTCTGGGCAGGCTAGTCCATTCGGTTAACCCCATTGCCACCATACCAATCCATGGTGGCCTCGCAACATGACAGCTGGTGTTGCCACAACGTAGGAAGCACACTGTCATCCAAAATAGTGCAGTAGGCATCGGTGTTGAGCTTACCATGAATTGAAACCAAGGGTCCCAGTCCATACCAGGAGAAACACCTCCAGACCATAATTCCACCTCGGTCGAACTTTACTGTGGGCACAATGCATTCTGGCAGGAGGCGTTCTCCAGGCAGACGCCAGACCCAGACTCTGTCATCCGAAGGGGAGAGGGTGAACCTTCATTCGTCGCTCCACAGAACTCGTTTCCACTTTCACTCGTTTCCACTTTCGTTCACACTCGTCTACGGTCCACTTTCGACGTGTTTTGCACCACATTAACCGAGCAGCACGGTTGGACATCGTGAGCAAAGGCTTATAGACTGCAGTACGACCATGAAAATCAAGCAGATGTGCTTCCTTACAGGATGGTATTCATCCAAAAAACACTGCCGGATGCCTGTTGAAACTCCTGGAGTATGTGGGCCATCGGTTAGGTGCGGTTCTTCCGAATTTATCTGGACAGCACCTGTCGGTCTCTCTGTTTCTTGGATCTGCCAACTCGGGGCACATTCCGACAATCACCGCTCACCTTCCAATCATATAGGCCTCTGTCAATTTTGGTTAATTCAGCTCGATAGATATATCCCATAAGGATCAGCTATTTCTGTGATACCCGATGATTACACCTTTCTCGAAATCAGATAACTCTGCACTTCGTGTCATCTTGCATGCGACTAATGCCAATGTTGTTGCCTACACGATATTTAACGGTGGAGGGCGTGACGTATATCAGAACCGCAGATATCGTCATTTGCTTGGGAGTCCAAATACTTATTGGAAGATAGTGTATAATTACTAAATAAAATTAAAATCATATATTTTAGTTTTATTGGATACCTTACCACTCCTTTTACCTGTTCCGGCCTTGCTTTTTGTTAGTACGTAGTCTGAAGGAGTTCTTTTTCCTCTAAAGAAATTAAGACACAAAGGAAAATGATGATTGAGCAATTTTTAATCCCAAAAATTTCGCTTCCAACTGAAAGACATGTTTACGATCACATGAAAAGTGTTTAGCATTCGAAGATTGAACGTTCCATCGATATTCTTCATCCTAAATATTTATGACAGTAGCCAATTAGGAACGTCATCAGTCTTTTTCTCCCGCTCCGAAAATCTGCAGCATTTGCGTCGCTGCTTTTTAAATGCGCTGCCAGTCGCATTCGGCCTTATTTTGGTAGCTTTAGTTAATTGATCAGCGGCGTAAGCCAACACTGAACCCCTCCGTCATACGGAAAGATGCGGCCGAGGGTCACAGATCCCATTTCTTCTCGCGACACATAATTCAAGACGTTTCCAAAATTTTCTCTATTTTAAGCGATTCCCGAAAGGATGCTTGTAAATTAACCATTCAAAAATGTTGGAATTAATTACTTTTCAGTTTCCAACATTTGTATGAATTTGCTACCCGAAATATCTTGGGTCACGTGTTTTATGCATTTGAAAACAAAACTTTTAAATTTTTTATGCATTTAAAAATTTTTTTAATTTTAAATTATTTTTTTTATAAATTTTAAATTTTGTAGCGATCGACACCAATAGCCCTAAAAGTAGCGTGACCAGAAATCGCCGTTGCAGTGTAATAATCGCTTTCCAGTCACGGGACATGGATGTGGAGTGCACATCTAACTTCACAGTGAAGCCACTTAAGTCACATAGAGACTAGAACATGTGATCGAAACTCTGTTACCGTTGTGACTATAATCAGAGTGACTCTCTGCGTGGTCACTTCAACGGCGTCACGACTGTCTGTGCTGTTAGATAATTTAATGCCACGTAGAAAATTAACTGCAGAGAAAATTAATGTATTATAAAAGCTGCGCTCCCTTTATTTACATGTCTATCTTCACAGGGAAAAAAATACGCTTGTTAATCTGCGATTAGAAAACACCGACAGGGGATTTTCCCCTTAAGTTGGGGTAGAAGGTCTGCGTTTTGACATCATAGGTAGATAGGTAGGCTATTCTCTGAGGCGTTTTAAAAGTTACTAAATTCGGGACCAAGAAAGAAAAACTTAACAATTTATTAACAAAGAAATTTAACATTAAACAAGTATAACATAATCAATTGAATTTTAACTTAAGTGCAGATTTAGCAGAACGCTCCGAGACACGGATAGTCTCAAACAGGACCCCCCCCCCCCCCAAGAAAAAAAAAAAAAAAAAAAAAGCCCGCCTAGCCGGCCGTTACATGAGAGATCTCTAAAAATCTCCAAGTCTCTGACTATATCTGGCGGTCCTTTCTTTGTCGGCGTCCATCCCAATTCCTCGAGAATGCGTCTGTTTTCCAGAGAAGGGACCGGCAGATTTGTTGGTGACAGTTCTTATCGACCCACATTCCGGCAAACTTTATTACGCGATAGTGTCAAACTCGCATTGAGGTATTTCTAAGGAAGACAGTTTTACGGGGCGATGGGAGACGCTTCTATTTTTCAAAGCAGGTATTCCCACATCTTGCTTGAGAATCCGATATGCCTGGACTTAACTTTCAGGCTGAAAATTCTGGCAGCATTTGCTGGTATCGTTTTTAAATCCGCTCGGAATCCACACACGTGTTCGAGACGATGGGAACTGGAAAATGGTATTCCGATAAACATGCAGCTGTGTGTCGTGCACCCTGTGAGGTCTTGGGAAAAATAACCCCATACTTTCATTACGCTACAGCGTGCTCAACTGGTGCGTTTCCATAACACCTATCGTTAAATTCGAAATACCACAACTCATGATGTAACTCCTACTGATTAATTCAAACTCTAAGCCCCAATACTTCCTATTTACCGCTAATACGGACTACAAACGTAATTGTCATTCGATGTCGTTTGCGTCTTTAACCAGAGCTGTGTAACTAGCCCATCGCGTGCAAACGTCAATTTACCTATTTTGCATACAGCTGTACTTTTTTCTTTCCTTCACCTTCCACGGGAGTCTAAGAGTGGAAGGTCATAGTGGATTTTTTTTCTTTGTAGACATCAGACGAAAAAGCAAACTTATAAAAAAAATGGAAAAAAACACTATAAAACAGTTATAGATAATTGGTTTCAACAATTGCTCAAAATAGTATTTAGAACATGTTCTGTTCTGAGCAGGGCGACTTTTGTGATGAAAATTCATTCGCGTCCTGAGAGACGGGAGAGTGTATCGACACTTGCTGCTCTCATGCTAATTTCGCAACCCCGTTTATTGACACCACGTCAAAAATAATATTCTCTCCCCTCCTTAATGTCTCCCAACCAGCAATTTTTTGAACGTGACACGCAAGTTTCTAATTCGGTGTCAAATTTGAGGAGCCGAATCGCTCATTTCGAAGAAAGAACACTGTGAACGGCCGTTTGGAATGTTTATCGTCGAGAGTAAAAGATCGTCATAGAATTGGTTGTTAGCTTCCGAGTAATACTCTTGTCGTCTCGGGCACGAAAGTGCCGAGGGTTCCCAGAATGTTACGTTGAGGGTCTTTTTGGCGACATTTATGATTTCGGGTTTTTGAGTTCTAGGTTGTTGGCAAACAAAAAGGTTGCTCTTTTCACGTGTTCTTGTTTTGGGATTCGATGATTTTAAGTTTTAACGTGAAGTCAGAAGTAGAAATTTCAATTAATGTTTAAATTAATGTCTCTAACAAATTTTGTCGTATGAGAAGCTTAGAGCTTGGGAGCGACTAAATGTTTGCATCTACAACCGTACAATTTTACTTCTTAAAACAGTAATAAAATAGTACGGTTTGATGCATATTTGTCTCTTTTTTTATAGGAAAAAAAATGAGAGCAAAATATTAAAAAAATGATTAATATGCGTTTTATTCGTATAATTTATGTGTGTGTGTTTGTTTGTCTGTGTTTATTTGGCATTTTCTACTCCCAAAAGAACAGTTTTACTTTAAGTGTGAAATTGTTGATATTACATAATACAGTTGTATATATATGCATTACTATCGTATGGATTTTCGTGTATCTGTCTCCATATACAAGTTAATTTCATCAAATTTGTGTGAATTGATTCAGAGATAATTACTTATTCCGTTTTCCGTATCAGTTTACCACTGTTAAAATCCATAGCGCGTTGTTTCTGCTGCAATTTAGAAGAAACCTGTACCTAGGCCATTTGCAATTTTTTTAAAATTTTCAATATCATTTACAAGTTTTTTTTTTCTACACTTGTTGTGATTTTTATTTAAAGAGAATAAAGCACGTAATGTATACAAACTATTTTTATTATTGTAAGTTAGTTATAAGTAAAGATACTGCCATTTGAAAATAGCCGGCCCTATGTACAAGGGTTTCTCCTACTATTTCTCTGATGCTAGATTTGATTTAATTTCTCCGAAAATTGTATTTACTGTGCTTTTCTGTTACTCAAGTGCATTTTTTAAAATAAAATTTTGAAACCAAATATACTAGTTTTAAAACTGTTGTAGTTATGGAAATTTGTTTTTCATAGACGTAAGTATATGAATAGAAATGCAGCCTCGAATATTAGAATCGTTCACATGATTTACATTTTTCTTACTTTAAATTTTTCCTGTTATCGAATGAATTGCTTAAAATTTAAGCAATTCATTCGATAACTGGAAAAATTCGATAATTGGAAAAAGTCGTCATAAAATATGTGTGGAACGAAAAAAATAAGCTGGTACATAAAGGCATTCAAATGCCTAACGTGTGAATATTTTTCAAAGTCACTTTTTTCTGGTGCTTATTTACTGATTTTGAAACACCAGGGCCGGTCCCATAGTTGAGGCAGCGAGGCGACCGACTCAGGTGCCGAATTGTAATAGGCGTCAAAATGAAACAGTAAAAATATGAAATTTTTAATAAAAACTAAAAAATCCAATATATGACGAAATTCGAAAATATACTCAAATATAAGCTAATATTTAAACTTTTTTTTAACAAACTGCTGAATTTGAGATTATGAGAAGTAAACGCGTGCTCTTCTTCTGGCGTCCTGTGTTTGCACGATGCTTATTGGCCTAAGAGAAAAATTTAAAGAATTATCTACGAACTACAACAGCCCTGGAACGATTAAATGATCTAGTAATAATATCTATAGAAAAGACGGTATCTAAAACAATAAATTATAGAGATGAAATCGAGCTGCAATAAAAGTTCGAAGAAGGATTTAGTAATTATTGTTTTTACATAACAAATTAAATTCAGATTTATTTGCTTTTTCTTTAAGTTTTTTTTAGTACAGTAAAAAGTCGTTTATCCGGCCCTCGTTGATCCGGATCTCCGGATAATCTGGATCAGATTTGTAGACATTATTTTTATTTAATGTTCACATTAGATGATAATTTTAAACTATGATAGTAAGAACATAACTACAAGTACGCCAAATATTCGCTTTTGAGTTTGATTCAATGTAAATTCCTGCATACACTGTACAATAAATTATGGTAATAAAATGCTTTTTGTTGAGTTTAAGAAAGCTTTACCAGACTTACTAATTCTTTGTTAAGAAATTATGTGAAAAATTATTTTTATATTTTTTAATGTCTTGTAAACAATTCTATGTAATTTTGTTATAAAACATTGTTTTGTATCGCAATAAACGGTAAGTCAGCTTAGTTGCTCAGTTAAGGAATTATTTTGTTTTGCTTATTTATTACCCATATTGTCCGGATTGCAAATAGTCCTAGATAGTCCGGATAGAGGAGGTGTTACTGTACTATCGTTTTTAAACTGTTTTTTTTTCTAAAAAAATAAAACTTTTCTTTTTATTTAATACTTATTTTTTCTGCAACGTCCGTTATTCTATTAAATAGGCTATTTCTTATAGTGATACTTCCATTATTTGGTCTCTCCAGAAAATTGAAAGGGCGACGTTTTAAAAACTTGCCACAGGTGCCGCAATTGACCGGAACCTGCCGTCCACTCTAAATCCATAGTTTTGTGATACAATTTTTGCCTTCCATGGCTCAGCGACCCGTATATATTGACCCGCTTCTTCTCAGGTGTATTGATATTTTAAGATAAACAATCTATTTGCTAATCATATTGGAACGCTCCCTTTTGTCGCTTATAAATGCACCTCAAACTAGCGGTTTATTTACTGGCATAAGCCCCTAGCAACACGAACACAAAAAAGAGCGGTAAACGTTTCCCCGGCACTTGAATTCAAAACACGCCTCGGCTGTAAAAAAATAATGGGACTAAAATTACTTAATGACGTCGATTTACCCCGAATAATGTTTTCTTGAAGTCGTTAATAATCGTACCTCCGAATTTCATATTTCTTGTTTCGTGAGGTTTTCTAGTATTTGGGCAAATATGCCTTGCTATAGGGATCTTCGAGCGTGATAAAAATCAATGGGACACATATCAAGCGAATTTTGTTGCAATTTTTTTTACTGTGGTATCCCAAGGCTGAGCTTGAGTAAAATGCGTCATAAGAGAGATGAATAACAATATCTGTATTAGTTTTTCTTCGAGATTCTGCTGCTGCTAGATTTGTCCCGATAAAAGAAATGAAGCGGTGGAGTGAATATTGTAACACTTTAAATAAGTGTCAAGTTCCAGATTTTTATATATCTATATATAAAAAACAGTTCCGTAACTGACTGACTGACTGACTGACATACAACGCACAAACTAAACCACTGGACCTAAAGGGCTGAAATTTTGCATGGCGATTCTTCTTATGGTGTAGGGGTTCACTAAGAAAGATTTTTGAAAAATTCTTCTTAGATTTTTTTAAATTAAATTTTTAAGCTGTTTGCATTTAAAATAATAACTTGAGGGTTATAAAATTTATATCACGAGAAAGATCCTGAAAATTCCTTTAAAATGTAATCTTTTTCGAAGCTTTACTTCGATTTTCTGATTTTTGGTGAATTTTTAAAGAATAATTTTTAGAATTTAATATATTAAATGCTGATCCTGGGCGGGGTGCCCCTGTTGCCCTTGCCTAGTTACGGTACTGCATATATATATATATATATATATATATATATATATATATATATATATATATATATATGTGTGTGTGTGTGTGTGTGTGTGTGTGTACGTACGTACGTACGTACGTACGTACGTACGTATATATAGGTGGCATGGTTCTAAATGGTCAATATCAATTTTTTTCAGATTTTAAGTTATTCATACGAAAAGTTTCCATTTCAATATATCTTTAATTCGAAAAAGGCCAATGGCAAATAACAAACAGAAATAAATTATATTTCCATTATAATATCAGCCAATGTCATTTAAGATTAAGTAACATTAGATCCGAAAAAGGGCCAAATGGATATGTTTTATATAAAATAGTAACCGATGAAAATGTTTTATATGATAAAAATGTTTTTTACACTAACAATGAACAAATAAAAAAAGATAATGTGACGCATAAGACGGACATATCATTAGTATAAGAAAGATATATCATTCAGTAAAATGTTCAATATCTTTCAATGTCTTTCTCGAAACTAACAATCTTGACATTCGCCCTTTTAGAACCAAGCCATATACAGTGATTTCCGCTTATAAGAATCACGTTTGTTATTACTGATTTTGATTCTTATAAGCGGTTGATTCTTATAGCCGAAATTCAGGTTTTTGGACAGGCACACACACACACACACACACCTATATATACATATATTAGATAATATACCATAAAATACTCTTTAATTTACGTTAATTATCTTTTATTTAAATTATTTTTTATAATTTTAAAAATACAACTTAATTTCTAGACCATTAAGTAGATACACAGGATTATGGTAAGAGAAGAAAAAATCGAATATTTGTTACAACATACCTGCTTAACAGTTTTAACATTTAAACTACAGGAAGGGAGCAAGAAAAAGTTTTCTATGGTAGTTTGACGTAATGAAGTTTTCAGGAGGCTGTTTATACCTCTTTCAATACTAATAGTCTCAGACGAAGATTCACCTTCTAGCGTATGTTTCACGGTTTGATAACATGCTGAATCTACTAATGTCACGATTGCCTAAGTGATAGTGGACACTTCACCGAAGATTTATGTATTTCAGGGTCCAGGAAGCCGCAACCAGAATGTGGGAGGTGGGAAAAAAGAGTCCCTATTTTTGTTTGTCAGTGGAGAAACGTGAAATAGGACCCAGACGAGTAAAGATGCACCTGGGTCAAGCTAATAGGACAGTGTTGTGTTTAAGCGGTTAAGGGGAAACTATTATGTTATGTCTAACAAAGAAAGGGATGAATTTTAAGACTGTATTCCATCCCATCTTATCAATCTTTCTTTTTAAAAAAAAGAAAGAACTTCGTGCCTTTTGAGGGTTTAAGTGGCTTTTTTGGAAAAATGAAAGGAAAGCGATGAGTGTAAACTGATTCTTAAAACCGGTGGATTGATTCTTTAAAGCGAAAATTTTAACATGGAAATAATACATTTGTTTTTATTTTCGCGATATTGATTCTTATAAACGGTTGATTCTTATAACCACTGATTACTATAAGCGGTGGTTACTGTATATATATATATATATATATATATATATAGATTGATTGATTGCGAAAGGGGGCCTTAGTCTCGGGGCTTACGAAGATTTCGCTGAGCGGAAGCGACATCATAGTGACGTATACTTTTAAAATCTACGGATGAACGTTATTGTAGATCAAGAATATACGTCACGAGGACGTCATTTTTGCACGTCATTTTCGTCACTTGTCGGATAGTGGTCCCAGGTTGTGGGAAATTCTCAGTCGCTCATGTCTCTCAATTTTCTTTTAACCTCCTGAAAACGTTCTAACTCCTACCGATATGAAGAGGTCTACTTTCGTAATTTTTTTCAACAATATTTTGTTAAAAAAAAAAAACATTATTTACTTGATAAAGTATTGAGCATTTAGAGAACAGAGTATTTTGCGTGTGCACTCCGACAGAACAATCTTGTTATTTGTTCCGTCGAACTATCATAATCGAGAATATAAATTTTCTTTCATCTCTGTACGTTTTCATCCGTGATTTAAAAACGTTCAGCACACCCGTTAGCCGCGGTTGTCTTGGAATAAGTCGTGCAGAATAAGGCATTAAAAAGTATCAATCCCCAGATGGAGAGTGATTTATCAGCGTCTGCTTTCGGTGATGCATTTTGACCTCCCGATAAGGCAGAAAAATGCTCTATCTGTCTCGTGGAGAAAATTTCTCGGGAATAGATCGAGAAGAGAAAAATACGCCCGGGCTGACCGCTTATCGACTGGTTCCAGTGTTCTTGTTGATGACTTGATTTGAGATTTTACGATTTCATCCTCTCACGGCGCAAACTGCTTTTTTGTTGGCTCATCTGGCGATAAAAGAAATGAACACCTGTAGTGTGTAATCGCATTGTATCTGTAAACATTTTTTTTTATTCTTTCTATTTGTCTCTATCTTCAGTGACATTCTATTTATCTAAGAAACAAATTAGCGGCTCCTTGATATATCTCTCGGTATGGTCATTGTTATACGTTTATTAAAAATCAAAAATGGGTTTACTACGATAATAAAACACTTGAAGCTATTTTGGTTCGTAGAAATGTCATTCAATCCTTTTATAATGCTCACTAATTAATGAAATAGACGCCGTAGATAACATCGAACAACGCCTCGGGACATGTGATATTGAATATTATTAGGATGTAAGACTTAAACCAATCAAAATTGTATTACTTGCTTATCAGTAGAAAATGGTCGAGAAAAGCAGTAGTCGCTCTGAACAAAGATCCATCGACTCTGTTGTGTAGATTTTTATTAGAGGACTAGCTGAAAACCCTTACTTCGCTACGGAGTACATTCAAATACAGCGGTCAATGTATGCAATTAATGCCAAAAAATGTGTATAAATATATTTATAATAAATACAACGATCAATGTACGCAATTGATGCAAAAAAAAAAAACCGAAAAAATATATTTATAAAAAAATTGTAACGGATATTTTTATAGACAAAATAATGTAGAAGAAAATATTTAAATTAAATCTAATAGAGCATACTAAAGAATATAGTTCAGGTAATATAGTACAGTTTGAGGAACATATCTTTTAGTGTATTTTAATATTTTTTGGATAATTTCCAATCGTCTGCCGCATTAGCAAGAAAAAAAATATTTTTTGTCTATTTCGTTGTTATGCACGTGACGATAAATTTATTTAAAGTACTAGAAAAAGAAATCACGCGATCAGCATTTAATAAATTAAATTCTAAAAATTAATCTTTAAAAATTCACTAAAAATCAGAAAATGGAGATAAAGATTCGAAAAAGATTTCGTTTTAGAGGAATTTTTATGATCTTTCTCGTGATATAAATTTTATAACTTTCAGATTATTATTTTAAATGCAAACTTAAAAAAAGTTACTAAAACAGCTTAAAAATTTAATTTAAAAAAATCTAAGAAGAATTTTTAAAAAATCTTTCTTAGTGCACCTCTACACTATAAGAAGAATCGCCATGCAAAATTTCAGCCCTTTAGGTCCAGCGGTTTTGTCTGTGCGTTGTCTGTCTGTCAGTCAGTCACGGAACTGTTTTATATAGAGAGAGATAGATAACGGATATAATCACATAATTTTTAAATACTTGTGCGAATGTAACAAAAAGATAAATATACTGAGCTGCTCATAAGGCAGGAAAGGATACTGTCTGTCTCGTGGGTAAAATTTCTCGAGAACAGATGAGCGGAGAGAAAACTATGTGCGAACTAACTGCTTATCGTCATGTTCTAGTGTTTGTTACTGCATATTTCCTTTTTCGTATTTTTTTCGCGTTAATGTCATAGCATAACCATGCAAAAAGTGCAACAAATTTGTAAAAGTCCGTGACTGAAAATCGTTGTTCGTATCCAAAGGCTCTGCTCAAACCAACCAAACGCACAGATCGATAACGGCTACAGACACGCTGCTTTATCACATCAGTGTTGGGCTGTCTTTCTTTGCTGAGATGATCCAAACGGGTAAACTTAAAACGCAAGGAAGACTATGTTGATTTTTTAACTTGTTCATCAGAAATTGTTCAGTGTCAAACTGGATTGTAGGAAAAATAAAATATAGAGTTACTCGCCCCTGATCCCAGGCCACTATTTTAACTTCTGTACAACTGAACCGTTTCTGCACTACCGTGTTCATGGACCCCACAAGCCTTGAGGTTTTCAGGTATAGTTGATTTGAAACAATTGTTTTGTTGTGACAGGACTGATTTAAACTGATACAGAAGACTACTGTAATATGCGGGGTTTGAAATTCTAGTTTATATTTCTGTACGCCAGAGGTAAACCCTCGTAAGTGAATTTTCTTCAATTCGATATTTTTATTGTAAGTGACTCCTTTTCAATGGAGCTTCTTTGAGGAAAACTGTCCTATATGCAAAACAAGATGGTGGGCGAAATATAGACTTATAAACTATCGCATATGTGTTGGTCCTGATGAGATGTAAACCATCACAAAGCTCTCCTGAAAAATGGGAAAATTCACTGGAGAAAATTCACTTATGATGGTTTACCTTTGACGTACAGATTTATGCCTTTGAAATATAGTTCGTAGATGTATGGATCTGCATCTTCTGTTTAGCGCAAGGTTTGCTTTATTTGTTACTTTTTTTTGTCATATTTTCACACAGTGTTATCCACGCCGTCTATTTCTCGGCATTGTTTAAGAAACATTCTGGTTTCCATTTCATTGACTCACGTCTGTTGATGAAGATCCATGCTAACGCATGAAACGTTTTGGATTGTCTGTATATGAGTTATGGTTTTTCTCGGACATTAGACAGGTTTAGTATTCTGATGTCGTTCAGTTTTCGCAGCCATCCAGACTCGTATCTAATGGTTCGTTTACATTTAAAATATACCTTAAGGCGGTTCATCAATTCCCTCCGCATATCTTCAAGTCAGATGTTATGCAATGGTTAATTTTCCACAGAGTATTCTTCTAATCACAGATTAGCAAATGCACATTTTTAAAATTCTGTTTTCTGACTATGAAATGACTATGAAACTTCTGTTTTCTAAATGAAATGCGCATGTTTTGCAAAAATCCATTTATTTGAGAATTTTTTAATCGCAATCGTATTGCGTAAGACATCAATAATTTAAAATCTACGCGTTTTTTTTTTATTTAAACTCCTACCTTCAGAGGCAAAAAACAGAATTTTTAAAAAAATGTGCATTTCCTAATCTGTAATTAGACTATCCCCCCCCCCTAAAAAACCCCTCATCATTGTTTAACATAGAAATTGAAGATGTGCCTTATGAACGGATGCTAAGCCTTAATCTAATACGAATTTTTTCTTTTATAATTTTTTTATCGTGCTATGTCTTCCTACTCATTGAATGTTTTATCATTAAGCTTCTAAGCTTCCATGTTCTACCCACAACTCTGTGCTCAGGAGCGAGTTTTATTGTGGGGAATGGTCTTATCAATAAATTCAAAATTGGTTCTGAATTCTTTTTAAGTATCCTTTTTGCTCTACGTTCTCTGTCTTTCTTAGCGGTGTATGAAGTTTCTTCTCAAACTTTTGGCGTCGCAACTTGGCGACAATTTTTTTTTTTTTTTTTTGTATCTCTCTGGAGACTCATGCCGATATTTCGTTCTTTTCCGTTGCCATAGCGATGGCCAAAGTTGTTTGCATTCGGCCAATGGGGGCGCGCCCACCCCCAACAAATCGATACTACCCCCACTGCTGCCTCCTTATTCTGTATCCCTAGCTCTTGCAATATTCCTTTTTTCCTTAGTTTTTCCCTCATTTTGCTCGAGATATTTTATGCGTCCCCAACTCCTTTGTTTTTATCTCTCATCAATAGGGGGCTTATTGTTTTTTTTCATTGTGTGATATAATTGCGAGGAGTATCGCCTAGCGAATCTTTATTTAAGATTCATCTTCGGGATTTTTCCAAAAACTTCGTATTAGAGCATTGTGTAATTTGATAATCTTCACCTGCGGGAGAAAGTTCTTAATGTGTTTCCTTTCAGTATAAATATTGTGTTTTAGGAAGCATGGGTCGAGAGCTTTATAGGTTCACCATCGCCATAAAAGTGTTGGGTTTTACTGTGGACCGTGAACGATATTCAAAACCGTGTCTTGAATTTTTTTTTTTTTTTTATCGTTTCTCGAGCTAACAATATACGCAAAATAGCTATTGGGTGTGTTTAGCACCATAGTTGGTTTATATTTAGGATCAAACTAACGAGAAACTTATATTTTTGTAAACAGTACAAACGAAACAATACTAATTAATTCTTTACTAATAATTAGTAACAATACTAATTATTACTTTTCTGAACTGCTGAATTATATCTTGTCAAATTCTCCATAAAAAAGAAAGATACGAAGAATTTTATTTTATTTTTTGGTCAAGTATTTCAATTTTGATCTCCAAGTTTTGATAGATTTTTAGAAAATATTTCTTTTCTTTCTCTCTATGGTGTTATGTATCAAAGTTAAATAAATAAATAAATAAATAAATTTTAAAAAAATTTGCTTCTGTCTGAGAATTCTGTATTTATTTTGAGAGTCATCATAAACTTAAACGTTTGTAAAATTTTAACTGTTACATGCAGCAGTGATCAGATCTGTTAAAAAGTCTATGAACAATAAGTAATATAATTTTATACCACTACATATAATAACTTTTTAGAAGATATTCTGTAAGTGGAAATTTTAATGCTGGCGAGTGACAATCAGGTCTTTGCTCTTTTCAGTTTTTCAACGTGCTTTTTTAAAACTAACTAGTTGGTACTCGTTAAAACATGACGGCTGGATAGTAAAAAGAAAGCTAGAAAGATTCCTGGGAATAAACAAATTAACGTGTTTATGCGGCCTCGTGCTTAGTGAGTATCTAAAACCAGATTTAATCATGTCACTGAGCATGCGCAGAAAGCAATTTTTTAATTGCAAATTATCGCTAATTAATAAATATTGCGGTTACAAAAACCAAATTTGACACATCTATAGATTTAAAATCTTTCGTTTAAGACCAAAATGAAGTAAATGGATGCATTAGTTTTCTCTCACGGACTGCCCAAAGAATCGGCTTAGCAACTTATATATATATACTAGCTGAAAACCCGCACTTTGCTACGGAGTTCATTCAAATTTAATACAATGGTCAATGTATGCAATTAATGCGAAAAAAAATAAATATATATATTTATAATAAATACGACGATCAATGTATACAATTGATGTAAAATAAAATATATATATATATATATATATGTATATATATATATATTTATTTATTTATAATAAAATCGTAAGGGATATTTTTAAAGACAAAATAATGTAGAAGAAAATATTGAAATTAAATCTAATAGGACATGCTAAAGAATATAGTACACTTTGAGGAACATATCTTTTACTGTATTGTAATATTTTTTTGGATAATGTCCAATCCTCTGCCGCATTAGCAAAAAAAGAATAAATATTTTTTTTTGTCTATTTCGTTGTTATCACGTGACAATAAATTTATTTAAAGTACCAGAAAAAGAAATCAAGTGATCAGCATTTAAAAATTAAATTCTAAAAATTAATCTTTAAAAATTCACCAAAAATCAGAAAATGGAGGTAAAGTTTCGACAAAAAATTTCATTTTAAAGGAATTTTTATGATCTTTCTCGTGATATAAAATTTATTACCCTCAAATTATTATTTTAAATGCAAACTTAAAAAAAGTTACTAAAACAGCTTAAAATTTTAATTTAAAAAAATCTAAGAAGAATTTTCCAAAAATCTTTCTTAAGGCACCCCTACACCATAAGAAGAATCGCCATGCAAAATTTCAGCCCTTTAGGTCCAGCGGTTTGGTCTGTGCGTTGTCTGTCAGTCAGTGAGTAAGTCAGTTACGGAACTGTTTTATATATAGATTTTATCGAATCGTTTTCATTTAATGAACTTGGTTACCTTGTGTGGCATCTTCCATCTACCGCTTGTGTCTTTGTTTATTTATTTTACCAATGTCGCGTGACCGCATGAAATCCAAATTAGGAACATGGTGCTGTAAGTAACAGGTATGAAATTATCATAGAGGCCGTATCAGGAATTTACTGCCGCCGAGGGGCTTCCCGGCGCATGGCACGCATAAAATTAGGACCACCTGCTAGATGGGACCCGCGGGCGTGTCGTTGTTGTTAAAGAGAATTATTGGCATTTATTGTATCATTTTTATTGCTTTCTCCTTCTTGGCCTTATCTTTACCGAGCTATTCCTGCCGCAGTTTTTATTCTCACCGACAAAGTAATAGGCTTTCGTCTAGAATGGGTTCTATTTGTTTCATTATTCTATACCTATCTACCATGGGTGTTATGGAAAGTGGTTCAAGCAGGGTAGATTGTTTCTTCGAGAGGTTTATTTACGACTTACATATATTGTCAGCTAACACAAACACGCTTATATGCTTCAGGTTTGTGTTGGTTTTTGTTGTACCCTAAATTTGCCTGTCACTTACTAGAAACGCTCCGCGTTGACTTGCCGAGTTTTCTTTTAAATGCGGTTCCCTCCGAAAAATACAATTGAGGATTGTTAACGTCTCTTGAGAGTGGCAGAAATTGATCTCGCCATTTTGATTAAACTTTAACTAAACTGTTAAAATGTTTTGTACCTCCGACTATTCAAGAAATGTTAGGCGTTTTATAGGCCGCTCTTCGTGATTTATGGACCTCCATGTTAGTCCTTCTTAAATGATGTTTACTTTTCCCGAGAAAAGCAGTCTGGCAACATATATATCTGGAAGAAGATCCGTGTGCTTTTCTCTTATTTCACTACGCTGTGTACCGTGCAGTTTACGCTTCTTTGTTAAGACTGAACAGTAGTTGAAACAAGGTTTATCCATGTAAGAGCTTGGTAATATAAGTAAAAACTAGTTGATACCCGTCAAAACATGACGGCTAGATAGTAAATAAATGTACTAATACACAAATTATACTCAACACATCATTGCCAAATGTTGAAAATCATAATAATTCGCAGAAACAAATTAATGTGTTTAAGCGGCCTCGTGCTTAGTGAGAATCTAAAGCCAGATTTAAAAATGTCACTGAGCATGCGCGGAAAGCAATTTTTTTTAATTGTAAATTATCGCTAATTAAATAGCACGAAATAAGCAATTTCTATGAGGTTTAATCTTATATTTCACAGACATAATTATCATAAAAATAAAAATGCCAGAGAGAGATATAGAGAGACTCCTCGAAATAAATGTGTTTATCATTAAAATATGTCACTGAGCATGCGCAGAAACAGTTTCTAAAGACAGATTTAAGCATACCACTGAGCATGCGCAGAAATCAATTTTGAATTCTAAATTGTCGCTAATTAATAGAAATTGCGTGTACAAATACCAAATTTCACAAATATACAGATTACAATATTTCGTTTAAGACCAAGATGAAGTAAACTGATGCAGAAGTTTTCTCTCGCAGACTGCCCAAAAAGTCGTCTTAGCAACTTAAATATATAGATGGGTTCACGATATGTATGTGTGTATGTATGTATATATATACTAGCTGAAAACCCGCACTTCGCTACGGAGTACATTCAAATTAAATACAACGGTCAATGTATGCAATTAATGCCAAATATATATATATATATATATATATATATATATATATATATATATATATATATATATATATATAATAAATACAACGGTCAATGTATGCAATTGATGTAAAAAAACAAAAAAATATATTTATAAAATAATCGTAAGGAATATTTTTATAGACAAAATAATGTAGAAGAAAATATTCAAATTAAATCTAATAGAACATACTAAAGAATATAGTACAATTAATGTAGTACAGTTTGAGGAACTTATCTTTACTGTATTTTAATATTTTTTTTAATAATGTCCAATCATCTGCCGCATTAGAAAGGAAAAAAATGTTTTTTTATTTGTCTATTTCTTTATGATGTACGGGACGATAAATTAATTTACTGTCCAACCACAGTACGAAGAACCACGGTTGGCATAGTGCCAAGACGATTCTATTCACGCTGTAGGTAAGGCTGCTGAGGAAGGAGGGGGAAAAGTCTCGTATTCTCTCGACATTCTTTAGAATCGGTTACTAACTGCGCTTGCTTGCTTTTTCCTCGTCTGTTATTTTGATTATTATATTAAAATTACTGGATCCTTTACCCAACACAACTGCTCGGAATAAGCCGTTCCGTAGTGATTGTAAACGTATAATACACAATGTAATTAAATTGTGTGATAAAGAAGCACTAGAAGGAAATGTTATTGTTCCACTTTCGCAATCCCTAAAGAGAGCTAGTGAAATGACCGGGATATCAATGTCCAGTGTAAAAAGAATATGCAGAGAAGCAAAGGGTGAAGAAACTCCAAAATTTGAATCTCCGAGGAAACGTCGGAAAAAAAGAACCACCGAAATAATTTTGATTGTGATGTAATCCGAAAATATCCACTCCTATAAAACTCCTATTTTTTAAATAGATTTGCTTCTATCTTTTTATTATTTTGAAATTATTATTCACATATTCGATCAAAAATAAAGTTTTAAAAAATAACTTTAAAATTGCGGACAAAAAACAGTCTGAAATACATTCCGTATTTCATAAACAAACACATCCGAAAATATGACGTTTTCCCCTATTTTCTAAGTAGACTAGCTTTTCTCGCGCATGCGTAACAGCTTCCAGGGACCTTGCTTCCGTGGTCGGACAGTAAAGTATCAGAAAAAGAAATCACGTGATCAGCATTTAATAAATTATATATATATATATATATATATTTATAATAAATGCGACGATCAATGTATACAATTGATGTAATATATATATATATATATATATATATATATATATATATATATATATATATATATATATATATATATATATATATATATATATTTATAAAAAAATCGTAAGGGATATTTATTTTTTTTGGATAATATCCAATCATCTGCTGCATTAGAAAGAAAAAGAATATCATTTTTGTCTATTTAGTTGTTATGCACGTGACGATAAATTTATTTAAAGTACCAGAAAAAGAAATCACGTGATCAACATTTAATAAATTAAATTCTAAAAATTAATCTTTAAAAATTCACCAAAAATCAGATAATCGAGGTAAAAATTCGAAAAAGATTTCATTTTGAAGGAATTTTTAGGATCTTTCTCGTGATATAAATTTTATAACCCTCAAATTATGATTTTAAATGCAAACTTAAAAAAGTTACTAAACCAGCTTTAAAATTTAATTTGAAAAAATCTGAGAAGAATTTCAGTCAGTTACGGAACTGTTTTATATATATATATATACATACACACTGAAGTGCCACTGAATTAGGGATACCTACCTAGTAACGAGTTGGGCCTCCTCTGGCCTTCCACACGACGAGGCATAGATTCAACAAGTTTCTGGAAACGTTCCACGGGAATGGCTTGCCAAATATAATTCAGTAAGGTTCTTTGGTGCTGTGTGATGGCCTTTCACGCCTTGTTCCAAAACATCCCAAAGATGCTCAATAGGATTTAAGTCTGGGCTTCTAGGTGGCCAATTCATGACAGAATTCAGAGGAATGCTCATTCAACCAGCCAGTAACCAACCGAGACTTGTGAGAGGTACAGTTGTCTTGCTGGAAAACTCCATTACCGTGAGGATAACAGAACAGCATAAACGGATGGAGGTGATCACCCAGCAACTCTACGTACCGAATTGCATTTTCCTGGGACCCGGTTGCATTTTCGTTGGAAATTTTCGTGGGACCCGAGACAAAGACCCATAGACCATTTTTATCTTCCGTGTAAAATCGGTTAACCCTGAACAATTTTATTGATTATCACAATCTGGCTTTTTTTACCCCTACGTAAACCTGTATAGTTGTCTGAATATGCAACCTGGAAACCTAGTTTCTGTAACAAAATCGTAGTTAAAAGTTTTGTTAAATTTTTAATATTACCCTTGCCTTATTACAGTATGTTCCAAATGTGATGAATTTTCATTTATGTGGAATTATTCATACAACTGACTGTATTTATAACTGCACTGACTGTATTTACTGACTGTATTAGTTATTTATATTTGATTTAACTTTTTTTTCTTCTTTCTTCTTCTAGGTATGAACTTTTTTTTTCTTTTATGAATTACTTCTTTGGACGTGGAGTATGTCTGGTAAATTATTTTCCATGTAAGTGTATTTTATATATTTTAAAATGCAACACATTTTAAAAGTTTGAAATTTTCGCTGCGCAGTTTAAATTCGATTTCAAAAACATCGTGACATATTAAATTTTACTAATTACCGTCTTACTTTGAAATTCGAAACTGATTCATATTCTGAATGTATACCTAAACCTTTCCACTGCAAGAACGAGAAATCCCCTTAAATATTTAAAATTTTCTCTTTAAACATACTAGGTTTAAAATATATAGACGTGAGATATAAAATGTTACTGTCATGTTCATTTTTTTGGTGTTTGATTTGAAATATGTATACATGATAAAACATAAGGGTCCGAAGACGAGTTTTATGATTCCTTTCAAAATTCCTGTTTTCATGAGTTACATTTGACGTTTTTATTTGAGGGTATAAAAATTAATATCTTGAAATATATTTAAGTTTAGGGAATATACACTGAAGTGCCACTGAATTAGGGATACCTACCTAGTAACGAGTTGGGCCTCCTCTGGCCTTGATAACGGCTGCCACACGACGAGGCATAGATTCAACAAGTTTCTGGAAACGTTCCACGGGAATGGCTTGCCAAATATTGGACAAAGCTGTCCATAATTCAGTAAGGTTCTTTGGTGCTGTGTGATGGCCTTTCACGCCTTCTTCCAAAACATCCCAAAGATGCTCAATAGGATTTAAGTCTGGGCTTCTAGGTGGCCAATTCATGACAGAAGTCAGATGAATGCTCATCCAACCAGCCAGTAGCCAACCGAGACTTGTGAGAGGTACAGTTGTCTTGCTGGAAAACTCCATTACCGTGCGGATAACAGAACAGCATAAACGGATGGAAGTGATCACCCAGCAACTCTACGTACCGAATTGCATTGAGGGAGGTTGGTACACGCACCAAAGATCCCAAACTGTGCCACGAAAAAACACCCCAGACCATGATTGAGCCACCATGCCCTTGTACAGTTCCAGTCAGGCATGCAGGATCCATGGCTTCATGAGCCTGACGCCATATTCTCAGCCTCCCGTCGGCGTTAAGTAGTCGGAATCGAGACTCATCACTCCATGCTACTCGTTTCCAGTCCTCTACACTCCAGTCTCTGTGCTCTCTTGCCCAGGCAAGACGTGCAGCCCAATGGCGAGTATAGAGCAATGGTACTCTCGTAGGTCGACGGCTCCCGAAACCCATACGGTGAAGCGAGCGTTGCACAGTCCGTTTACTGACTGTACGACTGGCACCGTCATTAAACTGGGTGGTAATTTGAGCTAATGTTTGGCTTCGCTGGCTACGTACAATACGCCTGAGCCGTCTCTCACCACGCACTGTCAAGGCTAATTGTCCTTTGCAGTTTGCCCGACCGCTAGTTTTTTTTCCACCATCCATGTATTCTTGGTATACTCTTGACACTGTCGACCTTGAAAATCCTAGCTGTCTGACGATTTCGGAAATTGAATGGCCCATGCATCGCGCACCTACGATTTGTCCGCGATCGAAGGCGTCTAAATCAGGCAGTTTACCCATACTGGCAATTCCAACAACTAATTCAGAACAACCACAGTACGCGCTATATATGCAGTTACCACAGCGCCCTCACTTGCGCATACATGATGCGTAGCGCTACACAATTTGCATAGGCTTTGCTATCCCTAATTCAGTGGCACTTCAGTGTACACACACACACACACACACACACACATATATATATATATATATATATATATATATATATATATATATATATATATATATATATATATATATATATATATATATATATATATATAACAGTCACCTCTTATACAATCCCTGTTGTTTTCCAATCCATCAGAGTTGAGATTCCAGGGTTCTAGCCAATTACTGCATGAGTTTAGTATCACATGACAATACTTCTATTAGGTTATAAATAGGCTCGCCTCAGTGTACATGTACGATTTTGAGATATTGTCGATGCCCCGGCAACTTGTAACAGCTGAGAGAAATAAAATTTTGCCAATGTGAAAAAGCGAATTGTTTTCAGGACACTCGACTACGACGACTTCTCCTACTGTGGCATGCCAGTTCCGGTCATCATTCCAACGGTGCCGGGCCGGCATATTACATATATATATATATATATATATATACACACACACAGTGGAATCTCGATCTATCGTTTTTCAAGGGACCGACTGAACTGAACGGTAAATGCGGGAACATAAAAAGCAATAGGATCTCGGGACTGGGCGAAATAAACGACACCTACGAGAAAACTATGATTCGGAGAACGATCGATGTAGATTCCACTGTATATATATCTTATTGTTTCTTTTCGTCTGCACTTAGAAATATATACAGTGATTTCCGCTTATAAGAATCATATTTGTTATTACTGATTTTGATTCTTATAAGCGGTTGAAGCTTATAGCCGAAATTTAGGTATTTGCACAGGCACACACACCTATATATACACATATTAAATAATTTACCATAAAATACTCTTTAATTTACGTTAATTATCTTTTATTAAAATTATTTTTTATAATTTTAAAAATACAACTTAATTTCTTTACCTATAAGTGCATACACATGATTATAGTAAGATAAGAAAAAAATCCAATATTTCCTACAAAATACCTACTTAACAGTTTTAACATTTCAACTACAATAAGGGAGGAAGAAAAAGTTTTCTATGGTAGTTTGACGTAATGAATTTTTCAGGTGTCTGTTTATACCTCTTCAATACTAATAGTCTCAGACGAAGATTCACTTTCTAACTTACGTTTCACAGTTTGATAACGCGCTGAATCTACGAATGTCACGTTTGCCTAAGTGATAGTGGACACTTCGCCGAATATTTATGTGTTTCAGGGCCCAGGAAGCCACAACCAGGATGTGGGCGGTGGGAAAAAAGAGTCCCTATTTTTGTTTGTCAGTGGAGAAAAGTGAAATGGGACCCGGACGGGTAAGGGGTCAAGGTAATAGGACAGTGTTGTGCTAAAGCGTTTAAGGGGAAAGTATTATGTTATGTCTAACAAAGAGAGGGATGTATTTTATGACTATATTCCATCCCATCTTATCAATCATTCTTAAAAAAAAAAGAAAAAACTTCGCGCCTTTTGAGGGTTTAAGTTGCTTTTTTGGAAAAATGAAAGGAAAGCGAAGAGTGTAAACTGATTCTTAAAACCGGTGGATTGATTCTTTAAAGCGAAAATTTTAACATGGAAATAATATATTTGTTTTTGTTTTTGCGATATTGATTCTTATAAACGGTTGATTCTTATAACCATTGATCACTATAAGCGGTGGTTTCTATATATGTGTGGGAGTAGTCGCACGCAAGTATATATTGATTCATAAGTTTCTGGATGAATAGTAAGATATTGCACCGAGTTAAGTAATAATTGTGATGAACTGTGAAACTGTTTAATACTGATCGTCTTGTAATCGAGTTAGATTGCTTCTGATCATCAAAAAAATGCGTTATTTCCCTCGTTTTTGCGTCATGTAGTTTGCCTCTGGTGCTGAATATATAAACCTATATAATGTTCTGTAATCCATAGCATACCATATGCCGTCATTTTGACCTTCCGCTAGACCAGAATTTCAAACATCATACGATTTCGGTATTAATTTTATGCGTCAGGATTGCGACCGGAAGTAGCTCTTAATTCTGTAGGGATGTTGGGCTAGTGATAAATCAGTGGTTCACCAAAGAAATCAAATAAACATTTTATACACTGATCGAGGCTCGCTTGCTAACAAGGATTTTTTTTATTTTATTTTATTGAGAGTGAATAAGAATTAACAGTCGTAACTTATAACACTCATGAGTTTTTGTTGGCCGGATGATGGATGAATAGCTATTGCGCTGTGGCATTCCGTACCAAAGTCTGTGGGTTCGAATCCCACTCTTGGCATGAACGTTTGTAGCCGTTCGGAATCGGCTTTAAGCAGTAGGTTCCGGTCTAATCAGCCCTCGTGTAGCAAAAGTTGACCGTAGCGCTCCGAACCAAAGCAAGCCATGAGTTTATAACTTCAACCGTAACGGTAAGGGATGAGAAGGGGTAGAGAAGATCTTATCTTCACTGAGTAAGGTCCTATCTTGCGTGTGATAAGTGTCATATGATAGAATGTGGTACACTTTCGTCCTAGAATATCGCACCCAGAGATTTTTTAATCTCATTTTTTAGAGATCTCATTTATTATCTTCACTTCTTTTACTTTTTCGGTTGTGTTTTGAAAATTTTAAGTTTGAACGAGACGAAATCGAATATTGTTGCATTTGGCAGCTTGCGTGTCATTTACTTTGGTCTTGCAACATTCCGTGTTCAAACAATACCTATTATACGCTGCCTGTAAATTTATACGCTTCTTCTCTCGTCGCCAACCGAGGCCTTTCTCCGTAAGTATCATTTTGGTGACAAAATTACGGTGCGCCGCAACGCATGTCTGTTAATAGAACCTACTAACCCAAAACACATCATATTCAGCGTATGGAATAAACTCTTGTCCCCCCTCGTTCGCATTCAAAGCGTCACCCCGGCGATTACGATAAAATCGATGCGACGTGCTCGGTCCGAAATCGATGTTTGGCTGCCCCCTGCGGACCCGTCGCCGCAAATGCCTCGCGTTACGGTACCAGAGGTAGAGGGGTCGAGACGACGCCAGGTAAGTGCCGGACAGAGGAATACGAGATGGGAATCGGAGATAGGGAATGTATCCGTGCGTAAGCTGTGCTTGTTGGTGGTTTATTTGTTCTTCGGGGTGCAATTGTCTCCGGACGTGGAGGCAGTGGTGTCGTCGGGAGGTGTGCGCCAGGCTGTCATTAACTGTCATCAGAAGTCTTTGCTCTGTGGATTTCATTGTTTGCTTTTGTTTTTCGGTTTGGGGAGTTCGTTTTAGAACCCACCGCATTCATTCTCATGCGAGTTCAAAAGGCGTCTACAACCTCTGTTGTACCTCTGCTGTTGATGGCATTGTTGGGTGTCTAAAATCTGGGGAAGTCAAGACAGCGAGTGTTTTTCTGCATTGGTTCTAGGGAAGGCAGAAATGAATTAAAATTCTGTTTCTACACAAGTCCTTGTCTAGAAATTTTTTTTTCAATATTTATACATCGATTATATTTTATGATATCATTGACTTAAGGCGACGTCTGTAAACCTTGCACATATTTAATAGTCATTTGAGCTTTAGGATATTTCCCCGCTAAGTATTTTTCTGGTGACATTGCAAATATTTCTTTTTGGCCTAGGGACTGGTCGAAACTGGCACGATCATCTTTTGCTACATAAGGCCTCATTATACAAGGACCTAAAATGTGAGGCCGATTCCGAAGTTTACAAACGAAGGTCCATCGCTCAAGGGTGTAACTTGGCATTTAGGGGCCCCGGGCCAAGGACGCAAATTAGGCCCCCTGAAAAATTACGACTTCATTTTTTACCCCTATCTTGGGGGCCCTGAGGCATTGAACCGGTTGCCCCAGCCTAGTTATACCCCTGCCATCGCCAACAGTGAGACTTGAACCCACAGATTCTGTGTATTGATGTCCTCTTTTTCATATGAAGGCAGACGTTTAAATAGAGTAAAATACTTTTAAGTTTTCAGCAACTAATTTTTTACAAA
Organism: Dolomedes plantarius; assembly: GCA_907164885.2. NCBI lineage: Eukaryota > Metazoa > Arthropoda > Arachnida > Araneae > Dolomedidae > Dolomedes > Dolomedes plantarius. Next base: position 47,418,843 of record OU015496.1, read on the forward strand.
GCATTAAATTACTGATGCGCAACGCTACGCAACTAAAATTTTCTTAAAATTGTCAACATTAAATTAGAATAATAATTAAGTATTTTAGAATTTAATTAATTTTGAAAACATTCGCATTTCATTTAAAGATCTATTTTCAAATTTAAAAAAAATCAATCAAATACATGTACTGATATTTTTATTTCTGTACTTCATCTAATAACAGATACATATAAAGCATTATTTTATTTGTATTCGTGGGACTGGAGATCTTCGATGTCAACTAATTCATATCTCGAATTCTGGTAGCTATTTAATGGTGGAATCGCCCAGTAGGTGACCCCAACATTAATCCTTACGAGGAGACAACGTGCGGTAGAAGCGTCCAAAATTCTAGGGGCCGACGACGATTTTTCCTCGTGACTTCTTTGTAACTCATTCTGTGTTTTCATGATTCAACTAATGCGAAGAAATCAGTTGAGTTCTTAAACATGAACTGCAATCAACTTTTCTCAATTCAGATTTTTTTTTTCCCCGTGACAAATTAGTCACGCTTGGGGCGGACGTTCTTTCTCGACGCCTGAAGTGTTGAAAAATATTTAAGCAGTGCATTAACTGTCACGCAATTAAACAATTTTCCTCTGACATCTCCTCAGAAAATGATGGTGCACCAGCATGCTTTATAATATGGCGGCATTATTGATAAATCCTTCCAATTTCAAACTTAAGAGTTATCACTGGAGGCTACGCTTATCATGCATGTATATTTTAATTTTTGTTTAAAATGGTGATTTACCACATTTTTCGGACGATATGGCGCACCTCAAATTTTTACAAAAGAATATTTTATAATTTTTTAGGTATAGAAAGATATTTTCAATTTCTCACTTAATAAAGATAAAAAATATATATAATTAATACAATAAATAATTTATATATATATATATATATATATATATATATATATATATATATATATATATATATATATATATATATATATATATACACAGTAGGATCTCGATCTATCGTTTTTCAAGGGACCGATTGAAATGAACGATAAATGCGGGAAAACGATAGATGCGGAAACATAACAAAGCAATATGATCGTTGGGACTGGATAAAATGAACGACACATACGGAAAAACGATGGATCCGAAAACGATCGATCGAAATTCCACTATATATATATATATATATATATATATATATATATATATAAATAACTTTAGTTTTTAATGCGTGTGTGTGTAACATACCGACCAGGCACCGTGGTTGATGACCGGAACCGGCATGGCACAGTCGTGTAGTCGTTCTCGAGTGGCCAAAAATAAACCGCTTTCACATCGGCAAATAATATTTTATTGACATTCTGCTGGAAAGTTTACAGCGTGTTGTTTATCAAGCAACAGAATCACGCCAAAATCCGCTCTTGGAAGCATGTTTGAGTTTTTATAGACTTTACGAGCCCTCGTCACATGACCTGTTAGTTCTGCAATTATTGGCTAAACCCAGGAATTTGGGACAGGGCCATCTGTTTTCTTACATAAGTTTCGCGCGAGAGACTGGGGATTTTAAGGGACGATATATTGATTGCTTACTTTAGTTTTTAAGAAACTTGCAATTTCTTTGTTCTTAAAAAAAAAATGAATTAACTTTACGCCCAAGGAAATTTAAAAGAATTTAGAAATTAGTTAAGGTTTTTGGGTTTTGTATGTTATTTATATTTATATATATATATATATATATATATATATATATATATATATATATATATATATATATAATATGATAAATATATATATATATATATATATATATATATATATATATGATAAATATATATAATATATATACGAGTATGTGTGTGTGTGTGTGTGTGTGTATATATATATATATATATATATATATATATATATATATATGTTGCCCGGTATAAAGGGCTCAAGTCAAAAACACAGTGATTTAAATATACCAAGTTATTGGCTTTTATACCAATCGCAGAACAATAATTTCGGCTTGAGTCTTTTGTACAAAGAAATGTACTTTTGTATGCAAAATTTATGGACTTAAGCTTTTTATACAAGTCAAAAGATTTTTTTTATCAATACTAACAAATATCTAAAAATCCCTTTTTTTTATTTAAGCCCTTTATACCGGGCACTATAGATATAATAAAATATTCATTTTATTTTCATGTTACCTTCGGACCGTAAGCCGCACCCCAAATTTAAGTCTATTTTTCTATGTACAAAGGTGCGATTTATGGTCCGAAATGCACGGTAATTAAAAATAGGGTTAATTCCGAATTTTTCAGTTAAATTTAAAACCCTCAAAGAAGTTTTAATTTTTACTGGCAATTAAAATGTATTAATTAATTTACTAAAAAATTAAATGTATTTATTAGTTGATATAAACATTGACATTCATATATGGGGTGAATGTTAAATAATTTCAGTGCTGTTCTAAAAAAATTTTTGATGAATTTTTATGTAGAATTTTTATGTACTGTCACAGCAATTGACATTTATTGATCGAACACAAAATCAGGTATCCCAATCCCGGAAGGGTTTCGTTTCTATGTCTGGTGCACTGAAAAGAAACCAAAAATTTTCTTGCGCTTTAACGAGGTAAAATTTTAAACCCATTAAGGGGTAAAGGGGGCTCAAGTTTTTGCTACATTTAAGGCTGATGTGTACTAATCATATTGGATTTGCTCACCTCAATGTTAACCTATGGAGAAAATGTGTCTACTATTGACGGTAATATAATTGCTGATATTCCAATAAAAATGGTATTTTCAGATAGCCCGAACTTTGCTGCTCTTTGGAACAGGATTCATTTTATAAATTGCGTCCACCAAAGGAATTGACGAGCGTTTAAAACACACTATACCGGATTTTTTTTCCCGAATAATTTAAATTTTAAAATGTATTTGCATTTTTTTTAAACGAAAAATGCTCCAAGGTGTAAAATTTCTCTCTATTACGGAGTACATTTTTTAAAAATATAAATCTTTCAATCCAAGTCAGCAATCCTTGGAAACATTTTTTTAAAACCAAATGCGGAGGCACTTATCGTGCAGACATTCGCCTATAATACACCGCAGTTTTGCTGGCCATTTTATTACGGGGCCACCATATTGGCAGACCAGCATTGTCCCTTATGATGGGCTGACACAAACGGAGGCATTTTAGTGGGATGACGCCGGGATTCGATCCGATCACCCTCAGCACCGGAAGCCAGCCCGTTGTACCACAAGGCCGCTATAGACACAACCATGGACACACTACATTTTCTCCATAGCTTAACATTGAGGTGAGCGAATCCAATAGGGTTGGTACACTCTAGCCTTAAGGCCTATAGTAGGCTTAACTCACCATTGTTTATTAGCACAAAACATAATTAAATCGGATGCGACACATTTCTGTTATACTCGTATTATTACCCGAAAAATGAAGGTATTTTGACGCTAGTGTTTGTCCGCGCATAAAGGAGGCAATGTTTATCCATTGTTGCGCGTGCCTGTAAAAAGCTTTTCCCTTCCTGGTAGGGTTCATGCTGAGAAGCCAAGCACATCGCTGTCACTCAAGGTTTTTTTTTTTCTGCTGAGTTTCAGAATATCGTGCAGAACATGAGTATAGCTAACGCTTGATTAAAGCAAAGTGAGGGTGAGTTACTTGTAATGTTTAACATGACATCTTATTTGCGGGAAGTCATCATTAGTTAGCCGGAAATCATTTTTCTTTTTCTTTTATGGTTTGCGGTTTTTCTTTTAGGTTTGTTCGGTGTCAGGTATATTACGAAGTCTATGCTGTTAAGTAAATGACGCGAGGGTTTAAGAACAACAAACTATTGACGTCATTGGAAATTTCGGGAGGAATTCTTAGCTCCATATGAAATGACTTATTGCGATGTAAGAAACAAGAGTATTTATCTTCATAGCTGTTTGAGCTGAAATGCACTTACTTCTCTTAAACTATGAAAAGTCCGGATAATTCTCTGTATTTCATTATTTCCTGTTTTGTTTTCGTGACCGGCATTCGTCGTGATTCGTTTGTGTGTTTTTCATTCGTGCCACGAAGAATTTTCTCTGAAATTATTTAAACCACTTGAATTCGATTGCCGTTTGTTATTTTTATTCGACCGCCATTAAGACTAATTCAGTCGAATGAAGGCCTGGGGTGACCTTTCTTTGGCAACCCGGATTCTTTCGAGTATTTTTCAATCGCAACTGGTAGTATTAACCCCGGAATTGATTTAATCAGTGGAATTTTTCCCCCTCCATTTGACCGTAGTTACGATTCAGTAGAAATAAATCTCAGTGACCTTTCTTTTAAGGGGGTCAGATACCTTTTAAAAGTTACCAGACTCGACAAATATATCCATATTTTTAATAATCAATTGTTATATAAATTATTTAATGAGAAATATAAAAATTTTACTTTGAGTTAAAACCCTCCCTCTCCTTTATGAATATCGCTCTAATTTTTTCTAGTTTGAGTTTTAAGGGAATCGTGGATATTACAAAGCAATTTTTGAAATTTTTTTCCTCAGAGATATGAAATTTTTCATATATATATATATATATATGTATATATATATTCATTAAAGTATAACTATATTAAATACCTTATAAAATTTTATAAATATTCAAAAAATGTATATTTTAAAAATTGAAGTTAATATTTTTAAATGCTCCTTGCGAACCAATTTTTAACTTACCGTAAAATCTCGAATATAATACGTACCCGAGTATAATACACATGTTTGATTTTGAGTGAAATTTTCGAAAAAAAATTAAAATTCGACTATAATACGCACCTATGACTTTTCAATATTTTATTTTAAAATTGCACAAATATTTATTAACATAAATAAAATTTGTAATAAAAGAAACGAAAACATCAAATTCGGTGAAAAAAAACTTGTTAATTCAAAACAAACAATACTTTCAAATTATCAGTCTTAATCATTTTTACTAAAATACAGCTCATCTATTGTTATTGCGTCCATGTCATAATTATTGTTGTCGTCGTAATATATATCGCCATCGTCATTATGACGCGAGGAGCATTTCAAAGATGTGCAAATCTGGAAATGATTCATCTTGAGAAAAAGCCGTTTAAAAGATGTTTTTTCACCTACCTTTAATACTAACTTTCTAAAGCCACCAAGGTTTCATTTTACTTTTCACTACATATTTTAAATGCATTTTATTCTAATATTTACATATTTTAAAAATAATACACCAAACAAAAATTTCTAAATTTTGTTCGATTTTTGGTCATTTGAAAGTCCACCATCCCCTTGAAAGAATTTTTAAAATGTTTTAAAATTTCAACCATTGTTTTTTAAATGTTATGACATTGCACGTAGACTTGCATCTATATATTAATGAATAAACAATTATTTTTAGTTTTAAAATTAATTTATATGATATATCTTTAAAATTTCCAACTTTGAAATCAAAATTCTTAGTTCTTAAAAAGTTTTTAAAATTCAAATTTCAAAATTTTTTTGATTAATTTAATTGTAATTAAAATTTGTGTGATGAAATGACATAATAGTTGGTCATTTTAATCATACATGTTTCTATTGCATGTTTATGAAATTTCATGATATTCTTGCCTACCGTTCTAGTGATATCATGTGCACAATGAAATAATGGAAAAAAAACAATGGTTGAAGTTTTAAACAAATCAAAAATTTCTCTTTAACCTAGAAAAAATTGAGTCATATTTATAAAGAAGAAAGAGTGTTCAACTGACAGTAAAATTTTCAGAATAAATGATTTTCATAACTAATGATGATTGAAAATTTGTATATGTTTGTCAAGTCTCCTAGCTTTTAAAAAAGTACCTGACCCCTTAAGATGAAGGTAGTTTGTTTGGAATTGATATTATTTTTGTTAAATCGTATAAGGATAGCATTTTAATTTGTTAACCCTTTGAGGGGCGTCGTTTTCACAGTGCAAACGCACAAATCTAGCCTTTTTTTCACTTGTATTCAATGTATTCCAGTTAAATGAGCAGAAAAGTGGTTAGAACTGCCATCTGTTATCAGTTTAAAGAAGTAAAATCATTTTGCAGCCTTTAATTGGAAAAAATTTCAAGACTATTTCAGCTAAAAAAAATCGGGGAAAAAATCTGTACCGTGCAAACGGTAGAGCTTGTTGTCCCTGAAAGGGTTAAATCGACATTTTGAAAACCATTTACTGTATATTGTTGCCATTTTGCGTCAGACAAAATGTACATCCTGATCGTAAATGTCATCAAACTTGCATTTATATATATTAATTAATTAGTGAAAATCCCCATATGTAGAGTTTTTTAAGTTTTCTGTTAACTGGTTTAATTTTTGTTTTATAATTTTCCTGTTGTTATGATTTATAAACAAGCCTTTAAAAAGAATGCATTTTAGGGTTAAGTAAATTTTGGTATTTTAATCGATTGTGATCATTTCATAGTACATCGTTCCCTGGATTCTTTTTCGACAAATTTAAGATGGGTTCTTAATTTCTTTTCACGACCGTTGAACTCAATCGATTACTAAGAACCCCGTCTTTGACATGAAACTAACTTCATAGAAAAAAATATGTTTTTAGATTTCCAAGTGTGTCGTATCTCTCGTTGATACGTATACCATTCCCTGTCTAGAGTATATTTGGTGAACGAAAAAAAAATCCTTATTTACTATATTTATTAAAATTTAATATTCAAATTTTTAACTGTTGAACTCAAAATTTACTTTTTTTGTCTGGGATATTAACCTCTTATAATTTTCGTTTGAGCATTTAACACATTGTTGACCGGTACCCTTGTTGACCGGTGGCGTGTAAACTCGTGTTTTTACACGCCAATTTTGAAGACAATTTGAGATAAAGGAAAGTCTCATTCGGGAAATTTGTGATCAACTGGACACTGTTTTACTTGAGAACTACCTATATCACCTGAATGAGTTTCACTCTAATCCTCGCGTTTTATCATTTTAACTGTGAATCTCAGATCCCCCCCCCCATATATTGAAAATGGATTTTAGAAAATAAAAGAGCCGTACTTTACTCCGAAATTTCAGTCTTTGCCGGTGACTTGCGTATATATTTAAATAAAATTGCCGGTCAGCAATGTGTTAATTTACCGTAGATTGAACAAAATTTTTGACTTTATCGTCAATCGTATCCTTGAATTTTACTTACACAATTTAATCATTTCTAATTAATAATAATATTTAATTAACATTAATTATATTTAATAATATCTAATTAACATTAATGTTTCTAATTAATAATCTACCCATCTTTTAAATGACATGATCAGTCTGAACATCCATCACACTATTAGAGCAACTTCCTTTATACTGATTGTTATGATTGCAGGCCGAGTTTATATTACCTAAAAGTCAAATAACAGCTATTTTGATGAGACATTACTCTAACCAAAGAATTGTTATACAGTCGAACCCCGTTATAACCCACTTCAAGGGACCAAAGGTTTTGTTCGCTGTATCCGAACCGTTAAGAAAAATGCTAGAGTTAAAAAAATGTATGATTCATTAGTTGCAATGTGTATTCAATAATAATGTATTAAAAATGATAAAATTTATTAAAAATGATCATTAATGAATTAAATCGACTAAAATCGATCACATTAAACTGACACAATACTAATTAAATTACATACAGTAGGAAAACGGCGGGACCAAAATTTTCGTTCTTTATATCCGCGAGTTCGTTATATACCGGATTCGCTATAACGGGATTTGACTGTACTTTCCCACAAGATAAACTTTATTTTTTCAAAAGGATAAATTTTAATTTTTAATTGTTGTTTCATCATTCCTCTTAACGCAAAACTTCATATTTCAAAAAGTTTTTATGCATGTATAATAAGGCATAATCTGTGTTTTTACTATCGAAAACTAATTTTGGGTTTTGTGTATTTTTGGTGCAAGTAATAGTTTGGTATTAATGATAATCTATTTCAAGAGATTTTCCTGTAAGCTAATAACCCTAATTACTGCATCCTCCCGGAGAGGGGGATTATATCATGAGAATTTGTGCTCTTGAGGAATTAATTTCCCTGGGTGTTTTTTAACATGCAAGTATGTTATCAATACTGTTATGAGTTAACCGGATTTTGGTCTCCTGGCAACAAGATTGCTGTAGCGGGAAGCACACACACGCGTGGTATTAATTACATTGTGAGTGGCGAAATGTTAGAGTGGCGTATTAGCGTCATAAATAAGTAAGGGTTCAAACTTTTTAGAAAGCAGGCAATGCAAAGCAAATTTCGGCCTACTGGGACAACTAGCAACACGTTTGTCACTATACCTCCAGTGGACGGAAGGGACTGAATCTAAGTTAGAATGTCAAAGTTCAAAACTTAAAAATTTTTAGAAAAACTATAAACCGTAATTAAAGAAACAAAAATTTAGCATCACTTCATAAAGCACTTGAAATTATTTGTAAGAACCCCTAATCCATATCAGATCGTCTGTTGCCTATGCGGTAATAGCTCAGCGTTCAGTTAAGAAAATGCGTTAGAGAAGTTTTTTTTTAAAGCAGTAGTATCTGGAAGGGTATTAAAAGCGCGAGACGTCACTAGCGCTAAGCCAATAAATGTGAAAAATTCTCGTTAAATGGTTAAGGTAAGTTCGAGTTAAACAAGCGTTTGATTTGTATTGATGTTGTTAATGTGAGGGTTTTTTTTCCAAAGAACTTGCTAACAATATAGAGCTGTAAAATGGTGGCCGGTGCAGTTAGAATCTGTCGTGGCAGCAATGTTCTCCAAGTTCTCAAATTTACCTCTGGAGGTGCGGGGTCAAGTGTTCCGGTCACGTCACTTGAGTCGGTTCTAAATTACGGGACCGGCTTGTAGGGGTAATGCTGGCCACCTGTACGGTGCCCCCGTAAATGAATGGCCAGCGGTCCCGCCCTTTACTGTGAACAAATAACGTCATAGCCAATCTTACGGGCATTTGTGATAAATAAATCCATACAGTTCCGTAACTGACTCACTGACATGCAACGCACAAACCAAACCGCTGGAACTAAAGGGCTGAAATTTTGCATGGCGATTCTTCTTATAGTGTAGGGGTGCACTAAGAAAGATTTTTGAAAAATTCTTCTTAGACTTTTTAAAATTAAATTTTTAAGCTGTTTTTGTAACTTTTTTAAGTTTGAATTTTAAATAATAATCTGAGAGTTATAAAATTTATATCATGAGAGAGGTCCTAAAAATTTCTTTAAAATGAAATCTTTTTCGAATCTTTACCTTCATTTTCTGATTTTTGGTAAATTTTTAAAGATTAATTTTTAGAATTTAATTTATTAAATGCTGATTACGTGATTTCTTTTACTGTTACTTTAAATAAATTTATCGTCACGTGCATAACAACTAAACAGACAAAAAGATTTTTATTTTCTTGCTAATGCGGCAGACGATTGGACATTATCCAAAAAATATTAAAATACAGTAAAAGATATGATCCTCAAACTGTACTATATTAACTGTACTATATTCTTTAGTATGTCCTATTAGATTTAATTTGAATATTTTCTTCTACATTATTTTGTCTATTAAAATATCCGTTACGATTTTTTTATAAATATATATATATATATATATATATATATATATATATATTTTTACATCAATTCTTACATTGATCGTTGTATTTATTATATATATATATATATATATATATATATATATATATATATTGGCATTAATTGCATACATTGACCGTTTTATTTAATTTGAATGTACTCCATACTAAAGTACAGGTTTTCAGCTAGTAAATATATATAGCTGTAAGCAACTCTACATGCAAGTAGTACACGAAATTGTCAACACGTTTCGTTTCGTAGACGAAACCGGAGAAAACTGGCTTCGTGAGAGTCGTTTTAAAGATGTTGAATCGTTTAGCCACTGGTTGGTCATTTTTCAGTTTTGCGCCAATTTCTAGCGTGATCCCGATGAAAAGATGTGATCTATTGATCACCCTCAAAACAAACATAAAAGTGAAATGATAAAAATATTTAATAAAAAAGATGTTTGCCATTTTTAATAATTATACTTCGTAGCTTATTCGTCGTTAAGATTAAACGAAAAATGCATTAATTTGAAATTTTATTCCTGCCATTTGTAGAATTAGAGAGAAAATTGCTAAACGATATATTTACTGATAAATTATTTAATTTTTATAATACTTGTATTGCTTCGATAATGAGGCGCTAAGGGATAAAAAGCAGGGGGAGGGTTGTTCAATCCTTTTTAAAAAATGGCAAATTAATGTCATCGAAAACACTTTTTGTCAACCAAGTATATTCTTATAAAACTAAGGAAAAATAATTCCGACTCTTGGCAAAGAAAAATTCACATAATGTGAATTTTTTTTCTTCTAAATTATCACAGAATGAACATTTGTTATGTACAGTATTGGAATTAACTTCTATGCATCATAAATTATCCTTTACGGGTGGTCTGATATTATATAGGGTAGGTGTCCCAAATATCGCCTACTCTAACTTTTTTTCGACATTTCATCCACTTTTTAGTTTCTGATTAGGCTGGAAACTTAAAGAACATCCCTAAGAACTATTTCATTTGGTATCCCGAGATCAACCAGCTCCAAAACCAGTGCCAGTTTAAGTTATGTAAAATTGGAAAAACTGAAATTTCCAGTGAACTCCAGAGCGGTTCCTAATATCGCCTACCTCTGTTCCTCTTACCGCCTACCAGACGAAATTAGTAGCACTTGTTAAAAGGCGTTGCTAGCAAAGTCTCTGTTTAATGCACTTTCAAATGGTATAAGCAAAATTAGAATTTGGATGCACCTACTTGGTCATTCACTGGATTCTGATTCTTTGAAGCCAAACTTCAGACGCCATATAGTTTCTGTTGTCAGTGATAAGAGCGTTGTCGCTATCGCCGCTGTTAGTACAAACCCAGAACTAAGAAGTTACTAGCGCGAATCATACTTTGGAAACACGAGTAGGCGATATTTGGGACAACCACCCTAGTTTTCTTTCTTTCTTTCTTGAAAAGAAATGTCGTGCGCTTAAAGAAATAACTAAACTGAGATCTGTGTCAAATAGTTATATTGGAGTCCATAATTATTACTCTTTCCAAAAAGTTTTATTTGACAATATTATCAAAATTTTAGTGCAATTGATTATCTTTTTTTTCTGCTCACTATACGCATTAAAACAACCAGTTCTGTATTGTGAAAGCAAATACCATTTGGTAATTTGATGTTTTATTCAAAGCATAGAACACTTTACGGCAATTTTATTAGACATCATTACGCGTTTAATAGATAGTCTGAGAAAAATTGTGAAACACCAAAACTTATTTCCCGACATTTTTTCTTTTCTATTAAAGACATAACTTCGATAGGAGCATCGATATAAGTTGATGATAGTTGTATCATTAAGTGTAACACACATGCCTTTATGGTAAAATTGGAATACTACATTTCAAAAGATGGTATATGAGGATAAAATGATTTAATATTCGAAATGGATAAAAATGTTCGGCTGCTACCGTGTCATATACAGACGGAAACACGTGTATCTTTTGATTTTAACATTTGTTCACTTATAATATTAGTTTTTTAGAAGTAGAGCTGTATAATAAATTAGGCACGAAATATAAAATTTTTCTTTTTTTAATATAGATGTTCCGTCATCTCGGTTTGAAAAATGTATCCTCGTGAATAATTCTTTTGTTGCAATTCTTAATCTCGTCCCCCTCTGTTAAGGTATCCGACTATTGTCGGAGAAGTGCTTTTTAAACTCTAGTTGCAAAAATTAATTTCGGAATTTTCATCAAAATCAAAGTTTTAAACATAGTCGGATACCTTAAATGAAGGACACGTTTAATTATTTTACCGTCAGAATGACAATATCTTTATTGAAAACATTTTACATTCTGCTATTTAAAACTTAGGAATACTCTTCCGATGAGGTAGAGTACCATATATTTTGCACCATAAAAAAATCGACTTAAAATTGGGGTATGGTTCGAAGGTAATGTTAAAATAAATGAATATTTTATTATACAGTTGGCTCTCTGTTTAACGACTTCAAGGGACTGTGAAAAATCGTCCTTAAGTAGAGATCGACCTTAAACCAGAATTTGTGAAAAAAATAACATTTCCCATAACGTCGGAGGGGCCCGGGACTGGGAAATATCGTCTTTAAATAGAGATCGTCGTTAAGTAGAGCGTCGTAAACTGAGAGCCAACTGTATTTTATTACATTTATTTTATATATATATATATACTTTTTTTAATACCCACCCCCGCACACCCCAGAAGGTTACAGTTCCGGTACCTCTATTTATAGAAATAGAGCACTGTGTGTGTGTGTGTATGTATATATATATATATATATATATATATATATATATATATATATATAATATATATACTAAAAGGTAATCCGTCATTTTGACGTCATATACTAATAATGACGTCATAATGAAAAAAGTATATGAAAGTTAAAAATATCCCGAATTATCTAACAATATTGCATTTAATCCACACCTTGTAAAAGCAAACCCTTTCATTATTTTTTATTTATTTAGTTTTTCATGCGATTGGAGTAGTAGACTGCCATCCAGTTTTTTACAGCTCACTACGCGATATGAATACTTGAGCTACTTGATTCATTCACATTCAAGTTTGTGTACTTTAAGAATTCATCGCAAAAGTAAAGATATTTTTAAAAACTGTTAAATATACAGCTAAAAGCATCAATTTTTTTTAGTTCTGAATGTTTATAGAAAAATAGGCTGAACAAACGTGATTTGATGGAGAAGATATAGTTTTTAGGTAAGAAAAATTCTGATCCACATCTGAAATTGAAATTAAGCCTACCGACGAAGACCTTGTTACTGAGGACTTCAATTGAAAGATGAGTACAGCCCGGAAGTGTTATACAGAGACAATGGCTATTATATATATAATAATATAATTTTATCTTTATTAAGTGAGAAATAGAAAATATCTTTATATACCTAACAAAATAAAAATATTCTTTTCTAAAAATCTCCCATAAATTTAGGTGCGTCTTATGGTCCGAAAAATACGGTAAGTTTAAACCTTCCATTTTTTCTTAATTGGGCAGTGTTATTGCACCGAGGAACCTAAATTATAGTAGTTTAACAGTGAGGTTAAACAGTTGGTAGTGGGTGCCACATGTTAGCTCTCTCGGATGATAATAATAATAATAATAATCATTATTCTAGCCAAATAATATTATTTCTATTAACTGGAGAACCAACCATACAACCGGCAAAAATATTTAATTTAATGTATTATTAAAACTCCAATTTCCCCGTTTCATTGTAGTGCGAGTTGGTTTCCTTGTTGCATAACTCTGATGTCCAATTAGCCTTCAGATATTAGCTGATATAAATAATAGATACATTCAAATATAAGCTATTTTTTATATTTTTCGTCACGAAGGAAATATATGTGCACCATTTTTTCGTTTATTTTATGGAAGCTATTTAAAAACATTTTGTTTGCATTCATTAAAAAGAAAAATAACCGTAATTTAAAATTGTATGGAAATTGTTTTTCGTCGTATTAGCGTTCGAAATTTTCTTTTCTTTTATTTTCTTCAAGCATCAATAAACTCTATTGCTTTTTTTTTTTTCTTATCAAAAAAATTTCCCTTTGAAAGACATTCTAAAATTTTTACCAATTAAAATAGGATGAATTAAAAAAAGAAGGAAATATCCACTTCTCTAAAGTGTAATATAACGTTTTGTGCCACGCAGCACAATTTTTTAAAAGTGGAAATGAAAGTCATTTTTGCCATTTAATACCAATCAAGTCCCGTTCTTGTTTACGATAATAAAGTCTTTCAAACATATCTATTCCGGAGTAATTTTATCACTTAATTTTTTTTTCAAAATGTACTTTTTTAAACTGTTTAGTTACATTAACTGTTTAATGCACCTTGTTTTTTTTCTTCTTTTCATCACAAAACGTGACTGCTAGTAAAAACATTAAGAAACTTCTATGCATCTATTCAAAATTTAAAAGAAAATGCAGTGTGGTACTATTTCTGAAACATTAAACTATGAAACTTAATGCGTCCATCAAAATTTATATGCTGCTTTCGCTTAAATTTTGAAGTACTCGAGGATATAATTTAGACAGAAAAAAGCTGGAGTAATGTTCTCGTCAGGGAGCTCGTGATTAAGATGTCATTTTACTCTTCGTAAGAGCTCTCCCTCTCTAGATGCAGAGACAAGCTCATCGCCCTCCATTTTGTGTCTTTTGGGAAAGTTACTTTTCTATCTAACTACGAAAAAATGAATTTAAATCTTCAAAATGGTTTCTGTGCGCCTTAAACTTTGATTGATGAGCATGTCTTTAAGCAATGATTACATTTCGAAAAAAAATGGAGAGTGTTGTCATCTTTTAACAAAAAGTTCTATTTAACAAAAATATGTCGTAAAATTGGTTCATATATGGACATATTGACTATACTTTCGCATTTTATTTTCTCTCTAGAATTTACTGGAATAATGAGCATCCGTGGTAGCTCCTATGTTGAAAAATAGACGACTGTAATTCAAAATCTATATATATAAAACAGTTCCGTTACTGACTGACTGACTGACAAATAACGCACAGACCAAACCGCTGGACCTAAAGGGCTGAAATTTTGCATGGCGGTTCTTCTTATAGTGGAGGGGTGCAGTAAGAAAGATTTTTGAAAAATTCTTCTTAGATGTTTAAAATTAAATTTTTAAGCTGTTTTTATAACTTTTTTTAAGTTTGCATTTAAAATAATAATCTCAGGGTTATAAATTTTATATCACAAGAAAAATCATAAAAAATTCCTTTAAAGTGAAATCTTTTTCGAATATTTACCTCCATTTTCTGATTTTTGGTGTATTTTTAAGGATTAATTTTTATAATTTAATTTATTAAATGCTGTTCACGTGGTTTCTTTTCTTTTTGTGATACTTAAAATTAATTTTGCGTCACGTGCATAACAATGAAATAGACAAAAAAAAATTTTTTTTTCTTCCTAATGCGGCAGACGATTGGACATTATCCAAAAACATATTAAAATACAGTAAAAGATATGTTCCTTAAACTGTACTATATTAACTGCACTAAATTCTTTTGGTATGTGCTATTAGATTTAATTTGAACATTTTCTTCTACATTATTTTGTCTATAAAAATATCCGTTACGATTTTTTTATAAATATATTTTTTGTTTTTTTTTACATCAATTGCATACATTGATCGTTGTATTTATTCTAATATATATATATATATATATATATTATATATATATATATATATATATATATTATATATATATATAATATTGATTGGCATTAATTGCATGCATGACCGTTGTATTTAATTTGAATGTACTCCTTAGCGAAAGTACGGGTATTCAGCTAGCGTTCATAAAAATTCGGGGACACACATCACAAACACACAGACAAAAACAACTTATTTTGTAATTTAATGCATAAATAAAATAACTTAAGATAAATAGGGGGTGTACGTGTCTGGTTATTGGTCAAGTATGTCTTAAAACGTCAAATCTTTTTTCTTTAAAACAGGTAAGATAAGTTAAAACTATGCAGATAAGTAAAATGCTTATTCATTACTAGGTCAAAGTCAAAAAACCAAATTAACCTAGCTTTCTATTATGTCTTGATGTATATTAAAATATCAATTACGTTATTATATTGATCAAGTTCCAAATAATCTTTTATATTACTTTTGCCTTCGGCTATGTTTTATTAAATAGTTATCTCCAGCCATCTAAATGATAAAAATTCTCGAAACAAAGTAAAATCAAGGAAACACAAAATATGAAATAGTATTTAGAAAGTTTAATTGTTCCGATAAAAACAAAGTAATGCTTTAAATTACATTGGAACTCACATCGCGATGTGGCAAGGCATACTTGCGCATACTTTCACACTCTACAACATCTATTAAATTACAATATATTTTTATTTTTGAATATTATGAGCTATTGATTTTTGTTATTGGGTGAGAGAGACAAGTAAAATCGAAAATTTTAGGAGGTTTATTTTACTTGAACTTTCAACGTAGGATTACGTTTCTCCATAACGTCCTCCGGAAAGCAAAATTTCAGACGACAAAACCGTCCGTCGTCGCGAGTATTAATTTTGGCAGCACGCCAAACCCCATCTGTATCTCTTGGGCAAGCAGTAAACAGTTAAATTGAAAAGTACCAAATGCATCAAATTTTGACATACCTATATATATTAATAATGCATACGTATATATGTATAGATAACATATATACATAACACATACATACATATATACATACAAAAAAGGGTTAGCAACGATAATCACAATGGAAAACAGACCTGCCGTGAGGCATACTAGGGAGCTGATTACTGATCGTTCGACGCTAACCCGCCCGGCATAAAGGCCGCATGGTGTCTTGTCATTGCCGGCTAACGCCAATAAAGAAGATACAGTTCACTCATGAGACATAGCCTTAGCTGTGCATTTGATACTTTACTATTGCAATTTCTGAGGTTTGCCTGGTTGCAGTCACCATAATTGCGATCTATATTAAACAAGGTAGGAATTTATGTGCCAAATATGGTGGAGGAATGTGAGCCAATTTGATTACGTTCTTTAATTTGGAGGGTGAATAATTTTATTTATTTTGATAACTTCCGATTTAGTGTCTAACTTACCTTTTGTGCGGTAAGTCGTCCAGCTTTTGCGTTCCTACGACTCCGTGTCCTTTTTTTTTTTTTTTTACAGTTTACATAGGTTACAATAGTACAATGGTTACAATAGGATACAGTGTATGACTGATACATAACATAATTACAAAAAGTGATACAGTTGCTCTTTTGTTGTTGAAGTTGCAATTTGATTAGTTGTTGTATCCCTGGAGGGTGAAGGAGTTGTGAAGTGGCCAGTAGTAGTTGTAGTAGTGCGTTTGAAGAGAAATCGAAGTTCTTTAGTGAGTTGATTAGGCTGTAGGATTGGTAAGTAAGTGCAGGCTGTGTGTGAACAAGTGACGAAGCATTTAGGTTGTTTCAGACGGGTAGTGTTGAGCCATTAATTTTGTGAGTATCCTGATTAGTATTGGAGCAGTAGTAGTCGTTGTAAAATTTTGACAACGTAAAGGTTTTGTAAAGGTTAGCAACGATAAGTAATCCTACGTTAATAACCCGCGGTAGTTTCTTTATAAGAGACTTCCTGAAATTTTTTGTGTATTGTACATTATTCTAGTTAATGCATTTCCGTACAATGTGTAATTATATTTTGCTTGTTCCCTTCCTTATGAAATATATTGGGACAAATAGCACCCCGCTTCGTGTTCTTTCAATATATACCGAAATGGCAAGCGAAAATCGAATGTTCCCGACATTAGTCACCTAACGGAATAGGGCATATCTCTTTAGCCTCAGGCAAGTGTCATGAATAGGAAAGGCAAACTGTAAATGTAGTTCAGAGTCAATGTAACCTGGTATTTGTGTCCTGCATTCTTTGCGTCGTCAATCCACCAGAGAGCGTTGTTAGACTTTTCTTGATTACATTTTTATTTTTTAATCAAATATCAATAATTAGAAATCACTCATATGAATTGCCTGTTCGTAATAAGAAACAAAATGGCGTAAATCTTGTTTAAATCACATTTCTGTCCCTCCCCTTTTTACCCGCTACGCAATTCCCCAATTATTATCTCATGGAGACATATCCGTGTGTATTCAAGGCGCTCGGCAATGCGACCGCATCGGCATTCCACTTTAGCTCGCGGTTAAGAAGCGAGTCGAAAGCAAAAGAAAATTGAAAGAAAAAACAAAACAAAACAAAAAAACATTTTGGTGCTCTTATTACCCGATTAAAAAAAGAGGCCCGGGTAACGCCTAATGAATAACCTTCCAGCCTAACCTTTCTGGAGGCGTTGTCCACAGCGGCGAAAATTGCCACTTCTCTCGGAATTAAACACTTACACTTCTTTCACACCATGTAGAGTGTTATGTATATATATTATACGCGTTAAAAAAAAAATTATGAGACGAAAATCGGGGGGAGAAAAAAAGTTTTTTAAGCAGGTGCAAAAGCGCGCCGGTGAAAAAAAAAATTAGAACTTCACACCTGTTTTTTTGAAGTAGTTATTCGGGCTGTTTACACTGACCCCAAATTGATTGCCGGGCTCTGACGAAGGGGGACAAGGTTGTTTCATGTCAATTCCGTCTCTTTCTCTCTCTCTCTCTCTCTCGCACACACACTCGACAGTTGTCTGGGGATTAACAAGTGGAAAATCGACGAGTTTGCTTTTGTTAAGGGTCCGCGGTGATAGACATGTCTTTTGTTTATCGTACTCTGGGGGCTTTTTGTTCTTGGAGCACGTTCCGGATTGTTACGAGTGGTTTAATTAGCGAATCATACGGCGGTGGCTTTTGAAGTACACCCCAGCTCCTTGCCTTCTTCTCCCCACCTCATCAGGTCTGTCCTCGTCAAGGGACATTGAAAATCACGGCGAAAATCTGTGCGTTGATGGAAGAATTTTGGGGTACTCCATTCGATTTTTTAAACTAGCGTATTTCTCCCTGACGTGTCGTTTTAAGATGGATTAATTAATTATTTTTCTTTTAGTAAGTAATGCCGTACATCGTTTAAATAAAAAAAGGTTGCAGCAAAATGGATTGGAATAGCAATTTTTTAAAAAATTGCAGTTATTTTTTTGTAAAGTAGACAAAAGAGCATGTGAATGGACATACTCATTTCTAGGCACATCCCAGGACGTTGTTTACTCCATACTGACCCGCATTGATATGATTAAATCGAAGAAATATTCGATGCTGCTACTTTTATTCAATTAAAATAGTCCATCAATATACAAGTCCATCAATATCATGAAACAGTCTATTTTTACCACGTTTTTATTAACTCGCTTTCTTGTTTGTTTGTGTGTTTGTTTGTCCGATACAAATTTTGCAATCGATTTTTAACTAACTTCCCGACTAGCTAGACATTTGAAACTTTTAGAATAGCTCAGAACACGATGGCAATGCATTATTTTAATACTTTTAGCCATCTTTAAGCATAATTTGAATTCATTTTCAGTTAATTTTGTTGTTTGAAAAATTCTTATAATTGCTCTCTTTACTACGCATTTGTTCATTTTCTTTCAAGTTGATGGGATAATTCATCAAAAAAATATTAAAGTATTTATTAATACATAGAGTTGTCAAGTTTATATGATTCGACAGAAAATTTAAAAACGTGGTATATAAAAAGTTATTTTTATCTTGTAATTATTTTAATGTAATATTTGACAAATAGTTTGTTAATGGATGAAATTGGGGATTTGGAGGGGGGGGGGTGAATCAATTCTTCATAGACCGCCTAAATAATAAATCATCTTTCTGTTTATCTTAATCAGATTTTAAATAGGTTTAGATAGTCTCTTGCCTTGAAGTTGCTGTGTATTGATAAGAAAATTTAATCGAACACGCATATTAATCGTTTTAAATTAGTTGAATCCCCCTGATAGTAATACTGGCTCTGACGAGTACCGCCCCGTGTTAATTACAAAATATCTCACAAATTCTATTTTTATCACACGGCGTTCCCCGACTTCCATGCCAGTCGCACAGATATTTCCCGACTTCCATCGTGATCGCGTAGTTATCTTTTCCAGTGTAACTTAAATTTAATAACTACAAGATAAAAAGAACTTTAATTACACCATGTTTTTAAATTTTCTGTTGAATCATATGAACTTGACAATTCTTTGTATTAATAAATACTTTTAAAATTTTTTTTGATGAATTATCCCATCAACTTGAAAGAAAATGAAGTTAATTGGAAGTTAACTTGCATTTAATTTTACGTTCCCGTCCCGGCCGACAGATGGCTGCACCAGTCTACAAAACAAAATTAACTGAAAATAATAAAAACATGGTAAAAATCTGCTTAAAGATGGCTAAAAGTATTTAAAAAATGCATTATCATCGTGTTCTGGGCCATTCTAAAAGTTTCAAATGTCTAGCTAGTCGGGAAGTTAGTTAAAAATCGATTGCAAGATTTGTACTGGACAAACACACAAACACACACACAAACAAGAAAGTAAGTTAATTAAAACATGTTAAAAATTGTTTTTTTTTTAAAATAAAATGCCCTACCCCATCACTTGTCCAATGTCTCTACAAAGCGGAGCACATATGGTTGCATTTATTTCTAATTTACTATCTCTAAAATTGCACTGTTTCGAGTTTCTTATGAAAGACAACCAATGATCTTAGTATAAATATCGTATTGAGCGAAAAGTGTATGAAAAAGCTAAAAATTCCTTTCCCTATTTAGATTTATCCTCCAGTGGTGATAATGAGAAACTCGTGTTTTCGCGTTACATTAAGTTTCATTATTTAAAAAACCATAAGGGAGTGTAGAGAAAATAAACCTTACGAACCGGGAGAATGCTCAATAAATTGACAGCCGCGAAATGAGTGTTCTTAATGTAAACTTGGCGTGAGAAGACCAAATGGTTTTGAACATTATCATGTATGAGATAGGGATGGGCGGCATAAATAGAAGTGCGTAAGGAATATTCTACAGATAGGTCATCAGCGTGTATGTGAAGTGTTCAAATTTAACGAAATGATGCATCAAAATAATCCATATTGAATCTAAAAGAAGAATCTTGGGTCCATAATCCCATTCATGTAGCCTTTCCCTTTTTCTAAGTTTTGTCCTGCAATCCTATTTCGTAATCGCCTTGCAGTAGCCATATTAGACCGTGGTAAGATACTTTTCATAAGAGAGCGTGACCTAGGGCAGAGGTGCGCAAACATGTTTCGACTGCCACCCACTCTTTGAATAAAAAATCACTCGGAACACCCCCCCCCCCCCCTCTCCCTCAAAAAAAAAAAAAAAACTGGTAGTGGCAAATTAAAAAAAGAAAAGTAAAACGTTTAACTTCCCCCCCCCCCCCAAAAAAAAAAAAAAAAAAAAATAGAAAGAAAGAAAGAAAAATACAAACTCTTTTTAGAAATCAATGAACTGTAAATTTTTAGAATATCTAATACAATTTTAAAAATATCTTGTTTACCGTTTACATTTTTTTCTTCTTTTGGTTCAAATCGACATGTGACTAAAACTTCAGATTTAAATATCATGCATTTTTTTATTAAATAATTCAGAATGATATACACTTACTTCCAACTATCCGCAACGGTTCCAAACTTTTTCACACACACCCCTCCTCCCTGTGGGTCGCTACCCACAGTTTGCGCACCACTGCTCAAGGGTATGCTTTACCCTTAGCACCTCCTGTTAGTTACGTAAGTATGGGTGACATTAAATCACGGGGAACAGTTTCATACCCTAGGCCACTTCGCAATATTTGGCTAAAGGCTTTTAAGCTACGCCAAACAGCATTTTCTTAATGAGAATTTTGGGTAAACACCACTTAAAACAGTTACTCTAAAAATTTTTTTTTTTTTTTTTAAATTGTGTTTCAACTCGAAGCGAACGGTCCACACATTTCGCAAGTTGTGAAAGTCAATTTTTTTCATTTAAATACGCGTAAAATAGTCTCAGGCCATGTTCAGCCTAGTGTTAGTAATTTTTGTCGTATTTTTAAGTAGTAATGTTTAACATTAAATTAATACTATGTTCTTTGTTAAATTACTTTAATAATAGTCTTACAGTTCAAAAGGTATTTAAGGGATCAGCTATGAGACAACACTTTTTTTAACTTTACTGCAATGATAATAGAATCGTGCCTCCCACAAGTGGTTAGCGTCTCGAGCTTCCTCAAAGTGGGCTTCGGTTCGAATCGCGGATCAGGCATGGACGTTATGCTGTTCCCTCATAGGGAGCAGTGCTGGGCCACCTTTAGTGTGTTCCCATGATAAAGTAGCCAGCGAAATTACGGTGTGGATGGGTCAGTATCCTCACAGGACACAGTACCTGCCGCGCTGAAAAAGAAAAGGGAAATGATAGAATTGCGTTTAATCATGTCGTTATTACAGTAATGAATTCCTGGAAGGTCACTCTACGATAAGCAAGTCGAATTTTCGGGTCGATGGAATATTTATGACGTTGTACATTGTTACGATTGTAGTCCAGTTGTCAGAAGCTGCTCTAATCTATAAACTAGGGCAGGAAACATTTGTACTCGTGGAAATATGCTGTATGTGTCTTTATTTCTTCCCCTCTCAAGACGAGGCCTTTAAAAGGGCTCGAAACATCGTGGATCTCGATATTGTTTCAATTTCCAGAAAATTGATAGCATTTAGGGCCAACTCACGTTCGGGCTATCGTTCGCTGCAGTCTTGCGGCTTGTTTTGTAGTGTTACAGTTTTATTTCGTGTGTGCCCGCTTCGTGGTATTGGAGGCATCTCTATTTTTATTTATTTAATTTTTTTTCCCCCCTCCAGACGTCAGTTTCTTCCGAGCTCGCTCAATTATTATTCCATCGACGTTGCCCGAATGGTAACTCAACTCTCTTCCCTCCTCCCCTCCCCCTTCCAGATCCGGCCGCGGATCACGTGGTTACTTTGACGAATGGGCGTAACAAAAGTTTTCGCGTTCAATAGCACAGCTCGTAACGTAGAACCTAACGAGAAGATTTAAAAAAAAAAAAAAAAAAGCCAGAAAATGGACTCGTGAATGTCGCAGTAAATTGTCGTCAATCGTTAATCACCTGTCGAAGAATAATTCGAGCTCAGTAATTCCGTGGAGATAATTACAGGTGACCAAATAATAATAATAATAATAATGTGCAAGGCAAAAACTTTAATGATGCTGCAGTGATTAACTCTTCCTTCTCGCAAATTTACCAATGAGTCAAAAAGTAATAAAAAGTGTTTTATTACCGCATGCAGGACATGCTAAACCGCATGCCATCTTATAAATAACTAGCCGGTAAATACGTTCTCTCGAGTACTTTGATCATAATATTTACAAGATATTAACATACAATCGACATTTTGTGTCCGACTGGTATGTCGGTTAATGGCTTGGATTTATGGCTCTGGAATCTTCTCGTATTTTGAATACCATCATGTATAACACTACCTGCGAGGCACATGATAGTTATATTCGCATCGTTATTTTCAAATTTTTACTTTAGCGGTGCCTGATGAAAATAGTATCGTTAACTTTTTCTTTCTGTCTGTAAGAGGTCATCCAGTGAATCTGGATGCAATTCTCATCGTTAGTCGTAAAGTTTTTCTGTCATGTAGTTGAGGGAAAAAAATAACTCGCCGATTTCTTTTTTTTGAATAAATTTTTAAAAAAGCATTTTTTTTTTGTCTGAGATTTATGCAGTATTTGGGCTTTTTTTATAAGGACCTGTTCACATAGGAGTCACATAGGTAGCGGAAGCGTAAAAGGAGAGATGGCGCTGAGACGGAAATAAACCAATCATAGGCGTTAAAAATTTCGTTGCAAATCGTTTGGAGTTTGTCATTGGTTAAATATATTTCAATACTTTAACGCTTCCGTACCGCACTCCTGTGTGAACAGGTCCTTAGAATGACCACAAAAAGTCCACAAACACTGCTGAGATAGCAAATTAAATTGTCTGCATTAAAAACAAAAGCAGTATTTTAAGACATTAATTTGGATCTGCTGCAAATGGCGACCTTGAAATAAATCGTCTTTTTTTATTACATGAAAAGGTTTTATAAGAAATTTTTGCTATTCCGGTGATTTCTTATCGTGGCTAGCCCAGGAAAAAAATGGTATTATTAATTTGCAGATTAGATTTTAATTTGCCTTTAGACAAAGAAAACCCTTTTTTGTGCAGTAGCTAAAATAATTATTCCTAACCTTTCAACAGTTCCATACATAGTAAAACGCCGTGCAATATATAATAGAATTGGAGGATTATATGGAGTATTCCTTAACTTAAAATAACTGGTATGAGAGTAATGGATAGAGAAGTAGCTGGAAATCATGTCCAGATAGCTATGGAAAATTTCTAAGCGAGTAAGATAAGTCATAAACCTCAAGAACTTTACGAAAGTATTTTTCTGAATGCTTGAATAAAGTTATATTTTCTAGCAAATTTGAATTTAATATCTTTGTTTTCAATGGTAAAATAATGGTACTTGGAAAAGAATTTCGGAAAGAGAACTTCGCTTTAACTTTTAGTCATAATGGAGGAGAAGTCATGACATGGGAGTGTTTGTCATCCGCTAGAACCAGTAATAAGGAACCTAATGATGATGTTAAGTTGGAATGTCTTGACATTTTAAAACGTAATTTATGATCTTTAGAATAAGATGTTAACCTCCAGAATTATTTCAAATTCCATAAAGACAATTTCTCAAAACATACTGCGTGAAATGTTCGCTGTGGATGTTGTATGATAGTCTTGAAGTTTTGAAAATTCCCTTGTTTCCAGATTTAAACGTCCTTAGAACGTTATTTTATAACAGTAACGAGATTCGAAAGCATTAAGAATATCTTCCAAATGAATATTGTAGTTCGTTGTACTACATTAGTGGCACAAAATCTTGCTGTAAAAACGAGCTCCACGTTGAATCCATGCCGGAAAGATTAAACGTTTTGAAAGATAATGGTAACACAGCTAATTATAAGAAATATTCTAAAAAGTGAGTTTTTTATGCTATAATGAATTGATAATGAATATCTGTATAAAACGAATAAATTTCTGAATGTTTTTCTGAGTGATTCCGTATATTATTCTAGAAATTAATAGCTAATTACCCAAACTTTTATTATAAAACATTCCTAATAGCTAAATTTCTTGATATTAAAGTAATTACGGTGAGTCATTACTGAAAATGTAAGTTTCAAATATGTCTACAATGCTAGTTTAATAAACACACTCTGATAATCAATTAGGACGATTTTCATATTGGTAAATAAAATGAGGTCACTGAGTTACGAACTGAAGCCTTATTAAGGCTGAACCACATAGCCTTATAGCCTTATTAAGGCTAATTTGCACTAACCCTATTGGATTCTCCCACCTCAATGTTAACCTACGGAGAAAATGTGTCCAAGGATTGCCGACTTGGATTAAAAGATTTTTTCTTTAAATTGTATTCCATAATAGAGAAAGAAATTTTACATCTTGGGGCGTTTTTTCGTTTTTTTTTTTTTAAATGCAAATAATATTTTGAAACTTAAGGTACAGAAAAGTGTTCAGGCTGTCTGAAAATACCATTTTTATTCGATTATCAACATTTATGTAGCTATCAATAGTAAACACATTTTCTCCATAGGTTGAGCTAATCCAATAGGGTTAGTGTACAGCAGCCTTAAGGTCATAAAGGTGGCACATAAAGGTGTTACATAAAGGTGTTACATAAAGGTGGCACCTCGTCTGTGCCAAAATGTTATTTATAGAGTGTACGTTTCAACATATCCATTTGTGTCTGCGGAAATATTTAATTTTAATGGACTCATTGCGGTTGGAGGAGTCACGGTGTTTTCAGGAGTTAGTGAGAAATTTCAGAAACACGAGAGACGTATTACTCAACCTAAAAATTTCTCACAAATTACGCAGCATCACGCGAGGGACATTACATTTCTCCCCCCCCCCTCAAAGAAAAAAAACCGTAATGGGTACATTATTGAGTTTCATTGACAGAAGTTTTAAAAGTCTAATTATACTTTATTGTTTTCGAAGGGGATGTTGGGAAAATTTATCCTCGTTTTGTGATCATGGGAATTCAAAATCTTAAAATTCCGCTTCGTTTTCAAGATAGCTTTGTTCCAATAAACCTCGATCTTTTCAGTTTCGTAAATATTTTTTAAAAATATTCCCACCTTCATTGATCAAACCAATAATTGCGGGGGAAAAAAAGAGCAGGAGAGAGAAAATTATACCCTGCTCCCCCCCCCTTCCTCTTTTATAATCCCTGAGAAGATTTTTACTCTTAATTATGCATTTCAGTCCACAATTAAATATTTGATGTGCTTCCTGTAAAGTGTACTCTAGGTTTAAAAATGTGAGGTTAAATTAGATGTTCTGTTTCTCCAGTTATTCACGGCAATCATTAATGACTTGTTTGTTCTTGGATGGATGGCATCAGTGTCGCGCTGGTTTCAGCATAAATGATGATACCAAAAGGTAATTACAAAAGCGCTTTCGTCTGCTGGAAATGGAAACTGCGCCAGGTGTCTCTCGCCCTGCTAATTATAGCCTCCGATTTACGCAACACGAAAAAAAAATTTTTTTTTCGCCTCTTCCACCCGTTTTTCTCTTTATTTCTGTTTCTCTTTTTTTTATATGCTGCGGAAATGAACGACCTCAACAAACTCAACTGGACATTTATGTTCCTCTTCACCAATTAGCAGCTTCTGCCATCTGCCTTTGCGAGCTGTTTCGGAGGATGAAAAGATTTTTTCTTCTTCTTTTTCCGCTTTCCAAGTATTCCGAATGTTTGTTCATCGATACCTTTGCTCGGAATCTGATCGTAAATTTGTTTTAACTGCTTAGATGAAAGATTTTTTTCCCCTTTTGTGCGTGTGTGTGTTTCATTCATTTCATTCTTCTGATATTTTGATAGCATCAGCTATACCTTCGTGGCCATAGATTTGTATGTTGCTAGTATTCCATTCAATCCCTAGTATATGCCTATGTTATTTCTTTTATTCACAGTGGGGACGCGTGGCTGATATCTTGTTTTTGTTCTTTCCTTTATTTCTGCAGTAAGTGAATGAACAGGTTACGGGAATATAATTATGTATGTTACTTTTGGGGTTATTTTTCTTATTTTTCCATTTTCTTCAAAGAGACGAAAATTTGTATGTTGTCATTTCATTATCTAATTTGAGGCAAATCTTTTCTTGGGCAATTTTTCTTTAAAAAAATTATTTCCCGATGAAGTCATTGTGTGCAAATGTTTAGACAAGTTCATTCCCCAGGAAAAGCACCTTTTATTTCAGTATCATTGTTAACTGTTTTTGATTAAGTATGCCTTAACACACGTCTCCATTTCTTTGGAACTGTCTCATGTGAATTTTTTTGCTTGATATTTATCAATTTTTTAATGTTTATCAGAAATCAATCAACAGAAAAAAATGGTGTCAACAATAATTTTTTAGTCAAAACCCGTTATAACGAACTTCAAGGGACCAAAGGTTTTGTTCGCTTTATCCGTTGGTTTGCTATATCCGAACCGTTTAGAAAAATGCTAGAGTTCACAAAATGTATAACTCATTAGTTGCAATGTGTATTCAATAATGATGTATGAAAAAAAAAGGATAAAGTTTATTAAAAAATGATCATTAATGAATTAAATCGACTAAAACCGATTACATTAAACTAACACAATGCTAATTAAATTACGTACTATAGGAAAACGGCGAGACCAAAGTTTTTGTTCGTTATATCTGTGAGTTCGTTATATACCGGGTTCGCTATAACGGGGTTCAGCTGTATAACGTTGTGTTATATCACTGTGTTCTTCAAAATTGACTGTCTGCCATTGCTTGAAACACAACGAAAGAAATTTTTACCTATTTTTCTTCCAGAAACTTGTAACTTTAGTTCCTTGGAGGAGGGGAACGTTGTCTCAGACCTCGCTTTAAAATGTCCCATAAATGCGTGCGTGTTCACCGAGATTTTTAGTAAGGGAGTTAGAATTGCCATGGCAGGCAGAGCCCCGCCATGTTCCGCAAACCTCTAGTTGATCATAGTAGTTCAGCGAATAGGAACCTTATCTTGTTAAAATAAGGGCACCGTCGGAAAAAAGATGTCAACGTGGAACATAGACTATCACTTATCAATGAAAGAAAATGTTCCTTTATTTCTTCCAGCGAAACAAATGACCCGAAAAGAATCTACCATGTGGTTATGCACCACACCATAACAAAAAATTACCAAAACCTTTCACATTGGGTAACAAAACATTGTAAGTTTCCTTCTATTGTCGCCGTAAGCGTATTGGCCCTTTTTCAACAAAAATTTAAACTCTTGATTCCGTGTTACATCCTTCCATGGTTGTTTAGCACGCTGATTTTGATCACAGTGCCCTTTGGAAGCGACAATGTGCGTTGGCTTGTTTAAGACGAACTGATTCTGATATCCAATGAAATTCAATGAAATTCTCGGTACAGAGATTTGATTAAAATAAGTTTCTTACTGCCTCTGCTGAAATTATCATGGAAGTGCACTGCTTATAGCCCGTTTGTTTATTTCAGTACGGCGAACTATACACAAACGTCCTTCTTTTGTAGTAAACTTCAATCTTGCATTTCACTGATAGGGATTTTCTAGTTGACTGCAATGCTCACTTTATCTTAAGAGACTGTTCCTGGACTAACATGTACAATTTCAGCTGTTCAGATCACTGATGCATTTGCCAGACGTCCCATTCGAAATATCTAGGTCCTTTCTTCATTTCACTGTAATATGCATGAAAACGGCTGTCGAGTCACGGTTGGCCTTCATAAGATATAAGCTATTGACACCACGGAGTGGCAAATATGCAAGCAGATAGATTCTATAGTTTGGCAAAAATTCTAAATGGGCAGTAGATAGTCTGAATTAAGATGATATTCGTGATTTTTTTTCTTCCTTTTCTTGATATTTAAAGCTGAATCTTTGTGTGGGAAAAAAACATTAAATTTGTACTTGGCTGCTGACAATTTAGTTTGATGATCTTGTCTAAAAAAACTAAGAAAAGAGAATAATAATTTTGCATATTTGCTTTGATATCGGTTTGAAAAGCCAATTTGTGAGCTAATGCTTTTTTTTTCTTAAAGGCAATGTTGAGAGTAGCTTTGCATTTCAGTTGAAACCATAAGTGCATCGTAGACGTTGCGTTGCAAGTACCAATGACGTGATTGTATTGTTCAATATTAAAATTTTTTTTTAATCTTTTCTTTTGTCTGATTTCTGTGTTTAGTGATGAACCGAATGTTTTGATTTGTAAGTTCAGTTGTTTATGTCAAAATTTGAAAGTTGATAAAATAACATTTGTGTATATTAGACGAATTTTTTTTTTTAAATGTGAAATTTTAATATTATTAATAATATCAGTTATAATTTGATATTATTTATTATATTTATTATATTTTAATTATATTTATTTTATTTATTAAATGTTATCAGCTTTTTTTAATACATTTTTCAGCCACATCAATGTTGATGTGATTTAAATAGTATTCAGAATAGAATTTCAGGGAAAAGTTGCATGTTGACTACTACGACTGTATTATACAAACTAATTAACTTTATCTTTTATGACGATTTAATTAATGCTAGTTTCTAAGCAAAATATCTATCTCTTAAGTGTTTGAGATGCTATCTCTGTTTTAGCTCTTCATAGTGACGTTGGAAAATACCCTCCCAAGATTACATTATAGAACAGAGCATAAGGAGCAACAGTGTTTCATTTTCTGAGATAGCAACTCGACTCTTAAATTTAATTTATCGCTTCTTGATTGGCTGCAATGTAATTGACGGATGAGATCGATTCATCTCAGTCAGCGTTGCCAAACCGAGTTACTTAAATATGAACCGGCGAGATCGTTGCCCTGTGGGGAAAGAATATTCGGGAGTTGTTAAGCAAGATGTTTCTGACACTTCTATGCTTAACTTGATAGTCTCTGAAGCTCCTTGTTTATTTTGTGCGTTGATAAATTGCTTGTCTTGATGCCTGCAAAATAAAATGCATGTAAAGATTTAACCATCCGAATAAGAGATGTAATTAGGAAGGAAAAAAAAGATTTATGGAATTTATTGCCGCGAACCTTTTAACTCTAAAATGGAAAATGGTAATAGAAAAAATTCATTAACATTGTTTAACATAAATGGCTTTAATAACGCACAATCCTAAGGAAAAAGTTATTAATCATTTATTTTACGGAAGTATTGAAAAAAGTATAGTTAGACTTTATTTTGCACCTAAAAACGCAGTAGACGAGAGGATTGGTCATCGCTGATGTGACTCTCTTATGCTAAGACTTTATTACAATGCTAAGACTGCCTTACAATCTTAGCTCCATTCTCTTGCTACCACGAACTCTCTAGGGAAACATAATAAGGTCTATCTTATTGTAACTAAAATGAATATGTTTCAAAAAGATGTTTTCTTCTCGGTGGTCAAATGTTAAAATCTGCTAAAAAGCATGCATAACGCCGAACATGAGTATCTTCTAATCTAGAGTTATAAGGAGTCTCTTGTCTTCTACATAGTTCGAGATGTTTTTAAAGTTATTAAATAATGAATACTAAGTTGCGGAAAATTTTCTTTGAACCTTTTGTATCTCAGATTCGATATCATTGTTTAATGTCTACCAGCGACTGTAAGTGAGTCCTTGTTGAAGAGTCTTTTTTAACTTGGTTTTGTGAGACATTTTCTTGAAAATGTTTTCATCGGAAATTTCTCACTAATGTTAAATTCGATTGATATCTTGAAGTGAAATGGCAGTTTTATAAATTTAGGGGTGTTACATATTAGTCATAATTACGTTCGTACATAGCTTTGTTTCTAGGTTCATTTTCGTGCTTAGAAACATAATTACGACTTATTGCTCTGACAAAAAATTACCTTATTAGAATATCCCTATAAACTTTGATTAACAAATCCATACATTAAGACATAATTATCTACTTTGTACTATCTCTAACAAGTTCAGATCCTCCGGTTAGTTACAAAATCCATACATTAAGACATAATTATCTACCTTGCACTATCTCTACCAAGTTCAGATCCTCCTCTTTGTACGAAATTCAAACTTTTTAACCAAATGACGAAAATTCCTCTTGAATGGTTCTCTGTACAGGTAACCCTCCTATAACACGGTAGATAGGTTCCTAGAAAATGCCGTGTTGTGTGAAACCGTGTTATATGAGACCCAGAGACAGTCAAAAAAGGGGGTTACGTTCTGAAAACATATTTAAAAAAACCATTTTTTTTTTTATAATTCCATATTAGCGACTTAATTTTTATTAAAAATATAAATGTATTTATAACACAAAAAGAAAAGAAACAAAAAATGTTATTTTCATTTAATGCGATCTTAATTTAATAAATTTCTTCCTCATAACTGGTCAGTAAAATCAAACGAGAACGTTTTTTCGATTGAACGATATCCCCTTCGCTTTCAGAACCCTTTTCTTCATTTAGATTTTTTGCACTTTCTATCCTCTTTAAAAAAAATTGTAATTTTGGTTTATTTGCTGGTTCTTACAAGGTCATTGAAGATTCACGGTATGGAGATAGACAATTTTGCAGTTCCCTTTTGAATGTTCGGCTTCTTCCAGCGGAAGGGTCTACATTCAGGAAAAAGGATTCAAGATTTTCAGCTAAGCTTAGGCCTTCTTGTAATTTTGTAGAGTTATAAATGAAAAATTATAATTTGTTTATACATTTTCATGTAAAGCCACTATTGTTCATTATTCCTCCCCGTCATTATTTTAAGGTAATTTAGTTTTTAAATGTGTTAAACAAAAACCATGTTAATCAGAAGTACAGTGTTGTACAAAGGTTTTCGTAATTTTTTTATCGTGTTAGAACAAAACCGTGTTACAGGTTGCAGTGTTATACGAGGATTCCCGCAATTTATCCTATCGTGTTAGAGCGAAACCGTGTTGTAAGATGCCGTGCAGTAGGAGGGCTACCTGTATTTCATATTCTCCAGACAACTCATCTGCAAATTGTTTAATTTTCTCACAGCGAGCAAAAATATTGCTTGTTTGTGTTGTCCATCGCGGCAGCCATTCGAGACTTTCGATACATCTCCTTGGCGAAGAATTTCCATCATGCAATGCAATCATCGAAACCTCTATGTATTTCGAAATATACTTACAAGCTTTACTTGCTACACGAGGCTTGAAAATCATTCTTTAGAAACTGATCTCTAGCTTTTGATTCATTTCGGGCAGTTTCCGTTGTTGAATAGGAACTGTGTTCTTGTTGGGTTTATTTACTATAGAAGATATGCAAGCTCATTTATCTATGTGCTTTAAAAAAAAATCACCTGATACCAATATATATCCTTATATTTTATCATCTTTGTACAAATCTTTCATCTATGTAGATTTCTTGCACTCATCGACACAGCTACAATTTTTGTCGATTGGGGATGAGAGCGAAGTTTGAACTTCATATGTGTCAAAACTATCGCAAATAGCGAAACTTTTAATGCTTTACCGTAGACTACAAATAATTTGAAGTCTTTGGGAGGGGGAGGGGAAGATTTAACTCCGAAACATCCCATTCTTTGCACCGCTGCTTGCACTATTTGTAATTATTTTAACATTTTTCTATAGTTTAAAATATTTTTTCCTCTGCGATTTGTATATTAAAAACTCTATTTTCGTTTGAAAATTTGTTGTGCGATCTTCATGCACTCACCTTAAGATCACGTTTTGTCCAGTTAACCTTTAGCTTACGGGCCCATTTTTCTGATTCCCTCTTTAGAACAGAAAATTTCATATCCCTTTTGTAAGAACGGCCACTAAGGGGGTTATATATATATATATATATATATATATATATATATATATATATATATATATATATATATATTATATATATATATATTATATATATATATATTATATATATATTATATATATATATATTATATATATATATTATATATATATATATATATATATTCACACTTGGACCCGCATTCTTGGGATACATGCTATCCCACCCCGTAAGGAAAAGGTTAATGTATGATTGTTACGTATACACAATGATCTGCCATGAAAATATTTTGCGAAGATCTGTGTACATTCAATTGTTGTGGTTTATCTTTTATTTAAGTAGCTTTTCTTCTCTCGCTTTTACGGGTTGCAGTGGAAAAATTTCCCAGTTCGGACTTGGAGTCAGACCTGGGCCTTGTACAAGACTGGAGTAATCTGGTTAAAGTTGTCCGTCCTTCCTCTGGGGCTCAAAATAGCTCCCGATTTCAAAGAGGCCCTTCACGTTGGCTCTCCTTAACTCAATTAGCTGTCAGCTCAATCAAGATTTGAGGGAAAACTCCACTGCCTACTTAACTTATTAATCCCACTGAATCTACGGAATCGTGATTAATATCTGGTCATTCTGGGGAGACGGTCTTCGCAGGTTTTGGTAAATGCAAGGCATTGCACCGGATGACATCGCAGATGTTCGATACCAATGTTAAGCTACGGGAAATTTTCCTATTTAGTATTACCTTCCAGTCACAGAGTAGCAAATGTTTATTTTTTTAATTCCGTGTTTTGCATTAATAGATATATATTCGTTCAAATTTTTTGAAAAAAAAAATTTTTTTTTTTAGCCAATTTTTTACCCAGCTTTGAATTTTTCATAATTATCGCTTCAAAATTTAAAGTGCCTTTTTGAAAATTTTATATTAAAAAAAAACTACTGCATTTAAAGATCGTTATCAAATTCAAACAGAATTCAGGAATAGGTATTTGCTAATATGGGATAGGAGAAACATCGAGAGAAAAAAAAATCGTCGCTGTATTGACACCGCAAAATGATGTTAACGCCCATTAATTCTCGCCTTCAGCAGGAAAAGTAACATCGCTGTTTTATTACTTGATTTTTGCATTTTTTTGAAATTACGTATCTAAGGTTTGTTGCTGTGTTATTTCATTCTTTCTATTAAGGAAATATGAAGTACTTTATTTTGCCATCTTACCATATTCACAATTCTTTTTCCTTCCTGTGAATCAGCCGTTTTGTGTCATTCGAAGTCTATAGACAGGTTTGAACCATTCAGTATCTTCCTTGTCTATTTGTTAATTCTCGAAATGCCATTTTCAGTGGTATACGAACTAGGTGAGAATAGTCTTATTAAGTCAATGATGTAAGTAATTTTGGTTCCAGTTGTGGAAACAAAATTATTTCTTATGGAAATTGGTAAAGAAATGATGGATTTATTTATTTATTATTTTTTTTTTTTGCCTAACGCATACCAAGCAACGTATCGTCACCAACACCATTCTTTCCAACCATCAAAATGGAGTAGTAGGAATCTTCGTTAATTCCTACCCCGTCACTGTGCCTTTCTGATGAAAATTATCTTGGTCTCACCGTGGATCAGATAGTTTTTGAAATAATTAAAAGATCAAACCCTTAACCATTGTTAGTAAATTTTTTTTGAGAAACCTAGAATTTTTAAGATTAAATTTGTAATTATACATACATACATATTCTCTCTCTCTCTCTCTCTCTCTCTCTCTCTCTCTCTCTCTCTGTATATATATATATATATATAG
The DNA here is from genome assembly GCA_907164885.2 of Dolomedes plantarius. NCBI lineage: Eukaryota > Metazoa > Arthropoda > Arachnida > Araneae > Dolomedidae > Dolomedes > Dolomedes plantarius. The sequence goes on from OU015496.1 coordinate 47,453,043, forward strand.
TGAAATCTCGATCTATTGTTCCCTGAATCATTGTTTTCCCGTTTGTGTCGTTTATTTCACCCAGTCTCGACGATCATATTGCTTTGTTATGTGCCCGCATCTATCGTTTTCCCGCGTTTATCGTTTATTCCAGTCGGCCCCTTGAAAAACTATAGATCGAGATTCCACTGTGTGTGTATGTATATATATATATATATATATATACAACCTTTTACACATTTTGATCCTTTGTATCTTTATCGTCAGATACTTGTTCAAGAGGTCTCAAAGAACTACATTTTGTGAGGCTCGTCAACGGATATATGAAGCCGCCTACGATATAGTTATCTGTAAAAACTGTCTTCGTTAGACAGTCGGTACGCAACTAGCAGACAAACGAAGAGGGGGATTTCAAAAAGCCAGCCCGACAAGTCTTTACTTTTGCTTATCTCTTCTGACTCTAGAAATAAATCGTGTCCCATCTCTTCAAAATGATCCCCGTTCTCATCTACTGTTATTTTTTTTTTCTTCTCTGACTTATCAATCCCGTTAGTATCTACGCCAGCGTGATCATTATCCAGTTACTTCGCGAGAATTCTCTCAGTCGTTATCTCTCAGACAGCAGGTTTAAGGGGATTTGGAACTTTCAGTCCTCTTTACTTGCGAGTTTCATATATATTTTTTTCACTTTTGGGAGTTTGTTTCGTTAATTTTTTTTAAATTTTCAGTCTCCGAGACAGAGTATTCTTGCGGACTTTTATCTTTTACTTTGTAGAGACAATGAGATACTGAATTGATAATCTACTTAGGAGCCCTATAGAAATCTAGAGAATTATTAGGGAAAAATTTCTGTAAAATTATGAAGAGATTTATGAAATAATTGTATGCTCAACATTATGCAGTTTCCTGTTGCATTATTAGTTAAAAGGCATTTTGTCATCATTTCATTTGTTATCTATATATTTAAGTTGCTAAGCCGACTTTTTGGGCAGTCCGTGAGAGAAAACTACTGATCAATTTACTTCATTTTAGTCTTAAACGAAAAATTGTAGACTGTAGATTTGTCAAATTTGATTTTTGTAACCATAGTTTCTATTAATTAGTGATAATTTGCAATTTAAAAATTTATATCTGCGCATGCTCAGTGACATGTTTAAATCCGGCTTTAGAAACTCACTGTTTCTGCGCATGCTCAGTGACATGTTTTAATCATAAACATGTTTATTCCGAGGACTGTCTCTCTGCCATTTTTATTTTTATGATAATTATGTTTGTGATTAATATAAGATTAAACCTGATGGAAATTTGTTTATTTCGTGCTGTTTAATTAGCGATAATTTACAATTAAAATATTGCTTTCTGCGCATGCTCAGTGACATTTTTAAATCTGGCTTTAGATACTCATTAAGCCCGAGGCCGCTTAAACACATTAAATTGTTTCTGCGCATTATTATGATTTTCAACATTTGGCAATGATGTGTTGAGTATAATTTGTGTAGCCGTCATGTTTTGACGGGTACCAACTAGTTAGTTCTTAAGTAAATTATCTCTTCAGACTAAAACGCTTTGAAATGATGCTGCTCAAAACAGTGTAACGACCACTCACTAGAATGAGATTTGAACGCCTGTTTCCAAACTTTGAGGCTTATATTCCACCAACTGAACTGAACCCCCGGCCTTTAGAGGAAATGTTATTTTCAGCGGTTTTCCCTCATGATGTTTGTTTGATTACAGCGCTTCGCTTCTATAAGTTATTAAGAAATAAAATAAATCAGCATTTTTTAAAATATGTAAGGGAATTATGGTTCCTTAAGAAGTTTTTCAATCGACAATTATAAAATTTTTAAATTGTAACAAGAGGTCGTTCTTTGAGGGTGTGAAATAATTTCCCTTAAATAAAAATAAAATGATAAATAGTTTATAAATATTCATTCATACTTTTCTAGCCATCATGTAATAGATGAACATGTTTCAACATAAAGGTAAAAAATTATTGATAAAGTCGATAATCATCTTTCAGTTTCTGAAAACTAGAAATTATAATTGCAAATTGAAGCGTGCAAACTTTCCTTTACATGCTTTCTTGAATTTAAGCATCTGAGAGATCCCGAAAACTTTATGTATCTGTAACGATTGCTGTTAACGATTGCATCTAACCCATCTTCCTCTAGATATAGCTCTATGACACACACAGACATACAAATACACATCCACAGTTTTCGCGAACCTCGTTGTTAATCATAGTACATAATCCGCAACACAGCTTCCGCCCTGGAAGCACATAGCGAATTTCACACGAGAAAAGAGAGGGCGGATTTTTTTAAAAATGCGATAAAATCATCTTGAAATGAATCCGAGGAAGTTGCGAGTAGCATATGAAAAATCCACATCATGTCACGTGACACCACTTAGTAAGGGCTAAGTAAACAATCAGCTCATGCCTCCCTGTTTTTGCAGGAGTGTTTTTACGTCGTTATGGGTGGCGAAGGTTTGGAGTGACTAATCGCACTTAGCGAAAGGGAAGAGAGAGAGGGGATTGATTCTCTTTAATAAAAGTAAATAACAGGAACGAGTAACGGGAGAGAAAAGTAAATAGCAAATTAGTCGGGGTGTTTTCTGAATATTAATTCTGTTTGATATTTCTGAAATGGTAAATGTATGTATATGGGTGAGTAAATGGACTGGTGTTTGCGAAGAGGAGAGTTCCGATAAAATGATTATCTCTGTTTCGTGACTATTTTGTATTCTCTTTGCCTCTCATCATTTCATCCCCCCCCCCTTGATGATGATGGCTCATCAATGCAATTCATTAGCTTAGCCCTTATTTTTTGTTTGTTTGCTTCCAGATTTTTTTTTCCCATCGACTCGTTCGAGGGTGTTTCGGTGGGCATATCTATGATCAGTCTTGCATAATTCTAAAAATTTTAGGAATAGATACGTTGAAGGAATTTTATCATGTTTGATATGAGTATATTTACCTACAAACTCGAGGAAAATCAGTTTTTTTTTTTTTTTTTACCTCAGTAGTTGATTCGAACAGGATCTCTGCCGTAACTGCAGCAACCTCTTAGACCCACAAATTCGTCTTTTACGTGTTTGCTTTGAGTCAAAAGTGCCTATAGAACAACGAAGGAAAACTTTTTTAACAACATGTGTTTTTCACTTCATCGATTTCCCATACATGTCATTCGTATTTTGACAAACAAATACATGTCATCGTTTTCTGTCCAACGAAAGTACGCAAGTGATAAAAAACCAGAACACCTGCGTGACTTGAACAATTTTTTTTTTCTGAATGTTCTGAAATATTTTGCTGATACGGAGCAGGAAGGAAATGAACAAAATGTATTAGGTATATAAGTTTTGAAAACAGTTTCTCAAACGAAAGAAATGTTCTTTTCATCGCTTATTTATTTATATATATGTGTGTGTGTGTGTATATATATACAATATATTCTTTCTCTTAATCTCCTTTACCGTTTTGATGACCTCCTTACCGCGACCTGATGGAAAAAGGAACTCCCACATGTCCGTAAACCGTATCGCATCTAATCTTAACGAATATACAGAATGTCATTCTAAGCGATTGGAATTTAATTTTGAAACATTAAGCATGTAATAAAAAATGGAGTTAAGAGCTGTTTGGCTTGTTGTAATGACCTAATATACCAATGAAAAAGTGATTTAGTATCCAGTTATTACAAAACTTTGAGTTATCTGCACAAAAGACATTTGCATTTTTTTTCTTTTTTTAGTATTGGTGGAAAAAATAAATTGGTGGAAATTCATATAAAATTAGTAAAAATTTCTTTAAAAAAATTCAACAATTGAGCATATTTTTTTAGTACTTTGTTGACAAATATATTATGCAGTTAGTAATAATAAAATGTTTATGAGCCGCAAAATTACAAAATAATATAATTCATTATAATCCAACTTCAATTTCAAGAAAGAATTGTCATTCTGATCTCATGATTTGAAAACAGTTTTAATAACGAATATTATCTACCCCTTGTCAAAGATCTCGTATGTACATATGTTTCATTAATAGGTTGACCAGGCGTGTAGAGCATTTTGACGAACTTGTCGTCGTTTTACCAGTTTTTGTTCGCATGTGATGCAAAATTGATTAACTGTTGCAGGCCACACGTCACAACGTCAAATACTAGCTCCGGGAAATTCAATTGGATGCCTGTCCAACAATTATACAGTTATTATAGATTTAGTTGTTTGCTACTGCGGGACATTATGTAGGACTGCATACGGAAATCTAATTTAATTTTGTGGAAACACTGCCAAACTTGTCAGTAATAAATTTTGTGCTTTTAAATAATCGATTTTTCAATTAGTTTTAGAGATGCCCTTTTAAGTATTAGCTGGTTTTAAAAAGAAAGTGTTGTTTCAAGGATTTAGATGAAAAAAATGTCTTTATTTAAAAAAAAAAAAAAGCTAGGTTAATTTCTCACAAATGTTTTTCTTTTTCACCTTCTAAGTTGCAAGCAGCAGAAAACGTCATGTTGAAGAGCCATACAGATAATATTAAGAATATTTTTTTTACATAGCGCATGCTATCCAAATCAGTGTGTTATATATAGATATACATAAAATACGCAATGAAACTTCTGTATGGCGGCCTTCTCTATCAAGGTTTGCTCCATAACATTGACTCTATGGAGCCTTTGATTGGTTCTGAACAAACTATGACTGTTTCGAGGGCTGGCCGTCAAATAAGGGTGGTCGGGTAGAGAAGTTTCACTGTGTGTGTAAATATATACAGAGATTTCCGCTTATAAGAATCACGTTTGTTATTATTGTTTTTGATTCTTATAAGCGGTTGATTCTTATAGCCGAAATTTAGGTTTTTGGACAGGAACACACACACATATATATACATATATTAGATAATTTACAATAAAATACTCTTTAATTTACGTTAATTATCTTTTATTAAAATTATTTTTATAATCTTAAAAATACAACATAATTTCTAGACCTATAAGTAGATACACATGATTATAGTAAGAGAAGAAAATAATCCAATATTTGTAACAACATACCTGCTTAACAGTTTAACATTTCCACTACAGGAACGGTGCAAGAAAAAGTTTTCTATGGTAGTTTGACGTAATGAAGTTTACAGGAGACTGTTTATACCTCTTTCAATACCAATAGCCGCAGGCCAAGATTCATTTTCTAGTTTACGTTTCACGGTTTGATAACGTGCTGAATCTAATAATGTCACATTTTCCTAAGTGATAGTGGACACTTCGTCGAAGATTTATGTGTTTCACAGTCCAGGAAGCCGCAACCAGGATGTGGGAGGTGGGAAAAAAAGAGTCCCTGTCTTTGTTTGTCAGTGGAGAAAAGTGAAATCGGATCCGCACGGTTAGGATACCCCTGGGTCAAGCTAATAGGACAGTGTTTAGCTAAAGCGTTTGGGAAAACTACTATGTTATGTCTAACAAAGGAAGGGATGCATTTTACGACTGTATTCTATCCCATCTTATCACTCTTTCTTTTAAAAAGAATAAAGATAGAACTTCGTACCTTTTGAGGGTTTAAGTGGCTTTTTTGGAAAAATGAAAGGAAAGTGAAGAGTGTAAACTGATTCTTAAAACCGGGGGATTGATTCTTTAAAGCGAAAATTTTAACATGAAAATAATACATTTGTTTTTGTTCTTGCGATATTGATTCTTATAAACGGTTGATTCTTATAACCACTGATCACTATAAGCGGTGGTTACTGTATATATATATATATATATATATATATATATATATATATATATATATTATGTTTACCTGTATATATGCTTTCCTTGTCCGAATAAAGAAATGAAAATAACTTTGATAAAATCACTCAAAATTTTTATATTTCTTCCATATTAAGGGACATATTTTTTTTTAAAATGGAAGCAAATAAGCACATAAAAGTTGGAGCTTAATTCTAAATCATATTCGGGAAATTAATGAGACAAAGTTTAATGACAGCATGTGTTTTCCAACAGTGCTTGACGGATCATTAAGAATTGCTTCTAACAAATGTGAAGGTAACACTTTTTGAGGATAACATATCTTGGTGGAACGCGATAATTATTTAAAATATTCGATAGAGGTTAAAAAAAACCTTAAAGTCAGTAGAATCCTTAATCATGTCCGATAACCCGAAAATTTACTCAGTGCAGGAAAGGGGGTTGTAACTTAACAAAATTTCAATAAAGAGGAAACGCGGAGCATTATTACAGACACTGTAACGGCAATGCTCGTCAAACAATGCAAGTAATATAATGGCAATGCTTGTTAAACAATTTAGTAAAACTAATTTTTATAGTAACCGAAATATAAAATAGTAACAAACAAATATAGCATAGATTTCAATCAATCAATCAGTATAATATAGTTAAGCTCCTATCAGACTCCAAAAAAATTATTGCTTCTGGAGCAATACTTCTCCCGGGAATATAAAATAATTTCTTCGACCGATGAGAAAGGTGCATGCACTCCTTCATGTGCGATAACAACTCCATTATGATTTCCCTCTCATTCCTCTATAGATCAAATTTGCAACCCTACGTGTAATATTGCTCTAATTCTTGTAGTCTGATAGAGGCTTAACTAATCGGAACCTTCTACATATTACCCAGAGAGAAATTAGTGCCTCTGTCTCTCTCTTCCCATCTGTCTTATACACACACCCATATATATATATATATATATATATATATAAAGATGATTAAATGGAAATTATATCAATATGTGTACATTTTCATTTACTACTTACAATTTATCTTTTAATTATATTAGCTTTGTATGATAATAGCTTTCTTAGCGCGTATCTGCTATTGTTGTGTTGTCTACAATGCTTTTGTTACAGTGGTAGGTATGTTATACATTTCAGTTAATTAATAAATGGATAGTTGTATAATAATATAAGAATTTTTACTGTCATAGAATTCTAAATATCTTCTCAAGTTAAAAATTTTATAAATTTCTGAATCGACTTAACGTGATTAAAGTCTACCTTCACAAAAATATATTTTATTCTCTCGGTAATTTGATGTGAAACGCTGTCATACATTTTTTTTCCGTACCGAGACTCTATTCTCATTTTAAACGCGATATTGTTAGAATGAACTTTTTTTAAACTCCTTTCATTCTTTGTCATACGTTCATTGCCTTGTTTCAACAGCGTGATATACGTTTTCAAAGCAATACTTTTCACCTATTTTCCAGAAATTATTCTGTGCTTGGAAATAATTCTATTCATTTGAAAGAGAACTCTCTTATCTGCTGTCATCTCTCTGTAACAACTAATGTTGCTATGCATGTTATGGAATTTTTTTAATAATTATAAATAGAATTTTTTTTATCAGATAAAGCGTCCACTGTTATTGCTTTTAATCATGCAATATGAATATCTGTATGACAGAGCATAGATTTCCTTTTTTTTCCCCACCCATATACCTTATCTCATTTGTCCTATTCTTTTTTTTGTTTTGTATTGCTTTTTAAAATTTTTTTAATATATATATATATATATATATATATATATATATATATATATATATATATATATATACACTTAAGTGACCGTTCCTGCTTGAAATCGAATTTATGACTTGACTCCATTTTTATCGGAACTGCTTTCTGCTAGATATTGCCCTACAGCATGCTTTTGGCGACATGTTTTCCCTCTTTTCGGGTTCCTATGTTCGATGTGCATAAGAATATTTATGTTCCAGATTCGCAAATTTATTTTACAAGATAATAAGGGAATCTTCAACTTGTTGCCCGAGCTTGGACAACTTAACACATTTTAGCTTTCTACACATTATGTTACCTGTATTTTAGGCGGTACATCTGTTGGCATTGCAGTTATCTTAAAATGCTAATGCTAACCTTTGAGGGGATTTACAGCAATGTATTTTTTCTGATATAGATTACCTAATTCATATCTTTGAACTCTAGTTTTCAGCATTTGAAAATGGATCTTTGAATGCAGTGCGTGTTTTTTTTTTAATGTTTATTTCTTTAATGTATAATTTAAATTTTGCTGCATTGTCTATATATATGTAAAACAATTCCGTGACTGACTGACTGACATATAACGCACAGACCAAACCGCTTGACCTAAAGGGCTGAAATTTTTCATGGCGATTCTTCTTATAGTGTAGGGGTGCACTAAGAAAGATTTTTGAAAAATTCTTCTTAGATTTTTTTAAAAATTAAATTTTTAAGCTGTTTGTGCAACTTTTTTTAAGTTTCTATTTAAAATAATAAACTGAGAGCTATCAAATTTATATCACGAGAAAGATCATAAAAAATCCTTTAACCTTTTCCTTACGGGGTGGGATAGCATGTATCCCGGGAATACGGGCCCAAGTATGAATATACATAAATATGAAAGAGTTGATAGTGAAAATCCAGCGTAAGACATATTATACTATGCAGCGTGAAACAAAAACATAAAAAGAAAAGAATTTAAAAGGTATTAGACAGCATCTCTTCATCAGCGGTGTCGATACTGTCTAAAAACCAAAGGATTGTTTCTGATAAGTATGATCTAACCAATCAATGTGTGTGTGCGTGCGTGCGTGTGTGAGTGAGTGAGTGAGTGAGATAATGAGAATTCCTTTTAATGGCCGTTCTTACAAAGGGGTATGAAATTTCCCGTTCTAAAGAGGGAATGTGAAAAATGGGTGCCGTAAGCTAAAGGTTAAAATGACATCTTTTTCGAATCTCTGCCTCCATTTTCTGATTTTTGGTGAACTTTTAAAGATTAATTTTTAGAATTTAATTTTTTAAATGCTGATAACGTGGTTTCTTTTTTTTGTGATACTTTAAACTAATTTTGCATCACGTGCACAACAACGAAATAGACAAAAGAAAAAAAATTTTCTTGCTATTTCGGCAGACTATTAGACATTATCCCAAAAAATATTAAAATACAGTAAAAGAAATGTTCCTCAAACTACACTATATTAACTGTACTATATTCTTTAGTATGTTCTATTAGATTTAATTTGAATATTTCTTCTACATTATTTTGTCTATAAAAATATCCGTTACGATTTTGTTATAAATATTTTTTTGATTTTTTACATCAATTGCATACATTGATCGTTGTATTTATTATATATATATATATATATATATATATATATATATATATATATATATACACATTTTTTGCATTAATTGCATACATTGACCGTTGTATTTAATTTGAATGTACTCCTTAGCGAAGTACGGGTATTCAGCTAGTTTTGTTTAAAAATTCATCTAAGGTATGTAAACAATGATGCAGTATTACATACCGAGGTTCTCATACTGTTACTGGAATTTTTTTCTCGCAATACTGTAATTTTTTAGGTGTATTAAGGGAAAAAAACAGAAAATAGAAAATTCACATTTTGTTAATTATCTTGCGCAACTTCTTGTATTGAATATTTATATGGAATTTGTTGCATAGCTTATGTCAGGTAGTAGAGGCTTAGATTATTTGTAACAGAATATATTGTTGTAAACGGGTAGTCACTAGAAATATGTGTTCTGTTTATTTTAATTAATTAATTAATTTTTTATATTTTTGGGGGGGCGCTAACAAACTGGTATAACTTTACGATATCCATCCATAATGACTGTGTCAGCACGTCGTTCCTACTGCAGCCATTTCTTCAATTTCGTACCTTTTTTTCCCTACTGACGTTTCCCTACGTACGTCACGTTTCCTAGAAACAAACTCCGTTTGTGTTTGCTATAATTTTGGGTTGCACTTAGAGCTTCTTGGCTGCTTGTGTCCCGTTTCTCTATCGTAAACATGTAAATTGTATTAAAATAATGCCTGTATCAATTTTAGAATACAGATTAAAGATGTGATGTTTTTTTTTTTCCCCTCTCTTGTAACATCTGGTTTCATTTTTCTCGGCGTCGAAACCACGCGCTCACAGATAATTTATTTAATAATCAAAAGAGGGCATCATCGGTACAAAAATAGCTCTTAATTCCACGAAAATGATGTTATTGACGTAAATCGAGTGTGCATAAATAGAAAGAATAAAGTAAATATTGATTCACCTTGACTGCACCCTAGAGTAAATATCTGAATCCCTTGCAGCTTTGCTTGGTGACCTTAAATTACTTAAATTGCTTACGACATCATCTCATTTTCTACTTTTTGTTGTTGTTCAACGTCTTTCTGTGTGCCTCTAATTACTTCCTAGAACTTCACAATCTCTCAATTGGAGATTGATGTCTCGAATGATAGTTCCGTTACACATTCGACAGACTTAGGTTTTTTCCATTTAAAAAAAAAATATCCCAGACTATTTGGAAGCATCCCAAACCTCTAAAATAGTTTATTTTTGACTTCCCATCTCTCTTTTTATTTTTGAATATGATATTAAGTACTTTTTCATCGGGAGTGAATGTTTACAGAAATCGCGCCGCGTAAAGAACTGGGGATAAGTGTTTACTCAAGCAAAATTTTGTAAAAGTTTATAAACAAATACCTCTCCCTAGAAATTCATACCGAAAGTGTTTATTGGTATGTTCTCTGGAATTAATTTTCGACTTTTATTTCTTGTTATGAGATGTTTATTTTTCTATCATATGTCACTGAGGCAATAAATGTTGATGAAAAAAAATCGTCTAGCAAATAGGACTTCTTTTTTTACATGCTTAGATTCTTTGTAAGGAAGATCAATTTTTTTTTAAACTTTTCTGTAGAAAAAGATACCTGAACAGAACAGTATTAGATAATTTTTTTCCTCTGTTTTTTCTCCTTCCGCATAATTGACAATTTTAGCGTATTTTTGAAGTTTTTCTGATTTTAATCTGAGGCACTTTTATATTGCCTGACTTATATAAAAATGCTGACTCACTAAGTTCAATTTTAAAGCTTTCTCTCCGTAAAAGAAAAAATTGCGTTCCAGTATAGAATAATTACGAAATATTAGGATCCCTATTTATTGTAAGGGATTTTTTTTTTCAGTTACCGTAAACTTATGACCCTTATTTGTTTTTTTTAAATTGACTGTAAACTTGTCTGACTGTTTATATTGATTAGTACGCGTTTCTCATTGCAGTAAGTATTGTAAATTGTGGATTTGTGTGACTAATGATAAAATTGAGCTTATTAAGAATTATTAGTGCTACAAATGAGGTGATTACAAAATTCTGTAATCAAATATCGTTTAGTTATCTCTGAGATAATGGTTCACAACCCTGTGCCCGCGTTACTTATAAATAAATTATTTATAAGTAATAAACCCATTTATATTTATTTTTTATTATTTTCATGTACCGTCTTATAAAATAAAATAATGAAATTTCTTTTCTTTTTTTTTTATTATTGTTTTTGAAAACATAACCATTGTAATAATATTAGAAGGTTGGTAACGTACTGTTTTATGAAAAATATTTCTAAGGCGGTGAAAGGCAAAGTGGTGTAAGTCAGTGAGTCAAGTGGTTAAGTCCAAAGCGTTTTACTGCAAAAACTACGAAAAATTCCACTATAAATTGAACAAATTAAATTTCATAATATTTATTATAATATTGAAAACAATAATTATTTGCAATTCCACTATAAATTGAACATGGAGATTACATTTTTGTCTTGAAATAATAAAAAAAAGTTGAAAATGTGACTTACACCACTTACTGCCTTTCACCGCCTTTGTTATTAATGATCATCGGTGATAGAAAAATCGCATGTTGTGCCCGCCCTGCTCTCTCAAAACTTCTATGTGCCCTCGACAACAGGACGGTTGAGGACCACTGCTCTAAGACAATATAACCAAGGAGTCTATTAATAAATTTATTTTATAAAAGTATATAACCGTCCGTAACACTTGGCGCATTAGTTTTCGTTTCTCTGATTCTTTGTCCGATAACCCTTAAAAATATTCCCGTGCAGTATTTCGCAGCCGTGGTGCGTGATTGTGTTCAACTTTCGTCTCCTCCCTTGCAAGCTATTGAAAGTTTTTGCCCTTTCAGAACTCGCCCAGGTCTACCCTCTGAGCCATACTGTCATTCGATACAATTTATGCAACTTGTTTGTTCATTGTGTTTGTTGTGTACGTGTTCTCGGCGGATTTCCGTTCATTGCTCAGGCTTCAAGGGGATGATTAAGTAATTTGCAATTTCATAGTTTTGAACTCCGGTCTCTTGTTACCACTTGTGCATTCCTAGGTGCATTTCGAGTTGAATTCGGTCTGGCATTTGTGCCCACTATTTATCTGTAAATTTTAATACTCGTTATGGGATTCAGTAGAGGAATATGTATTCTTAGCGTGAGTTTACTGTAAATGAATGTTAACATTATCTCTGGTTTATTTCAGTTGCTTAAGCTTACAGCAGTTTCAAACATTTGTAATTAAAAGGGTTTTCTCTTTTCCCATTGCAATCAATGATATAGTCTAAGGCCTATAAGTAACGAATTAAGGGATACGTAATTTTTGTATTTACGAAATAGATGCGAATAAATGCGAAATTTGCCGATATGAGCAAATAAATGGGAAAATTATTTTTTTACTACTTTTTACTATCTTTACTACTTTTTACTATCTCGGGGAAAACTCGTGATAAACGGCGTTTTAAGCAAAATTAGGTAATAATAGTAATAATTTATTAACGTAATTGCTTATCTAAGACCAACCGCGGTCTTTAACTGAGAGATCTCACTCTTGAAATTTGAATATTGGTTATTCCTAAAGACTTAAGGAAGAGAATGTGGAGACTACTACAATGTTAGCTTTTAAGTAAGAATTTTGATACTAGTAAGTAAAATTCGGATTTTTTTTTAAATAAATGCGAAATTTTTGAATTAATATATATATATATGCGAATTAATGCGAAATTTTATATATTGTTATTTTTTGGGAAATTTCGATATTTTTATGCGCAATTGACGTACTCCTAATCAGTATATAGCATCAATAGTTGTGTTAAAGATACTGGATTTGATAATTGTTGAAATTTTATACATTTCTTAACTGATAAATTAATTTGCAAAAAATACTACACATCATTATAATTAAGAATAAGATAGTGGGGACTCATAAATAGACTTGTACATTTTCTACCGTTTATTGGCATGCATTACTAAATGTACAGAAACTCTCCCTTAATTGGGGTTGTATAAGCAATGTTTAAGATTACTTTTTAGTTACTCAGTTTCATTTAAGCTGTTTAAGGAATATAAAAGGAAAACATTACACTGCGACGCCATTATTGGATATCGCAGGCCATTATGGGAATAATTATTAAATTTTTAAGCTTGTGTAGTTTTGAAATGATTTATACTGCCTCGCCCTTTTTTTTACCGTGCATTAATCGAAACGTTTTTGGTATGTGTGTATTCTATTTATTTTTAACTGAACTTTCTCTGTTCGTCTGACAAATGATGATTTATTTTTTTCACATGCTGAGAATTCTTTCTCTTTTCTCATAGGTAAGAAGCTTGCTACTTGGAGTAAAAATTTAAAGATTGCTCTTGATATACTGTAAAGAAATTAGCTGTATCATGTTCAAGGAGGTAATAACATCTTGAATTTTTAATGATTGTCTTAAGAACATAATTGTTAACTTTTTTATTTTTCCCTTTCATCTAGACCTTTTGAAAATTATGAATGATAGAAATTTTGATAAAAGAAATTCCTCTTTAGATGAATTTTATCTTTCTAAAGATTTCTATAAATTGTCTCTTTTTAAGTTTGATCTACACTTTTTATCACCTGCAGTTGTTTATACCGATATCTAAGAGCCTGTGTTGAAGATCAGCCTATTTGTATAAGGAACTATACTTTTGTGGGAATTTTTCGAACCAGTATTGAACTGATTTATTCTAAAGTCATGCCCATTAAATTGATATTATTTCTAAAATTCATTAAAACCATCCGCCTGTGTGTTTTGCAAACTGCACGCTTTTGTTTCACAAAACTGGAATGTTTTTTGCTAATAAATAGCACTATGACTAATGCATCTAGAAACCTAAATTTTTTTTGGTGTCTTTTTACATTTATTCAGATGCCAATAAATTTTCTTATTCCATTGCAACATTTTTATCTTTTATATAAGTATAAAAATATTTCTATAAGTAGGACCGTCATGTAAGTGAATTTATGCAACATGACAATCTCAAAGGTTACGTCGACAAGGACGTTCAGTCCATACGACAGTGTCAAACTGGAGACCGGCGCTGCCTAGCAATACCTGCAAACTCAGCAGAAGGTTGATTTCCCCTGTTCGGTGTATGAATAGTACAGGCCTGGGCGCCGGACGGACAGTACATATCTGCCGACCAATTTGGGCCCCACAAATTTTCACACGCCGGGAATCGAACCAGGGCCTTCTGGGTGAGAGCCTGTTATCCTAACCACTAGACCACGTGGGAGTTCAAAAAAAAAAAATATTGAAGAATTGTGCCCCTGCAAAATTAACCTACACGGATTGTTTCATTTGGCATCTTACTGAACCGTAGTTGATAGGGTTTGGGTTTGCAAATTTACTAACATCCTTCTGAAACCATTCCCGTGTACGCAAGTATTATCTCGAAAGGAGGCATCCAAGTAAAAAACAAACTGAAATGGTTATTAATACATGGTTATTAATATTAATACATTTATAGTAAGAAACAATGGTAGATCTTTTTAATGAAAGAAGAATATTACAAAAATCCATGATTATAAGACATCCTTGAAATTAGAAATTTTCATACGCAAGTTGTTTCCGGTAGGTGAGTATTATATTTTTCGGCAGCTATGAATTTCTTAGTTGACAATATTTTCTATTCATGTAGTCTTAAGGGGGTCGAAGGACTATCAACCATTTTTTTTTTTTTTTCAATTTTCACTGCTAAATGGAAGACACTTAGATTTCACAACTAAGTATTTTGTGGAAGAATAAGGCCTATTTCTCAAAAAATTCTTCAAAAATGCTAGAATTTTTCAAAGTGCTCCAGGTGAATTCATTTTCTTCCGATTTCTTCCAAATTTCTCAGGATCGTTAATGGACGTTTTTGCCACAAAACTGGGCATTCTTCTTTGAAATCACAAATATTTTTCAAATTTATAGACCATGAAATAAATTAAAAACATGCAAAATCATAAAAAATAACAGGCAGATTAAAAAAATATATATTTATGGCTTTAGATTCGTACAAAAAGAAAAAAACTCCATGCACAATTATGTTTATACATCTATGGTCAACTTATCTTAAAAAAAATTAAGGTTTTTAAATGACATGGCATGCACAAGGAGCATTTTGTAAAAGGATAGCATTTTTGAAATTTTTTTTTGAGAAACAGGCATTATTCTGCCGAAAAATTGTTATTTTGAATTCTAAGGGTCTTCAGTGTATTAAAAAAGAGTATTAATTATTCTCATTCTGTATATAGAGTTAAAAATTGAAAATTCGAGATTGAAAGTCTCTTGTTCTCTTAAATGTACTAGAATCTTCCATGCGCCCACTTACTTACTGAGCTATTATGATATTTAGTCAGCACATGCGTCTCTTTCATCTGGGCTCCCAAAAGAATCACTCTGTATCCTATCTGCCTGCCCAATTAGACTGCAGCAATGCTCTGTCATTGTCTGGAGAAGGATTATCCATATTATGAACCGTTAAAAAAAGAGAGGATTGTGTTGTGGTGAATAAGTATCTCCAGGACTTAAGAGGTCTTTTTATCGGGTCGAGGTTGATGATTTAATATCTCTGTGAAACCGTCCGCTCCAAATTCTGATTTGTCACTTCCTCATATAATCGTATAAGAAAAACTTAACAAATGTAGAAATCCGGAAAAAAAAGGTTTTGGCGATAAAGAAATTTAGGTAACTAATTTGATATTTTTTTATTTATATAAAGTTGAAATACATTTAAAAATAAAGAAATAAATACAGTAACTGAATTAGTAATTTTAATAACGGTTGTAAAACTTTTTTTTTTCCTAGTCTAACGCAGCGATCGTGGTGATAAAATACCGTATTTACGCTAGGCCGCACTTTTATTCCATAAAATAGGCCGTAAAAATGGGGTGCGGCTTGTACACGGAATTTTAAAAGCAAATACAGTATACACCCTTTAGTTTAAATCACTTTACTACCATAAAACATTAGTATCTATATACCTTACAACCTATTACACCGTATCGTGCCCACGGCAATTCAATGTATTGTAAATATTTGTTTGTATATATTATGCCTTAGGACTATTTAATAAAAACTCTTTTGAGTTCCCAAGAGTTCGTCTTCGTGCGAAATAATTCCTAAGTGTACTAGAGTAATGCTTCCTTCACCTCGGTCGCCATTTTGCTTTGCTATACACGTGTTGTTTCACAAGAAAAAGGATCCAGGACTCAAAGGACAACTTCTTTTCCAGGACAATCACGTTTATTATATATACATACACACACACACAACACAAATACATATAATTAGAGACAGCTATTACTATTAAGTAAATACTATTTAACGTTCTAAAAATACCCTCGTTAGTAGTTGTAGCAATACACAGGTGACGCGCCTGTGTCAGCCTTCTCCACTCTGGGTCTGTCCCCTTCTGCCACTCTCCTGGTTGGGTCTTCGGGGCTTGGCGAAAGTTTTTTGATTGGCGGTCGCCGATGGTCCTCGCTAGCTGAGGTTAGTAGAGTCTTACAACTAGTATATATCATCTTTTTTACGCTGTAGTTTCACCACCATCAGCTAAGGCTGTACCTGATATTGTTAGGCGAGCACTGAACTCTAAGGGATGTACGACATTGCTACATTGCGCAGAAGGATGCTACTTAATGTCTACAACGGAATTCAGAAAAAAATTTCCCCCAATGTTGTCTCAAAATTCAGGTGCTGCTTATACAAGCACGCGGCCTGTACACGAGTAAATACGGTAATTAAATCTCATTAACTTGGAATCCTTAAATAACAGAATATCTTTCTCTATCTTTTTCTATATATTTAAGCAAGTTCTATTTTGTTACCTCAGCCTTTTTTACTCAGTATTCGTTAGATGAATGTAAATTATGATCCCCCCCCCCCCCCGTTTTTATCATCCAGATGCGTTTTATGTCTGAAACTTTCGATTCGTACCCCATCCAAAAGGAAGCTGTTGCGCATTTCTTCGCTTCTGCAACCGTGTAAAATATTGGAAGTTCCCCATTCGCGTCCCATGTCTAGCAGTTTCAAGAACTCCCTGAAATAAATTGACATTTTTCCTCATTTATAACTCAGGAAGTAACTGCCAGACTAGATGAGTCATTTATTTAGTTCCACAGCACATTCCTGTCACCATAACCAGATCTTTTTAAAGTACGCCCCTCTTCACGCAGCTTGCATACTAATTTGCGGGTTCTTATTTTTTTTTTCTTCTTCGTCTCACAATAGAATTCAAGCGGTTTATCTTTAAATAGAGGAGTTGAGCTGCATTTTTCTTCTATCCTTCTGGAGTTAATTGACAGCAGAGGAAAAAACTAATTATTTAACTTTATAATTTAAGCTAATTATTTAACTTTTAGCGGGTGAAAATTTCTGGTGGTTTTCTGAGAGAGGGGGGGGGGGGGCGGGGGAGGCTGGTAAAGGGAAATTATTTAAAAAAAGCAAAAGCAAAAGTTTTTCTTTTTTCTTAGGTGTAAATGGTCTAGACTTTTTCCTTTTGAAATGAAGCCATAATATTACACAGCGGAAATACTTTTGATTTTTTTTTTTAATTAGTGATTTGATCTGATATATTATCAGTATTTATCGTTTCAGAGAGTATTGTAAGGACTTTGCCTTAATTAAAAGGCTGCCAGCCTTTTCGTATTTAATGCTTTAATTGCATTTCTCGACTAAATACAGGCTATTTACAATATATATAAAAAGATTAAATTCGTGGGTTCACGGCATCGACGAGGAAGGTCAGACTTGAGTTGTCGCTGCCTTCATTCAAGTCTATCTAGGCCGACAGTATCTCCTTGTCTCCGGCTCCAGCGTCACTCTGAATAATTTAATCTCTGAATCACTGACATTCAATTAACTCGCGTCCGGCGACTTTGTATACCTTCGCTGAACGTTCTCGAAAGGTCTGGAAAACGCCGCCTTTCTTTATTCAGTCATTGTTCCTAGACGACTAGGCGCCTCCGTACGGCAACTTCCCTTTTGTACCTGATGAACTGTTCCGCGATCTGTCGATAGCAAGTCCGGTCTTTATGTCGCCAAGACTGTTTGTCGCCAGCCGTCTAAATCAGTTATGTGCACAAACCGCGCGTTGGTTGGTCTTCCCGGAATTTCCACGCACAAAATATTCGCTATTGTACGGGAGTCGTTACAGTATACCGCGAACAAATTATATGGCATAGGAATATTTTCGTAAAATCATCCTCGTGTACAGTCATAAAATTTCAAAAATTAATTTACGCTATCAAATGACGCACTTTAAGATTTTTGTTCTGTAGTATGTAGAAAAGGAAATATCCCAGCTTAAGTTAGAAAATTCTTTGTACATTCAAAAAAACAATCATAGTATTTATATTTGAGAGCTTATTTGGGCTAAATTAAGTGTCTGTGTTTTGCCCCAAAACTTTTATTCACCAGCTAAAATCAGTTGCTTTTTACCATCAAATAACTACCTAAACTTTCACATACCCAAAGCTGTTTTGTGACATCCAAGGTTGCCGTGGTAAGAAATTAAACTGCAATGAAACAACAAATGGAAAATTTAACTGTCACTCTATTTGAGTGCATAGCTAAAGAAGATATGACAAACTATCAAACTTACATGGGCTCAGGTTCAAATGCCGAATAAAGCCTGGTCGTTTCCGTGGCGTGCCCTCATAGGGAGCAATGCTGGCTCATCTAAAGGGTGAGGCCCCATAATAAAGTCGCCAGCAAAACCACGGTGAATAACAAAAGACGAATGTCTCACGACAACCGCATTAGGAAAAAGAAAATTTTAAAAAAAACTATAAAATTTACACATGAAATCCATGCAGATTTTCTGACTGAGGGTCACGCATTCTTAGGGTATTGTAACATAAAATGAGAAAAATTCTATCCTCAACTCACAACTTTCGATAGATATTTCTCGACATTATACCCTTCTCGGCTGTATACCCTTCAAAATTTAAACGTGCTTCCGTGCTGAATCCTGTTAAAACGATATAGTTGATTGTTCTTCCCTCGCAAGTCAGCTTCTTTCGATTCGAGACACTCTATCGACTCACTTCATCTTTTGCTCAAGTAACGCTTTTCGGGTTATGTTGCAATACCTAACTAATAGGACCATGCTTCAATTCTAATACTCGTTTTGAGTACTTCGCTTGTTTTGTGTTTTCCACGGAGAAATTTTGTCGATAGTGGCAGTCGGAAAATTAGTATATAAAAGGAAAACTGGTTTGGTACCAAAAGTAATCATGTTGTAATTAACGCACTGCAAAGTGTAAATGGAAATGAATGAGCGTCACTTGGCCTCCAAAATCACATCTTGGGGGTTCTCACGCTACCAAAGGCGTGATTTCCGTTTTTCGGGAGTAATTGGCGAAAACTCCTGTTGAAATTACCCCTTTTTCTTTCTTTTAATTTTTATATTGTTGGGGGGTTGGATGACCCGTCTCCCTGTCTTTCATTTCTGGTAAGTGTGGCTGTTTCAAACAATGTTATGTATTTTAATATTAGCAAGCAACAACTTCATCGATCTCTTGTTTGATTACTTATTTAAACCCTCTCTCCTACGTAATGGCGAACAATTAAGAGAAACACAGATGACCCCGCAGATCTTCAATACCAGTGTTTAGCTATGGAAAGTTTTCCTCAGTATTTTTCTAATATCAGGTTAGCAAATGCATATCTTTGAATTGTGTCTCATCTTCCAGTTGCTGGACACATACCTTTATTTTAGTTGCGCCGTAGATTTCTTTTTCTTTTGTTCTTTTGAGACGTGAAATGTAGTCTATGTGTAAATCTGGTTTTCTAAGTTCTAATTAAAAAAAAAGAAAAAAAAAATCATCATCCTGTTTGAAACGTTAAGTCCCTAAAATTTTATTAATTTAATTTGTTGCATGTTTACAAAAAATTTGTTTCTGCGTGGCTTCGAGTACAGAACTTAGCTTTGCATCATTTTAAATATCTTATCGGGATTCTGTTCACGTAATTTACTTTTAATTTATTCTGAAGCGACATAATTCATAACAGCAAGCAATTTAACAGAATCGTAATTGTTTTAACAACGTTTATTCTTTCTTTCCTGAACAAAACAGAAGTATTTTAGCGAAGAATAAAAGTAACAGATATTCTGTGTGTATCTTCTAAATATTTCTCGGCAATGTTTTAAAACCTAAACCTTTCTTGTATGAATTGCTCTAATGAGAGTCCATTATGCACCCAAAGTGCTCTTAAAAAGCTGTTTCGGTTTCCTTTTTAACTCGGTAATTGCGGGAAAGATGCGAAGTGGATTAAGTACTGGATAGAAATGTTTTGCTGTTAGAATCAGGTTGCAGGCGAAAATTTGGTTTGTTCTTTGGTACGTGGGAGAGGTAGAATAGATTTTTTGAAATGCACATTTATTAAGCTTTGTGTTTATTTTATTCCCTCTTTAAATATCACGAAAATACTTAGCTAAATGAAAATTATACTAATAAAGAGTTTTCAATCCTTTTTTTTTAACCATAATTATTATACTTAAAATAACCGTCAATTATTTCGGGTAATTGCTCTTCTTAATCGATAAAAAATTTTGTTTAAAGCACCAAAATATTATTAATTGTTCACAAATTACGATACAAATGTACTTTTTCTTTGTTTAATGCTATAATAATGTTCGCACGTATACGTAAGTATTTCTTTTGTGCGTTTAAATATTATCTTTTAACAAGTACGTATTGAATAAATTTCTTTTTCTTGCTGAAATTTAGGAATGTAAAGAAATTATTTACCACAGTTTTCATTAAAAATTTTTATTAAACTCGATTTTTTAACAGCTAAAAGAATTTTAGTCATAGAGTAAAAGATATTTTAGAAAAGAAATAATGGGATGTTAATATTCACTATAAAAGAAAATTTCCCAAATTTCTTAATTGGCATCGGTGTTTATAACTACTTTCGTGTTTTATTTTAAATGTTTTCAAGATATATATGTCTTTACGCAGAAACATACCCAAAAGGAACAAAAATAGGTCTCGTTAAACTAGATGAAATTCAATAGTAGTCACTCCCTAGATTTGACAAGTATTAGATTCCATCTGGTTTCACTTGACCTCCATTCTTTTGTTGCTTTTTTGATTTTCCTCTTCAATAGAGTTCTAAGTAATGTACCGTTAATATTCTGTGTTCAATTAACTAAAGTAGGGTCGCTTTAAGCAAATAGTTCACAAATGCTAGTATTTTCAATTTTACGGGTTCAAAGTGTTTGCAAAGTTGTAAGGGATCAGCCTGCTGCACAAATTCTTAATAACTGTCAACGTTATCGTTTAATAGATAACTTTATAATTTACTGTCGTACGAAATTTAAGTCAATCCTCCAAACTGTAGAAGTCTTTGAGATTATATATATATATATATATATATATATATATATATATAGTTTACAAATGTAAATTACTTAATAGGAAGCAAAAATGAGTAAATAAATTTTAGGCGCTAAGCTGCTCACAAATATATTTACGAAATATAGATATTTAAAATTAAGATGACTACAAGGGGCAGATGCGACCATTTAATACTCCTATAACCTAAAACAAGATAGACATATAAAAATAAGCAAAAACGGAAGTGGAGGTGGTATAGTGAGGGGGGGGGGGTTGTGACCTCCCAATCCCCGGTTAAACATGTTTAGCGTCCAGATAACACTCCCGGACGTCGGCTATAACACCAAGACAGTTATAAACAATTATGAAGAAGAAAAAATTATTTAGATGAAACAAAGAAGTTAAACTATATACTTTTACTTATATAATAAACTAAAATATAATACAAATTGAATAGTGTTTTAACCTTTAAATATAGAAAAAATCTTAATACTAAGATACAGAAGTACAATAATACTAATCAACAAAATAATTACAGATTAACAAATACACTACAATTTAAAATACAAAAATACTATACTCCCCACCAAGCAAGAGACACGAAACTCAAGCACACTCACTTTTATAGACATAGTAGGGATAAATATTACCGTATTAGGGAAATTTTTGGTGTTGCCAACTTAAGTTAAAACGATTCTAGCAATCTTTATTATCTAATTTAAAAAACTGGGTTAGCATTGATACGAGGAAATTGACAGGAAAACCGTGGTCAATAGCTATAGTTATGAATTTATTTATACTGACGTCCATAGTTTTTGTGTTTCAATGTAAACGTTGGCAACGTATTAATTGGTTAGTAACTATATTGCGTTTAATATTTAAATGTAGAGCATTATTCCAATTCATAATCCTAACTGTTTTAAAGTTGTTAAATTCGCGTTTATCATATAGACTGTATGATATTAGATTTAGATAAACATTTAAACTCAAGTCCAAAAATACCAAATTGCCATCGTTATCTTTATCGGTCTCCACCAATTTAAGATTTTTAGGGTAAAAAATTAATATCTATTGCATTTAAGTTTTCATTAAAATATATGAGTATATCATCCACATATCGGAAAAACATAAGTTCATTTAGAATCATTACTCCTCTTTCGTAAAAGTGAAGGTACTATATATCTGCTAAAGCAGATGAGCATCCTCCACCCATTGGTATTCCATGTATTTGCTTATAGAAGTTTCTACCATTATATAGTATTGTTTCATTAAGCACAAGGTCTAGTATCGCACGATATTTATTTTCAGTTATATATGTCTTTAAATCATATTGATCATATAATCCAAGTATAATACAGATCTTTTAGGTTTATAGAGTTGAAAAGATCTGTAAAATCGTAGCTTTTAACGTTAGTTATATCTCCTTTTGTTGATTACTTTTGAAATGTTGAAAACAACTTTCTTGATAGGTTTATCAGTAAAGTAATTAATAGTTTTATATTTATACACTAATAATGCTCATATATTGTGATATATTGTAATGCATCGCAGGTAAATATTAATGTATAAATAGTTTTAAACATAAGATAAATTTAACAAATATGCTACTAAGAAAAATTAATTGAAATGAATAAATATAAATGTTATAATAATAAGTTACATAATTAAACAAAGTAATTTTATTAAACAAATTAATTAAATTTAAGATATTTAATATTTTGATCTAAATTCTATAAATATTAATACTTTATTCAAAATTATAGTAAAAAACTGAAGTCATTAAGTTATAATTTTACTGATTTAGATGCATATTGTTTTAGGCATAAATTAATATTTTCCTAAATTTTTAATAATATACCTTATTTTTTTTGATGAAATACATTATTTTTTTAATGTTGTTTGTCATATGCTGTTGAAAAAATTGAGCCATGTTTCATCGCGTCAGACAGAGTTTTAAGCTGTAACCTTGCCTGTTGATCCACGTGATCGGTCGTAACACTTATAACGATCGCTTGTAACGTGTTTCATATTTCTAATCATAGCCAATTTCTTGGAAGGATTGTCTAGTGTCTGGTTGTGTTTATCTTGCAGATCACAACTTTCTGAGACTATCCTACGTTTAATAATAATAATAATGTGGCCGCTATAGAAAAGACATGTTGTTATTAAATGATTAAATTGTTTTCTTGTTTAGGTTTTCCTACATGTAATAATTTTTTGTTCCAACTTTTAATATAATTCTTCTTACATAGGAAGGTGCTGCATTCTGTGCCTTATTATGCAAGTAATTGTATATAAAACTTCAATTCTTAATTATTTTAATAATTTAAAAATTATATTTTCTCTCCATGTGTGTGTATATATATATATATATATATATATATATATATATATATATATATATATATATATATATATACTATGAGAGATAATCTGTCGAATTTGGGGAGCATCTGTGTCTTACATTTATATCCATTGTAGTATTGTTTAATGTTAATATGACATAATATTGTTAAACATTTCGTAGAGAAGCTAATTTATTAATACTTTTTTTCTTTAGAAATAGAAGTTTAAATCTGTTGAAAAACGAGCGATTGTGTGACTCTTAAGAGTTCAGATTAATTTAATTAATCATATCTTGATATTATAAAAAGTGTTTTATTAAATGAAAAATCTCTTTTGTCTTGAAGATAAAATAGTTTTTCTACGAATAAAATACCTAACTCTAATCACGAAATTTAACGCAATGGATCCAAATTTTGATATTGTCAAAATTTATACGTAGGACCACCTAGTTACCATTAGGTGGTCCAATGACCGCTAGAATTTGAAATTTAATTTTTAGCTAATTACTTTATTTGCAGTTTAAATACCGGCCTACGTATAATACTGTACAGTTATTGTTGTTTTCAAACGTTAAATTAAATATTACATTTTATGATTATTTTTTCTCTATTTCTTCTCTTAACAAGATAACTTGTGTGTGGGGGCGCCGGGGGGGGGAGTCTAAATAAATAAATAAATAAATATATATATATATCTTATATATATATTTCTTCTGTCCGTGTGTATGTAACTGAACTCCTCCTAAACGACTGGACTGATTTTTATGAAATTTTGTGTGTGCAATTTAGTTGATTCGAGAATGGTTTAGATTCACAATTTGATCCGATAGAATATGTTTTTATACTTTTAATTAATTAATAAAAAACCAACAATTTATAAGGGGGTGCGTCCGGTAAATGGAAGCTGTTACAGTTTGTGAAATCACCCCTCTAGATAATGGCGTCCACGTTAGGTTTAGTTAGCAAACAGCAAGCGAAAAAATAAAAATAAATAAAATCAAAAAGTTTCAAGTCATATATTAATCCAGAATAATAAATGAAAATAATAATCTTTCAAGTCAGATTTTATACTCTAAAATGGATGAGATCCAACGGCATATTGATACTCTCGACACGCGATGGAAAATTCGAATCAACCACGTTAAGTGACACGAGATCTTTTTTAATCGCTACTGCAATCCTCCTCGCCTATATCTTTGTGTCTATTGAAGAGCTAAAGACTAAGCTTCTATCCTGCTAACTTATTTCTGACTAAAAACTCCTCTGACATGTATAATCACCAGCCCACAACAACTTTCCAATAGCGAATATGTTTCACTTTACCCACTAGAACACCGTGTCGTCGTGGCGCATTCGGAAGGTCGCCAATTTGGAAAGTGCCATACTCTCGACCCGGGTTCGAATCCAGAGTTGTGTAAATTTTGCTAGACCTGTTATTTCAGCTTTTTTTTAGGCTTTTTTATTTCAGCTTTTATTTTATTATTTTTTTAATTATTTAATTATTATTTTATTTTCTTTTATTATTCTTTCCTTTTAATTTTTTAAAATTATTATTTTTATTTATTTTTATTTTTTCAGCTTTTTTATGATGAAATACCGAATATAGCTGAAATCTGAGGAGTTTATTATACATTTATACATTTTTAATTGGGTTTTCATATTATTAATATGTATAACATTTCGTATGCTTTTTTTTCTATGTTATTTATACTTTGTTTGTTAACCAAAATCAATTTAAAAACATTCTTAAAATCCTGGGCATCGCCGGGTACTTCAGCTAGAATTACAACGTTTGAACAGGACAACGTCTGTCGGGTCCGCTAGTATATATATATATATATATATATATATATATATATATATATATATATATATATAAAAGAGGGATCTATGGAATTTGGGGAGCATCTGTGCCTTACATTTATATCCATTGAAGTATTGTTTAATGTTAATATGGCATAATATTGTGAAACATTTCGTAGAGAAGCTAATTTATTAAAACTTTTTTCTTTAAAAATAGAAGTTTAAATCTGTTGGAAAGCGTGCGTTTGGGTGACTCTAAAAAGTTCAAATTAATTTAATTTAGCATTTTTTGATATTATAAAAACTGTTTTATTAAATGAAAAATCTCTTTTGTCTTGACGATAAACATTTTCTCCACTAATGAAATAATCAACTCTAATCACGAAATTTAACGCAATGCCATCCAAATTTTGGTTTTGTCAAAATTTATTTTTTGCTACACGAGGGCTAGTTAGACCGGGACCTACTGCTTAAAGCCGATTCCGAACGGCTACAAACATCCATGCCAACAGTGGAACTCGAACCCACGGACTCTGGTGCCGACTGCCAGCGCCCTAGCCATTCGGCCATCCACCGACAATTTATACGTGGGGCTACCTAGTGACCACTCAGGTGGTCCAATGGCCGCTAGCATTTGAAATTTAAATTTTAGCTTATTAATTTATTTGCAGTTTAAAGCCGAGCCTATGTATAAAACTGTACAGTTATTGTTTTCAATCGTTAATTTAAATATTACATTTTTTATGATTATTTTTTTCTCTTTCTTCTCTTATCAAGATAACGCGTGTGTGTGTGTGGGTGGGGGGGGGTGTCTAAATCTTGGAGCGAAGCCATAAAGCGTTGAACGACACTTCAGCGGAAAGGAAGGCAAATTAAAATTGAAAGAAAAAGATAAGGCTACAAGGGCCGATTGTTGTCTTATCTGATATTGGTCACAAAAACCGAGATTAGTAATTGCCCAGTGTTAATAAAATCCATTTATGGGCGCCATAATTCAGCCATAACCTCTTATTTAGGGCATAGTTTATTATCCCCTCAGTCCATACTGGGAAACATTTTTCCCCCATATCCGCCATTCAGTTCTGCACCATCTTATGAATATGCAGCAGCATTTTTATCATTGTAAGTAGCCGAAAAAAAATATGATAGGCACCACTTTCACGTTTGCTAATTGCGAATGGCAGAGGAAGTTGCTTAATTTTTTTTTCTCTCTCTAGCCGGGAAAAAAACAAGTCACGTTTTAGAATATTTTAATGACGTCTTTTTTTCTCTGGTTTTGTTTAACTTTTTTTACGCGAAAGGTAAAAAAAAAAAAATTCACCCGCGCATGCTAATTTGATTTTCAGTTCTCTCTCTCTGTGTAAGACAAAAGGAGAAAATGAATTCTTTCCCCAAAAGTTCCCAGAGTACATTTGAATAAACTCGGGACGTAAGCAAAAGCTACTTTTCATCGCCGGGTTCGCTTTGTTTCTTAAAGTCAGGCCATTATTTTTTAATTCTATGCAGACACGTGTTACACAACATACAAAAAAATTTATTTTTTGATATCCATCTCTTGGCTTACGGAACACTGACCCAGAGCTGTTGGTTCCCTTTATGTCATTAGCGATCTTCAAATTCAAAAATTTCCAAGAAGAAAGATAGAAGAATGAAATACCATTTTCACTAACGTGTCAGTTAAGGCTGTTCTGTTCTAACCTTATTGGATTTGCTCACCTCATTGTTAACCTATAGAGAAAATGTGTCCAGGGATGGCCGACTTGTATTGAAAGATTTTTTTAAAATTGTTCTCTGTAATAGAGAAAGAAATTTTACACTTTGGGGCATTTTTCGTTTTTTATTTAAAAAAGCAAATAATATTTTAAAATTTAAATACTTTGGGGGAAATCTAGTAGAGTGTGTTCTAAACTCTACTAAATTCTTTTGGTGGGCGAAATTTATAAAAATGAATCCTGTTGCGAGATGCAGAAAAGTTCAGGCTATCTGAAAATACCATTTTTATTGGATTATCAGCATTTATGTAGCTGTCAATAGAAGACACATTTTCTCCATAGGTTAAGGGGCCCCGGGTTGCCTCATTTGGTCGGAAGATCTGTAGTGTCCGTCCGGTGCCCAGGCCTATAATCCGAACACGAGAAATAAACCCTCGGCTGAGTTTGCAGGTTTTGCTACGTCTGGTCTTCAGGTTCGTACAGGGCTTAACGCGAAAGCGGAGGGAGCCGGAAGTTCGTCGAAATTATCCGTAAGTTAACACTGAGGTGAGCGAATCCAAAACGGTTAGTATACAGCAGCCTTAAATCAAATTAATAATATTTAGGAAATAAATTAATAATATTTAGGGAGAGAGAGAGAGAGAGAGAGAGAGAGAGAGAGATTGATTGATTGCGGATGGAGAGAGAGATTGCGAATGGAGAGAGAGAGAATGGAGAGAGAGAGAGAGAGGGAGGGAGAGAAAGAGAATGGAGAGAGAGAGAGAGAGACGCGCACCTTCATAGTTCTTTTAAGTTCAGAAGTGAAACTGTTGTACTTTTTAACTGTTGAATTAAACTCATCCTAGAAAAAAAAATAATGCTTAAAATTTTAAGGATTGTCCTTTTAGTTTCAAGAAACATTGACATCGTGTCAAAATTGTTCTACATATGTGTGAACATCCAATGCAGAGATTGAAAATATATTGTGAGTGGTCTTAATCAATCTATATAATGGTTCTCAGCTTTTCGACTGTCAAATTAAGTTTACAATCCAAATATGCATATAGACAATAATTGGTTAGTCGATGTGGAGTGCTAAGGCTTCCTTTCCTTTTCTTTTCAAACTAGGAAAACCAATGGTTGAATTATGGATGTTAAACTTAAAATTTAATGATGTGCCAAATTAATGTCGTTTCGGCCATATCTTGGAATTTAATTTGTCCGTTCTTTACATTCATATAAATTGCCATTTTTCGTAGAAATGCCCTAAATTTTACGTTATGTGAGATTGGTATTTTAATATCCTGTGTTTTTGCGTATTAATCCTTTTTTATTTAAAGTTCTCCTGGCGTATTTCATTTAACGCTAACGCCACTTGAATGGATTTTGCAGTTGTGTGTTTGGAAAAATCGTTTTCCCTTTTCTTTCTGTTTTCTATTTCGTGGCAATGAAAGTGGACTAAATAATTTAAAAGTCTCAAACATCTGGGAATAGAATAAACTATATAGAGACAAAAACTGTGAGAAATTATTTAGAATAACTGAGCTGAATAATTAATTTTTAAATTCTCTCTAGAGGAATTCTAATATGTTTAGAATTTAATATAATTGCTTTTCATTTGTAATTCCAGAACTCAGGCGGACCTGCCATGATTTGCGATGTGTTTTTTCCCTTCGTATCAAATATTTAATAAACTATAAATTTATTTTTTATAGTCTTAGTTAAGAACGATAAGATAGCGTCAATCGTGATTTGCCGAATTCTTCATTCGCTTATCCTCATCATTAGGCAAACAACTTGGTGGATTCAAACAGACACATATAAGACATCATCAATAATTTCTTCTGATGGATGCTGTCTAATTCGCATCCTAAATGTTAGACATATTTTTCTAATATTTAGGTTACCTGTTCCAGTTTTTTCTTCTTCTCGACAAAAAATCCTAAGTCTTAATGCAACACTTCGATTCAAACATAATGTAACAATGGAATTCTTCTTACCGCTATCTCCATCTATTATCTCTTTCAAGAAATTCGTTGCATACTTGTCCTATCAGAACCAGATAGGTACCGTTAACACGAGATTAACTGCAAGGAAGTATTTAAAGAAGATTACAGCGATATTCCGGAGGTTAATGGCCAAGTCGGGCGCAGTTCTTAAGAGGGAGGGGGATATGAACCATTATAAGCATGTTGATCCTGAAATGGCTACAGGAACCCGCGGCTTGGGTATCTAGCTTCTTGCCCGCGGAATACGTAAGATAAGGAGGTAGGTATGATATAGGGCCTTTTTTAATGGTTATTTTGTACCCGTGATCATTTTTTTCAAAAAAGTGACAGAAAAAAAGGCTGTCGTAGTTATTCAAACGTTATAACGTATTATTCATACGTTATGTATTCCATTCTGTGATTTTAGATGATAATGCTATAGAGAGGGGCAGAGGCGTACGCCAAGGTAGCATAAGAGGCCCTTGCTCCCGCGCTCAAGTCAATAGGGACACTAGGCGCATTACAAGTAATGATAAGTTTTATTATCACTTTATCTTAAGTTGACTATGGAGCGAAACTTAGAGGCATTGTCCGTTGTTCTTCCTACCCCTCCTGCAGAGGGGCAAACTCCAAAAATTACAGTGATTTTTACAAACAAACAAAAAAAAAAAGTAAAGGTTTCTTTGGTGGTCAGCCGTTTTTAACTAATTTTAATCCAACGAAGCTAGATGAAGAATAGTAAAAATATTGACTAGCTAATCTCGTGCTATTTAAGGAAAAGTTCATAGTCTTTGTCAAAATACAGTGTGCTTGGAGTTGGTCAAACTTCTTATTTTTCGAACTTTCGGCTGGTTAATTGAAACTAAATACAAAGCCTACAAAACATTTCAACAAATACATTACACAGTTTTGTCAATTTGTATTCATTTTATTTCGCATTGTATATTTCGAACAAAAAGGCAGAGGCCGTTTTCGTAAAAATGAAAAATTAAATATCCCACCTTTCATAATTTCGCGGGAAACTGTGAGCGAATTCTATCAAAGGTACTCATTAATGAAAGGTTTTCGTTAGGAATATTTGATCTTATTTGTAGCAGTAGAAACGAGCATGAGTTTGTGCCATGACGAGTCACTTCTAGACATGCTGAGGCGAGTCGTCGATAGGTCCGAGCTGGGTGACGCTGGAAAATCCTGGTTTTACGTTTCTTACACCTCTGACCAAGTTGTTTCACGTACTTTCAACAGATGATGATGTGTTAAACTTTTCTTTTAGAAAGTTGCGCAGTTGGTTTATTTGTAAATTAAGCCGGTGTATGGAAAATGCAATACACTGACGCTTGGAACTGAAGAAGTAATATTAAAATAAGAGGAAATTGTTCGAAAAAAGTTTGGGAAAAAAAAAGAAAATACACTGTCAACATATGTAAGAGGAGGTAAGCCATACCTGAATCTTGGAAGTAGAAGAAATCAGTCATTCAAAAGAATAAAATGTGTACACCTGCAGCTCACGAGTACTTAGATGAAACCTATTGTTATGTTTATCCATAATAATTGACTCAACTTTCGAGATCAATGTCTTGTTCAGTGGCGGATCCAGTACAGAGTTTTTTTTTGGGGGGGGGCAACGTCGATTCTTAGGGTTATATAATATATATATATATATATATATAATAAATAAACATCCTCTCATTTTAAATTTAAACTCATTTTGTATTAGGTCTAGGATTACATAATTTTAGGCTATGAAAAGAAAATTCACCAGATTTTTTTTGTTTTTTTGTGGAGGGGGGGAATTGCCCCTAATCCCCCCCCCCCCGCCCTTGGAGCTGCCATTGGTCTTGCTATATTATTTTACTCAAAAATCTGATTAGAATGACCAGAGATATGGCGTTTATACTTTTAAAAACAATTTTAGCTGAAGTTTTCATACTGCCATTCAGATATTACAAAAAAATAAAGTAAATTGAATTCGCATGAAAAACAAATTGATTCCTCAGTGAATAATCTTCATCTCGGGCAATTTTTAAGTTGTTTATTTGACAGGGAACTTATAATTTTCAAACATAAGAATGTGGACTTGCAGTGTGTATATGATCAGCAGCATGTTAAGTCTGAATTCTATAGAAGCAATATTCCTTCTTTGAAAGGCTGTCATATAAACCTTGTGCTAATCTTTCCGTCCAATAGATTTTACACTGAAATAAGCAGTATCCCTTTCGGGGCATAAATATCTTCCTCATCACAATTACCGCTTAAATAGGTAATGCCCGGCGATTTTACACTAGAAGGCCGAGCCGTCAGTCCGCTAGGATCATGTATCTTGCTTTATCACGGCCGGACGGCTCCAATTTAACCGTGTATTTATTCTGAGGAAGTATTTAGGGAATGTGCTCTATAAAGGGAGGGTTAATGACCATTCAGGTGATGTAGGAGGATAGGTGGTTGCGAACTCCTCTCCTACGCACCTCAGTATACCGCTGAAAGATTCTAATCGACTTCCATGAGCGCTTGCCGGTCTTCAGAACGCCCGGGACATTCCAGTTTACCCAGAAATGATGAATGTTGCATAGAGCAGCTTGAAACCATGCCAATTTTTATTCATGTCCATTAAAATTTTTGTATCCGATCTCACAACTTAACGTCAAATCTTACAACTCGCGCATATCCGTATATACTTTACTCAAATTTTTCTCCTTTATCATATTTTATTATATAGATACGTCTATATATTATGCGTTCGTCTATAAATTAGGTGTTATTTTGTGCCTCATGCTAAGCTTTCCTGTACCATCTAAGTGCTGAGTTTTGCCATTGGAAACGTAGAGACAGTGAAGGGAAATGTAGCAATGACTGCGCTGGCTCACTATGGAAGCATTTTCTTTCTCAGCTCCCAAGAAAGAAAGCTGAACTTCCTTTCGACATTCCGATTTTTCTGTAATTCATTGTGGCTATTTTGCCGTTTTTAAACCTTCCGCTGGGTGTATTTAAGTTCAGTCGAACCTCGACTTGAGAAGGTTTTGCTTTCGTGAGTAATTGGTTATTAAACATAATCAGTAATTAAAAAAAATAAAATAAATTCAGTTTTGATGCCCACGGGTGTACTGAAATCATTAATTTTACTAAGATCCAAGGCACTTCTGTATAGTTCTGTATAAGTGTGTTATATAAAGTAGTACGTCAGTGTAGTCAATAATTTTACTGCTGTTTAAAGTGCGTACTATTGAGTCACGTATTATGCTGCACAACTGTATTGCTTCGCGCTAACTCTCGCGTGTGATTTTAATTGGCACTGTTGATGTTGTAATTTTAAATTTTAAATCGGACTGTTGCATAAAGTGCTTGCTGCTAAAAGTATATAGAGCATTGTTTTACTTTTTTAGGGGGAGGGGTTAAAAGTGAACAGCAACATAAAGAGTTAAGGTTGGAGGAAGCCTTTAAGATATTCTTGAATTTTCCACTTTTGCTTAACACACTAGGTGGCTATTGCTTTTTGATATTGAGAGTCTTGTACGCACTTTTTATGGTAGTTAGCACTTCCAGGAAATGACTTAATATTTTTCCAGTTTTTGTAGTGGGAATGGTGCAATAATCTCATTAACATTAGCTTATGACTGTATGTAAGCCAACTGTACCTGCTTTTTAACTACTGCTGTTATTGTTTTTTAATTCTGAATATGTTAGAACTCAGTGCTTTGATTTAATGATTTTAAAATATTTCTACAAAATTATTTTTATTTATTATTATTATTATTATTATTATATATTTTTATTATTTTTATTTATTTTTTAACTACAACCTTAATAACTCTCGGAAATCTATCTTCCTGCCATACTATGTCTTAATGTCTAGAAACGTTCCGTAAAGCGTCAGCCGAAAATGATCCAGGACGTGATGGAATCACTGTTTCTTTCATATGGAGAATGATTCTCTGTGCATTATTTTTCTAATACTAGAATTTACTGCAGTAGCTTAGATTATCTCTTAAGGAGTGTTTATAGAGCCGATTATACAGTAAAGAATGGAAATCACCGTATCGTTGACGTCTTATGATGATTTAGTGGGAAGCCGACATAGTCAGAGTGGAGGGTTTTTTGCCTCAGTATGTGGTCGGAAGGAACTCTTATATTCTCAAAATTTTATGGTTTTCCATCACGTACTGCATAATAATAATATGCTCGTGATTCCAGCTTCTAGTAAAACCACTACCGAATGCCCTTTTACATTTCTTTTTGTTTAATAAAAAGAAAACCTCCTGTGGGTTGATTTAAAGTAGTCTGTGATATATTAATTTCGTAGGGATTCGTGCGAGTATTTGCTGCTCTGAAGTAGTAAAAATTTATG
The DNA here is from genome assembly GCA_907164885.2 of Dolomedes plantarius. Lineage (NCBI taxonomy): Eukaryota > Metazoa > Arthropoda > Arachnida > Araneae > Dolomedidae > Dolomedes > Dolomedes plantarius. The sequence goes on from OU015496.1 coordinate 47,486,685, forward strand.
TGCATTCCAGCGATAAACGTGAGGTAAGTATTTGATAAGAAGTCCTACAGAAATTTTGTGTGTGTGTCAGGTTTTTTTTAAGATGCAATACCTGTGTAGAAATTCAATGACTTTGTGGAGTGACCGGCAGGGGGAGGGGGAGTGGTAAGCCAATGCAAGTATGAAATACTCCCCTAAAAAAAACTTTGATTTTATTTAAATTCTTAAACAAGTAAATCTGAACGCAAACCTCTGAAAATTTAGAACCCTCAGAGTTGAAGACAGGTGATCCGTTAAAATATTTTTTAACTTCTCACTATTTTGGCAATTCGCAATCTACAGTAATAATAAAAAGCTTTTTTCTTGGATAAACGTGAATTTTTATTATATTATACATGCAGTGTATTGATTTATCATTTCTATGCCTTATTTTCTTGAGAAAGTATGCATGTCGAGATATCCTCGCACCTCCTTAAAAAACGCCTTTCCTTTCAATCTTTGACTTCCGCGATACAAAAGCTCATTGCTTTAACTTCCAAACTCTGTTTGAAGTTCATCTTTGTCTTACCGAAAATTAAAATCATGACCGGAACTACAAAGATGCGAGGCAGCGGATGATTTGTATCTTCTTGTAATTCTCTCTTAGTTAACTGAAGAATCGGGGTTAGCACCAACCAATTAAGCAAGACCTGGGTGGCGCTGAGTAAGCAAGACCTGGGTGGCGTGTAGACAGTTACTTTTGTTGTCCGCTTTGTCGTGGAGTTCGGACTATCCCAGATTCAGAGGATGATAACCTGCAGTTTGTGATTGATCGGGGGCGGTAAGAAGGCCGCGTTTACACGTCTGCAATCATGCAATTCCGTTAGGAGTAAATACGACGCCGTGCTGTGAAATCATACATCCCGTGCTACAGTTGACTTGTTTACGAGCACACTCTGGCATTTGGGATTTTCAGTTATCGACCTTCCATCTTTTTTACAGCTGACTCCCACCAATTTTCGATGATGGTAGGGAAGATAGCGTTTGTACTCAGAAAACCGCATAAGCAGATATCACGTGCGTCAAATAAACTGAACCATGATATTTACAGATGATTTATGTAATAGGAATTTTATGTAACGAAGGGATTAGCGACAGGTGAGAAGATAAGCGTCCGGAATCGGCGGTGTCTGGGGTTCCATAACAGAGCATCCGAAAATGTCTACACGGAGTACTTGTGCATTAAACCTGTTGAATTTAGATTACTTAATAAGGTTTCATTAAGTGTTCGGGAAATGAAAAAGAGACATCCTTCGAGCCTTTTACATTGGCTTATGTAAACATTGGCTGAGTTAAAGACTACATAAGGGAGTGAGTTAGGGGAAAATAGTTTGTTGCACCAGGTTTAGAGAAAATGCGCCTGAGGGACACTTTAAATTAAGCTTGATACGTTTTTGCTAGTAGTCTTCATTACCTAAGATAGCGCAGAGCTTGGCATTCCATATTTTATAATCCAATGTTACGCTATGGGGAATCCTCTTTTTTTTTTTAATCACCGGTTAGCAAATGCATATATTTGAATTCTGTTTCATTTATTTATTTGTTTTTTCATATAAAAGTAGGTGATTGATTTGTTGAGAGTCCTACGGTCAATTTTTCTACGCAAGGGCATTAGACTAGGACCTACAGTTTAAAGCAGATTCAGAATGGCTACAAACATCCATGTCTGCAAAGGGACTCAAACCTACTGACTGTGGGACCGAATGATTCCTTAGTCAATCGGCCTTCAGTCGACCTATATAACGTTAGACGTTAAAAAATATAAGCTCGCTGGTTTTAAAATTAACAATTATAACAACAAAGATTTTTTCTATTTTTTTACAGGGCGTTAAATTATTGACGTTTGTCGCTACAAAATTTAAAAATGTTTTTTGGAAAAATTGATTTAAAATAAAATAAAATTTTAGAGAAATACGCGCTTTGCCCCTAAAAGTTCAAAACTTTGAGTTTGTCTAATCTGTGATTAGAAAAACACAGGAGCGGATAATTCCCTATAGATTAAAATCTGGGATTGAAGATCTGGGAGATCAGTTTAATTTGCCTACTTGGATATGTCACAGTTAGAAGATATTTTCTCGAGGAAGAAAAAAAAAAATGCCCGTAGTTTTATCTTTCGCATAGCCTATCACGCTTGCATTATTGCAGCTTTTGCACGTATTAAGAATATTACGGTTTTATCACATTTAAAATTAACTTTCATTCACATAATGCTCCATACTTTTTTTTCATCTCTCATTTAACAAAACTTCTCGGGACGGTTGATGATGCTCAGGACCAAAGATGTTTTTCGGCCTTCTGTCCACCATCCCAAACTGTTGAGGATGAACTAGAAGCAGCCAGTGATTCCGCAACTTATGAAAACCTGCACGCCGTGTGACGTCCATATTTAATGAGCTGGTTGTTGCCGTGAATTACTGGATGATCATGGTCACGCCGATTAAAAGTTACGGAACAGTCCCGACCGCTCTTTTTTTAATCCCGAGTGCTAGTGTGGAAGAGAAACAGGAAAAAAAAAAAGAGAAATGAGAGTTGAAACACTGAATAAGTACAGTGAAGAGGGGAAAACTGAAAGCTTGCCAAGAAGGTGGAAAATAATAATAATAAAAAGTATATGCAGAATTTTATTGCTTTCTTCCTGGCGATGCATAATAATGTGCGTCCACGCTTTCGTTTTTCTGCTGCATATTTTATTTTTCTTTTCGGTATTTTTTTTTTTATGTTTTAGCTCAGATTAGAAGTGGTTTACACGGGGTTGATTTATAGTTAAAAATTATTAATGCAGGCCGCTACCGAGTTCGGATTTTCTTTTTTTGTTTTGCGCGAACGTGGGATGATTACGGGAGAAGAGAATGAATTGAAATTGTGAATTGGAGAGGATCCTCGTACGCTGCAGCGCTGAGGGGGGAAATTCGCAATTGTGCTCTCTTTTAAGTTCTTCCAATTATGTGTTTCTTTTATTGTTTAGAGGAGTTTCTCTTTTTCTTATGGGCATATCTTGTGTATATGCGTGTGCTTGTAAATGTATACATGTCGGTGGTGTAACCTCTTTTAAAGTGTTTCTAATCCTTCACCCCTCCGCCAGCAGATGGCCGAATGGCTAGGGCGCTGGCATTCGGTTCAGATCCTGTGGGTTCGAGTCCACTGTTGGCATGGATGTTTAATGGCATAAAATGTAAATAATTAATTTAAAATTAACTCACAAATATTTTTTATAATTTTTAATGTTACTTTGTAGTTATTGTTAAAAATAATTTTTTTGGCAACAGTTATATGCATAGTTTTCTTTTAGAATCCAGTTGAGTTGAAAAATAAAATGGTTTGGTGTTGATAAGTTGTATTATTAGTTTTTTCTTTAGTTAAACGCCGTTAAATTAGTAAGTTCTTATTACGTTGTCTCAACTAAGAGACAACTGGTGACCCGGACGTGATTTTATTTATTTGAAACTGGGCTTCCATTTGGTAAAACCAAATGTCCGATTTTTCTCGCCAAAATGGTGGAATCTTAATGCTGACTTTATTCGCTTTGGCATCCATTAAAGTAGTTATTCCTGTTGCGCTTTCCTTAGTCATATTAAATAAACAAATCGAACGGTTAACGGTTTCCGAATCGTTCGGAATCGGCTTTAAACTGTAGGTCCCGGTCTAATTAGCCCTCGTGTAGCAAAAAGTTGACCGTAGAGCTCCAAACCAAACCCTTCCCCCCTCCCCTCAATAAAAGAAATTTTAAACTTTGAAAACACTATATTAATTAAAGGAATCTGACATTCGAAACGAACATCAGATTCCTTTTTTGAAGACTGAATGAAAAGCTTAAAAACAGTCTGTCTTGTCTTACGAAAATCATGCACGCTTAGCATAGGGCTGTGACCATCCTAAGATTTGGTTTTATTTAAAAAAGAAATTTAATAAAATGTAAGGATGAACAGCCTTCCGTAAGCTGAAGCTTGCTATCCATTATTAGGAACATTTTCGAAGAGAACGCTCGCTTGCATATAAGAACCCTTTAGTTCGAAAGGAGTATTAGAATTGGATTTAAAAAAAACTTTATGTGCATTCAATGTTGTTAAAACTGTCTGGGGAGGGGCAGATGCACGTGTTTGTGTAAAATAGACTGATTGGAACCTCTAAATTAGCTTCATTGCTTGAAAAACAGTTATTATAAATAACGTTATGATTAGGAATACGTAAATTTCGCATAAAAAACAACGAAATTTCACAACAAAAATACAATATATAAAAGTTTTTGCCTTCAATCATTAATTACTATGTTGTACATACTAAAATTTCTCAGCATCTACTCTGTTAACGAGACTGTAGAACCTTTGTATAGCTGCTTTCGCAAGGTAGCAGCATTTCGTGTCAATTAAAATCTCTATAACATCAACAGAAGTATCCAAGTTGAATACTGTAAGTAGCTGAAATACCCTGACTTTCGCGGTCCAGAGACATTCTTAAATCTACTAAATTGTTCCACAAAACTTGATGGTTGATTTTTACAGTTAGATTTTTAGGTTCGATTCCGGTGCGGACAAACTGTCAGGGTGAAATTCGGAGCAAATCCGAAGGAGAGAGACATTTCTCGGTTAAAGACCGCGGATGTTCTTAGAAAAGCAATTGTGTTAAAAAATGTTTACTATTATTACCTAATTTCGCTTAAAAAGCCGTTTATCACCGAGTTTTCGCCGAAAAGTAGTAAAAAAATAATTTCCGTATTTATTCGCTCATATTGGCAAATTTCGCATTTATTCGCATCTATTTCTTAAATACGAAAATTACGTATCTCTAGTTATGATCTTTTTCAAATTAAATGTCAGGCCTAACGCAACACTAATGGGGTTTTTTCTCTTCCTTACCGTCGTTTCAACTTCTTGAATTGCTTATATATTCCTCGCGAATGAGCTTCAATATCAAAGATTATCCATATTTACGATTTTCGACAATTTTTAAACTTAGAATGCCAAATGAGCAGCGTTCTTTATCAGAAATTCAGATGTTGTAACATTGCTGTAATATTTAACTAAAATTAAAATTGAAGCCAAGCTAATTGATGCAGGATTACTTATCGTAAAATTTTGTGTACAACAAAAGTGACTTCATCAAATTCATTACTCAGACAGAAAGGCAAAACTGTACTACACATCCCAAATAAAGAAACAAAATAAAAGTTAATTTTAACCCAAACAGAAACAATTTGTATGCTTAATTGTTTTGTTAACGTCTTGTCTAATATCATGGATTTTTAAGGCTGCTATGTACTAAGAAAACAATCGTATTTCCCTTTTCTTCTTCTTGCAGACTCTTGTGGTGGGAGTCCAGTTGACAGTTCGAGAATTCCACCCTCCTTAGGATTGACTTTTTGAGGGATTCTAATGGCTCTCTCTCTATAGGGGGGTTAAGCGCTGCCCCCAAATTTTTTATTTAAAATATATTTTTTGTCAACTATTTACAGGTACATAAATTCTGATAATCAAATAAAATTGGTATTGTCAGATAGCCTGATCTTTTCTGCAAAGCGCTACAGGATTCGTTTTATAAATTTTGTCCACCGAAGGAATTTATGAGCGTTTAAAACACACTATACCAGATTTTCCCCCGAATAATTTAAATTTTAAAATATTATTTGCATTTGAAAAAAAAAACGAAAAATGTACGCAAATGTAAAATGTCTTTCTCTATGACGGAGTACAATTTGTTTTAAAAAAGTCTTTACATCCAAGTCGTCAATCCGTCGACAAATTTTCTCCATAGGTTAACATTGAGGTGAGCGAATCCAATGGGGTTAGTACATAGCAGCCTTAACGAATGGCCATTGAAAAACTGAAAAAAACAGATTCTAAAAACGGGGTAGTAAAAGAATCTGCAATTGAGTATGCTTGCCTTAGGTGTGAAAAGAATAAAAGCCAATGATAATGCCGGCACACACACACACACAATTTTTTAAAAATTTAATTTAATTTAATTTAATTTTTTTTAAAGTTTGCTTTCGTAAAATCATTTGATTCATAATGATACACATCAAAACAGGCCAATTAAAAGTATTTTTTAACGAACTTTTGAAAACAAATAATTTGAAAATTAAGAGGCATATCTTTCGAGAGATCCTTTAAAGAAAAAGAAAAAAAAAACTCGTACACGTCCAGTAATATTCTCACGAAATAACTAAAAAATATATTTTCATCCAATAATTATTCTTAAAAGGAATTTTAAAAGAATTTCTCTTACGACAGCGTAAATCTTATTTATAAATGACGCTTTAGAGTCGTTTCGAACAGCCAAATGAATAGAGTGATAATAATAATAATAATGTGACAGCACGAGACCCCGGTTATGCAAATCCATTGAGCTGGCACGCATAGCTCGTGATTATAAATAAACTCATTCTGTTCCGAATTACATTCACAGCAAATTCGCGGCGATTACCCCCTCACTCTCTCGCTAATGAGGGCGCAAAATAAAGTTTGCTCCGCTCTGACCATTTCGGTAAATGATGTATTAACTCTCCATCCCGGAGCGAGCACCGGCCTAAACCAGTTATTCCATCTCACCGTCGCTAACAAGATTGGACGACCGCGGAGTTGCAGTTAATTTCTCCGCTCCATAAATTTCTCGAATCCAACTCAATTTTCGCTCACCGACAGTCGTCTTTGTGCGCGAGGCCCTGCGACCAGAATTTTAATCTTTGCGGCCATTCATGGGAGGTGAACCCATCACACGTGTGCACTCGGAACAACACGCATAGTTTCATCTGGTGTTCCACGCCCTAACTTCCAGACGGCCTTCGGAGATGACCACCGCAACCTTCTGCACTAAGAGGATATCTTCGTGGGACAAACCACCCTGGCATAGAAGGATGGCTTGAAACATGATAGCATAAAAAGAGGTTAAGAACGCACGTCGATCGCTTTCACGGAGGTAAAATAAAGTATCTGGAATGACAGTTCTAGCAAACACAGATTAGCTCGCCCCTGCGCAATCCCAGCGGCGCAACCAGAACCCCTTTCTAGGGAGGGTTTTTCCTGTCTGTGAGGACAGGATTTTCGTTTGGGGAGGGTAAAAGGGCGAGTAGTGATCGAAAATTAACGAATAACTTTTTCTTCAGATTTCCATGCCGTTGTTGGACTGAAACACATTCGTTTAAAACCAGAACATTGTGTTTCTTGCTTAGAAAATAGAGTTATATGAACCTGCTTAACCCGTAGTTGCATTGGATAGATTGGAAAGGAGGATTCAAGCATAGCAACGCGCTAAAAGAACCTGTCTCCATTAGATGGTAGCGATTCCTTACTTGGATTTTTTGTAAAATTGCAACGTATATAGGACTGCATGAAAACCTATTATATGCGCTACTGCGCTTGATTCCTGTCTAGTATTCAAGGTCTATTTAACTGCATTGTTATCCGCATATTTTTTGGAAGAAAGTTTCTAAAATCTGTTTTTTAACATTTAAGTTTTTTAATAGCATATGGCTGGCAATGGTCGATTTCAGATGGTGAAAAAAAGTAATCGACTTCTGACGGATGCCCTTAATTATTGGCTGGCATGACTTTTCATTCTCTATTAATGTAAATAAGCGTGCTCAGTAAATTTCTGAAATTGTCTATGAATGCGTTAATTTTTTCTTCCGTTGAGGCTGACAATTAATATGTCAGTCATAGCTTGAAATCGTTGAAAGTAAAACATTTTTTCTATGCCTATCAATGTTGTTGCTACCGTTGTCCGAAAATACGGCTTATCCATCTAAAAGAATTGACGTAGCCTTAATCTAGTGGTTTAATAAAATCATCAACTGACATATTTTACTATAGAATGTAGATTTTTCGTATGATATTAGCGTAGTCTGTAGCACTGTTGATGTCCCAACGATATATCCTAACAAGCAAACTTGCATGTAGGAAGACTCTTGCCGTGAACGCATATCCAAACGGGTAAGCTAGCATAAACCGAAGCATATACAATAAGACTTCAATTCCTATATTTCTTGAAATTTCGAGGGGGCGTGGAGGGAGAGCAGAACACAGAGATTGTTCTCGAGCGCTTGTTTCTTTCCCTATGTCTTTAGAGTTGGTCAAACTTCATGGTGGAAAAAGGTATAATAAATGTACTTATTATACAATGTAGAAGCCACGTTCAAGTATGCCAGCCATAGTGGCTTCTTCGTTAATTATATGAATAAAAGAAGAGCTATACGCGAACCGCAATAAATTGGCTCTCGGGCCGGATGTGGCCCACGAGGCACCATATAGTCATTTCTGTACTATACGAACGTGGATGTGAAAGATTCGTTGGTGTGTTAGGGATAAAATTCGTTGGTGTGTTAGGGTTTCTGGTTTCATGAGTTTTTACAAATGCGGCCCTCTTAATAAAGAAAAAACAAAGCACAAGTTTATCAGTCTCATCTAGCGAAAGACCTACCTAACATTCCTAACAAATATATTTTTTTCAAATATTTGTAGCCATAAGAATACATTATAGTTAATATCATTTAATTTTGAATCGTTTTAATGAATAAATCGTTATATATGTTACTTTTATTTTTTTTACTTAAAACTAAGGGATCAAAAATTAAAAAATCAGTGAAAAAAAAGGCAATATGTAATCTTTCCATTTTATTCTGCCGGATGATGGCCGAATGGCTAGGGCGCTGGCATTCGGTACCAAAGTCTGTGGGTTCGAATCCCATTCTTGGCATGGACGTTTGTAGGTGTTCGGAATTAGCTTTAAGCAGTAGGTTCCGGTCTAATTAGCCCTCGTGTAGCAAAAATTGATAGTAGCGCTCCAAAACAAACCAAACCGTTTGATTCAGAGTCTGTAAGACTGTCATATCTCTTGTTATAAATTCGCATTACCGCAGATAGAGTTTCTTTTTATTTACGCACGACATCAAATCGACTGAAAACTTCCACCTGTTAAGTACGAAGCATGTGAGCCATCGACTATGACGCAAAATTACCAACTTGGAAGGCTGAAACGAGAAGAAAGTGGGAGAGCAGTATGCAAACTTTCGTCTACCCCTTTCAAAGAGTATGACGCCAGTTAAAGATCTGCCCTCGGTATACTTAACTATCTATTTCGTTCGCTTTTAAAAGAGGAAAAAGCTTCTTTTTTGGTGAAAAATAAAATGTTGAAGAAGGGTGGGAAAAAGGTAATTTGGGGCCCACACGGTCCATTCTTCGGGACTGCTCGCCGTTGCAGAAGATCTAACTCAAGATCTGCCTACAGACAAAAAAAGGTGTGGGAGGGAAGGGATTTGAAAGAGGAAAAAAAAAAAAGAGAGAGAGAAGTGAATCTTTTCTCTGCACTTCCCTCTTTATTTTGCTTTTGTTTTGTGTTTTTTTTTTTTTTTTTTTTGTCATGAAATTTTGTAGGGGTATCTCTCCGTGCGCTTAATGACGGGGCATTAGCAGTTGGCTGGACAATGGGAGATCGGGGCGGGGGCTCTGGAGCACACAAAAGGCGTCGCTGGCGCAAAGGCGTCCTTCGAATGAGGCAGTCCCCGGATTTGGGAAGTCCAGTCAAATTGGGAGTATTTTGTTCTGGGAAAAGAAGTTTAAAAAAAAAAAATCCTCGTTTAATTTAAAGTCGGGGAAATAGCTGATGACTGTCGCAGTAAACACAGTTGAGATAGAAAAAAAAAATTTTTTTATCATTTTCTATATCTCAAGCCATTTTGTTTTTTTTATTTTTTATTTTCCATTTGCCAAAAATAAAAATTTTAAAATACTAGTTTTAAAACTAAAATTTAAATGTATTACATGGGAACTTTCCAGAAATTGTCATTGTTTATTATTCAGGGTATCGAAAGAAAAAATATTTCAGGTTAGTCTCTTCTAACGAAACTATCGCGCGTTATTAACGTGCTTACCTCTTTTTTTTTGGGGGGGGGGGGGGCGCATTTTGGTACTTTTCTGTTTAACTGATTTATTGCTACTGGGTTTGGCGCGCTGCCAAAGTTATAACTCGCTACGCAGGACAATTTTTTTCTCCTTAAAGGACCGTTATTGAGGAACGTGATCCTACGTTAAAAAATATACTCCTAAATTTTGTTAATTTTCTCAATTTGTGATCGACGATGCTGGAAAGGCTAAAGCGCTTAGCTTTTTGGCATTACAGTATGCGTGTTCGAATCACAATTGTTAGGATGGGTATTTGGCCCTGTCGGTAGTGGCTTTAAACTGTAGGTCCAGGGCTAGTAATATGACTTCACCATTCAGAAAACTGACCAAGCAATATTTCCGTTTGTATAGTTCTAAGTATTCATCTGCTTCCCAAAGAAATGTTGCAAAAAATCTTCCAGTGATCCTTTTATTTTTTTTTTCTCTGTCTCTGAAAGTGCGTTGTAGAAAAGTTTTTTAAGGATAACAAGAAAGCAATAACCCCACCCCCAAAACTCGGATGTTTTTCTCTCGAATTAATTTACTCGCCACTGAATGGTACGAAAAAGCTAAAACCTTTATATTTTCTGCTTAAAGCTGATGGAGTTTTGAATTTCCATCGCTAATACATATGTTTGAAATTTTAGAGCACTTTCAAGGTTGTTTCGAGGTTGTACTGAAGGATAATTAGTCATCTGTTCATAACTGTTGTTATTTTTTTTTTAATTTATTTTTTTTATTTTTTTTTATGTTGTTTCATTTGAAATCTCCTCATGCACCACAAGGTATAACATGAGGCTTACAGAAGTAAGTGAAAAACACAAAACAAGAAAAATTTAAATTACAAAAAAAATTTCGCAAGACAGCAAGACTTTCAACACTCTTAACGAGATCAGAAAGAACAGGAGGCCAACAAATGGACAGACGTCTCAAATCTGACTTTAAGATAGCTCGGGCACTCGCATGTAATTTGCAGTGAAAAAGAAAATGTTCAATATCTTCATCAGCATCACCGCATAACTGTTGTTAGAATACTCGAATTCAGTTGAGTTCTTTTCCGCCAAGAACGCTGTAAAAATAGCAACAACAAAAGTAAATATCAGTAATTGTTCTCTCATTTACAGTATTAAAATGCTTATAAATATCTGGCGTATCGATTGGCCTAAAATTACTGCGGAGGAAAATTTGTACGAGATGTGACCAAGCCTCCTGATTGTTAAAAGATACGTATATAGTTAGAGAAAAGCCAGGAGTATTTTTTGCAAAGTGAATGATGTGACCTCAATATGCGTCTGTTGCATACTCAAAATACCAATTGTCGTTCGACTGTTTTTTACAACTTCTGCCGTAATGTCGGCTGCTGCTCCGAAGCCTACCTGGGGGACACAAACCTCTCCCAGAATTCCGTTTCAAACAATGCATGGGAACTTCTTGCGGCTGTGATTCATGAACGGGGCAAATGGACATCGTGACTTGGAAATTATTTCACTAAGCCTCTCCCCGAATGTGCCCAGTTTACCCGTTCACTGGCGCTGTGAGCCGAGTTCGTTACAATATCTTAAGCCTTTAATGGCCAAATTACACCCGGCCGTGGGCCGTAAGATGCATATGTAGTGTTGAAAAGGGAGGCTTTAATTTCCCTCCCTCCCATCACCTAGTCCCTTGGGCGAATTAAATGGGTATGTTTGAGTAATATATGCACACACGAGCGGAATGAAATATTTGGGGACTAATAACAGCTGCATGAACCGTGAAGAAAGGCGTAATCTGTTGTGATAAAAAGCGAGGATGGCAGCACAGCTTTTCTGCTTGTCGCGCGCTGGGAGGATCGTAACGGGTGCAACTTAACAGCCTCTTGCTGCCTCAGAATTTCTGTTTGCGGACAAGTTTCAAGTTTATGAACATTAACTTAGTTTTATAGGTCCTCATTTTAGATTTGTGCTCTCTTTGGCGTGCTCTCTAAGATCGGGGGATAGCTGAACCCAGAAGATTTAATAGGGCTATCTGTGTTTCCAAAATTAAATTTTAAAAAGAGAGAGAGAGAGAGATAAATTTTCTCTTCTTTTAAAGTTTCCTGCAATGTTTTTTTCAGAATTCTAGATTGCCTTGTTGTAGGCAATCTAGAATTGATCTCGTTGTAGCTAACAGTTTATAATGTTACAGGGGGACATATGGTTTTATTTAAGCCTCACGAAGTGCGAAAGATGGGGGAAAAAATGTATGTTTGTGATGAGTTGCATTGAAAACATTAAAACCTGCTCAGTGTCAGAAAATGGAACAATAACGTTTTTAAAATCCCAAAATTACCTTCATCTTAGAATCGATTTTTATTATTGATGATTTCAAGTAGTAATATTCATGTTACGGCCAATGTCCGCAGTCTGGTCACCTCTAGCTCTTGACAAGTCATGTGGCCAAAGTCTCAAATAAACGAGAATATGAGAATACTTCGTTCTTTGGCCTACGAATTCGCGATGCGCCCGACAATCAATGGCCAGTTCGTGAAATGTCCAAGAAAAAATGGCCAAAGGTAGAATGGTTTGGTTTGGAGTTCTACGGTCAACTTTTTGGTACACGAGGGCTAATTTGACCGGGACCTACAGTTTAAAGCCGATTCCGAACGGCTAAAAACATCCATGCAAACAGTGGGACTCGAACCCACAGAATCTGAACCGAATGCTAGTGCCCTAGCTATTCGGCCATCTCCTAGCTACCAAAGCTAAACCAAAGCAGAGTTTTGTTACCGTACAAGGGAAAATGTGTTAAACTGATTAAAGAGCTGAATGAAGCAAAGGGAAAATAAACAGAAAAGTGTTGATTGCTTCAGAGTTTTGTCCTCATATCTGTAAATGATCATAAAAAGCTTATCACTCCGATTAAAGGAGATGGCGGTACGAATGAACATAAGTTAGAATATTGCATGAGTTGGAACTGGTCTGATGAATTCCCGTGACTGTATAATCCAGCTCCGCTAAACTTCTAGCTTTTCCCAATATTTCTTGGACAATTTGCGAACTGGCCACTGATTGTCAGGTGCATCTCGAATGGGCCGACAAAGCCCGAAGAAGTCGCAAGTTCGAGTTTATTTCGGGCGTTGCCCACATGACTTGACCAAAGCTATAAGTGGCCAGCCGTTTTTTTTTTGTTTTTTTTAACTGGCCAGACTTCTGACATTGGCTGTAACATAATTATTATATACACTGTTGGCCACCCAAATTGCAACACCAAGAAAGACAAGAGATATCACAACAAAATTTATTTTGTAGATAACATGTTGACCAAGTATCAAATGATTAAATTTATAGACTTCTGTGAAGTGTGGTTCCTGCCAAAATCAGTAGCCAGAGTAGCCGCCATTGTTGGAGATCACCGCTGCCACACGCCTCGGCATTGATTCAAAGAGACTTTGGATGAGTTCTTGGGGTACAGCAGACCAAGCAGCTTCCACACGTTGCCAAAGTTGATCTGCTGTGGCAGCTGGGGGATGGAATCTGGGTCAATCGTAGAGCAACCATGGACCACATGTTTTCTATCGGCGAAAGATCCGGAGAGCGAGGCGGCCAGGGAAGCAATTCAATCTGGCGATTGACGAAGAACCGTTGGACAATGCGTGCCACGTGTGGTCGCGCATTATCCTGTTGAAATATGGCTGTGGGCAAGCCCTGAAGGTAAGGAAGGACAACTGGCTCCAACACCTCGGAGATGTAGCGCTGGCTGTTTAAAGTACCGGCAATGCGTACTAGAGGTGTGCGAGAGTGATATCCAATACCGCCCCATACCATAATACCCGGTGCAGGACCAGTGTGGCGGTGCATAACGCAGCTGTTCAGCATCCTCTCTTCACGGTGTCTCCAGACTCGAATGCGACCATCGTGGTGTTGCAGACAGAAGCGTGACTCGTCAGTAAAGACAATTTCATTCCATTCTGCCGTCCACATCCTTCTGTCATCGCACCATTGGCGGCGGAGACGTCTGTGGTTCTGCGTCAAGGGTAGACAAAGCAATGGACGTCTTGCGGACAGACCACTCTGCTGTAAACGGCGTCGAATGGTACGCGCAGACACTGGATGATGCGTTACAGACTGCATGTGCTGTGCTATGGTTCGTGATGTGACTGAGCGATCCGTCACTGCCATGCGCACAATTTGCCTGTCATCACGTGAAGTGGTGCGCTGAGGTGGATGCGATCGAACACGCCTGTCCGTCGTACCCTCCTGCATCCAACGATCACATATCCGCATTACAGTTGTTTGGTTTCGTCCAACACGACTACCGATTTCCCTGAAAGATAATCCACAATCTCGGTAGGCCACTATCCTTCCTCTGTCGAACTCGGATACTTGATCAAAAGATGATCGCTGTTTTCGACGAGGCATAATTGATCGTTTTTTAGAAAAAACTACAAGAAAAACACAATTGCCGAACTTGAAATCGTCGAAATCTCCAAGCCTTAAATAGCGCTTTGAAGTGGCGCCACAGGCGCGCGTGATGTGCGTCTGCGCTGAAATTCTAATCATTTGCATATCTCACCTCCGCTAATGCATGTTGTAAATTTCATGTTATTTGCATGTTTCCTTCAGGGAGTTGCATTTACAGTGGCCAGCAGTGTATATATATATATATCCAGTCGTAATGGTTAATCAATGAAAACGCGATAATTACATTGAATACTTTACTTTTCTCCTCTTTATTTTTTTAATATATATATATATATATATATATATATGTATGGATGGATTCTGTGTACATATATATATTTATATTTTATTTATGTATTTATTTAAAGAGTTACTCTGGTTAAAAATGCTAATGATAGATTCTTGGGTAGCTGTACTAGTGCATGCAAAACTATCTTTTGTGAAAACTATGTTAAATTTATCCGTAATAAGGAAATAGTACGTAGTATGGATATTCTGCTGTAGAAATTATAGACGTAAGTTCAAATAAATATATAAATATATATATATAAACTATCTAGACTCATCATATTTCGTTTAAAACGTAAAATTCGTCTGGAGGTTCATTGCAGCACAGTTCTATTACTTAAGCATTCAAACCGAATTCGGCGAGCGAAAAACTAACAAGATGACTTTGAAAAATTTTGATTGGCAATTAATGCTAAATTATCCTTGTTGAATACGTCATGTGGTCGTTCGTCTTATGACCGAAAAAAAAAGAAAAAAATATCCACAAACATGCGAAATATATCAGAAGTTTTTTCCAAATCTTATAGTTACAACCTTGGATAAACAGCGGATACATTTTGTGCAAATATTCTCGCCTTTCGGAATTTACAGTTTCTCTGATTACCCTCGTCATTCGTTACGCAGTTATTTTTAGAAAACAAATCTTCTGCTACACATGTCCGCGCATTCTTTGCGGCGAACTTCCGACGGTTATGCTTTTCGGCAAGGAAATAGTGTGGCGGACCTATTTTTAGTTTAGAGCTCGCGTTTAAATCTTTTTACGCTTGTGGAATCTGCGTTAAGTATTGGAAAAGAAACTATTCTGAGAGCCTCTTCTTTTACCCCATTCATTGTCTTCATTGCGTGGTAAGATCTTATGATAGAAGATTTTCAATATTATATAGCTTGTATTTTTATTATCCTTCATCACTTTTAGGCTAATATTTTAGATTCAAATTCGTCCACCCCCTTTTTAAAAAAAATATATATATTACATGGAACTTTAATTCAGAAAAGGATGAGGGACTTCCAAAATTATTCGTTTCATCGAACCAGGAGCGGCTCCAGTCCAGAGATTTGGGGGGAAGGGGGGGGGGCAACGTCGGCTCTTAGGGTTATAGGCTCTTAGGATGGATATATATATATATATATATATATATATATATATATATATATATACCCAAACAAAGACATTAAGACATCTTTCCCGCTAAAAGAAGCCTTCCCCTTCCCAGAGCGATCTAATATAAACAAATTTCCCTCGCCAAAACATGAAAATTTCCTCTTAGCTCCACATGACTGTGGGGTCGTTTTAATTTTAATTACAAAATTTTGGACTTTATTAAGAAACATCCTCTCATTTTCAATTTAAACTCATTTAGTATTAGGTCTAAGATTATATAATTTTAGGCTATGAAGAGAAAAAAATACGTCGGGCTTTTTTTTTTATGGGGGGGGGGTGGTAAGTTGCCCCTACTGCCCCCCTCCGCCTTGGAGCTGCCGTTGCATCGAAGTTGCGTCATTGCTTCATTTTGATGTCTGGAAAAAGAAAGCAAAGAATTGTAACCGTTTGGGAAAATATTACGTCGTATACAAATCATCGATGTTAAATTTTTTTCTTTATTTTACTTAACAATACATTTTAAATTAAATTCAGTCGCATACAGTAAATACACATTTACATGGAAACGTATTTTTTAATTTTTTAAAAAGAAATTATGGTTAAAACTAGAAATTATTAAAAACAGCGTTTAGGAATCGCGCACTGCCCTTAGCAATTTTATTTTTTCAATAACGTTCAGAGCATCATAATTCAATTTAAATACTGTTTCAAATACTAGGCCAGAGATTCCCAACGGGTTCCAGGTGGACCCCTTTGGGGTCGATGGAAGTTTTAAAAGGGTCTATAGTATCCCAGGGATCTATTGGGGGGTCTATGATAAAATTTTTGTTTTAAAATTTAATTTTTCAGGAATTTAATTATTAGATAATAATATCCGTTTTAATATGTATAAATACAGATTTGCATAGGGCGGAGTGATCTACCCTTCTAAAGTCGAATATCATGACGCTTTTGTGTATGTGTAGAATGAAATTATATTATAATTACATATAAGTGAGTAAAATTGTTTGGTAAAATATATATTAATATTCGTTATGTTAGTTATTGTGACTATGCGATGATACGCAATTTCAGGCCAAACATTAAAAATATTGTATTAGTGCATCAGGCAAAACCGCCACATTAATTGAAATCGAACTTTTGTGCAGTTACAATCTGTTTCTGAAATCTTGTTTATATTTGTGAAATTAAAAATTAAAATAGTACAAAAATAATAAAACGTAACCTAACGAACCACTTTTTCTAATTTTTTGTTCATATTCTTAGTCAAATTGTTATCTTTAAGTGATTTATGTGCAATTATTAGTATTATAATTATGTTGTATGCTGCATATTTTAGAGAAAATTCTGAGGGGGGTCGATGAAGAAATTCATTCTTTTAAAAGGGGTCGATGTAGGAAAAATATTGGGAACCCCCGGGGTAGACCAATCCATCATGAAATTCGTAATAAGTAACGAATTTTCCCTTTTTGTAATCTCTAATTATTTCGTGCCCTCCCTTCACTCACAATTAGACTTATAATAATCGGAAGTGGAAGCTCCATTGTAAGCCACATTTCCCTATAAATTTATACTTGCACTGTACGTTACTCGAATGCTACTTGAATTGTCTTGATAATTTTTCAGATTTTGTCAGTTTTAGATTGCCGACTTCGTTTCTTTATGCATGTGTTATAGTAGCATGCGTTCGCGTGCTTTTGAAAACCCCTTTTCCAACCCGAATGTAACATTGGAGCGAGCGGCAACTGGGTCAAGTGGTAGCGATCTGATGGAGAATTTACTATTAATCTCTCTATTTCTTAGAGTAAGGTTTGGTGTGACTTAAGGGAACTCTTTAAGTCGAGGAAATAAGGCATATTTTCATACTTTTTGACTCTTTGTAACAATTTCAATTTATTCCCAATTTTTCCAAATTTGATGTATATGATAAATTGATATATTTATTTTAATAAAAAAATTTCAACTCTCAAAATAACTTTAAATTTTTTTAAAAGATGCTTTAGATATACCTTGTTTTTTAAGCATTTTTATTGTATACTGGCTTGCGCGCAGAACTATGAAAATAATTTTACACTTAAATGTATAATTCCTGTTTTATATTTAAAATAAATAATTCAAAATACAATTGAATATAAAGCATTCAACATTAAAATACTTTTTCAATTTTTTTTAAAACTGCTCAATATATACTTAAAATTTCCTTAAATTTTTGCATTAATTTACCCCTGAAAAAATAACAAAATGTGCAGTGATTGCAATAATTCTAGTTCAGACGCAATAAAATAGCATGATTATGCAGTGATAAAAATTTCATGGAATTATGTTTCATAGTTTTTGAGATATCAGTTGCGGAATGATGCAAAATTACATTTTTAGAAAAAGAAGTTTAAAATTTTTATTACCATAAACTTGATCAGTAATTAAATATTTAGAATATCAATATCTCCGGAACTAAGCGGAATATTTTCATGCGGTTTGCTTTATTTTGTTCAGAAATGATCAGGCTTTAACATATATTTTTTTCAAACCATCGAATGTTTTAAAGATTTAAGGGTAGTGAGTACCCTTCAAACAGCCAATCTCGTTGGCAAATGGTATTGCTTTCCTTGCCGTGCTGTGTATTGTCAATACACGTGTCGAAGTATTTTACCGATTCTGTTAAATACCGTGAATTGATTCTGGGAAACTTTTCCGAGGCTTCCAGTTCAATTGAAACATGTTGAGGTTCATTATGCTATATCACAAGGGAAAAAAAGAGAGGTTGGTGTGCCCACGTTCTTCTCTTCAGTTTTGCGAAGGACGGTTGACATCTCCCGTATTTAATTAATAATCAGCTTAATATTAGAACCCATTAGCCTTTACTTATCTAAAGATAGGTTCGGAATCTTTTTCAGCCATATATTTTCGTTAAGTATTTTTTCGAAGAATGGCTGCAAATGTCAAAAGTGAGCCGAAGCCAAATGCCGTCGGGATAGAGCCGCTTTCCATCTCCCGATATTTTTAACCAGACTGTGGAGGAGTGAAAGAATTCGCGATATTCCTTCACTGACAGAAACTTCCTTCCAGGACTGTTTATTGCCCCTCCTCTTCAAGATGGGGAGGGAGATCCAGGGATGAGATTTCGCCCTCGAGTGCCTCGGCAGACGAAGGCTCGCTCAACCGATTTTCATTCGGAGGGTCCTTTCTCCCGAAAATCTTTGTGATGTGCCCAAATAAGTCAGGCAGGTGCCTTTCAAGATTCGAACGCGCATGATTAAACAGCTGTTATCCCCCCCTCTCTCCGCACCTTTTATTTACTAGGGGAGTTTTTTTCATTACGTGTAAGCTTGCCCTGCTATGAATCATTTACCAGGTGCCCTTTGAATTTGTGAAAGGATTGTTGCCATATTTTTTTTATCCTTTTTCTAATCCTTTGTCTTCCTCTCAAAAACCATTTATCAATCCGTTGTAAAATTAATAAAAAAAGAGATTTGTTATTTATTTCATTAAATTGATGACTGAGGATTACTCTTTGTATTTCCGCCCTTTCAAAGCGTTATCTGCGAGCATCAGGTGACTGGGATTACCTTGGTGAACTTGTTAAGTTTGTCCGAAAGTGTGATGGAATAGAATAAATTAGAATTCTTCTTCTTTTTTTTTTTTTTTTTTTCTCCTTCTTACCCCTTTGCGGGAATACAAAACTTTCTCTTTTCTCTTTTTATGGTTGTTCATCTCTTCGAAAAAAAGGAGCCTCTGTACTGAACATACTGCAAAGCACCTATTAGAGAGTTCAACATCGTGTTAGTGGTTTGAAAATTGTATATGAAATAAATGGATCATCATGAAATTTATAGGAAC
This sequence comes from Dolomedes plantarius, assembly GCA_907164885.2. Classification (NCBI taxonomy): domain Eukaryota; kingdom Metazoa; phylum Arthropoda; class Arachnida; order Araneae; family Dolomedidae; genus Dolomedes; species Dolomedes plantarius. Next base: position 47,506,220 of record OU015496.1, read on the forward strand.
TGGATTTGAGGGGGGGACCAGTCGTGCTCTTTTTCATTTCTTTCTTGTGACCTATTTTTGCCCTAAAATTTTGTAATTTATCAGAATGATCTCTTTTCTTTCATTTCATCTTAGCACTCTGCAGAACGATTGGGAACTTTCTGTTCTCCTTTTTTTATGTGTTTTTTTACATGTGTTTTTTAACTCTTATTTTTATCCCTTGCATTGAATATAAAGTTGTCGATTCGACGCAGTACGTTCATAAGCAATTTTTTAAAGAGTCCTAAAGGGACCAACTAAACCAATTTTTTTTTCATGAAAAGTAATATTGCAGTTTCTTCTAGTGTCTTAAATGGGAACGATTTGAGGCAGAATACTTGATGAGCCTCATAGAAAGTGACTTTTTATACTAATTAATATAAGCGTTACCAGATACAAGTATAGCAAAACAGACAGTGTTTTAAAAATAATGTATAAACCTGTGTACGGACAAACGTATATGTATTTCTTATTAATGATAAACACGCAGTGTTTGTATTTATTTTTTCATGATTTTCTGCTTTAAATTTATTCGTTACGTAACGTTTCACCTTTCATTCTCTACTGATATAACCAGGGGCGTAACTAGTCATTTAGGGGCCCTGGGGCAGAGGGCGCAAATTGGGCCTCCTGAAATATTACGACTTCATTTTTTACCCCCTGTCTCGGGAGCCCCCTTACCTCGGGGGATCGCCCCGGTTGCCCCAGCCTAGTTACGCCCCTGAATATAACCCAAGTCGACCCTCCAAAATATTCTGAAACCAAAATATTCAATTACTGAGAGCATCCATCAGCTGTCTCTCTGAGATGAAGCTGAGTGGGGAATTGAGAGCTCTTTGCATATATTCTGAAATATCGCATTTGAATGTGTTTTACCAAGCTAATGTATATTAAACTAGATTGCCCATGCGATAATTTAGCATGCGTATAAAATATGATTAATTTTATAGCTAGGTTGGTGGTTTGTAGTCGGTTGAAAGCAGCGGTTCATTTGCAGCCAATGTTTATTTGTCAAATAATGGTGCGTAAGGATAATACAAAACCGATTACAAAACACCTTTAAACACACTATTGGAGGTGAAGCATAACACATAACAAGAGAACGTAAGATGTGTACACGTCAAAACACATTTCTAGACAATATTAAAAAATTAAGTATGACACAAACTCGTGGAAAATGTGATATTTACGTTACAAAACATCTTTGTGCACACTATTTGATCGTGCCTTATCGACACATCCAGGGAAAGAACTTTAGGGCCAAAAGCCAATTTTTAACTTCGATTTTTAAATAAACAATGCAATGTGTCATTCTCAATTACCAATTCGTCAGAATCGGAGAACTTAATATTTAAAATGGTACCTCATTTATCGATTTTTGTTAAGTACGGAGGGAAAAAAAGGGATCGTCACCAAAAATCACCTTCTAGAAATAATACAGTGGCTGTTCACACATTTTTAGACGATGTATATTGTATTCACAAAGCTAAATTACATAAAATTCTTGTGTTTTAAATGTTCTATTTGACATCCCTTTTTCTGAACTATCTTTCGACACCGCAATTTCCAGGATAATAATGCCTTTTGAAGTGTCAGAAGAGGTATTCTATCCCATTCCTCCTGAACAGCTTTCCAGAGTCCTGTAAGGGTTTTGGGACGACGTTTGGATAATGCAGATTTTAAAAGTCCGAAAGCACAAATATCCATTGGTGATACATCGGGAGATTTAGTAGGGATATCAGTGAAGGGTATGGCCTTGATACCAGTTTTTTGTTCCATTTCTTTTAGGAAATTTACAGTGGATTTTGATGTGTGACTGCTAGCTTTGTCCTGATGGAGTCTCACAGATTGATGGCACTGTGGGTAAAGCGATGGTATTTCATTCAGAAAAATTGGCGATAAAATATGTTCCTGATAGTATTTGGAGTTAATCTTGACATTTTTTTCCACTCTCTTTATTTTTAACTTGCCATTATAAGAAAAACCAGCAACAATCATGAATCCCTTAGAAAAACTTTCTTTCGATTCTTTGAACCATGTACTTAAATTTTTTTCTCCCCTTTTATGATAATAAATGGCTCTTTTTTTGTTGCAATCATTTAAATACACCCATGATTCATCTATTGTGACAATTGTTTTCCATTTTTCTTTGGATAAGTGTTCCTCATATAGAATTCTGCAGCGTGTCCTGCGTTCAGCGATATGATTTGGAAGAAGACGATGCACATTGCGTTTTTTCGCTTTCTTAAGATTTAAATCAACATTTATCATTTTGTTTACAGTGGACACCGGGTATTTTAATGATTTTGCAACTGTCCTTTGACTAGGGGGATTTTCTTTTAACATTAAACAACGTACCTTTGCAATAGTGGAAGATGTCCGTTTTTTCCTTGGATACTTGTTTGGAATTTTTGTCCCACTTGAGGCTCCAATTTGACGTTTTTTTTCCTTTCTTGTTGACGATATTACCTATCGACGCTTTAGATCTCACAAAACCATGACTCTCACATCGTTTTTGGATAACGGAGTATGCATATTTCTCTTCGGAAAGAGCATAAATGTAGCCTTCGAACCACTGCTTTGTTAAAAACGCCATTTTGAATAAAAACAAAACTTTCAAACCGCAGACGATAATTTTGACTTTTAAAAACATAGTACAATTGCAATTATTTCTTTTGCAGCAAACTATTTTTTATTACCGCTTACCAAAATCGTCTAAAAAATGTGCGAACAGCCTCTGTATACACTGGTGAAATAAATTAAGAGAATTTGCATATTTATCGAATTTTATGAAAAGAACAGAACTGAATGTAAAACCACTGCTTCTAGATAAAAATGCAAATCTTGTACGTCAAATACGTAAGCGTAAACGTGTGTGTAGGCGGAGCCAGTATAGAAACAGGCTTTATAAGCGCGCATTAGTTTTATAAGCGACACATTTCGTTCGCTAGCACACCTCGGCGAATTTCTTGGTGTTATTTTGTAGCAATCGGTTAATTTCAAATTGTAACAGTAAAACTGAGTAACCACCAACGTTTAGATGATGGAATGAGGTGGCGAATTGTGAGGAGGCTAGAATCAGGCCAATCTCAAGTCCAAATTTGTAGAGAGTTCAATTTAAAGCCCAGCGTCGTGTGTAACTTATGGAAACAGTTCCAGGATACCGGATCCATCGAGAGAAAGCCTGGGAAAGGTCGTCCAAGAGCCACGACGGCCAGAGAAGATCGCCATTTGTCGATTATAGAGAGGCGTAACAGGAGTGGTACAGCTTCTCAACTCTCTCGTGACTTGTATGCAGCCACAGGAACCCGTGTATCAAGGGTGACTGTTTCCAAAAGACTTCATGGGAGAGTGTTGTTTGCAAGAAGACCTGCTGTTTGCGTCCCGCTCACTTCTACGAACAGGAGAATCCGTTTATCATGGTGCAGAGAGCATAGAGATTGGAGTATGGATCAGTTGTCGACCGTTCTCTTCACTGATGAGTCCCGGTTCAGCCTAAACACAGATTCTCACCGTACGTTCATATGGAGAGAACCAGGGACCCGCTACCTACCCTCCAATGTCCGCGAAATCGACCATTATGGCAGAGGAGGTTTAATGGTCTGGGCAGGCATCATGTTGGATGGCCGCACACCTCTCCATGTCTTTGAAAGTGGCACTGTGACTGGTGTGAGGTATAGGGATGAGGTCTTGGAGCCCTATGTTCGCCTTTTCAGGGGTGCAGTTGGCCCTGAGTTCATTTTAATGGACGATAACGCGAAGCCACACAGAGCTCTTCTGGTCGACGAATTTCTAGAGAGTGAGGATATTCGCCGGATGGATTGACCAGCCAGATCTCCAGACCTTAACCCTATAGAGCAGGGGTGTCAAACTCGCGGCCTGAAGGCCGTATGCGACCCGCGACGAACATTTTTGCTGCCCGGCCAATATATTGGCACACAATAATATATAATAAAATAACCGACGCAGAATTATAATTAGATAGGAAGAATTCGCTAAGTGTTTTTTTTTAACTATACTCTTTTTTTGCTATTATTAAACAAAATGTGTATATTTATGTTGAATATACTGTAATTAGGTAATATACTGTAAAAAACCTAAGTTTCTATTAATATTTTTTTTTTTTTTGCGGCCCACCTATAGTTAAACTTTGTTTGTTTGGCCGAAGTTAGCCTTTGAGTTTGACACCCCTGCTATAGAGCATGTCTTGGACGCTCTGGGGAGGGCAATTGCAACTCGCAACCCCCCTCCGAGAACCATCCAGGGAATGAAAACAGCGTTGCTGAACGAGTGGGACCAATTGCCACAGGAAATGATAAACTGCCTGATTTCAAGTATGAAATCACGCTGCGAGACCTGTATATCTGTAAGAGGGGACCATACCCCCTATTAACCCATCTATTAACCCATTTTTTTGTTTATTCTGCAACCGCTGTTTCATACCTTCCGACTTCAACGAGTGTTACGCACGATCATGCTTGTGTATTACAATTATTTAATGGTTATTTGTTTTGTATTGTATCAATGTATGTACATATCAAATTTCATTAAAATCGGTACAGCAGTTCTAAAGATAATCGACCAAGTCTGTAAATTCTCTTAATTTCTTACACCAGTGTATATGATTGCACCCAATTAATGTGGCAGTATGAGTAAATCACTTTGACTTCATGGAAACCTAAGGACATCAATTAAACTACAAAATTTAAAAAACAGTATTCAAGAATGCCAGTTTCGTATAAAAACTGGGTATTCTGTCAACTGCTTCAAATTATAGGAATTTCATCACATTAGAAACGTTAATGTGGTGGGCACTTTATATCCGTTTACGTCAGCATTCAACGAAAAATTTCCTATCAATTGCAGACCTCAACGCTACGACGTTTTAGAGCCCTGTGATTGGTTAAATACACTGCTGGCCACTGTAAATGCAACACCCTGAAGGAAACATGGAAATAACATGATATTTACAACATGCATTAGCGGAGGTGAGATATGCAAATGATTAGAATTTCAGCGCAGACCCACATCACGCGCCACTGTGGCGCCACTTCAAAGCGCTATTTAAGGCTTGGAGATTTCGACGATTTCAAGTTCGCAATTGTGTTTTTCTTGTGGTTTTTTTCAAAAAAACGATCAATTATGCCTCGTCGAAAACAGCGATCATCTTTTGATCAAGTATCCGAGTTCGGCAGAGGAAGGATAGTGGCCTACCGAGATTGTGGAATATCTTTCAGGGAAATCGGTAGTCGTGTTGGACAAAACCAAACAACTGTAATGCGGATATGTGATCGTTGGATGCAGGAGGGTACGGCGGACCGGCGTGTTCGATCACATCCACCTCAGCGCACCACTTTACGTGATGACAGGCAAATTGTGCGCATGGCAGTGACGGATCGCTCAGTCACATCACGAACCATAGCACAGCACATGCAGTCTGTAACGCATCATCCAGTGTCTGCGCGTACCATTCGACGCCGTTTACAGCAGAGTGGTCTCTCCGCAAGATGTCCATTATTTTGTCTACTCTTGACGCAGAACCACAGACGTCTCCGCCGCCAATTATGCGATGACAGAAGGATGTGGACGGCAGAATGGAATGAAATTGTCTTTACTGACGAGTCACGCTTCTGTCTGCAACACCACGATGGTCGCATTCGAGTCTGGAGACACCGTGAAGAGAGGATGCTGAACAGCTGCGTTATGCACCGCCACACTGGTCCTGCACCGGGTATTATGGTATGGGGCGGTATTGGATATCACTCTCGCACACCTCTAGTACGCATTGACGGTACTTTAAACAGCCAGCGCTACATCTCCGAGGTGTTGGAGCCAGTTGTCCTTCCTTACCTTCAGGGCTTGCCCACAGCCATATTTCAACAGGATAATGCGCGACCACACGTGGCACGCATTGTCGAACGGTTCTTCGTCAATCGCCAGAATGAATTGCTTCCCTGGTCGCCTCGTTCTCCGGATCTTTTGCCGATAGAAAACATGTGGTCCATGGTTGCTCTACGATTGACCCAGATTCCATCCTCAGCTGCCACAGCAGATCAACTTTGGCAACGTGTGGAAGCTGCTTGGTCTGCTGTACCCCAAGAACTCATCCAAAGTTTCTTTGAATCAATGCCGAGGCGTGTGGCAGCGGTGATCTCCAACAATGGCGGCTACTCTGGCTACTGATTTTGGCAGGAACCACACTTCACAGAAGTCTATAAATTTAATTATTTGATACCTGGTCAACATGTTATCTACAAAATAAATTTTGTTGTGATATCTCTTGTCTTTCTTGGTGTTGCAATTTGGGTGGCCAGCAGTGTAGTTTTCGGTGCTAGTAATGCTAACACTGACGGATACAATGCGAAACATGCAGAAAGTAATGGATAGTAAAAAAAGGAATTCATGGAAAAATGAAACCGAAGTAGAAGCAAGATTCTAATATGTATAATAGAAGAATACTAGTAAAGAAGTCTCATGGTTTTGTCGAGGATCGCAAATGTTCGATATCGATAGAAAGGTTTTTCTAAATTTATCATGATTTGTACAAATTATTCTTTTCCATTTTCGTTTTTAATTTCATCATCCACTTTCTTTATGTATACTGTGGAATCTCGATCGATCGTTTTTGGATCCATCGTTTTTCCGTATGTGTCGTTTATTTTATCCAGTCCCAACGATCATATTGCTTTGTTATGTTTCCGCATCTATCGTTTTCCCGCATTTATCGTTCATTTCAATCGGTCCCTTGAAAAACGATAGATCGAGATTCCACTGTATATACAACATATATACACATATATTCTTTGTTTTTGCTGTTCCTGCTATTTTCGGCTTTTATCTTCCTCCATTGCGTATATCTGTGAGATAAACTAGGCTTTTAGGTTAAATATGTGGTCTAAGATTTCTGATAACATACAGGTAACCCTCTTATAACACGGTAGATAGGTTCCTAGAAAATACCGTGTTCTGTGAAACCGTGTTATATGAGACCCAGAGTTAATACAAAAAGGAGGGTTGCGTTCCTAAAACTTATTAAAACAAACTTTTATTTAAAATTCCATCTAAGCAACTTAATTTTTATTAAAAATATAAATGTATGTATAAAACAAAACGAAGATAAACAAAAAATATTTTCATTTAATGCGACCTTAATTTAATAAATTTCTAACTCGTCACTGCTCAGTACAATCAAACGAAAATGTTTTTTCGGTTGAACGATATCACCTTCACTTTCAGAACCTTTTTCTTCATTTAGATTTTTTGCACCTTCTATCCTCTTTAAAAAAAACTTTAATTTTAGTTTGTTTGCTGGTTCTCACAAGGTTATTGTAGATTTCACGGTAAGGAGTTAGACAATTTTGCAACTACCTTTTTGGAATTTCGGCTTCTTTCATTCGGAAGGGTCTGCATTCAAGAAAAATGATTCAAGATTTTCAGCTAAGCTTAAAGCCTACTTGTAATTTTATACAATTATAAATGAATAAATTATAATTTGTTTATACATTTTCATGTAAAGCCACTATAGTTCATTATTCCTCCTCGTCATTATTTTAAGGTAATTTAGTTTTTAAATGCGTTAAACAAAAATCATGTTATCTAGCGCTGCAGACGCACAGTGTTGTACAAAGGGTTTCGCAATTTTCTTATCGTGTTAGAGCGAAGACGTGGTGTAAGAGGCCGTGCTGTAGGAGGGCTAACCTGTACTCGAGAATGATATCCGATCACAAGAATATACTGTGTGTCGACAACTCTTATTGTTTATTGAAAATAAATCTTTCTTTCAGTCTCCTCGCATAAAATATGTGTTACATACGAATCATCCCATATACATTATGTATGCACGCGTATATGACGCATATGGTATATGTGGGTTAACAAAAAGTTCTCGTTTGATTGCTAAATCGCATTTTTCTTTCTCCCAGGAATTTATTAAGCAGCACCCAACTTCCGTCTGAACCCGGCTCCTGTTCTTTTTTACTTTCCCCTTCTCATTCGACATGATGAGTGTCTTTCGTGGGGGGACCCCGGAGGCCTGTGGTGACTCCCCTGCGCCCCATTCTAGGTCACAATGGCCGAATGAAGGAAAAAAAAAAAGGAATGAAATAGCGTCTAAGGGTTTACGGAATCTGACAACCGCGCCGTTTTTCTCTCTTTGAAACTGACCTTTTTTTCTCTTCGCTCTTCTTTGGTGGTAAGGATGTGTATCCTCTCTGAAATGGGATGCTTTTTTCCTTCGGTTTGGAAGCTGGAAAAGTGTGGCAACGATTACTTCTCTAGCACTTCAAGAGCCCTTACCCAGATTTGTGGATATTTTTTCACATTTTTTTTTTCTCTCTCCGACCTTAATGCAGCTGTCGCATTCGGTCGGGATTATCTAATAAAAATTCATCGGCTTTCCTGCTAGTCTTTTTTTTTTACTTTTCTAAAATTTATCCTCATTAAACGCCTTTAGACTCGATTTTTTTTTTCTCCAGACCGTGGAGTTAATGTACAATTAACTTGGCTTTAATGCTTCAATAATGAAGTATAACATTAGATAATTAGCGTATTCCTAATACCATTATCAGTGCAAGTTGCCATCATATTTCTCGTACACTTTTGTACCTCCTGTTCCTCTGGACAGTTTTCCCACCGTAACTTTTTCTCTTAATCTCGCAAAAACCAACTAAAATAAATAGTCTTCTCTTAAATTAACCGTAAAGTTCCCATATGGAAATTCCGTAAAAAGAAAATTTTCGTTGAACCATGGTTTTAAGAGCCATTTCACATGAAACAAGTTCTTATTTATTTATTTACTAGCTGAAAACCCGCGCTTCACTACGGAGTACATTCAAATTAAATACAACGGTCAACGTATGCAATTTATGCCAAAAAATTAATATATATATTTATAATAAATGCGATGATCAATGTATACAATTGATGTAAAATATATATCTATCTATATATATATATATATATATATATATATATATATATATATATATATATATATATATATATATTTATAAAAAAAATCGTAAGGGATATGCATTTTTTTTGGATAATATCCAATCGTCTGCTGCATTAGAAAGAGAAAAAAATATTTTTTTTGTCTATTTAGTTGTTACGCACGTGACGATAAATTTATTGAAAGTACCAGAAAAAGAAATCACGTGATCAGCATTTAATAAATTAAATTCTAAAAATTAATCTTTAAAAATTCACCAAAAATCAGGAAATGGAGGTAAAAATTCGAAAAAAATTTCATTTTGAAGGAATTTTTATGATCTTTCTCGTGATATAAATTTTATAACCCTCAAATTATTATTTTAAATGCAAACGTAAAAAAAGTTTAAAAAACAGCTTAAAAATATAATTTTAAAAAATCTAAGAAGAATTTTTGAAAAATCTTTCTTAGTGCACCCCTCCACTATTAGAAGAATCGCCATGCAAAATTTCAGCCCTTTAGGTCCAGCGGTTTGGTCTGTGCGTTGTATGTCAGTCAGTCAGTCAGTCAGTCAGTGAATGAATGAGTCAGTTATGTTTTATATATATAGATTACAAATGCCCGCAAGATTGGCTATGACGCCATCTGTTCACAGTTAAAGGCGAGACTGCTGGCCATTCATTTAAGGGGGCATCGTATAGGTGGCCAGCCTTGCCCCCTTCAAGCCGTAATTTAGCCTCGCAATTTAGAACCCTCGCCAAGCCACGAGACCAGAACACTTGACCCCCGAACCTCCAGAGGTAAATTTTGAGAACTTGGAAGACATTGTAGCCACGACAGATTTTACGTGCACCGGCATAAAACAAATTCTATCAATCGAAGTTTTTCCAACAAATGAAAAAGTTTGAATTCACAACCGTTTCTGCGTTTCAAAACTTCTGCTTTGCAGTGAACATGCCGATATGTCTGTGCGTGTTTTGTTAAATAAAAACTGAAGTGATGAAAACAATAATGCAACTATTTTAAAATAAATTTTGCGATATAAAGTTTAAAGTATTTGCAGCTATTTAATGAAAAATCCAGACTATAATTTTCTTCAAAATGCCTATAGCTTTTTTTTTTTTTTTTTTTTAAATTATTATAAATTCTTTATTGCAAACCGACAGTCAGGACATCGCTAAACGTAAGCCATTTATTTATTGTTACTGCTCTTGTACGAGAAGATTGTAACTGTTATCAGATTGCCAAGATAAAATGTCTCAAAATCACGAGCAATCGTAAAAATTATGAATCCACACATTCCTTTGAATCGGTGTAATTGTTGGAACATATCCGCTACGAGGTGTTTTTTTTCTTTTTTATTCCGCAAGAATATGCATGAAAGAACTCAGAAATATGGTGCGCTTCTATCTATACTAATAAAGGGACAAGTGGATGTCGAGAGATCACGTGACCGTAACTCATCCGGGCGGGCCACTCCTCGAAAAAATATGGCCGACAAATATACAGGAAAATCGGTGTATTTTTTTTCTCATGAAAGTACATAAATGTTACATATTTGGAAAGAGCTTCGAAAACTGATAATTTTTTCTGCGTACACTTATTCTTTTAATTCAATAGTTTTAGAGATATTTTCATTCTAAAATCACTCACTACTGAGAAACCAAATCATCTGGGGAAGTGGTGCTGCCATCTGTCGGCAGCGACGGGAATGAAAATTGAAAGGAATTAATTCACTTGAATTTAATACATTTGTATGCTTTTTTTTCTTTTGTGGGGCCCGAAGCAGGCCGAGATTTCCGCATGGGCAAGTGGGGCACTTGCCCAGGGCCCCCAAAATTATGGGGCTCCCTAATTTAGTATAAAGTTGTACATAGTTTTGAGAATTTGTTTTTTGGTTAATATGGTAAAGGGGTGCAGTGGCGGATACAGAAAAAATTCCTGGGCGGAGCACAGTGTACCCACTATAGTGAAAGCATGCTTACGTCCATAAGCGTTTCTGGTTTAATTTTTTTTTGGGGGGGAGGGGGGAGTTGTAATAACTCCAGAGTGTGATTTATTTTGAATTTCAAAAGAAAATTTCATTAATTTATTTATTAACATTAAAAAGTAAATTAATTAATTAACACTTCTTATTAATATTCATTATTTTCTTCAGATTTTTGACTTGTCGGTCGAAATTTTTTTTGAATTTTTGGTCCCGATTTAAGGGAGGCCTGGGTGAGTGTCCCACATGTTCATGTGGAAATCTGGTCCTGAGGAGGGGGGACATGCCCCCCTCTGGATCTGTCCTTGAAGGGGGCCCCCGAAGTCTGCTTTGCCCAGGGTCCCATTGTGTCAAAGTCGGGCCCTGGCCCGAAGTACATAAATATGTTACACGGATGGCTTGAGCGTAGCTAGGCGAAGCCCGGCTAGTTAATAATATGTTAAAACATGAGTGAGTATGCATTAGCGTCCGCCAGCAAAGCACTGAATATGGGATGGACATCTCTACAGGTAGTCATTGACTAATTATTTTCATCCTTGGGAGATGAGTGACGAATATTGAAACATTAGTTAATTTTAATAGTAAAAAACTTCGCATTTAACTGTACATAATTGTGTTTTATATATGGCATGACAATCATGTTCTGTGTATGTTCTCTATATTGCTACTCACTTCCTCCACTTGTATGTTACTCTTTACTGTTGATAATCTGATTTTAAATACCCAAAACATACTGTTTTTGTAGGACATTGATTCTCAACTTTTTTTCGTCGCGGTACACTTTTAATGATTTAAAAATTTGGCGACACTAACAATAAGATAAATTTAAAAGAATTTTACTTGGATAATTGATTGAAATAATTAGGGATACGTAATTTTCGTATTTACGAAATAGATGCGAATAAATGCGAAATTTGCCGATAGGAGGGAATAAATGCGAAAATTATTTTTTTACTATTTTTCGGCGAAAACTCGGTGATAAACGGCTTTTTAAGCGACATTAGGTAATAATAGTTATAATTTATTAACACAATTGATAATCTAAAACCATCCACGGTCTTTAACTGAGAGATTTCACTCTCGAAATTTGCTTATTACTGGTTGCTTAAGACTGGAAGAGGATGGAGATTACTTAAACAAGTAAGGAAAATTGTTGATTTTTTAAAATTTTGAATTTATTAATTTTAATTTAAAAATTTTTTTGCGAATAAAAGCGAAATTTTATATATTGTAATTTTTTTTTTGCGAAATTTCGATATTTTTTCAGGCGAAAATTTACGTATCCCTTCCCATAATATATTTTGTGACAATAGCATACGAAATAATTCTCAGTGGCAGCATACTTCAAGAATCTCGCGGCACACGAAAGCAATGGTTCTCAACCGGTGGTATGCGTACACCTTGGGGGTACGAGAAAATCTGTAAGGGGTACGCGGTTAACTACAAAAAGAATACCAAATTATTGTGATACATGCTAGAATTTAACTGTGACAAAAGTTTTAGTAATGATTTAAAACTGAAACCTATCAGTAAAGCACCAAGCAAACACGTCGCTCGTTATTTCTGTATTTGTGGCTAGAGTAAATTGGAATAAGATGGAGCCAAACATTGATGAACTTTGTAATAAAATAAGCCCAGCGTTCCCACTAATTATTTTCTGACACTTTTTTAATTTTATGTCTGATTAATAAAAACTTTGTAATAAATAAACTTGTTAATAAAAACTTTGTAATGTTTGTCCATTAAAATAAAATATCTTGTTTTTAATTTAAATTACTTATTTGTAATTAAACTTTAACAGTTTAACAGTTAAACTTTAACTAATATAACACATTTTAATAACGCTAAAATGTTGTTGGCGGTTTGCATGTTTTTTCTTGGGGGTACGCATAGTTAATGATACACAAAAAGAGGTGCGTCGATTGAAAAAGGTTGAGAACCCCTGCACTAAAGTGCCGTGACACAGTTGTTGAAAATCACTGTTGTAGGACAATAGGTTTAGACACAGTTACAGCTATGCTTAGTATAGTTATTTTGTAGACTTCTAATTTGTGTTAAATGCGGCTACAGGAATGAGTTCATATTTTTTCATAGGCCAAATGTGATGTCTTAAATAGCTCGTTTTAATCACTTAATTTATAGTATATACTTTACGGGGAATTAGCCTGTCCAATTTTTAAACTCAAAGTTATCCTGATTTCTCCACCTCATCGCATGAACTACCAAAAATATAAATCAATAAAAAATAAGTCTCATATAATTAAAATTGGCGAATCTCATACATATTCATAGCCCCCCCCCCCTTTTTTTTTTTTTTTTTTTTTTTTTTTTACTCTGGAAAGATAATTTTTTTTATTTTCAGCTGTTTTTTATTGACTCCTCGTGCAGTTGGTAAAATGCATTTTAAACACTTATCTCCGAAACCGAATGATGAACTTAAAAAAATCAATTTTTTCCCCTTGTAACTTAAAATTTTAATGACCTACACTTACACTTTATATCAAAATCATAATCCTGACGGCGTTTCTCATCCGGGTACTTATAAATTAAACTTTAATTTGTAGCGCAGTTATTCGAACACTTAATATAATTTAAAACTGAAAAAAAACTTTGTCATGTGCCACCATGAATAATACATGAGAATGCAGATTTCCGAAAGTTTTTTTTTTCCTTTCTCCTAAGCCCTCTGTATTCAATTACCAAATTAAAATATCCTGACAATTCTTATAATATTCAGTTTCATTTTTTTTTTTCGATTTTGCTTTCATAGTCTTGAAAGGTAAACGGGGAACAAGCTCAATTTTTAATTATTAAATTGTATTCATGGCAGTTTACTGTAGCGTTAATGAGTATTTTTATACTACGAAATTTAATAACAATTTGTTTTATTTGCTTTAATTAATATGCGTAGTGTAATAGGGAGATGATGTGTTAGTAAATAACGATTGTTGTTTTTTCAGGGAAAAATAATGCAAATATCGAAATATTTTGTTTTCTATCTCGGCTATCGTAATTTTCTTTAGTTTTTAAAACTAGTGGCTGATTTAACGAAGCTGTTTAAGAAATACTTGTTATATTAATCTCCCGATAAAATATTTATTTTAAAGAAATTGTGAATTCAGAGGAAGGAGATTTGCATTGCAGTTTTATTTGATAATAAACAATGAAATCACACTCGATAAAATGTTATCACTATGGTGTGTGTGTACGTGCGCGCGCTCATATATTTCGACGAAGAGTAATTTTTCAGAAAATACTGCGTATGTGCTGGTGTACGCCAGAGGCACGCAAACTTTTTTTCGGCCCATTTCCTTTCAATAAAAAGTCACTCGACCCTCAATGAACATTTTTTTTGGTAGTAGTAAATTTTTTTAAAATTAGAATAATGCTAACAACAAAAAATAAAAATTAAAAATAGGAACTAGAAGTTAGCAAATATTGACAAACTATTTTATTGACTTTTGCTGACTATTGTAAGAACGTTTGATACTTTATTTAACAATATCATATCCTATGTATCTTTTGACATATAAAATATATCTATGCAAAAAAAAAATTAAATTATCTAGAACTACATATTTTTAAAGTCCGGCAGTTTGCGCACCGCTGGTGTAGGCTGAGAAATGTCAAAGGGAAAATATTTTCTATCTGTGATGGAAAGTGACTTAGGCTTGGATGGAAAGTGAGTGGCTTTTTTTATTATTATTATTATTATTTTTTTTAAAAAAAAAAAAATAATAATAATAATAAAAAAAGCCATAACTACTTTAGCCAATATGGTTTAAGTAATTATTGGCTAGTAGTTATTAGCTAAAGTGTTTATATGTGTTTTTAAAAAAATCATTTTTTTAATCAAGGTGGGGTAAGACCTGCATTAAAGCAAGCGTTTAAAATGATTGCAAACTGTGTCAAAAAGTGTGTCTTGCGTGGTGCTAGTTTTTACTTGCACTGATAGAATGCCGACTCATTTTAAACTGATGCATTGTTTCACGTATCAAAGGCTCTTTTTCAAAAATCGGTGGAATTGATTTTCACTCCAGATTTCCAGAAATTGCACAAATTACTGAGGGAGTGGATCCATAATATACCGAGAGCTGCTGCGAAAGTTACCTACAAGGGTGGTAACCTCGATAGTTGGGAGTGTGATGGAGTAGTTCGTCAAGTACTGAGCTTTCCGACTTCACGTTGGACTGTTTTCTGGCATCATATTATGTGTCTTCTGTTCCTTTATCTAATGTAATGACACTTAAAAAAATACTCTGAAATTTCACACCCTTTGTATTCCGAACACCGAGATGCAGATTGCATAAATTCTTTTATTATTATTATTATTTCGCAGCTATGAGGGTAAAACAGAATTTTCACAACATGTCTGCAATTGACTGTAGCCGTTCAGATGCGAGCAAAAGAGAAACATACACAGTGAAACAAAATATATATTTTCCCCTTTCATGGTACAACACTTTCTATCGAATTTCAAAATGGGAACTTCTTTTATTTTTCTGCTGCATTTTTGGCTGGTTTTTTTAAGCACCATGATCTTTCGCAAAACGCGATATAATTAGACTGCATTTTCGATTCCAGTGTTATCTTTCATACCAGGTGCTCCATGGTCCAACCACGTTGGCAAAGAGAGGCCCGAAATTTAGATAATTTCCATATAATTATAATATTGTAACCTAAAACTCCCCTCATTTAACTATTCGCTCAAAATTGTGCACCCCTCCCCTTATCAATCGTTCTCTCTCTCTCTCTCTCTCTTTGTGTGTGTGCGTGTGTGTGTATATATAGTCGTTTCCGGTTAATCGGACCACAACGGGACGCAATCGTTTTGGTCCTAATAACCGGCTGGTCCGATTAACCGGTGATCCAATTAACCGAAATCGCCTGTGTATATATATGTATATATATATATATATATATAAAATATGTATGTATTTTGCAAAATTCAATTCTAACACATCTTATGTGGCAAGATCTTGATGTGTAACGTTAACTTCCCTTAGAAAGTCCTTAACGGTATTTCAATCCTGTACCAAATCATCCTGATGGTACATGGTAATATCCAAAATATCCATGGTCAAAGTTTGTTTTCTCTCACCCCTTCAACGTTACTTTATAGGCGGGACGTTGTTACATTATCCAGTTCCGGTATTTTGTACTACCTAGAATACTGATATATTGAAACTGTGCTGAGTTCGATGTTCCGTATTACTCTATCGTGACTTCTCACCCCTTCTCTTCTATGTACATATCCCCCTTTCTCCTAAATAGTCGTCTAAAGACTGTCCCACCATCATATCCGCCACATGACGGCTCTGGACTCATTCGATTATTATGATTGCTTATTTTATTTTGGATTTCCTGTCATGTGTACAAGCCGGACAAACTTTTGGACATCTGTTCGTCGGACCATAAACCCACCAGTCTTGGCATGGTATAAAGTGGGCACACTGCAAATCCCCCTCCTCCTAAGAATGCGAAAGCCGGCTTCTCTGTTCCACGGTCCACAATAAACCTCATTGTGTTCTGTATTATGTATCAAACTGCTCCCATGGAGGGTTTCCAATTTTTATTTTTTTTCACTTTTTGATAAGGTGGGGTCCTCCCCACTACTTTTGTGTCGTCCACTGGAGTGTTGGATGGGCCCCCGACTGCGGACCCCATTGTTGTGGCTTTTCCTTTCGCGGGTAAGGCAGCCGCATAGTTTGCTGCAGTTTGAAATGACGTTAACGAGGGATTCGATTTCTTATTCGCCAGCTGCTGTCGCACGATAGGTGTTCTCGTGCCGAAGAATACGTCTTTAATGATGTTGTTATTTTGCGCCGTTTCAGAATGTGCGCACGGGGCTTACTTTTCTCCCCAGTATCTATTACCATATTTTTTCCGAGAATGAATATATATATATATATATATATATATATATATATATATATATATATATATATATATATATATATATGTATATATATATATATATATATATATATATATATATGTATATATATATATATATACAGGCCCTGATTTTCCATTAGGCCCGGTAGGCCCGGGCCTAGGGGCCCCCAAATGTTAGGGGGGCCCCTAAAATTTTTATTTTAAAAGAAAAAGAAAAGAAAAATTCCCAATTCAAATATTTTTTTTTAATTTTACCTTTTTTAAATATCCTTTCAAATTTGATTGATTGGTTTATCATATGTATAGTTATATGTATAGTTCATCATATGTATGTTATAGTGCATATAGGGGATTAAGTTTTTCTGGTTGCATTGTATTGGTGTTTCAATGATGAAGTTAATATGCTGTATTGCTTTTTGTTATTTGATAATGTTCTAGGCTTCTACGCTTCAAATAGCCAATTCTTGGTAAAATAGTGCTTTCACAATGATTCATGATTATATTTTGTATGTCAATTTCGGCCACATCAGTGTTAGGGGGCCCCATCCCGAGTTGTGCCTATAGTAAAATATTTTCTAAATCGGGCCCTGTATATATATACACACATACGTGTGTGTGGCTTGGTACAAGATGTGCCTAAGTCAGTTTTCTCCAAGATGACTTTGTTGGCTTATGTCGCTTAAAAAAAATATTATTTTCAATGTGAGAAGTACCCAAGTCTGTCCGATGCTTTAAAAATGCTTTCTAAACCATTGTAGAGACTTGGGTTATTCTTACATTGAAAGTAATTATTTTTAAAGTGACATAAGCAAACAATGTCATCTTGGAGAAAACTGACTTAGGCACTTCTTGTACCAACACCAACACACACACACGCACGCACGCGCGCGCACACACACACACACGCACGCGCTCACACACACACATCGCTGCAGGGACGTGCCGGGCGTAACTAGCCCCATGGGTGATATCTGAATTTCGTGCCTTGCCATTTCTGTAGGAATAGATGCTTAAAGTGCTCTTTCAATGTATGGGAGAATTAGCTCGTATATATGATGCGTCCTTGAACTTGCACCCGAGCCAAATCCCACCCTGCACCCTGCCATTGCTACACCTGTCCATCGATGGTAACTGTTGGCGAAATAACAGGAGGCATAATAATTAGAGACCAGATGCAATGAAAACGAATAAAACATTTTATTTCTGTAGTAC
Organism: Dolomedes plantarius; assembly: GCA_907164885.2. Lineage (NCBI taxonomy): Eukaryota > Metazoa > Arthropoda > Arachnida > Araneae > Dolomedidae > Dolomedes > Dolomedes plantarius. The sequence continues at coordinate 47,524,264 of OU015496.1, forward strand.
AATCGACTCTGATATTCTTGCCTTTTTAATAATGTAATATTAAACTGGGGATAATTTTAACGAGACTCTAAAAATGGCTTTAACAGTACTGGAAAGTGACTTTTTCGTTGTTAACATCAAAACATGATATCAAATTACTTTAGTAAGTGTAAGGAACAGAAAAATCTCAGGCTTTTTTTTCCAAAAATATTATTTTAGCCCAAGAAATGTATCTGGAATACATTTAACCCACATAAATGTCGATATTTCTATCACGATACTTTAAGGAAAATTGATTCTCTTAATATAACTCCAAAATGTGTAAAATCGAAAAACGAGTGATTTAGGGTTAAGTTTCATGACTAATAAACTGCCTTTTTTAAAAAAAATTGCTCGTTTCCCTATGTGTTTACATCGAAATAATTTTTAATATTGTTTGTTCGCTGGTCTTATTAAATTTTCAGTTATGTGGTATTCACGGCTGTAGGTATTATTTTTTTCTCTAGTCCGGCAACATCAGACGCAACGTCAGAGATCAAAAGGTTTGACTGAAAAGTTTGGTCTGTTGTTGGATACGACAAGCTATCTCGCTTCGCTTGTGATTTTCGGGTGTAATTTCTTTTACTTATTTAAATGTTTGGGAAAATCTTTGCGTCCTTACAGATCTTTTCCCAACTCACAACCCCTTTATTCCCCAGTTAAATATGTTTTTTTAATATATCTATACTTACGGTTACAGTTATTCTCTTTCAAATTCTGTGCTCGCAAATAAAAGCTAGCCTGTTTATGACTTGCGGGGAAAAACAAAACAAAACAAGAACTTTCGTTGTTTTTGTTCATTTACAAAAACATAATAGTGTAGCTGCTCGTGGTGGGTTTCTACTGATTAGTTCATACCCGTATGTTTTCTTCTAAGGGGCTGTTCACACTGTGTCCGTCAAGAGTCAGCGTTACTCGTATTGACATATTTGAAACCAATCCCAGACCTTAACAATTTCGTGGCTAATCGTTTGGAGGTTCGTAATTGGTTAAATATATTTCAACAAGAGTAACAACAAAACGCTGATAGACGAAATGTGAACAGCCCCTTAGGACCTGTTCACATAGAATTCGCCAGCGTAAATTTTTTTAACCAATCATATTCCAATCATTGACCCATTTAATCAATCAGCGTCAAAGGAATTTTTAACTTTGACGGATTCTATGTAAATAGGCCCTTACTCTGTTACAAAATTCTGACTTCCAAGTGCTAACTTAAGAACAGTACAGGCCTTAAGTTCAGTACAGGCCTTTGTGTTGGTTGTAGAAAGACCAGTTATGCATTTTATTTCTATTGTACGACATTGTACTCGTGCATTCGTTGTGCATCACATCATTGTGATGCATCATTAAGTATTGCTGATATGACCAGATAATGCCAGCATGTTCAGGTTAATTGTGGGAATGATACGCCTTTGTTAGCGTATTATCTCTTCTAAATGTGTCATCAGAAGGCGGCATTCCCGTTTTATCGTAAATTACCGACTTTTTCCGTAAATTACATAAATAATACGTAAATTACATAAAAAAATAACCGAATTTTTTTAAAAATCAAATTTATGTTTCCCTGCGTTGTATAGGTGTCCGTTCTTAACACAATGTTGGCCGGTCACCTGTTCTCATTTACAAACGCAGATGACCAGTAACGAGTTAACTCGTGTTTAGCGTGAAAGTTAATGAGCGTGACCGGCCATTAAAATTGTCGGTCAGTAATGTTTTTATTAAATTGTATTTATTTTTTCTCGTTTATTGGTAAAATAAGTCTTTCAGGATATATGCATGATCCTGCTTTAAAAACGTCAAAATATGGTTTCTTGTGGAGTTATACATATCTATGTTGACTGTGTCGAACGTAAGTGCGCGCCGCACAGTTTCAGCACTGCGTATGTTTGTAAAGGAAAAAATGTCTAAATACTGTTGCTTGTAGATACCTGCTTCTGAGTTCCAGTTGACCTCCTTCAGGCAATAAGGGGACCGGGACCAATCGTGAGCGAGGAAAGGCGAGACTCCACCCCTCCCTCTCTTACGCCGGAGAGCAAAGTTTTTGTACGCATCAGACCACTGTTAGTTCGGTGAGCGGGAGATGGGTGCGTGAGCTTGGCGTGTGAAAAATAATCATCTGTGTCTGGAGCCGTCTGTAGTGTAGTCTGCGTTTAAATATGAAAAGTGTATGGTGATATATGTGGATACGTTTTATGTGAATCAATCGTAATTTCTTGCTCCATTTTTTCTATTTTACGGATTTCATGGTTTTGGATTAAAATGAGCAACTTTCGTAAAACTGAATGTTTACTACATCTTAGAAAGGTAAGTTTTTAAAAAAATTTTAATTCTTTTTTTTTTTATCATAACCCTTGTTTCATAGCCATAAGATTTTCAAGTGCAATTAAATCTATCACGAATGTCTGTAGGAAATTTCGCACCTATAATCAATGTGAAATAATTTTTCAAATAAACAGTGAAACATTTATTGATCGGTATTTACGTTGAACTTGAGCTAATACTTCTACAACTATTAAGAGGTCATAGGCATTGTAATGAGTGAAAATTGACTAATTACAGATTAATGGATTCGTCAGTAATTCTCACTGTATTTTGCGGTCATGGGGGGAGTAGATGTGAGGGAGAAGAGTTTGATACAATTATTTATAGTATTTTGACTTTGTGTTATTAAAGGTACGATAGTTTTAAGTGTTCCCAAACATACTTTTGAAAATTTTATCTCGATTAAAAGTAATTAAAAATATTAAATTTTACCTTAAAATATTCTTTGCAAACCTCAGTATCCCCGTGATTGACAAAGAGTGGAACTTAAAAGGGAGTGATTTATGATATACATTGTATTGAAGCTGTATGTCTTTTAGAGTAGAATATAATTGATATGAAATGAACATGAGAAGAAACTTACGTTAAGCATGAAATTTCGTTATTAATTTAGATTTATTACATTTGATTCTTTGTAAAATTGAGCAAGTTTAATAATGTTTCTTTTTAAAGATTTAATTTTTTAAAAATTGCCTCTTTCTTGGAATAAAAACACTGTATTAATATTTTTTACGTCTGCGATTATGAACAAACTCTGCAATTTCAGAATATACAGTGTTTGTTACACTGTGTAACTTTTCCCATAAGAATTCAATACTGATTTATGGACGTACAATGTGCGAGTGTTTGTGTCCACCTTGCATGTATAGTCAACGCAAACGCATAAAACGCCCATAAATTTAATGTAATGGCGTATCGATGAAGATGTAATTAAAATTAATACCTTCGACGAGAACACACATGCAATTAATATCACTTAAACTACCCTTTGTGGCAGAACGCTGATATTAAATTTGCCTCACTCTTCATGGTGAATATTGGTTTGCATCAGTAGAATATAAATCTCAAGGTCAGTTATAAACGAATTTAAAAGCGGTGTTAAGATATCCTTTTAAACTGTGTTGTATTTTCTTAATAGAATATTATGACGCTGTAGAAGAGTAATTATATAGGTATCGAGACTGTTCTGGCATACCTGGCCAGTCATTTTTCAAGGGCATAGAATTTTGATCGTCATCTGGTCATGTAGAGGAGAACACCATAAAATGTTTCACATCCCTTACTCAGTAGAGTTCCTAACTAGTACGTTGGTCTATTCTCCTATCCCCCTAGGTGCAACTTTACTATATGTTGTTGGTCGAGCAGGAGGTTTACCCATTTTCTGTTTAGTGTGTTTGGGGGAGGGGGGGGGAGAGTTTTCCTCCCACGGGGTAGAGTAACCGGTGCCCTTTGTGTATGATCACAAAAGATGTAAAATGTAGCTAGAATCAATTGTGCAGCTTTGTCCTTTGCATGCTCATCGTTATTCGAAAGTGTAAGTGCAATAAAGTTCTTTCTGTTTTGACTGTTGATATAAAGGAATGAGTAAATTGCATCAGCATTTGATTTGTGTCCTTCGACAAAAATATACCGTGGCGTAATCACGGTGGCCGGTTGGATTTGTCAAACCAGGAGCCTAAAATCCCATAGAAAAAAAGTTGTTTAAAAGGGAATTTTTATCCCCCTCCTTCGCACACTAGGAACAAACATTTCGCCTCCAGAAAGGGGAGACTCCTGGAAACGGATTCTTGTCGCGCCACTGAGAACAGATGAAGGACGTTGGTAGTTTATATAAGTAATAGGTTGTTAGTATGTTTAAGATACGTAAGAGTGTCGCTGAGGGCATCACTGATGATGTCAGTCATTGCCCTGAAATCCCGAGTATCGTGTTTATTTTTAATTATGTATCCATACAAAGGAAGTTGTTTTATGTGTGTAGCTGTGAATGCCTGAATGCACCGACTTGTCGTTTTTGGTATTTTTCATTAAGTTTGCGTACTTGCAAAAAGTCGTCATCAAAGTCTAAATGTTCACGAAAACCTTTCTAAGTAGTTGTTGAAAATCGGAATTTTCATCGAGGGATTAGAAAGCTCTTTGTTATTTGTTTAAGAATATAGCGTTTTTTTTTTTTTTTTTTACTACCACCCTCGAAATTTCAATGGTCTGCTTTCTTTGTCAAATAAAACACCATCTGTGTTTTTGTTGTCATACTGCTATGTCTGCCAGAAATTGACGAGAATGTATTGAAATATCGTTGATGCGCACAGACACGTTTTATAATTTATCTTAATAATCGCATCATAATTAGAATTTTTAAGTCATTTATCATTGATAGAATTTTTAACGAAGTCTTTCAAAAAAGTTGAAAAATAACTCTTCCAAAAGTTTTTATTTTTTAAAATATGGTGGAATTCTTTTGCTCAGTCTCGTTCAGTTCATCTTTTTCAATAGAATGTATACAGAAAACTTAGAATTTCAAAATTCTGAAAACCCTTTAGGAACGACGTTTTTCTGTTGATTCCGTTTAAAGTTTTTTTCATCCATGAGTTCCTAGTCTTGGATTACGTAGTTTCCTCCGCTTAATTATAATTATAAGCTGAAATATCTGCTAATCCGCTCTGTATTGTTTTTCCCCCCTCGTTTGATTTCATTGATGATGGATTGTCTGGCATATAGAATTCTTGTGCTGATTCCATCATGTATGTTTAATATCAGTGCTAAAATCGTAGAATCCTGTGACTTCATGCTTTAATGTTTATTTTACTTTTCCTATTGTTCGCGCATGGAACCCGATATTAATGCCGTATTATAGCAATAGAGACGGATCGACAGATCAAAATCAGAGAATTGTTTTTTTCTTTAAAAAAAAATAAAAGATTTATCAGTTATTGCTGTTCGTTTTTGCAAGTACAACGCGAAGATGATGGATGACTCGGATGACGGTGACTAGCGTTCTCTGATAAGTGTGCTCTCCCATTTGCTCGGAGATAACGTGCCGGATTATATTCCGGCAAATCTGTAATGGCTCTACAATTGTTTCTTAATCACTATTTTATTACGGTTATCTTGTTTGAACTGTGTATATTCTTTGAAATCGTGGTCAGACAAATAACATAAACACGCGAGGGTCAGTTTTAATTATCCACCCAGGGGGACCACCTAGGTGGAAGACGGTTATAACAATACAGTTTTTTTTTTGTTTATTAAGCCAGATTTTGAGTGCTAACAATTGTGCTTCTCAAAGCGAGAGTTGAAGGAGTTAAAATTGCCGTTAAACGTTTTACTCATTCGCCAGTTTTATCACTTCAGTGAAATCAGTTGAAAGACAGATAGATTTAAAATTTTTTTTCTTTTCTTTCTCGAGCCATTAGAGGGAGCGAAATCCTCATCTGAAACTCACTGCTTACATTCAGCAATTTGTCATACAGATCAAGAAGTTCCCCGACTTAAAAAGCTCGCGGACCCTTTTCATGTTAGAAATTTTTCTCAGTATTAATAGGGGGGGAGGGAGGCGGTTAACACATGCACATATAGAAAATATGCATAGCAGTCTGAAAGATATAACGTTCTTTAGCACAGGCTCTTAAAATACAGAATAAAAATTAAGATTAGCTGCTTGTTTACGGACTCATTAGTATATAGCTCTTCATCAGGTCTTGGAGCATCTGAGGTAATTGCGCCACAAATGCATTTGAGAATTGTCTTTAGAGACAATCACATATAACACTCTAGGACAGGGTGGGGAACTTTTTTTTGTCAGAAGGCCACATCAGTAAAAAAAAAAATTCATAGGGCCGCACCAAAAAATTATGTAATAAATTAATATATATATATATTTCTAAATTTCATAAAATGCATAACTTATAAATATAAAAACGAAATCTTTTTTGATTTTTATTTGCAAAAAAAGGAATAGAAACAAAAAATAATTAGTACCAAATATTTTATTGTTATTTTATCCTGTTTTGTGTTTATTTTCTAGAAGATACCTTCTTTATATTTGGTACCAATTTAGATGTACGTAATTTTAGCTGATCTTCCAAATGTATATCTGTTAACTATGATCTCAAAGAATTTTTTATTTGATCTAGAAAAAAATGGGGATTCACAACGATATGTTGAGCCAAAGCATGTAAGCATCTTACGAGCATGATCACGAAGATCGGGATAATCAACAGCATACTTCCAAATTTCAAAAGGATCTTTTTAATTTAATTTATTTTTTATTAAACAACGAAACTATTATCTGTTGAAAGTTCTATTAACTCCATTTGTAGATTTACTGGAGCATCTGAAATTTCTGCAAGGTGTGGTTGAAAAGCCAATCTTAATAGCCGTTCTTTTGACAATTCTTAATATCTTTTAAGGTTTACTATATACACATTATCATTCCTACATAAAATAAAACTATTAATGTGAAATATACCAATAATCGGATTTTTAAATTGCAGTAAATTATAATGTCAAAAGTTAAATAGGGCCGCACACAAAATTGCAAAGGGCCGCATTTGGCCCCTGGACCGCACTTTCCCCATCCCTGCTCTAGGGCCTAACGGAGAACTGTATTAATGAGTTTCGAAAATAGCTGCCAATCTTAATTTTTACCGTGTATTTCAAGGAGCTGTGTGTTCCACGAGTACCATGTTTCAAAGATATAATATTCATTTGCTTCCTCTTAATTACATTTTTCATTCCTTTATGTAAAACAGTGACGTAGCGAGCATAACTGGCGCCCGGGGCACGATACCTTTCTGGCGCCCCGCCCCCCGAAAAAGTAATATAATATATAGAATTAGTTATTTTGGGACCATTTGTAGTCCCTCTGCGAGTGGCGCCCGGGGCATGATAGACCCCATTGCCCCCCCCCCCCCCTCTCGCTACGCCACTGAAGTAAAATATATAATCATAATTCTATTCCCGATCGAAACTGATACGTCCAAAAACATCGCGTTAAAAAACTTCTTTGGGTTACTGATAAAAAAAAATATTGTTAAAACAAAGGATTATAGATGAAAAGGAACGTCTTTTTTTTATTTGACTGACATTCAAATCCACCTGGTAAACTTCTTGGAATGCTGTATGCATTGAATAAATCTGCCATTTGACCGTGGGGCATCTTTTTCAGTTTTCTGGAATATCTGTTTCAGTCGACCTTCCCTAAAGACTGTCTCCGAACATCTCATTACCTTACGCGGCCCTGAGGCAGGATGTTTTCCTCCGAAGTACAAGCGAACGGAACTTGCCGGCTCTGTCCTGTGACGGTTACTTTCCCTCCAGTTGTGTAATGGCGGGTCATTATTTATCACTTTTCTGCGACCGCAATGTTTACCTGGAGCGTTACCTATTCATCTTCCCCTCCCATTTCCATAAACCACAACTTAAAATTGTTGGTCCTCTTTATGAACTGTCAAGCCGCAAAAATTTAAGAACAGTTCTGAGGAATTAGTCGCCTATGAGGCACTTCCTCTCTGGGGAAAAAAAAAAAAGAAAATTCAGTTCAGTCTCTCCGATGGGGGTCGATGCATAAGTGGCGGTATTCTTCGAAAAGAGAAGCAAAATACCAACTGCAGACTTTCATACAGCCACCATTTTACCTTCGTTTATTGTTTGAAGTTGAAATGTTAGAGAAAACGACTGAATTGAATACATACATATACAGTGGTGCCTTGACTTACGAGTTTAATTCGGTCCGTGACGGAGCTCGTAACTCGAATTACTCGTATGTCAAATCAATTTTCTCCTTTAAAATGAATTGAAATGCCATTAATCCCCCCCCCCCCCCCCCACACACACACAATTTTTTGTTACATGTTTTTAAGTCAGAAAATATATTTATAAATAACATTCATTATATAAAAACACAATGCAATAAACTGGTTTTATTAAGTATAATGTACAGCATTTACTGTACTTATGCTGACGGAGGTGGAGGAGAAAGGCTGAACTGAAGAATTGAATCTTATTCGCGGATTTTTGCCCTTTTCGCCACGCTTTCCCTACTTCCATCTGCAGGGGTTTTCGATAAAAACTTGTCCGATGAGATCTGTTTCATCCTCTCCACCCCCCACCCCCCTTCTAGAATGTTTTTGAAATGAGAGGTTGGACGTTGTTCGGTTTCGGAGGGCGACTCAAGTGTCATAGTTGTTGAGAATTAATATATCGGTTTAAGACTGGAAAGTAGTCTTAGAATAATATGTGTATAATTCTATAATAATTGTATATAAAGGTTTGTAAATATTATCTGTTTCTTGTGTGCTCATTTGACGAGAACGATACATGGCGTTAGCAGCGCAAACTAGTGGTGGGGTATCTGACCAGGCTCGTAACCCGAATTTAAGCTCAACTCAAGGCGAAAAATCGAAAGATTGACTGCTCGTATATACTAAAAAGTATGTTGGGACACTCGTAAGTCGAGGTACCACAGTTAAGCCTTTTTTTCCCCCTTTCTTAATATTTTTTTTTTTTTTTTTTTTTTTTTATCCAATGCGGAGGCACTTGTATTTCAAACACATTGGCCCTTACTACGCCGCAGTTTTACTGTCCATTTTATTGTGGGGGCACCATATAGGCGGACAGCATTACCCCCTATGAAGGGACGACACGAACGGAGGCATTTTTCGTGGCGCAACGCTGGGACTCGATCTGAGCACCCTCAGCACCGAAAACCAGCGCGCTGTACCACTGGGCCGCCACAAGCCCCCCTTTCTTAATATATATGAGGCAAATTTTATCTGGATATAATCAAGGTAGATTTTAACTTTTGTTTTATGGCATTAGAATTAACGGATAAAACTAGTCTTCGGGTCCATCTCCAAGTACTGCAAAATCATTAAAATTCAGTCTGCGAAGTTAACTTGTGGAGTCAGCAAAATGTATGCAGTTGTGTCTCCGTAAAATAAACTTCAATTAAAAGAACTTTTCTGCACTACTCGAAACAGCATTTACATACGAGTAATTGTTGCTGAAAATATTTTATTTATATATCATTTTTTTTCAATTTAGCAACATTCGATATGAATCGACGGGGATTACAGTGAAAGTTTTAAGAGTGGAATAATCCAATCTCTACTACTCATGTTAGAAAGATTTATACGACCAAAACGCTTTTTATGAGAAAATTACAGAGCAGAACTACTGATTTTATTTCCCTTGTTTTCTAATATATGCTTTTAAATTTCCTAAAAAGCCTTTTAATTGCAAATTTTTCTTTGATGTACTTTATTTCTTGGCAGTTTCTTTTCGGTTTTTACGTGTATTCAAGAAATGTCTATCGTGCATTTTACTAATTTTAAATATTTTGCGTAATGTCTGCGAATTTATCAATGTTGTCTCGTTAGATATAATATAGCATATGTGCCTGCAACAAACTTATGTCAAATTACTCGTACGTCAAATTAGAATACTTTAGTATACTGCGGTATTTTAGTTTCTTTACAGCCTTTTTAATTTTATTGATTATTTGTATTTTACAACTCAAGTTTATATCTATTAATCGAATTTTCTTCATAACGAAATCTTTTTACTGAAACGAAATGGAAATTCGTTAAACAGAGACTCCACTGTGTAGCCAATCTATTCTAGCCATAATTTTATTTCGCTCGCAGTTTCCATGCTTTCGAATACGCTTTAAAAGTTCTGCCCTACAGTTACTGAAAATATAAAAGTTTATTGCGAAACAGATTTATGTGAGAAAATTTTGAAAGTCTTACACCGTCACCACACAATGAATGTTCAGTGAAATGTGTATGGATATTTTTTGAATATCAGCTGAAATTTCTGTGTATTCTTGGAGGGTTCTGGTAATGTTTTCAGAGTTGCCGTGAGATCAAAGAGAACAATTTGAACGGTCAAGCAGTTTGAGCATGATGGGAGTTGAAGTATGTTGAGAGCCTTACAATTAGATTTTGTTTCTGGAAAGAAAATAGTAAACGAATATTTATATGAAAGTTAGTGTAACGATTGATAACATAGACGTTTGCAATACAGTCGAACCCCGTTATAGCGAACCCGGTATATAACGAACTCACGGATATAACGAACGAAAATTTTGGTGCCGCCGTTTTCCCATTGTACGTAATTTTATTAGTATTGTCAGTTTAATGTAATCGATTTTAGTCGATTTAATTCATTATCATTTTTAATAGATTTTATAATTTTTTAAATACACCATTATTGAATAGACGTTGCAACTAATAAGTTATACATTTTGTGAACTCTAGCATTTTTCTTAACGGTTCTGATAAAGCGAACAAAACCTTTGGGCCCCTGAAGTTCGTTATGACGGAGTTCGGCTGTAATTGTAGGAAAATCTCTTTTTGCTTTTGGAATTTAAAGTTTTTATGTCGAAAAGAACTTTTTTGTCCTTAAAATTGTAAAGAAAACGCATTTTTATTCTAGCACCAAAAAAAAAAAGCTTTTGCTTTGTTTCCCATTGAGAAAACTTTGTTGTATCGTGGACACAGAAAAAAAAGCCTCGTGTGCACAACTAACCGCTCTTTTTTGAAAAAAGAAACGAAATTCTTTTCGGCGAGATCGTTTTCGCTTTATTTTTGCCGGCTTGTTAACGGAATCCAGCCTTGAAAGCAGGTAGTTCTACACTCCGTGTATTTGTGTGCTTACTCAGCCATGGCCGTAAGAGAATGCAGCGGTGTGGAACTTGGTATATAAATTTATAGGCCCGTTAGACTGGCATTGTTCTCTAGATTCATATTTTCGGAGGAAAACTGCCGCTTCCGAAAAAACCCGGTATTTTGCACAAAGTGCTCATTTTTATTTTTTCGCTACATGTCGCGGTTGTCATGAAACAAAGTGCACTGGGGCTTGTCGATAACAACTAGCCTGGGTGGTACAGCTTGTGAGGTTTCCCTGCAGATGGCGAAAGACATGTGCTTGTGGTGATGTTCGGATTTTAGATCAGGAACGTTTTTGCAGAAAACATCGTTTTTTGACGCGTTCGTGTATTTCAATTACAGTTCGTGGTATCCAGCTGCGCAGGGAGGTGACATCAGACGAGGTAGTGGTCACAAAAGAATGTTTTGGATCGTTGCTAACAGTGGGAACGAGATCGGAAAACATTCTAATAAGATAAGCATTAGACGTAGTTAACTTGGTTAGTGGAAGATTAGTACAATTGTAGCCATCTAATGGAACTTGGGGAACTCTAGCATCTTGTCTTACCTTTGAAACTATGGCATCACAGGGTGACAGTAGAATGCGAAGGAAAGCTTTACGTATTTTTCAAGCTAACATTCTTATTCTGATAGTAGAGGTAAGGGGCTGAGGGGAAATGTTTGTTTTGTTGCATTAACACGCTTGTGAAGGTGAAAACATTTTTACATCGAGGCGAGCTGCAAATTAATCAGCACTCAAAATGTGTAACTTATATCCTTTGCATAGTAATCTTTTTTTTTCAATCGGGTGTTACAATTTTCTTGTATACCAAAGATGACCCTTGGTAATTTTCTGAGTTTTACTCTTTCCGGAGCCTCGTTTTTTTTCCCTATTTTTCCCGGGGGAGGGGGGATTTATTTCAGTTGTCCAATAATTGCTTCCAAACCAGTTAATTATTAGCTTGTTTTAAAGAGCCTCTTAAATGGAAAAATCCTTTGTAAGAAACGATTTTAAGGTACCTATTTGGTGTCTCTCAAGCACGCGTTCTTTTACCTGAAAAGTAAAACAGTGTCCATAAGTTTTATATACGTATATAACCATTATATACGTATGTATCTCTCTCTCTCTCTGAGGAGGAGGAGGGGACGTGTGTGTGTATATATATATACACACACACACACATATACATACACACACAGGTGGTTATCAAAATAATGGAAACACCGAGAAACATCGTGAAAACCTTTATTAATACGGCGCAGGATCACCTTTGTTATGTAATACCACCTGATTCACCTTTGAATTAGATTATACAAGTCATGAATAGTGGTTAAGAATGTATTATACCATTCTTCAGGGAAAAATCATGAAAGTTCCTGAAGAGATGCTGTGGTGATATCGATACCTGACTCTATCCGTTTATACAGATCACAGTGGTTGGATGATATATAGTCGGGACTGTACAGGACAAGATAAGATATTCGACTTCTTTTTCGTGCTCTTCAAACCAATACTACCTCCCTATACATACAAGATTTAGTTGTATGTATAGGGGGATTACCATCCTGGAGAACGCCATCTCCTGCAAGAAACAATGTTTGCACCATAGGATAGACTAGTGAGCTAAAATTTTGACCATAGTCCTTCCCATTCAATCTCCCTTTTAGGATTACAATAGGACTTGAAGAAAACCATGAGATGCCATCCCAAACCCTGATAGATCTACCTCCATGATTGACAGTTGAGATGACACAGCCAGAATCTTTCGCTTGTGTAGGTGTTTTCTAGACATATGCACGTCCTGTTGCGAGGAACGACGTGAACAATGATTCGCCGGACCAAATGCCGTTTTTCGAGATATTACTCGACCAGGATTTGCGCTCGTGGCACCATTGTGGACGATATTTTGTATTGGCATCTATAACAAGTGGCTTGGGAATAGCTACTCTTCCGTAAGGGCTTTGTTTGTGAACTTCCCTTCTACGTCTAATGGTTGATACCGTAACATGCAGATGCAGATTGAGCTATTCGGTTTGGTTGCAATTGTTTTCTTTCTTCATGTCACAATCCGCTTCAATACCCCTTCCGTCTCTATACGCAGCTGTCCCTTTCGTCCACTATTCTGTTTGGCAAAGGATGTTTTTCCGTGCACTCTGTATGTTATCATGACTTTCGATACCATAGCTCGAAAAATACCCATTAGCCTGGGGGTTGCAGTAACAGATACTCCAATTTAAACGCGCTCCAACAATTTGCCCTTTTCACAAGGTCTGCAAGATTTGACATTTTACGATGTTCCCCTAATAGCACGATGCCCTTAGCTTCATTACTGTTACCTGATAGTAGAATAATAGGTACACTATATTATGTAAAAAAAATACCGATGGCCAGACTGGTTTTTTAAGGAATACGAAACACATTCAGAAACATCACTAATATTTATAGTTGTTTCCATTATTTTGATAACCACCTGTGTGTGTGTGTATATGAAATCGATTTCCTGAGAGACTTTATTTATCGATTTATAGATTATTATTTTATATAGCTTGGCAGCAGTGAAAACAAGGTTATAACTGTGAATCTCTTTATTATTTTACCTTACCAAGTAAAGATTAACCTGTAAAATTAAAAGAACTGGATTTAGCATTTGTAGTTGGTATAATATGAACCGAGAGAAAAAAAAAAGAATACTCCATAAAGTAGCTTTGAATGAACGGATTCCTTGATTCAACGAATATTTCTACCAGTTCCTTGCCATTCGTTGAACCGATATTCCTATACATTTGACATATAAATGGATAAAAAAAATTAAAACGATATTCTTTATTCTCTGTCGTATGATTGTCCAGTGTTTAGGACTGCCCCTTCGGAATCACTCTGGATGAAACCCTTGGATTGGTGTAGATGTTGTAGCTGTTCGGAATTGGTTTTAAACTGCGGGTCTCAGTTTAGTTTTAGTGATGCAAAAAATTATCGTAGAGCTCCATGGCCAAATGGCTAGGGCGCTGGCTTTCGGTACCAGAGTCCTTGGGTTCGAGCCCCACTGTTGGCATGGATGTTTGTAGCCGTTCGGAATCGGCTTTAAGCAGTAGGTCTCTGTCTAATTAGCCCTCGTGTAGCAAAAATTGACTATAGCGCTCCAAACCAAACCATTGCCGTGTGCTTCGAAGTCTGTAACACACGGCAAATATTCGCCCAGTACAACGGTATTGCTTCTGAGGCGATACTGCGCCCGGAAACAGAAAGTATTTTACTCTATCAATGAGAAAGGAGTTACCACTCCTTCATGGGCAATACTATTCTTGTGATCAACCCCTCATTCATCCCTACGTATTGTGCTAAGCGAATTTTGGTTGTGTACTACGAGTTTCTACATTTGACATATAAATAACGGGTATAATATATCGTGTACTACGCCCAGCTCTTCTGTGGACATTAAAATCTTCAGAACTGTTGATTGGTAGTGATGACTCAAATGAGGATCCGCAAAGTTCTGATGGTCTGCGAGATTGTACTGAATAAAAACATTTTCTCCATCACTTTGCAATTTTTCTGCAAGATAATTGCCGGCGTACATCTGGCAGTTATATTCTCTTTACTGGCTGTGAAGGATTGGAAGATAGCTAGCTCCTTCTTTCAAATATTCATCGTCACTCGGTTTCTCAACCCATTTGTATAAATCATTTCCTTCTATGTGACGGCAGCTGTATGAGATGGTACCCATCTCAAATTTGAAAGTCATCGGGGTGGATTCTATTCCATCTTCCCCCCCTCTCTCGCGTCCATTCTGTTTTAACAGAACGGTACACAAGGAAAGATGTGGGAGGGGGGTGTAGAGGCACTTTACAGAACGGATCCCCAAATATGTTTTTGATGTCAGCGGCCGGTGGGGTAGAGAAGGGGTGGAGGGGTGGGGGTAAAAAACAAAGTTAAAAGAAAAAATTGGAAAGCAAAGCGTTGTGAAAAAGATAGAAAGGAAGCCTTCAAAACAAACGCATGATAGCGTCTTTCCACTCTTGAAACATAATACCTCTTTACACGGAATATATCGACCGGATTTTTTCGGAGGGGCTGAGGGGTGTTGAAAGATTTTCCCGGCGTGGATAATGACCGTTGGAATGAAGACATTTTTTGGTCCTCCCCCGTTATTTAGACAGCTGGTCTAGTGTTTCTATGTTGCTTTCACCCTGAAGGGGAGAGGGATTTTTCTCCCCCTGTATTTGCTACCCGAGGGTCTCCGGAACATCGTTGATTGTTTCCTGTGTTTTTCACTTCGAAGGGGAAAAGTAGGCAATATGCTAGTTGTGTATAGGCTTGTTTGTAAATAAGAGGAATATTCACTCGCTTGAATTTCTCTTTTAATCGTATCGTACGGTGTTTATGAACTCGTGAAAACTGATGTTTTTTATCATGGATTGTTAACCTTAAAACAATGTATGGAGAAATTTTTAGTCTTATGTATACGTAGAATTAAGTCTTGTGTATTTAAAGATAAATATAGCAATATAATATGTAGCTTACAATACCTGCTGAAATTGTAATGATGTTTGACTCCATAACTATTGTTTTTTAAAACCTAGTATTAAAATAAGGGATATTCTAAAAAATTGTTTGGTTGAAGAACCTGAGAAGAATATGTATTATTGTATGTATCACAACACTTAAAAAAATTTAAATTATGAACTGAGAGAAAACGTGGCTTGTACGGTTGTGTGATCATTCTATTCTGTATGACTTTGTTTTAAAAGAAAGAAAAAAAAATTAAATGTATTATGGTGATATTAGCTTAATCCTCTTATCCTCCCTCTGACGTTTCAGTCGAGCGGAAAGTTTCTGTGAATTAACTAACCTTAACTTAGATAATCTCATGAAATAAGTCCAAAAGATTTCGCATAAAATAAGTCCAATTCATTTGACGTCAAAGTGAAGCAATTACTACTTATTATTTTTTCAGATATTCGCTTCATTATGTAAAATTAACGACTTTTCGATCGGCACCATTTCTTTGGATCAGTTTGTAATTGGTGTACTCTTTCCTTTTATCTCTGACGAGTTCCCTTTTTTGAGGGAGGGGTTGAGTCGGATTTATCGAACTTATACAGATAGTTTGGTTCTTCTCTTTCCTTGTTAACAATACCCTTGGTATTTTATTCTTCGTGGTTAATTTTTATGTATCCCTTTGACTTTTTTCTTTCTTTCTTTTTTCGAAAGCACAGATTCAATAGTCTGAAATGTTAACAGCGCGTTATTTGTTCGAAAGTGAAGCTTTTGATTGGGGTGATTAGTAATTTCGAGGTTAAGTGAGTACAGCCGAACCCCGTTATAACGAACTTCAAGGGACCAAAGTTTTTGTTCACTTTATCCGGTGGTTTTCTCTTTCCGAATCGTTAAGTAAAATGCTAGAGTTCACAAAATTTATAACTTATTAGTTGCAACGTGTATTCAACAATGGTGTATTAAAAAAATAAAATCTATTAAAAATATAAGTAATGAATTAAATCGACTAAAATCGATTACATTAAACTGACACAATACTAATTAAATTACGTATAATAGGAAAACGACGGGACCAAAATTTTCGCTCGTTATAACCATGTGTTCGTTATATACCGGGTTCGCTATAACGGGTTGAACTCTATATTATCCGTACATGTTATTCTTCGCACACATTAAAGGCCTAAACCTGTGTTCTTGCATTACCTTACCTTTGAGTTTTCCTTACATTTGATTTTTTTTAGAGTTCTATTCCAGGTCGTTGTCGATATGCAAACTTCTAAGTGGGCGTGTTTGAACCTGGGTTGATTAGCTTCCAGAAAATCCCTTGTAAAAAAAAAAAGCTGCAGCCTCTCTCAGGATACTAATCCCTGTTTAATAGGCAAATGGCATCGCGCCATCGCTTTCCTATTTTTTTCCCCTATACCCCAGCGATTGCATTTCTTCATCGCATTTTGCTCATTATCAGGGATTTCGAATCATCCCAGTCCATAAATAATTGCTGGATTAGAGTTCAAGACCATACTTGCTCGTGTTTTCGGAGCAGTACAAATTGTTGTGCGATAGCATATGTTTCGATGTGCTTCGCGAAATACCTTGGTAAAATATTATTCCTTCAGACTGAACAGTAACTCATCATATAAGGCGATTTTATCTCTCTCTCTTTTTTTTTTACAAATTTTGTCGAGGGATGTTTTTCTTTAGTGTACTTAAATATATAATGAATACTTCCTAGACTTTCCCAGACCGCTCTTTAAACGCGATATGAACTTTCAGGTATAAATATTTATTTCCCCGAAGCCCTAAAAAGAAGTCATAAGTTTAGATCCCTTCCATTTAAGGAACGTTGCAGAAATTCGACTGTATAAGGTAAACTGATTCATAACTTTCTCCTTCAGGATGATAATTGAAAATAATAGATCAAATTTTTATCGCGGTTTGGAAGCATACGTGATCCAGCGAACGAATTGTCTGGTCAGGAAAATCAATATTCAACAGGCAACGTAAATACTTTGAGTAAATTGTTTTCGTATTCGTGCACTGGAATTTAACTGGAACTCGTGAGGAACTTTTAATTTTTTAATTTCACGATGCAAATGTACGATTGGAGAGGGACTAATAAACGTAATCCCTTTTCGACCCATATAACATAGCGGCGATTGTCTGTATTGATGAGTCATTAATGTCCGTAAAGACACGCTATCTGATGCGGTCTGGTCTGAATAGTCTGGCACTAGTCGTTAACTATACCCTTACGTTGTAGATTTAAACAGCTTTCATTTGCAGTTTATATATCTGCTTTCAAAGTATAGTTTTTCGGTATGCTGAGGCAAATGACTGGCAAATAGACTGATTGTTAGTAAGATCCGGGTCTTGTACGTAGATTAATAAGCTGAAGAGGCTCTCCTCATCTCGTGAGATTAATTTACAGTGGATCCCCGTTGTTGTTGTTGTTGTTGCTGATCCTAGTCACCCAGCAGAGCTAGATTAGGTCCATGATGCCTTCCCATGTTGACCTTGCCGATAACGAGATTGCTGGTACCCTGGCAAAAAGAGGTGCTCACGAGTCTATGGATATGCCGGCGCCTCTGACATATACTGAACTGTATTCTAATCCTAACTGTCTTGTACGGTCTGCATTTGCCATCCCCACCGAGCACCATTGGTACGAGGGTAATCGCCCCGGTGGTTCTCGGTACCTCCGGTGCAACAGACAGGAGCAAACTACAATAACCCGCTTTTGTAGTGGTCAGCTCAGAACATTGACTTATACCGACAAGGAGAAAGTGTTTCCAACTTGTACCAAATGTTCCAAACGCCAAGCTATTCCGGATCATATCCTAGTGTGCTTGGGACTTGAAACGGAAGATCTTCTGGGGCGGCCATTGTTGGTCATTGACTTCTTGAGTGTGTGGTATCATGGACCTAATCTAGCTCTGCTGGGTGACAGGGATCAGAAACAACAACACAACGTAGATTAATATTCATAGCCAATGCATTCATATTAAAGCGTTTGTTGTTTATTATTTCAAATTAAAAAATTTACTGGTGGAAAATTAAACTAACACATTGAATTTAGAATTCAAAGGTTGTTTTAACTAGTTCAAGTCGTCATCTGTGAGGGTCTCCTCCTGCGCACGAAGGGATGCGTAGAAACAAACCGAAGAATTCATTGGGCTGAAAAATGTGGGTAGTTTTCAAACATTGTTCATGTTATCCAGTGTGGCACCGCATAGCGCTGGTTCGGAAAAGATCGAAATATAATATTCAGTATGTGGTTGTTGCTGAATGAGCAACGTTTTCTCACCTTGGAAAGAAGGAAATTGTGCCTAATTCTCTTATTATAGCGCCAGATCATCGATTTAATAAATTAAAATTGTGTGATGCTTTGGTAGACATCATATGGTGTGGTGGTGCAATGGCACGGCACACCTGCCTGGAATAGTGCAGCCCATAGATGTCGTCATGCTCCATATTTGTCATTTCAATAGAAATCTAAGCGTATTACATGGAATACGACGTAAGCTAATCTGCCTTGAAAGCTCGCTGACGTCTTCATTTTTTAATGAAGAGATGTAAGATAATAAGACTGGATTTAAAGACAGAACTTCTAAATCTTCTCAAAGTTAAATATCATCGCTCGGTTTGAATTTCAAAGTTAAGTGTTTTCTTTATGCTGGATCATGATTTTCACTAATATATTTTTTACAACAATATGGAGTTTCAATATGAAGATGTAAGGGAACACTCTAAGAAAATAAAATCGCCATTTGATTCCTAGCAAAGGTCTTATCCGGTTTGAGAAGTCACGTTAGAAAAAATGAATTTGTACCGTTGGAACTACTTGATTCTTTAAAATACTTTTTTCCTTTCCCTCTTCGCTCTAAAAAGGAGTTTTTAGACCGGGCACCTTTTAGCTCTACCAAATGCCCTGGAGATTTTTGCCTCTTACAAACTGCATTACAGAGGGTAGAAAACGTGACTGGAGTTCGTATATTGCGCCTCACCGCTTACGCTACTGTAAACGCAATATAACTGCAGCTTTGGCTTGATTTGTTCGAAATTCCGAAAGACTACAGGGAAGGAGTTTACAATGTCTACTGAAAATGCGCTGCATTTCGATTTAGCTGTGAAGAGGAAGTTTAGGAAAGTCGCTTTGCTGAAAGGCACCTAAACGATGTAATTGCGAGATCTAGATGTGGTGTTTGTCGGGAATGTAGGATGAGGTGTACAAATGTGTGAAAGGCAGACCTGCGTAGACGCGAGCTAAACTTTTCCTTCGATACGCACAGGGAACACAAAGTCATCTCAGCCGGTAAAGGAAACGGAGTTTTTTTATATTTTTTATGCAGCTTTGCTGAAAGACATGGGACCAAAAGGAAAGGAAGATTCCTTCGTTTTGGACGGAAGATAAGGAGAAAACCAGAATTCATTTTTAATCGAAAAGCCTTGCAATTAATTGAATGATAGAAGCGGGTCCTATCTAATGAAATTGTAAAAACGAGACCAGCGTTTTATATTTATAAATGTTCGTACAACCTAACTCGAGAAAATGGTTAAAAGTGATGTTTGAATTCGAATTGGCGGTGGATAAACGTGACCAGTACGAAATGCTCCAAAATCTGAATTTTTGAGCACTTAACATAATATCACTGGAACATTCCTCACTTGATTGTTTCTGTTGGCGCTTGTTGTTTGTCAACCACATTATCAGTGACAATATAAGTGCCAATTGTAATGTAATGACATGGTGAGAATGTAAATTTAAATTTAAGAAAAATACATCAATTTTATTCAGGCTTAAATTTGGGTGAATAGCTGTAACTTAGCTCGTTAAGGAATTAAAATTTAAGTACGACCACTTTTCATGTAAGCCACCATTATCTAACGTTCTCCAATAATCCGAGGACAAGTTCTCGACTATTGATGCAATGAGATTTATCGTTGCAAAATAAACGAAAGAAAAAAAAATAAATAAAAGATTTGCATGAATAAGGATTTAAAGTGCAAAATTAAAATAAATGTTTTCTAAACATTAAATTAGTATTTTCCCTGGCTTATTATCTCTTTACAGGTGGCAGCTATTCCATAATATTGAAACGAAAATCCCATACATTTAAAAAAAAAATTTCTAGAGTAACGAGACACGCAAAGACACGTGTAAACGCCGGCTTAGAAGGGAGAGTATATGTTTGATATTAAAAACTGCCCTTTTTAAAAGCCTCGACAAATCCATTACTCACTGCAACAGGAGCTTCTTGGATCTCCGGAATAATGAGAAGAATTGAAAGGGTCGATTTAGAAGAGAAGATCGCGACATTTTGCCCATCAACGGGGGATTTGCGCCATTAACACGGATTTCCCGCTCTTTTAATTGGGACTTACTGCCTGCTGCACGACGAACATTCTGACGGCTTGTCAACTGTTGGTTGTTAACGCAGGATGGCACAAAATTTAGAAATAAGTACGCACAACATAGTAACCTGGCTGTTTTCATGGGAGACCGACATGGAAGTTTAGATTCACAGGCTGTTTTTTAGGTTGCAACGGTTTTTTTTTAATACCTGTGTTATAGTCTGAGTTAAAATTTAGTCTGTCCTCCTGTCATAAAAGTAGAAAATTACTGATCCCTTTCCCTGTATCATATACACGTATATACCTGTACACTTTTGTAGGAGACAGTCTTTAGTGTTATGATGAAATGATGTATTATTTAAGGGGACTGTACAAGAAATTAGAGAAAGGTTCATGTTTATATATATATATATATATATATATATATATATATATATATATATATATATATAGTCTATTCTGGTTAATTGGACCACCGGTTAATCGGACCAGCCGGTTATTAGGACCAAAATGATCGCTTCCCGATGTGGTCCGATTAACCGGAAAGGACTGTGTGTGTGTATGTGTATATATATATATATATATATATATATATATATATATATATATATATATATATATATATATATATATATATATATATATATATATATATATATATATAAAATATACGGTGCCCGGTATAACGGGATAAGTCAAAAACAGTGATTTAAATAATCCAATTTATTGACTTTTATACCAATCTTAGAAATATAATTTCGACTTGAGTCTTTTGTACAAAGAAATGTACTTTTGTATACAAATTGACAGACTTAAGCCTTTTATACAAGTCAAAAAATTTTCTTTTATCAATGCTAACAAAGATCTAAAAATCACTCTTTTTTTTTTTTACTTAAACCCTTTACACCGCCCCCCCCCCCACACACACACACACGTACGTGTGTGTGTTTTCTTTTTTTTATATATATATATATAAGTGGAAGAATTTCAAACATTTAAATAACTTTATATAAAGTTAATTTGTTTAGCTGCGCGCTAAACGTATTTGTCCAGTGTTGAAAGCAGTTGGAGTATAGTTCGTGAAGATTTCTTATATTTTAACACATACCATGAACAGTTTCTCCGTCTTAAACCATACTCTAAAGCTTGAAAATTATGCGCTTAAAGTTATTTAAATGTTTAAGATACTTTCACTTTATGTATATATTTGATCTTCTCTCATCTCTTGTGGTCTCTTCCATTAGTATTACCAACGTCCATTTTTATCCATGCTATACGGCAAGCTCCTCTCTTCACTTGTCCTCGTAACCTCTCCTGTGGGAGATTAAAATTCACATGGCGTTAAACTTGACCAGCTTTTTGAAGATGAAATGGCAACATTGTCTCCTATCTAATGAGTGTTATTTGGTTCTTATTTAAAATTATGGATGCAAACTCCTTTGCATTTGATTAATGGTGTTTCGAGCGATTTATTATCTTCATGGAGGGGGAATCTCTCTTATGGCATAGAGTTCATGTTTTTAAAGTTCTTTTTCTTGTACATATCGATTTTGTATCCTGTGCACAACGTTGAGGGCGTCAGACAGAATTTCTAATCTAGCGTTTCTTGGTTGTGAGAACTTTTTAAGTTTTTAAGTCACATGTATAATATATATTCCCAGACCATGTCATTCTACTAGCTATATAAAGGCTCTTGTCTCGGAAAAAAAAATGAGTTGGAGATATAGCTGTACCCCAAGCCTTGGTCTCGAGGTTTTGGAAAATCACACCGTGCGAAAAGGGCGTCATCGTGACACATATTTGCAAAATCGATTATTGAATATTATTGCCGATTAAGAATATGCGTGATCATGACGTCATTTTCGCATGGTGAAATTTTCGTGGGACGAGACAAAGACCCATAGACCATTTTTATCTTCCTTGTAAAATCGGTTAACCCTGAACAATTTTATTGATTATCACAATCTGGCTTTTTTTACCCCTACGTGAACCTGTATAATTGTCTGAATATGCAACCTGGAAACCTAGTTTATGTAACAAAATCGCATTTAAAAGTTTTGTTAAATTTTTTGTAAAACCCTTGCCTTATACAGTATGTTCCAAATGTGATGAATTTTCATTTATGTGGAATTATTCATACATCTGACTGTATTTATAACTGTACTGACTGTATTAGTTATTTATATTTGATTTAACTTTTTTTTTCTTTCTTCTTCTAGGTATGAACTTTTTTTTTTCTATTATGAATTCCTTCTTTGGATGTGGAGTATGTCTGGTATATTATTTTCCATGTAAGTGTATTTTATATATTTTAAAATGCAACACATTTTAAAATTTTGAAATTTTCGCTGCGCAGTTTGAATTCGATTTCAAAAACATCGTGACATATTAATTTTTACTAATTACCGTCTTACTTTGAAATTCGAAACTGATTCATATTCTGAATGTATACCTAAACCTTTCCACTGCAGAACGAGAAATCCCCTTAAATATTTAAAATTTTCTCTTTAAACATACTAGGTTTAAAATATATAGACGTGAGATATAAAATGTTACTGTCATGTTTATTTTTTTTTTTGGTGTTTGATTTGAAATATGTATACATGATAAAACATAAGCATCCGAAGACGAGTTTTATGATTCCCTTCAAAATTCCTGTTTTCATGAGTTACATTTAACGTTTTTATTTGAGGGTATAAAAATTAATATCTTGAAATATATTTAAGTTTAGAGAATATATATATATATATATATATATATATATATATATATATATTATTAATGGTAGGCTGTTAGCTTCAAAGCTGTCCTCCGAAAATCAAAAAAAAAAAAAAAAAAAATTGGCGGTGGATTCTGATTGAGATTGTTGGATTATGCAGCAAATATTATGTAGCTTTATTTCTCCCAAGAAATTTAATGTTAAAGTATGTGGTTTTCTGTAAAAGTTTTTTTTTTCAATTGGTGAAAAATGACTCATAGTAGATAAGTCAGATTTAAAACTGACTCATATCTATAATGATAAGCGCTTAAATTAAAAATTATATGAAAATACTTTATTGGTATGTAAACACAAAGGATTCATACAATTAACGCCTGCTCTTTAGTTCCTATAATCGGTAATATGTCATTGAAAGTCGAGGTGGATCAGTGGGCTGAAAAAGGATCAAAATCACGTTAAATACGATCTATGAACACCTCCAGAAATCACAAAAATTGGTATATCGCATGAAAATCTATGCAAGAAACTGTACGATGTAAATACGTGGTGTTACATTAGTTGCTTCTTGTTGTTGTCACCAAGTATTTAGACTCTAATTGTAATTTCACTTTTCTCATGCATCCTCGAGTATTTTTGCCGTCTTTGGTTTTTGAAAAGATGCTTTTCGTCCCTGATCTGAGTCATGGTGTTGCATTATATTTGGTGGCTTTTCGCTATTCAGAAAAAATTCTAAGAATTTCAAATATTGCCACATTTTTATCACTGGCCTGGTGTCCTGCTAAGGCCATCGAATCCTCTGGTCACGTTCAGCCCTTTCCGTAATGTAGTTTGAAAAAAGGAATTAAATCTTCGGAATAACTAAACAGCCTAAGTCCCCGAACCTTTCTAGTTAAGTTCAATAAGTCGTCTTTCTGTAGCATTCTTAAAATCGTCCGTACCCAAAGGAGTTTTGGAAGTGTTTAGCCAGCATCACGTTCTATTTCTGACAGAGAATCTTAGAAAATGCGGCTCTAAATCCATTCGGGATCTGGCCATTCTTGAGGTGTTTTCTTAATTTGCTCTCCCTCTGTAAGTGTGTTCCGCTACTGTTTTATCCCGGTGGGGAATTTCGGAAATTATTTGGCGGGAAGAAAGTGTAGTGTTGTGTATCGATTTATAGAATTCTAGTACGCTCTCTCCTTTTTTTGTACTCGGAGATATTCTTGCATTCGTGGTATGGTTTCGTTGGCTTCGAGGTACTTGAACCCCTGGAAATGC
Source organism: Dolomedes plantarius (assembly GCA_907164885.2). NCBI lineage: Eukaryota > Metazoa > Arthropoda > Arachnida > Araneae > Dolomedidae > Dolomedes > Dolomedes plantarius. Next base: position 47,549,081 of record OU015496.1, read on the forward strand.
ATATTGATTTCTTTTGCCTTCGATCTTTTTTTCCTCGATTGTTTAAACTAAATATTTGGGACGTTTTCACATTTTTGTTTTAATATGTTTTAGAGATTAATTTCTTAAACCTTCCCTTGTTATGGCAGAATGGGCTTAGGATCTCCGCACTCCATTTTCGGTGACTTTTCGAAAACCCAATTCTGACGCATTTAAGATAAACTTTACTTGATGTAATGCCCCAAGACCCATGGAATTAAAAATGCGAAATAATTTCACTCATGGAGTTGCTATTTCGATTGTATGTTCACCAGTCTGGTTAAGCTGAAAGGGCCCCAAAGAGCTTGATATCTCTCCACAACTATGTCTCAAACATACGGTAAAGGGGCGCGGTGGCCCAGTTGGCAAGAGCAGCGGGCCAGTGATCTGAACGTCCCTGGTTCGATGCTCGTTGCAGCAAATCCACCGCCGTTTTCACTAATGGTGGCCGGGGCACGTAAAATAGGTCGTGGATGCAATGTCCTCCAAGTTCTCAAATTTACATCTGGAGGTGCGGGGTCAAGTGTTCCGGTCTCGTTACTTGAATCGGTTCAAAATTACGGGACTGGTCATTTAGTCAAGTCGGACTCCGACCCGTGTGGTGCTAATTCAAACAGGAGCCGCCCCTTTCAGCTCAATGTCCTATTAGGACCTGTTGAATGGAACCTCCACCAGGAAGCATTAGCAACAACAACACATACGATAAAGTAGTGTGAACTTTATTACTGGAATGTCTTATATAAAGTGAAAAATAGTATTTTATTACATATGGAGTAAAAAGATTGATTCATGGATTCGACGTTATTGTTAGCTGCAGATGTGTCGTGACACTTTGACATTTACATTCATCAAATATATTTGGCAGTGTTATACGATCTGCTGCACTTTAACGTTTTCCCCCAAGTAACTTCTTAGTTATGCTCATTTTTTAACTTAACAAATCCTAAACACGACTCTAAACCTGGGAGGGGAGAATACTGTTTAACGCGCGTACACTCGTCATGCGTTAATACCTTGATGTTATATGTACTCATTGATAGGTTTTTGTATGTATCTGATTTGGTTTTTGTAGTTTCTTGAATATTAAAAAAAGAGTAGATAATTTAGAACTGCTTAAAATTTTAATGCCCAGCTATAATTGGAATATATTACTGAGAGAGATATAGCACAAATAATGTAAATAATTCAACACGAAATAATACATATAAAGAAGGCATAGACAGCCGAACAAATTAACAGAAAACTACCCTAGTGTTGAAAATTTTTAACTTTTCAATAAAAGATTGCGCTGATGCAACAAAGCCTCATACTGAAAACAAATATAACTAAAAGAAAATAATTCAACTGAGAAAGATAATTACTAACAGGAATAATGCAGACAAAATAAACCGAAATCATGCACTTGGGCTCAACGCACCATAAATGCAAGATTCAGTAGCAGTAAAAGAACTTAACCATATAACGAGGCAACCGGCTGGTCTCTTCATCGGGAGGCCTAACCAAATCGGTTACCTCAAGGGGGAACTTTCTGAATAGGCTGCAGGTCTAACCAAACGATATTTCAAGGCCCCGAGATCCCCATTGAAACAGATAGTATTTGCTCACAATTTTTTGAGTAGGGTTATTAATTTCCTCTTAAAATTGAAAATTTATCGTAATCTCAAGTTGATGCTGGAACATGAATATGGCCAACTTAAATGGTCGCGTTGCTCATTTTGCTCCTAAATTATAATATTTTATAGTGATTATAAGATTGGGATCATTATAAAATATTAAGGTTTATCGTATGAAGCATAATCAGAGTATTGTAATCTACAGAGTGTTGAACCAGATTTTTTCGCAAGAATGACAATATAATTGCTTGCGTTTAATATATTACTAAAACCAGATCGCTACAAAATTTCAGGACAAACTGGCAGTGTTTTTTCTTTGTCCCCTGCATGAATTAATTTGCTCAGTGTTTGAGACTTAACCCAGAACACATGGCTTGCCATAATACCGTGAAAAACGTTTCATTTGCGTATATGATACGGGATGTCAGTGTTATTTCTTCATCCATGAAACATGCACCGCGTCTTAGTTGTCATTTAGAATATAATTAGAACGACGCAGCTGCTCATTATCAGGCAAAAAGAAAAATGTTCGTTTGGCCTCTTATAAGATTCGCGTGTAATATCAGAACAGACATCCTCCACACCCTACAAGATACATATATTTAGAAATACTATATTAATATTCCTTAATTATATCCATGAATAGCTTTTTACCTTCGGAATTACACGTATGTTGAGATCGCATGTTAGAGGATACTTAAACAACTTATTAGATATCAATTAGGCTAAATATTTTTTACTATTATTTGGCTTGAAGGAAGATCCATCTCCTTATAGTTTAATAGATTATGATATTCTTTTCTGTCTTTCGTTTTAGCTCCTCTTATTACAAATTAATGGGTAATAATAACGGGTAATGTCATATTACCGAAAAATTAGAAAAAATTGTTTTAGCGGATAGGGTTAGGTTGTTCCTTAGTCAGATCGGATGCCTTCTGTTTGTCTTCAATTAGCAATCGAATCATAGATTAGTAATCATAGCAATCAAATCATTGTTTAGTATTGTTATGTGACTCGGTTGCTATACACATTTAGTCGGTTTTTATGAACCCGTTCGTTTTGAACCCCCCCCCCCCCCCCAAAAAAAAAAAAAAGTGTACTTAAGAGTTGTAAAATATTGACTTAACTACGGATTAAAATTTTTTCAGGTAGATTGGTATATTTTTCTGAATAATTGACCGAAGAAAAAATGGGCTTTAAAATATTGTTCATAGGCAAATGTACTGAGTCGTAGGAAAATGTTTGTAAATCTATTGTAGATATGTATTTACGAACATTATCATATCATATGTTAAACACAAACATTATATCATATTATGTATATTATACCGAAGAAAGCACGCTAGAAGGTGTGTGTATACGTATATATATATATATATATATATATATATATATATATATATATATATATGGACACACACGTTTGGGGGTTAATTTTGGGGCTGATTTGTTTCGGCCAGTTTCATAAAAGGTGTCAAGATTGCTTGCAAAGTATTCTGATAACCTCTGAATTATACTGATCCATCCGTTGGTAAAAGCAAACCAAACATTATTGCAGGAGATCTTACAACAAAGTATGTCTAAAGCAGGTTCATTTAGCTTATGTTGTCATTATTTCGACACTTGCACGTATTTAAAATTTTCCATGTTATGTCTGTGCAACTGCATTTCTTTTTGAAAGGTCGCCGAGCACAGTTTAGGCGTTCACTACATCCATTTCAACGAAGCCCCATAAAGTGCCTTTAGTTTAGAATTTAATGATTACTTTACGTAAGTGCAGGAAGCGTCCTTTTCCTAGGACCTCTAATTCAGAAACGTGCCTTTCGAAAATTTCACATTAATGCTCTAGACTTGATGCTTCAGGAATAATTTATACACGCGCGTAAGTGCTAACTCCCTGGGATCTCATCATCTAACTGGTGGTCGATCATTAGAGCTTTAACTCTGTTTTAACGGTGATGTGTTGGAAAATTAGACACCGTTTCATTAACAGCTCGCTCTGGAAGAAAGAGAAAAAAAATGCATTCTTTTAAACTGAGGTATTTTGTTTTGTTAATGAGTTAAGCTTTTACAAATGTAAAATATATTCATCATAGTTAATGATGAAACGGGCTTGAGGAAGCCTTGAAACATGCTGGCTTTCGGCGTGAAGGGTGCTCGGATCGAATCCCGGCCCGCGCCATCAAAGCACCTCAGTGTCTAGGCCGGATATGGGCACGTTAAATCCGTAGACCGGAAAGTCCCTCTGTTAAGATCGGAGAGGGTGGGAGAATGTACGATCCCCCAGATGTCGCCTCTGGGATTGCTCGGTCAGAATTGAGGTTGCAACTAGCTAAGAGGGACTCCGACCCTTCTGGGGCTATTCAAACTGGAGCCGCACACTTCATCCCGTAGCCTATATGGACCTGGTCTAGAACTACGTTCCAGCCAGGGGTCATAAGAAGCAACAACAATAATAATGATGAAAAACATTCCCCCCCCCCCTATTTTATCTTATTCATCGTATGTATAATATATGTAAGTGAAAAGTTTGTGTGGTCAATGATGGATGAATGACAAGGCTCGCACAAATTTGTTATAAGCAAATGAAGAATACCGTGTGCTGGTCCCTTGTAAGCTCACTGAAAACTCAGCATCACAGATTTTGCAGCGAGGTGGCATGAGAAATTTGGATCCGAATATCTGCTGGAAAAGTTGCATTTGTTTGTGGATGCTGGGTTCGGGGACTCCTTTTAAATCTACCGCCTCCTAAAGAGTATTTGGATTTTCTCCTGCAAAGGTGGAAATAGCAGTACGTTTCTTAAATCGTAGCAAATCAACAAACAGTATTGAATAGTCTTTGAAAGTAAAAGTGAAATTTTTAGTTGACAGTTTGTTTGTGAACTCTTTTAAAAATTCTTTCAATTTTATCTCGTGATTTTATACTAAGAAAGTTTCTTTTTCTTAATGTTTTCACAACCAAATTCATAAAATCTGTATTCCTACGTATTCAAGCCCTTATTCATCCTGTTGTGTAACCTTAATCGCTTTCATTTTCATTGTTTCTTACACGAATAATCAAAATATTCTGATATATGTGGTTATTTTCCTAAAGGAGTTGGAACCCTGCTTTGCGTTTTGCAAAGATGCGTCCAAAATTGAGATGTAGAGATGAACGACTTCAGTGTCAGTTATCAAGAGTGGGAGATTAAAAATCATATCCGATGCCTATCGAATGTTTGAGATTGTCACGATGAAAAAGAGATGAGAAATAAATATTGCCTGCACTGTCTAGTGGACAATAGAAATTCTGTTGAGTTGGCTGGTGGCTCTAGATTTCTATACAAGATAGAAATTCCTATTTCTCGAATCCATCATTTTGGACAAATAATGATTTTAAATTTTGTACTGAGTACTACGTGACAAATTAACATCTGGGTTAAATTTAGTCTGTGCTGGAACTCTTATATTCCTTTATAAATTAATATAACTTCACATCAGTCTAAACACTGGAACTCGAGTTTTTGGTATGTAATCAAAGTAAGAGGAAAGATGACGTGATATTTTTAGAATGTTCCCGCATCCTATATCTTTGTGGAATTTATCATCTCCACGATAGAAGTTAACTGGTTCGCATATCACAATAGGGATGTGTTTATCTCATTCCCGACAAACGACTTTTTGACGATCCTGACCGCTGCATTGAATCTGTTAACGTTTAATAATTAAAATGAGGTTTCATAGATGAAAGAAGGATGATATTCTCACAGCAAGAATTCTCAAGAGTACTAATCGTCTCAAGAGTAAGAATTCGGAACTCCATAATTTAGTTATCCATCAAAGACGCGTGCATTCTGTTTATGGAATAAAATTTTACTATCTCTGTCGATTGGTATCTCCATTTTGACTGACCTTTATATCCCCTATTTTTGATTGAAAGTGCATTTTTTGTTTCATTGTTATCATCATTGGTATTCTACGGATGAACTTTTTATGTGTCATCACCGAAGTCGAACGACCTTAGTAGTTCAAGGAACGAAATTTCACAGGTCTTGCTCATTAGCTTCGATAGTTAGCGTTTAACGTTTAGCTTACGAGGTCCATTTTTCCGATTCCCTCTTTAGAACGGGAAATTTCATACCTTTGTAAGAATGGCCATTAAGGGGGTTATATATATATATATATATATATATATATATATATATATATATATATATATATAACATAAAAAAAACCTATATCCTTTTCAAATTCTAGTTTTTTCTAAATTCCCTTGGGCGTTTGAGTTAATTTCGTTTCCGATTTTAAAGACAATGAATCTGCGTAGCATCACCTCCAAAATCACAAATAATCGCGCATATTTCACGTCACCTGTGACACCAGAGTCATAGCTAGCCAATTATTATTCCTATTCAAGATCACATGACGAGTGACCTTAAGCAGCATGGGATAGTATAATATAAGACCCTGGGTCATGTAGAAGTATGCACTTCTGGGATTGTCTTTGTCTAATCAACATGTAATTCGTAGGACGAAATAAAGAAGTTTGTTGTATGTTATGGCGTGTTCTTGTGTGATTGGGGCCTGAAAGGCCAGTTTTGGGAGAACATCTCCGGGATGCTGTGTGCCACGAAGTATAATGCGGGAATTGTCTGTAGAAATAAACCAGCGCTGTAGTATCACGGCCGGCCGACCGATTACTAACGTGTTTAGTGTCTCCTTCGGCCTATCTGGTCGTGGTATTACACACACACACACACACACACACACACATATATATATATATATATATATATATATATATATATATATATATATATATATATATATATATATATATATATATATATATACTAGAATTATTGCCCGGCGTCCCCGGGTAGATATATAGATATAAAATTTTTCATGCATTCCATCAAAAAAATACTGGGCTGCACCCCCCGCTCTTCATGTTCATCTGGCCAGACATAATGCGCTTAGCGCGTTTCTACTGAAATGATATAAAAACAGTAAGAAAGAAAGAAACTGTGAGGCTGCGGACCTTCTTCTGATTATACGTCTGATTTTATTGAGAATTAATAACACGGTGTTACGTGATTAATAAAATAAACACTTTGCCCTCCCCGCCCCCGGTTACCCCCAGACCAACTCTCAAACCATCCCAAGATCACCCCTCAGAACAAACGTCTTTTCCCCCGCGTATCGAATGTGACTGGTTGTGGTGAAGGGGCTGTATCCACATTGAAGAAGTGCGCTTAGGGGCACAAAAATCATTAAAAAATTAATTTTAAGAAAACTAATTGAGCCACAAATTTCGTTTTTGCTGCGTTAAGTTTCTCGGGTCCTAAACATTAACAGTGCCGAATTTGGTCCCGGTGGGTGAAATAGTCTGATTCTATAGCGGACAAACAAACAGACGAGCTGTTTTATATATATAGATATAATATATATATATATTCATGCTTGGGCTCGTATCCTTGGATTATATGCTATCCCACCCCGTAAGGAAAAGGTTAATTGAAGGCCGAACCGCAAAACAGTAAGATAAAAACAGATCTTAATTTTAAGCCATCTGGAAATGTCTTTGCAACAGTGTAAGGATTTTCAAAGCAATGCGTGGAAGAGACCTTTAAATCTATAGCTTTAAAATTTGCTAAAGTACAAACTGATGATGCTTTAAAAGAAATGAAAAATAGCAATGGGATAGTCTCTTTTGTACTTTTGATTGTCAGGTGATCCTCTAATTTAGGAGGGACTGTAATTTCTTTAATTTGTTCTGTAACTTCATTTCCAATCATCATACATGATTAGAAAAGAAGAAACGCAATTCTTCGCAGAGGCACACACTCTAGGCTCTGTGACTCTGTAAGATTCGTGTTCTCTTTTCCCGCGCTCGTTAACATCGGGGAATATAAGTCAAACATGACACAAACGTTCTCTTCTCAATTAAGACAAAGACTGGGCGGTTGTGTGGGGGAAATAACCGCATTCATCTCGGCTTGTCTGCTATAACATATTTGGTGTCAATCCCCGGTTTATCTGATGGGAAGGCGTAGGGAAAAAAACCACCGTTATAATTGTTTCCCAAAATAATTTTTAATGAATTCTAATCCTTGATTGGTTGACTGTTTCGGATCTGTTTAATCTTTTGTTAGTGGCCTATTGTGTTTCAAAATGGATAATAAATGATCTGATTTGAATGAAATTTATATTTCTCGTGGCACAGATATCAGATAACGTTTTCGTTGCCGCGTAGACTTAAGAGAAATATTGATTCAGCTGTTTCCCGGCCTTCACGATTTTTGTTTTGTTCTTCAAAACCTGTGCCTGTGAGAGCTACTGTCCGATTTTAAATGTAAGTGGTACATATACTGCATAAAGTGCTAGTAACTAGCTTAACAGTTTCTAGTTTCTGATTTACTTTCAGATTTACTAGTTCTGATCTGAATTATAACTTGCAAAGCTTTAAACAAGCAATTCTGATTATACCGAGAACTAAGCGATGCCTTGCTTTTAATGTGTGTGTTTATCATACACTGTTCGCGGAACCATACTATTCCGCGAAACACGAAGCAAGAAAAAATCGTTAAGACTATGATAAACATATCATATGATACGATTATCGTAGATGGAGAGAACGATGGAAGGTTAAAACGGTAGAACAATAGAGATCGGTAGAACGAGATCGTGAAAACTGTGATAAACGTATTATAAAATCCTCAGTTGTTTTAAGATCGTTATATTTTGAACCGGAATCTAATCTGAATCGTATGTAGAGTATATATTCTATCTACCTAGCACTTTCACTTCTGTCGAACAGATGTTCTCAATCAAAAGCAACATTTAGTGTGAACAATGATATTGCGAAAAATATCAATAACTAAAGATGCTCTGCAACGTAAATCTTAAGTGGGGAGGGTGGATTTTTTTTCTTGTTTTGGATAGAAACTAGTATAAACGACTGAAATCAATTTAATAGTGCCTCGTGTAGATTTTTTTTTGTCTCTAAAATAAGCAGTATTAATCATTTAACACGAGTATTTTATTTTGGCCAAATTTGCAGTCGAACTTTAATTTTTGAGCATTTGTCCAAATCTGATGCTCACTTTTTACTGAAACACCCTGCCATTCATATGGTTGCGCGATAAAATTGGACTCTTGAAGACACGCTGTATGACGGGAACAGTACAAACGAACTTCGATCTGGTAAAAGGAGTTCGTGGCAGATTCGAGTAATCAAGCTTCTTAGTAAATCTATTTAAATATTGTTTAGAGGCAAAATATGTTTTACTTTATACAGATGAATTTCTTGTGCAATTATCAAAGCGTAAATTATACTTTTATTCAGACTTTATAAAAAAATTTTAAATACGGTTTTTAAGGGCCCGTTCACTTTAGCCTCTAAGGTCTAGTGACTTAGAGGCTAAATCCTGCCATCTGACTACTGGCATTAGAGTGAATAGATAATTCGCAGATAATAAAATGCTTTATATACTTATTGACCCCTTTTTGATATAATTTTTCTCAGATTTTTTTTGGACTTTTCGTCTTTCGATATCAAATCGGATCACATTGTAGGTGTTCAATTTTTGAAATCCAAGATTCTAAGACCCTACAGAGTTGCTCATGCGTCGAGAAATCGAATACTTTCCACAGACTGCACACACAATCGACTCCCTCCCTGGTCTACCTGTGAATCAATTTGTTGATTCAAACGTTTATCAATGTGATATGGCCTTTGTCGTATGCATTATACTTGACAACGTGTTTAAGTTTTCATATTCTATTTGTTAATAGAAGCTTTTCTACTTATTTTAGCTCCACAGGTGTTACTTGGAGGAATTTAATAAACTGTGCCATAAGCTGACGCCATATCGTTTACCACCCTCTGCCTGCTTGGTAATTTCACCCTCTGCTTATCCCGTACAGTTTCTTACCGAGAAAATAAATTGTAACGCAACCCACAGAAATATCATTTGACGTATAAGAATAAGCGAAAGCTGTAGAATACGGAATTTTAGCATCTATGCCGCACTCCTGTCTTGACGCCGAATCCAAACTAATACACCCTCGGATATTTCTAATTTAATGATACTCCCGTATAAAACTTTTCCTTAAGATGAGAGAAAATTTGCAATTTCAGCATCGCCTCTTCCCCGACAGTTAAGTTCTTAAAGATGAAGTCTCTTCTCAAAGTTGCCGTGTATTAATCACGCTGCCATAGATAGGCAGAGGGGATTAATGAGTAAAGTGGCCAGCGGGGAAATACGGCGGAATTACCCTCTCATTTCGGGTTGAGTCATTTACCGAGATGAGACTAGCAAAAATAAACACGCTGAAAATCCTTTTAGAGACGCTCCTCGTCCAAATCTTGCCTCTTATTCGGTGGTTAGGTAAATTCTCCCAGAAGAGATCTTTTTTTTGAAAGCCACTGTTAGGCATGCTAATTCCGGCCTTACTTATGTAATGAGTCCTTTCGCAATTTACTCTATAATTGCTTGATTAATTTTCTTTTTACTTTGAGCTGGCATTGAAAAATAATCACTATCTGTTGCAGTTGCGTTATTCTTTAACAGTTACGTTTAATCTTAAATTATCAGGTTCGCCGCTGTCAAGTGTTAGCTGGATTTTATGCACATACTTATAAGCTTTTCGCACATACTTATTTTACTCTTTTTTTCATACTTTATTAAAATTCTTCTTCGGTAAGTTTGTCTTCTTACTTCGCCATCTCGAAAAAATCATTAAAACTTTAAGTGTAGGTGGAACATTTTTTTTTTCTGCGTGCGAAAATTTAACTGAATAAAACACCCATCTGGTGATTAGAGTTCTAAGATTTTTACAGCATTTTTACTGATATATAATACTTTAAATAATATTCAAATTTATTTTTAAATCTGTGTTAGCAGTGTAAAGAGTGTCGAATCCAAAATCATAGTAGTGTAGGGCGCTGGCATTCGGAACCAAAATCTGTGGGTTCGAATCCCACTCTTGGCATGCGCGTTTGTAGCCGTTCGGAATCAGCTTTGAGCAGTAGGTCCCGGTCTAATTAGCCCTCGTGTAGCAAAAATTGACCGTAGCGTTCCAAACCAAACCAAAATCGTAGTTTTAAGAAAAACGGGATTGAAAAATAAACGGCTTTTGTAAAGTCAGTTTTTTTTAGTTTAATTTTTAATATTTTTGTAAAGTAAATTTTTCCACTTTAATTTTTGTTGAGTAACGAGTGCTAAGTCCTTTATTGGGACACACAACCCCTTTAACACTAACATGTTTGTTTTCTTTCACGTATCCCAAATTTTCCCTGATGAATAAAAATATTTATGAGTGGAATTGGACTTCACTTTCTGTACCCTGCAGTAGCCCTTGATTTTTCAAACATGCCTGGTTGGATTACTCATTTTTGTCCGTTTTGAACTTAACACCTTTTGCACAGCAAACACAGAAATATGTTTGGGATCGCATTGGCTCCACTGATACTCAGGGGGGTGAATGAGCAAAATCAATAAAAACTTAACGCATGTAATTAAATTTGTATTTTTGAGGAAAAAATCAAGCATTGGTTGAGCCAATTAATTAGTTTCAACATTTAACACACCTTGCTGTTGTTAGTTTTTTGGCAAGTATGATGCTGATGTAATTGGTGACCCCATGTTAACAGAACGGTTAATACTTTGATTAATTCTAATTTCTAATATTGACACCCCCCCCCCCCCCCCCCGCCGTACTGATATTTTGAATATGCTCTGTAAAGTTTGATTTTTGGTGATTTTCTTTTATCATAATCAAGATTTTCACTTTACACACGCACTCTCTCCACCCACATATTTTGGAGGGGCACCAGAGGTAGCATATAATACTAGAGGTTTAAAGTCTTAGCCTAAAAGTCTTTTTTCTCACAAAATTCCCCAAGTCTCCGATCACAATTTTAATTAACTTTATTCAAATGCACAAAAGTCTAAAGAAATTGAGAGAAATCATATATTTCCTTTTAAACATGACACTTTATATATATATATATATATATATATATATATATATATATATATATATATATATATATATATATATATATATATATATATATATATATATATATATATATATACAGCACTGTTTAAATCGTTCTGTTGGGAGGATCATATTCCTTAATATAAACATTGGGAGATATTGCATCAAAATTAGTCTGTCTTTAACAAGATTTTATAAATCCAAAATTTATCGGAAATTAAAGGCCATCAAAGTCCACTTTTCTAATTCATGGTATCGGTTATGTACTTCAATCTAAGAACAGTAAAGCATATAGTTCTTAAAACATCTGAGTTGTCTTGGATTATTATAATGATGGAACTCGAAGACCGTAGTCATACGAACTAACTGAACCCTTACGCATGCATGTGCGATAAGATGGTGTTTTTATTTTTTATTTATTTTAAACAGATTTTCCCAAACTCTTTAATAAAAGGAATTGTTCTTACAAATTATTTTTTATTCAAAATAATGTGAAATTCATAATTTGGTTTATGGGGAAATAAGCTGTTTTGACGAAGTTTTAAAATTCTATCAATGAACGCAGTAGTTCTTCACTAAACTGAGTCGTGAGACCTCCGCAGATCTGTCTCAGTGGTCCACACGTTAAAGAACAATTAATGTTTTGCTAACTTGTGACTGACGGTCAAATTCAATATACCATGTACTTGCGCGGAGTGAGTCATTTAAGAGTCTTCCTCTGAATGAACAAGTAGGTCCATAAACTAAAGCCACTTTGTGGTTTTTTTAATACCCAGTAATTATATTTAACCGCTCTTCGAAATTTTGTAAGTGTAATGAAAGAAAACATGTTTTAGTTTCATGACTCGCATCGTGCTGAATCACTTCATATTTCAAGTGCCCCTTACCTGAATCACCGAAACATCTAAACTTCCAGTTATTTTCCGTCAGCGAATTTTATCGCTTGCAGCATCACATAAGATTTGCTATAACTTTAACTGGGCTTGAAAATTTCCCAAATTAGAGACTGCAGCTTCTTTTAATTCGACTCGTCAGTTCGGAGTTTTCAAGAAAAGTCCCTCGAAGTTACTGGATATTAATTGCACTTCCGTGGATAGATAGGGATTAATGAGTTGAGCAGAGCCGAAGACCCCTTGGGAATTTTCTCGAACTTAGAGGTGAGCCATTTATTGAGTGCCAGAAGTTCGCTAGAAATACGCAAACTTTTGAAAATTTCAAGCATTTTTATTTGCTGTATAAAATTCCCCGGATATTCTTATCTTGATGAGGTGGTGGCCTCGCGATGAAAAATATTTTGGCAGGTAATAGGTGCTGATGAATTATAGAGTTGTGTTTTTGGCTTATTTTGAATTCACATTCCATCGTTATTCTCCGAATTTAATAAATTTTCGTGCTGAGTGAGTACAAGTTGCCCGAAGCTTAATGTTTTCTTGAGGTGAAGCGTAATAAACTCTGAGCATCGCGCTTCAGTAGCAGTTACCTTTTTTCTTCCTATCTGCTGTTAAAACTCAACGTGATGGTTTCTCAAACTTTTTGGCTCCTTGTTTACAATCAGTGTAGTTGATATTTTTAATAACAATACTTTCAAATGCCCTATAAGGCTAAGCAGTAACTTTCCGATGGTCAAGCACTCCAGGATATCGATGATGCCGGATTAGAGGGATCCAGTACAGAAAATTCTTTGAAAACGTTTGAAATCAACATTAAAGTTGGTTTTTTTTTTTTTTTTTTTTAAATTTCAAACGTTTTAGTTCTTAGATTATAAAAAAATAAAAAAACCCTCATATTTCTGCAATGGTTAAAATTGTCCAATACAACGTTTCTATGTTTGCCATGCAGAATATCTGTACTTCAAGCGTATTTATCGCGAAAAGGGATTTTTCACTCGCAATAAGCCGTCTCTATGAAAGTGTATCTAAAATTCCTTTGTTCATTTTTCATTAAACTATCTTCTAGGTTTTTAAGTTAAGAGTAAAAATTCTGAAAATATTTTCCAGACCCTGAAAAAGTTTTTTTGTAGCCCTCTAAAGGGTTTTTAAATTTTATAGTACAAGTTTTATAAATCTCAAAAACATTATGATACCTGTTCTTTGCACAAAAGTAAAAAAAAAAAAAAGTATCCAAATAGAACAAAAGTTCCATTGATTTTTTTTCCCCTTTAAAATGTTCAAAAACTTTATAATTAATTTTTTTTTATATAAAACCCATAAACAAATTATTAAGAAACCTATCCTATGCACAAAAGAGAGGGGGAAAGGGGGAAGCAGGTTGAGCTATTGAGCAAATATATTAAAAGGTATATTCACAAAATGTAATTTGTGGGTACTTTTTCCCCCCCAAAAAATGAAACTAATGAATTAAATTAAATTAGTGTTATAAGTAATTTTGATTTTGTCTATATTTTTGTTATATTTCTACATTACCGTCATTATAAAGTATTCAAAAACATCCGAAATATTAATATATGTAAAAGTTTGACACCAGATCATATTAATTACTTAACTACAATTAAAAAAAATTAAAAAAAACTATAAAACCTGTTGAGATACCTGTAAACTTCACCCTAGGAATGTCTAGAATATATGTAATTTCACTGAGTGGTCAGCTTAATGACTAGAAATGAATCAAGATGGAAATAATGTCATGAGTCGCTCTTTCGATTTTCCATTTTGTGTTTATCACCTACAAAATGAAAGTTGTGATCGAAATCTGAAAAAAATGTCTTTAAATTCTTTGCATTATTTTACACGACCTTAAAGACATATCACGTCGAAATTTCCAAGCTAGGAATCTCAAAGAACAGAAGTTGGCGTCACAAACACAAAGCCCTCTGCTGCAGAATCTTATCCTAGCTGCCTCTGAGATCCATTTAAAATGAGCAGTAATTGGGTGTCAGACGGCCCCCCCCCCCCTCGCCTGTTCCGAAAAGTTCTTTTACCGTGGCCTGTGAATTTTTATCTCGTAACTTCCAATACTTTGTATCGATCTCGTACTGCCGGATCTTTTATTCGCTTGTAGAATTTCCAAAATAAGTAATTAAGATTATTCAGCTGTAAAAGGACGTTCTTTATTTCCTTCGATATTCTGCTGGTAAACTGAACTGCTGCTCGATAACGAATTTCAGGAGTTTCAGTGGAGCGTCTTATTGGAATTTTACACTGTGATGACTGGGAAGAGGTGGGAAAAAAAATTTGATTTAATCGGGATCTAAATGCCTCTGTTTTGAAGAGAGAAATTTCAGCCTTATTTCGGTTCGGAAACTAGCATGTTAATTCTCGTATTGCGTTGCTCTTTTCGGGTCCTTTGTCCATCTTTGAGTTAGGCGCTCTGTACATGTCAGTGTTTGCGTTCAGTTAATAATGGATGACATATCTCACTGAGAAAGGAGTATATTAAGTTGGAGATCCCTTTCTTTTGCATCTCTTGCCATCGTGAACCACAAATGTCGGACCAGTTATTTATAATGCAAGAATCTTCCTTTCTTAATAGAATATAATAACATTAAAATGTCTAAATTTATAAAAAGAATAGCTGAATACCCGTGCTTCGCTACGGATTACATTCAAATTAAATACAACGGTCAACGTATGCAGTTAATGCCAAAAAAAATTATAGTAAATACAACGGTCAATGTATGCAATTAATGCAAAAAAAACAAAAAAATATATTTATAAAAAATATCATAACGGATATTTTTATAGATAAAATAATGTAGAAGAAAATATTGAAATTAAATCTAATAGAACAAACACACTAAAGAATATAGTACAGTTTGAGGAACATTTCTTTCACTGTATTCTAATATTCTTTTGGATAATGTCCAATCATTTGCCGCATCAGAAAGAAAAAAAATATTTGTTTTGTCAATTTATTTCGTTGTTATGCAATTGACGATAAATTAGTTTAAAGTATCCCAAAAAGAAAAGAAACCACGTGACCAGCATTTAATAAATTAAATTCTAAAAATTAATCTTTAAAAATTCACCAAAAATCAGAAAAATGAGGCAAAGATTCGAAAAAATTTCATTTTAAAGGAATTATGATTTTTCTCGTGATATAAATTTTATAACCCTCGGATTATTATTTTAAATGCAAACTTTAAAGAATGTTACTAAAACAGCTTAAAAATTTAATTTTAAAAAAAATCTAAGAACTTTTCAAAATCTTTCTTAGTTCATCCCTACACTATAAGAAGAATCGCCATGCAAAATTTCAGATTAAGCGGTAAGCGATTAAGCTTAAGCGATCAGATTAAGCGGTTTGGTCTGTGCGTTATCTGTCAGTCAGTCAGTCAGTCAGTCACGGAACTGTTTTATATATATATATATATATATATATATATATATATAGATGATATTCTAAAGAAATTTAATTGTTCCTTTGAAGGTGATGTTCAAGCAAATAATCTATTATTTGCTTGTTAACTGTAATGCATTGTCATCGTGTTCTGAGCTATTCTAAAAGTTTCAAATGTCTAGCTACTCGGGAAGTTAGTTAAAAATCGATTGCAAGATTTGTACCGGACAAACACACACACAAACAAACAAACAAACAAACAAGAAAGCGAGTTAATAAAAACATGGTAAAAATGGCCATTTTGAGAAAATCACATTTAAAAATAAGCCTCTTCCTCTCCAAAAGTGTAATAGCGAGACTTACATGTTATACAAGTTCTGCGACCTACCGCGGCACCTATTGTAGCTAGAGAAGTCTCGGTACCCACGAAATATAGACTTCTAAAAGGTGAACCCAGAGGTAGAGGCAACTCAAAAAAGGCCTTGCCGGAAGACGAATCGTTAAAATGACCCAACTTTGAAATCAAAATTCTTAGTTCGTCATAGAAAAAGAAAAAGTTTATCAAAAAATATTTGAAATAAAAATGAAAAAATTTTTTTGTAATTAAAATTTTTATAATAGGAATGACATAATAGTTGGTCATTTTAATTATACATGTTTATATTGCATGTATATAAAATTTCATGGTATTCTAACCAACTGTTCTGGTGATATCTGCGCAGTCACATAACAATGGGGAAAAAATTATTGAATTTTTAAGCATTTAAATTTCTCTTCAAGCTAGAAAAAAAAAAATTAGAGCCATATTTATAAAGAAGAAAGCGTTTAACTCACAGTAAAATTTTCATATTTCTCAATAAATGATTTTTTCTATTTACTGATGAATGAAAATAGGGAAGGATATGTTTGTCGAGTCTCTTAGCTTTTAGAAGGTACTTTACCCCTTTAAAATCGATGCGGGTGCGCTAAGCATGAAGAATGGGTGACCTTTTATTTAGTTAACATTGAGAAAATATTCTAAAGTATTTTTACAGAGTCTCTTTTTAAAAAGTATGTTATCATACTTTTTAAAAAGTATGCTAACGTACTTTTTAAAAAGTATGCTACTTTTAAAGTCGGTACTTTTAAAGTATGTACTTTTAAAGTTGGTACTTTTTAAAAAGTATTATCACTCCAGGAAGACTTGGGGCATTAAACCACTCGTCGCAAAGGAAATCTATCAGCTAGTCGTTGAAAAGATCTTGCTTTACGGAGTGCCGTCGTGGTACAACACCACAAGGAGACTCAATGACAAGCTTTTGCAGATCCAAAGACCGTTTCTGTTGCTCTTGACAAAGTGCTACAAAACAGTAGCTACGGACACACTCGCCGTTCTGGCGGGGTGTTTGCCTTTGGACATTAGAGCCAAAATGGAAAGGACAATACACCTGATTCATAATGAGAACGGAGCGTATGACCTTAACGGTCTTATGCTCGATGGGGAAAGCTGCGAAGTGAGAAACTTCGATATCCACTCCATCAAGGATATCAGCAGCATTGACTGGTCGACCAATCTAGAGCCAGGGTGTAGTACACAGTACTACACAGACGGCTCAAAGATGGAAGGCAAAGTCGGATCAGGTGTTGTCAAGTATGACAACAACGTAAGGCTCTATGACCTAATGGAGAGGAACTCAGATCACAGCTCCTCTTATCAGGCTGAGTTAAGGGCGATAGAAATGGTAATCGAGGACGCAATAAGGTCGCGAACCGATGAGTTCGATGTCTTCACGGACTCCATGAGCGCACTACAGGCGCTCAGAGCAAAGAGCTTTAAATGTCGGCTGGTGGAAAACCTAAAGAGGAGTATCAATAATAACGGCTTATATATTACTTGGCATTGGGTGAAAGCCCATGCCGGTAATAGCAACAATGAAGAGGTGGATGAGATCGCCAAAAGAGCGACTCAGCTTCCCACCATCACTAATGACTATAAGCTGACTAAGAACCAGCTTAAAGGCATTCTTATGAAAGATGCCTTAAAAACTTGGCAAGAAAGGTGGAATGAGTCCACCAAAGGCAGGCGGACGCAGGAGATATTCCAGAAGGTCAGCTTGGATAGAGTCCAATGTGACTTCCTGAGGAACCAGGTGATTACTGGGCACGGCAGCTTTGGCCAGTATCAGGCCAAATTCTTCGGGAAGTCGGACAGATGCAGTTGTGGCGAGATCCAGACAGTCGAGCACTGTCTATTCGATTGCAGAAATTTTGCTGACCTGCGTGCCGACCTGCCAGGGAATGCAAGTCAATGGACGAAGTACAAATTATATAACGATTACTACTTTTGCAAAGTAGTAAACAAAATCGTTAAAAGGCTCATGGACGAACACGTCCAATTGCCATAGAACTATTTTTCGATGTATGTATTTGCTGTTTGTATCTTTTAATAAAGTCTGTGTTGTGATGTAGCGAAAAAGTCGCTCTGCAGGCGGTTGGCCAAGTGGAGTGACTCGGTAAAGTTGCATATGTGCTGAGTGTCGGAGCTTGGGATGTGCTCCCTCGCGGCGGCCAGTCTTCATAAAATTTGAGTTGGATGCCTTCTAGGTGGGACGACGCTAAGCTTACGCTTAAAAAGTATTATCTACGGTGAACAGGCATGCCGTAGGACTGTAAAACTAAAAGGACAGATGATCAAAATCCGAAGAAGGTTATATTGTCAAAATAAGTCTTATGTAAGTTTTCTGTTGCGAATGAAGACAGTCTTTATTTTTATTATTGATATTCAGGACGAGAAGGCTTGTTTGATATTATCCATATCGCTTTCCCACTGCCAATATAAACTACTGATTTACTTTAATTATTCAGTATCACATTCGTTACTGACGTAAATTTACCAAGTTAAATGCTAAGAAAACTATCAGATTGCAACTCGTAAAAGTAATTTAAAAATATGATAATTAAGATTACGAATTTGTAAAATTACATTTTTAAGGAAAAATTATCATGAGCTTGTGATCCTAATAGTCAGATATCTTTAAATGCCTAAATTTTGGTAATAAAACCAATTCAAATCTTTTTGGTGGGGTCCTTAAAATTGCTCAATAACTTTTACCATCCGAAATTGAATGAGAGTCCTGTTTGAGTAAGTTTGTAAAATATGAAGAAATTGAATGCTGTTTTAGTGTAAAATATGTTATAAAAGGGGGTTAGTTAAAACATCAGAAGAATGTCTCGCATGAAAAAAGAACTGTGGTTGTTTTGCACCTAATTCCTTTATAAAATGAATCCCTTTCTAATATATCAGGTCTCTAGCATGGTTAAACTCGTATCAAAAATCACCTGCATCGCACCACTTTACTTTCTTCATTAGTTTTCCGGCATTAAAGTGGATGACGAGTGGCTTTATTTGTATCTTTAAGTATGCACGAAATGAATTTAAAAAGAAAAAAAGATCGGGAGGAGGGAAAGCACAAGGGAGTTAATCTTCTCTGGAGCCGAGTGAGCTGTACTACGCCAAAGCTGGTAAAATTTATTCGGAATTAATGAAATAGTGCATCGCCGGGAAAAGCCCGTGGCTAGCTCTCCCAGCGGTACTTGGATATTCCTTCAGTGTATCCACAAGCGCCTTTTAAATGACGTTGTTGGCACCAAACTTCGAAGAAAAGTCTCTGCTCGAAGCTGCCGGGTATTAATCACGCCCGAGAAGATAGAAGGGATTAATCAGTTAGGCTATACCAGAAATTTCCTTCAAATTTCGGATCGCTTTATTTATTGAGATAAAGGGGGGGGGTGAAACTAAAGGGGGGGAACTCCCTTTATAACGGGTTTTGCTTAGCTTGCCCTGTGATTTAGCATATGCAGGGGCTTTGTAGACAACCCTGGCGAGAGAGGACGGGTTACAATTCCCCGAATCCGTGAGCAGAATCGTTGAGAGTCGGCGCATGATATGGGGGAAAAATTATCACCGTCTCTGATATAATTTTTCCCCCTGGTTATCTTAGGTTTTATTATTCCCCCCTGTACCGAGACACCCTGAACACATATGTGCTTCTTCTACCGAGACCGTTCCTGACTCCCTAAAGCTTGGGAACCAAGCCCTTTCCTCCCCGTCCATTTAGGAGTTCAGACTGAACCTCCAATACAAGGACCTGGTATAAGACCCATCTAAGAATATTTACCCTGTTGGCCCAAGGTATCACGGGACAGGGTCCTCAACCTTGTGGAGTAGAGAAATTTAAAAAAAAAGAATCTGAAGTTAAGTTTCAACTATGTGCGAGTTTTATGAAGGACTTCGGCAGAAGCTGAACCATGCGTCTAGCGTCTGCACAATAACCATAGTAAATATTTCCCGCTATTATTAAGTTGAAAACCCATAAGACTATATTTTCCATAAAGCTTTAAAAGGCATATATATATATATATATATATATATATATATATATATATATATATATATTTTCCTATTGCGGAAAGCAGTCAGTTTAGCCCTCGTGTGAACCGTTGCGCTCCGACCGAACCTACTTTCGTAAGAGTTCTATTAAAATCCTGAGTGTGCACATTAGAGATATTCAAAAAATAAAACAGGTTTATATCCATCTCGAGTAAATTATTTGCCATTTTATGATTTGGCGGAATGCAAATATATAGCCTCTTGTTTGCTGTAATAAAAATACTCTGGTTTGCTTTATGGTTTGGACTAAACTTATGAAAGTTCTGTAAAAGAGATTATTACAAGAGTTCTAGTAAAGGGATTTTTTCACTATTTTATATACTTAGCTTTTCAAAATATATTATTTAAAACAAATTGTTTTTTTCTAAAAAAAAAAAATTTATATATATATTCATTCCATGACTACGGTAATCGGTGTGTCTGGTGTTGCAAATTTTGTCACCAAGTATTGGTAATAATACATAAAGAATATGAATTTTATGAACAAACGCTCCACTCTGAGCACAGCCTGATTCTTCCAGGTTATTGTTCTGCAACGTCGATTTTTCTGCCAGCACCTCCGCACTCTGTACAATGTTGAATTGGGCTAAAGGGCAACGATACAGTGTGCAGATTCGTAATCAAGTTCCAGTTTTAGAATAAAGGTTATCTGGATGGCTTAGTATTATGTTTTGAAGAATATACTCATTTCGGGGGGGGGGGGGGGTTGATGTAAACGAAATATTAAAATTATATATGTAATGTTATATAAACCATTATAACTATAATATTATATACTTCGAACAGTATAATATTTCAGATGTTTAAATATAAACTGCACCTGAATTATTATTATACTGGCCGAAGAAATAAAATCAAATAAAATATGGGAAAATTGGACGTAAGTTTGAAATTAATTTGTTGGTCCAGTTCTGCGTAGAAAAAAAAATCGTCTATTTAGGATTTCCAGCTTATGGTTTGGTTCCAGCTTATGGTTTCACTACACCATATAAAGACGAGATGGCGAGATTCTCTTCCACTTAAAATTTGTCTCTCATTTGTTTAAATTGAAATACAGTGAAACTTCTCTAGCGGGTCACCCCTTTTCTGCGTCAACCCCTCAAAACGGCCACTTTTTTTTCGGAAAAAGTGGCCGTTTTGAGGGGGAAAAAAAATAAATAAAAAATTTCGGAAAAAAAAAATAAATAAAAAATCAATTGACATTATAGAATCAGTTTAAACACTCTTTAGTTTTTTTCTTCCGTAAATTCTCGAGTTATAAATAAGTCTACATACATGTAATTCAAAACTGCATAAAAATTCCTCGTCTGAAGAAAGCTTCCCGTTCTTGTTACGCAGAACAATGTAAATATTTTAAGTGCAAAACTTCAAAGAAAAATCTCACAATGTGAAAGTGAGTTTCTGTACTCGGAAAAATTCTTATTTTATAAAAATGGGACATTCCGTAAGATATATTGATCTGCCTTCAAGTAACGACTCTTGGAAATATTTTCCTTTCTTTCTCCCCTATCCCCCCCCCCCTTCCCCTCTCCCCAGTTCTTAATGCGTTTTACTTCAGAAGAACAGAATTTTATTCATAGAATTTTTGAAACATTAAAGCTTTGTGCGCGTTTGCTAGAAAAGAATTCCATGATGTCTTCTGATGTAGGATTTTATGTCGAATTTATTTTCTGTAATATCAGTTTTGATTTGCGATCTCGTATTGAGCTAAGTGCATGTGTGGCGTTGAGCGTTTCCCGTAGTATATGGGAGAATTATTTTTGAAAATCGTTTGTTTGTAGAGGGAAGGGGAATTCGTTAAATTTCTCTAAGAAGTACGCAGTTGTGTGTCAATAACATCTGATATTTCTTTTGTTTTAATGATCTGTTTTTCTTTCACGTGTTGCCGTTATTTCTGTGCTGCCTTTCGTTAGTATGCAATCTTATCGCCTTTGAAGTCTTCCTTGGATTAGGATGTGCTCTATACTCCAGAGAGTATAGAAATATCTCTGAAGAGAATCCCTTCTCAGATGCAGAACCTTTTGTAGTAGATAACCTTAGAGATTTTGGATTAGAAATACCTTTTTTTGAGCGACGCGTCTCCGAGGGTTAATGGGGTAACAGGGGAGAACAATTATTGTTTTCCAGGTTAGACGATTTTGAATGGGGATATTGTCATGTGTCGCGTTTGGCTAAGATTTGAACATTGTTGCCTTAGAAAAAATTATACTTTTTATTTTACACGTCAAGTACAGTCGTACTCCGTTTTGTTCGCTATATCCGAACCGTTAAGAAAAATTTTAGTTCACAAAATGTATAACTCATTAGTTACTAATGTATATTCAATAATGATGTATTAAAAAATGATAAAATCCATTAAAAATTATCATAATGAATTGACTAAAATCGATTACATTAAATTAGCACAATACTAATTAAATTTGCTAAAAATGAAGACAAATGGAAATAAATTCATCTCCAGTTTGACATTGTCGTATGGACTGAACGCGGTCGACATAAAATTTCGATATTTCTCCATAGGTTAACATTGAGGTGAGAGAATCCAATAGGGTTAGTACACAGCAGCCTTAACCCCTTGCGCACCATGACGTACATGTGTACGTCATAAAATTCTCGTAACCCAAAACCATGACGTACATGTGTACGTCATTATTCTATTTCAGCACATTCACTTTAATTGTTGGTTGGTTATTACACTATGCGTAAAAATTGTGGCTTGGTAATGTGAGCTGATTACATTTCACATTACCAAATCACCTTTAGTTGATTTATCTCTTCTTTTTCGAGATACAAGAAAAATGTGCAGCGGATGCCCAGGAAATCCTGCATTTTGCTGCATCGAGCACTTCTCAGAAAATCATTAAATTAATTATAATTTAGCAATTACTGATACTAAATGATGTAAAAACATTGAAAACTTCACTCATGTTCTCATTTTCATACATTTATTTTCCGTTATGTATTTGCTAAATAATTTTTGCTTCTATATTTTCAGTAGATTTTTCAGTATTTTGCAAGTTCTTCAGATCTTTGTAAACAAGATAATTATTGTGTAATAATAGCTTTAAAGTACAAATAACGTATTATTTTCCTAATTTACATATTACTCATGTATTCTGAATTCAAATACATCCAAAACTTCAGTTTCAAGAAAATCGAAGAAATCTAGTTTTCAGTGTATTTAATAATAAAGTCAACCTGGTGCGCAAGGGGTTTTAATCGAGGTTTGGGGGGGGGGGAGTCCATATAATGACAAGGTTTAAATTTGTAACCGTTCTACTTATGTTGTATAACTGGACATCCTGTGGATATCGAGTATGACATCAGGATGGGTTGTGGGTATCACAACGATGAGGGACATTCCAGCTCTGAGCGTAGTAATGTAAATACGACTAACCTTAGACGATGGTTATAGCATTCAGTTTATATAAGTATAGGAATTTTAAGAACCTCCTTTTGAAAATTTTCATCTCTTGTTTAGTGAATTAGATGTGGAAACTTTCACGAAATGTGTATGTCCTGTACTGCACTTTATATTTTGTTACAGCCTTGAGTTAATTTCTGTATTAACGCGATAGCATTATTTTTCAAAGCGAAAACAGCCGGAAGGCTTACTCTCTTGTAGTATTCATTGACTTAACTCAATGTAGGTATCACTGATTTGTCGTATAATTCCTAAATATCATTCTAGCTCCAAGATAATTCAACATTTATTGGTTATACTAATGTGAAAATGCACTGGACGAAACTCCCTAAATTAATACAGTTTATTTCAATTATTCCTAGTGCGAGAATATTTTCTTAAACGTTATATCAGTTGTCGCTCCAAGTTATTCCGCGGAACATCCCTGACAGCAGTTTTTGGATATTCTCCACTGGCTTACGTGCACCTTTTCAGCGTTTCTTGCAAAGCGGATCGATAACTGTTAATAATGAAACGCCCGATACAGCAAATTTTGCCCTCTATAACAGAATGTGTGCGCGCCATTGCTTCACTCCCCTCCTCTCATTTATCGGGACTGTTTTTATTATGGTGGAGTGGCAACGGAGCACGTACCTCATTATCAATAACAATGGACTTCTCTGGGCAAAAGAGCCGAAAACTTTTACAAAAGCTTCAGAATCACCGAAACGGAACGAATTCCCCCACCCCCCTCTGCTTCTGCTCGAGGACTAACTCCTATGTGAAAAGTCATATTTTGTAAAAGAGATCGAAGCCATCGATCAATTAGCATATTATTGAAGTGCCACAAAAGTAAAGACTCGTCCGTATTTTCCCTTATGTTTAGCTGCTGAGTAACTGATTCCATTCGAGAGTTATCTTTCAAATTGTGTGCGATAACCATTACGAAATGTGGGCGATACACCGAGTTTTTGCGCGTGAAATGGTAATTAAAAAGGTTACTGAAAAGTAAAGGTCCTTGGGCGCTTTCTCGTTGTTTATTAAATGGGGTAAACTGTGTACTTTGAAATTTTGATGGTAGATTTCCTCCGAGGCGAATTTATTTGTATTTTTATGTAAAACATGGACTATTCACCAGAAAGTAAACAAATACAGAAATTTTTCCAAACGTAAAAAAAACTTGCGGTATGTTACTCACTATATGTAAAACTTACTGTAGAAATTGACTCGTTGTATATACAAAATAATAAAGATTGGATAGATGCTGATAATCTGCCTGATGATTTCACTAAGCAGTGGGTTTTTAACCCTCCGTCGGGCGCAATGCAAATCCTAACACGACCGGACGCAATTCATCTGACAGATTAATCTATGCAATTAATGCAATTTTTGAGTGTTTGTAAAGAAAAAGTATCAAACTGAACTTTTTACTTATATTTGCGTATAATTATGCTTTCAGATAATATTTTAATATTTCTTTGCAATTTTTTTTTACAAATTTGAAAAAATCATCAAATTGTTCCAAATTTTTTTTTCTCAAAATCATAGCTCAAAATTCACTTGAATTTCCTAAAACAAGTCCCCATAATCATAAAAATAAAAAAATAATAAAAAATAATGAAAACTTATTCATAAGCCAGGTTGAGGCACTGTAAAAGCTGAATCATAACATTTTTCACATATCATCTTGGCATGCTCCAAACAAAATACTTCAACATTACATTTCAGACATTTATATATTGAATAGCGAACTTTTTTTATTTGACAACATTTGGAAAACCTCTTCGTCTGTCCGTGGCATGCAGATGCAGGCACCTCCTGATGTTGTGAGGTAGGCTGGAACTCACGTAGTTCATTTTGTAGTTGAATAGGCATTTCCCTTGTTTGAATGGTTCCTCCTTTGGAGTTGTTCCAAACACAACTCGTTGCATTGAAAGTAAAATAAAGGTAAATAAAGGTCAATATCACTGAATTTGGGGCTAGAACTTGTTTCATATGCTATTTTAGGTATAAAAAAAGAAATATAAACAAACAAAAGTGAAAATTCGAAAGTCAAAAATACTTACACGATCGAGCGCAATTCATCTGAGAGATTAATACATCTCTCACGACACTCAGCGAAGTGCTGGAGAAAAACCGAAGACGATCTTCTGTGAGTGGGAGGGAGACAGGAAGCTACTAGGAGACTCACTCCACTCCCCCCCCCCCCCGATCTCGCTGATTGGTGCAAAAAAAACTTGTGACTTCATCTCACAGATTAGTTGCGCCCGACGGAAGGTTAATTTACATTTGAAGATAGTTGAAATGTACGTGTCTAAAAATTGTATGGTAATTTAATGAAGAAAATACTGAAAGATTTTCCTAGCACTTCCCCCCCCCCCCCCCCCCACACACACACTCCTAATGCTAATAAACTTTTCCAGTTTTTGCTATAATATTACGTTAAATTTTAATCAGTGGATTACATCAATTCATAAGAATCGAAACAGAACGCCTTAATGTATATTAGGATGTCAACATTTTTCTTCCTTTTATTTTATCTATATCAGTGGTTCCCAACCCGTAGAAGTCTGCGGACCACTCAGAAATACTTGAGGGGTGGTGGAATCTTTCGGGGGAGGGAGTATGTTGGTATAGAATATCCCTCAGGAAAATTGATATTGGATTAACGTACTCACATTCTAACATATATTCTAATAATAAAATAATTATGTTAAACTTAAGAAATTTTAATTCAACACTTGATAGTCATCGGATATATTCGGCCCGCGTAGTTCACTGAACATTGATTGCTTTCAAAATTCCCATTCATTTGGCAACTTTTATGTATGTGATGTCGGACCACTCCCGATGCTCTCGCGGACCACCGGTTGGGAACCATGATCTATATTAATAGAGGAAAGATAAGCCTGTCGTTTTATCTGTTATTTAGGATTTTAGTCGCACAATTTTCCTTATATTTATATTCAACTTTCAAGTACCTTTACGTAGAAGTGTATGTAGCGTATTTTATGCTTTTTTTTTTTTAACATACATTTGGGGAGGTGCAAGATCCTTCCTTAAAAAAACTTCAAGCTGCTTGCTCTCTTTAGGCCCTTATTATTTTTTGTATCGCAATTCAATCACATAAAGTTAAAAATCTGAAATGCACAGATTTATTTTCCCGTTTTAAACTTGCCCCTTCCACTATTAACGTAATAGCAAATCATTTGACGCCAGTCACCCTCTCTGTATCTTTTTTTTTTTTTGTTTACTTTAATTCTTGTTACTCTACTTCTCACGGCTGTTCAAGGTAATCGAAATAACTCACTAGACGACTTTCAAACGAGTGGCAGTTAACTCAGTTCAGGTTATCGTCGACGATAAACCGTTTCCTGGGAAATACTTTTTTCGTCACTTCATAAAATAGAGACAATAGGAATTGATCAAGTGATTTTTTTGGTAAAGGATTGAAGTAGTATTCGTTTTTCCTCTCTTGATAATTTTAAACTGTGCTTTAACGGGCCTATAATTTTTCTTATGTTGCCTCGCAATACATTTGCATTGTGGCGCTCTGTAATTTTAAGTTTTTTCATTTTATATGAATTTATACTAAGTATTTGAACATGTAACATCACTTATGAAGGACGGGAGCAGTTTATATTCCGAATAACGTAACTTACCGGCATCTCTGCTTTTAAAAACTACTATTCTATAAACTTCTAGAAAAATTTTACGGGAAAGTTAACGGAAAACTTCGTTTTGCAAACTAATAATGTATGTATATCCGCATCTTGTTAGTTTTGCTGTTGAAATTTGCAAGATAACTATGGTCAAAGGTAACTCCTTGTTCACTCCTCGTTCTTTTCATTACTTTGCAAATCTGTCTACAAACAGAGAAATTGAAAATATTTTTTTTATATTTCCATTCATGTTTGGAATGGATTTAATTTTTGCTTGCTTATTGTAAAAGTGTGAGTATTTAGTCTAGAGTAGCATAGTTCAAGAATTAAGTTATCAGAAAAGACTGATTTCTGTTACTACTAGTGGAATAATCACCTAACTTGGATTTCGATGAGGGGGAATGCTGTTGAACTTTTATAAGATCTTTGTTTATTTGCTCTTTTGTCATTTGTTTTGATGCTATAATAATTTTAGGGTAAGATTATTTCGTAAAGACATGACATCCAAC
This sequence comes from Dolomedes plantarius, assembly GCA_907164885.2. Classification (NCBI taxonomy): domain Eukaryota; kingdom Metazoa; phylum Arthropoda; class Arachnida; order Araneae; family Dolomedidae; genus Dolomedes; species Dolomedes plantarius. The sequence continues at coordinate 47,576,998 of OU015496.1, forward strand.
GGAAAAAAATTAACATTGCTGTTTCATGTATTCTACCAAAACTCATAAATAATCTATAATTATCCTATAGCAAATCTTTATTACATGTACCTTAGTTTTCCAAATACTATGAGTTTAGGCCACGTCTGTTCATGTCAATATGAGCATACAAAATTGTCTGCCAGCTACTTCTAAAACTTATTAATGGCCATTTTCAGTAACCTTGTTTTGTTCCGAGAATAAGTGCAGCCTTAAACATGTGTGTGAGCGTGAAAGGACATTGGAATGCTGAATACTATGGTTAGTATTCTTTTCGCGATGGCGTTTTAAATATACCAGAAATTTTAAATTTTAGAATATACCAGTAAAGACCTTTAATGTTTTATAGGTACACATCCTTTACTTATGCATGTAAATTTTGCATAGTTTTTATTATTTTTGTGATCGGTTAGGCCAGTTGTATTTTTTCTTTAATTCCATACATATATATTTTTAGCCGCCCACATCATATAGTGGTTAGACTCAAGGGGTTATACTCTGTGTGTTGGGCTTCAAATCTCGGCGTAGGCATGGCCATTCTGTGTTGTATCACTTTCTAAATAAAGAGGCCTACAAAATCGCGGTGTGGATAGCGAATAACCCAAGGAAAAAAGTATGTCGCATCCGCCCCCCCCCCCAAAAAAAAAAAAAAAAAAAAAATTAAAAAAAAAAATTATGGCGATGCATCAGTCAACATCACACATCTTTAATCCCGATGTTAAGCTATGAGGATTTTTCCTCTCAATGTTTTTCTAATCACAGGTTCTCAAATCAATATTTTTTAATTTAGTATATAGAGGTTGATGGTTGAATAAAAAAAACCGTAGTTTTTAAAGTTTTCAGTAGGACATTTTTTTTTTACGGAGCATTACATTAAATTTTAATTTTCATCTCCCTATACAAAATTAAATTCTTTTCAAAATAAACAAAAATGGAAAGACACGCTGCCCCCAATTCTAAGATCTGTTTTCAGATTCAGTCAGCCGAATTCAAAACATGTATTTGCCGATGAGATTCCTAAGCCCTCCATAGCTGAACATCGGGACTGGAGATATGCGAGGTCAAACTGATGCGGCGAACGAGTGTGTGGATTGTCGTTGCAACAAAATGGCGCTGCACCACGCCCGTATTAATTTCGAAACTAATTGATAAAGAACCGTATCCTGAGAGCAAAATGTATACCCCCTTAGACAGGAATTTCTGCCCGAATCGCCCGCGCCTCCCTTTACCTTTTATTCTGTTTGAAGTGGCACCTCATTATGAATGACAATAGATGCGAAAACTTTTACAAAAGCTTCTGGAACCATCAGAACGGAACGAAGTTTTTTTTTTTTGGCTTCTTTTATACGGCCATATTTTGCGAATGGCACACTCGGCAGCTAATTAGCATATTATTAAAGTTCCTGTTTGCTGCCAACTTATCCGGGAACTTACGGTAGTTAGCCGAGAAACAATCGTCGAGTGTTTGAAGCTATATTTTTGAAACCCCTTCTTTAAAAGTTGCGGGCATTTTTTTCCCCTTCCACTTTTATATAATTCCTTTGTAAATTTGATGAAGTGTTATTTCAGTGATTAAGCAGAAACTTTTGCGTTGTTAGGTGGCTCCTCACTTGCGATGTTTTTCGAAATGCATCCGTTCACTCACTTTATTTTGACGCCTATAAAACCCCTCTTTTTTTGATAAGAATAACTCATTGTTCGCAGCGCCAGGTGTGCTGGAAATACGAGTTTAGAGGGTATGTTATTTCGGAGCTTTTGTTTGGTTAGTTAAGATTTGTTCGGCCGTTTTATGCTAACTAGGCCCTTTCGCTTGTTATTTGATCTGAGGCGATAGCCTCCGAAATGAGATGACTTATAAATGATTCTCGAATAACTGCGTAGCTCTTATTAAACTTCCACAAAAAGTCCCCCCCCCCTCCCCAACCGTTGTTTAGAAAAGTGTTAAGGGGGACGTAAAATTCTATTTTCTTTATTTTCGCTCATTTTGTAACGATTTTCCCTCTCGTTTGTCTCTCGATTTTTTTTTTTTCTGTGAAGGTTACGCAGACAGTTTGCATTTTTTGTAATGTTTTATGCGCAATTTTTTTTTCAATGAAGTGGGAAAATAAGGCCGCGTGTGATAAATATCTGCAGTAATAACACACTTAAGTATACATGGTACTCTCTCCCTCTTTTTTCTTTCTTCTCTCTCTCTCTGTGTCTCAGTCTGTCTGTCTCTCTCTTTCTCTGTATCTCCCTCTCTCTGCCTGCCTGCCTGTCTCTCTCTCTCTGTGTGTATCTCTCTCTCTCTGTGTGTATCTCTCTCTCTCTGTGTGTATCTCTCTCTCTCTGTGTGTATCTCTCTCTCTCTGTGTGTATCTCTCTCTCTCTGTGTGTATCTCTCTCTCTCTGTGTATCTCTCTCTCTGTGTGTATCTCTCTCTCTCTCTGTGTGTATCTCTCTCTCTCTCTGTGTGTATCTCTCTCTCTCTGTGTATCTCTCTCTGTGTATCTCTCTCTGTGTGTATCTCTCTCTGTGTGTATCTCTCTCTCTCTGTGTGTATCTCTCTCTCTCTGTGTATCTCTCTCTCTCTGTGTATCTCTCTCTCTCTGTGTATCTCTCTCTCTCTGTGTATCTCTCTCTCTCTGTGTATCTCTCTCTCTGTGTGTATCTCTCTCTCTGTGTGTATCTCTCTCTCTGTGTGTATCTCTCTCTCTCTGTGTATCTCTCTCTGTGTGTATCTCTCTCTGTGTGTATCTCTCTCTCTCTCTGTGTATATCTCTCTCTGTGTGTATCTCTCTCTCTCTCTCTCTGTGTATCTCTCTCTCTCTCTCTGTGTATCTCTCTCTCTCTCTGTGTATCTCTCTCTCTCTCTGTGTATCTCTCTCTCTCTCTGTGTATCTCTCTCTCTCTCTCTCTGTGTCTCTCTGTGTATCTCTCTCTCTCTGTGTATCTCTCTCTCTCTGTGTATCTCTCTCTCTCTGTGTATCTCTCTCTCTCTGTGTGTATCTCTCTCTCTGTGTGTATCTCTCTCTCTCTGTGTGTATCTCTCTCTCTCTGTGTGTATCTCTCTCTCTCTGTGTGTATCTCTCTCTCTCTCTGTGTATCTCTCTCTCTCTGTGTGTATCTCTCTCTCTCTGTGTGTATCTCTCTCTCTCTGTGTGTATCTCTCTCTCTCTCTGTGTGTATCTCTCTCTCTCTGTGTGTATCTCTCTCTCTCTCTCTGTGTGTATCTCTCTCTCTCTCTCTGTGTGTATCTCTCTCTCTCTGTGTGTATCTCTCTCTCTCTGTGTGTATCTCTCTCTCTCTGTGTGTATCTCTCTCTGCCTGTCTCTCTCTGTGTCTCTCTCTGTCTCTCTGCCTGTCTCTGTCTGTCTGTCTCTCTCTCTCTGGCTCTCTCTGTCTATGTATTTAATGTACTGGACTGGAGACTAGAGCGGGGGGGATGCTCAAATTTTTTTCGATCACGACCCACTTTCTTCAAATAAAAAATCATTTGACCCATCGAAAAATTTTTGGTGGAGGCAAAATTCAAAAAATTAGGAAAATGTTAACAAGTAAAGAAAAATATAAAAGAAAATTTTGACAAAGTATTTTAAAAACCCAGATTTGAAAACACAGTCTCACATAGATAGGTAGAAGCAAATGGAAGCAAAGTAAGTATAGTCTTTTGCCGAAGAAGTTTTCGTTGTAAGACTGTTTGACACCTTGTCTAACAATATCATAAGTTTTTAACATATAAAAATATAATTAAAAATATTAATGTGATTATAGAAAATTTGGAGTATTTTTAATTAAATAATTCAGTAGGATATAAATTTACTTCAGGCTATCAGCGATCCATCTTTTTTCTTTTATTTTGGGGGGGGGGGATCTACAGTCTGCACACCACTGGACTAGGAGATGTACACTAGGGGGTCATCCTTCTGACCTCCTAGGACGTCCCACTCGGCGGATCACTCCACTTTTCTATCCATTTATTAGCATGTGAAAGAAACGGTTAGCAAGAAAACTAAAAGTTACATAAAAATGTAACGCTGCAAATTTGAGTTAATTATGTAAGCGTGTGTGCTCTACTGCCAATTTTGTGTAATAAAGTTATGTAACTTCTTGTTTAAAGTTAGTCGTGTAGTAGATCAGAATAGTAGTAAGTCATTATTTCTCTGAAGGTTGTGGAAACACAAGTATGTGTTGTGACATTTGGACTCTTAGTTCATTTTCAAATATCAATTATTCTGAAGGACGAGGCATCGTCTAGTTATTTTTTGCCATCAAATCTAATTTGACAGGTTGATGCGATAAATACTTGAAGTCGGGATTTCTTTCCAAAAACAGCTATTAAAGGTTTAAAATTTTAACTTGCACAATGACAATTACAGCATATTTTATAGAATTTGTAAAGACCTAAGGATTTTTTAATAGTTTATTTAGTTGAAATATTCTTTCACTGAAATTAAAACCTTAAAAATTGCAAAACATCCTGTTATAGTTCTGATGTTCTGTATTTTCGAAGAATTTTTATTTTTTGAAGAATAAATAAAATTCTTTGCTTAAAAGATAATGTGTGGTAGCATTCCTGAGTATGTAACTGTTCGTGTAAAAGCTTTTATAATATTGGAAATCCACAGTGGTTTTAATTTCTCATGGTATTTTTTCTCTGATTATAAATGGCATCAGTTAACATTTTATTGATTTCATTCCTTAAGTTACGGAACATTTGCGTTTACGGGATCTGTAAAACATTTTTATTATCAGATACCTACAACCTGTTTCAACCGTTTATGCTCCAAGTTTTGCAGCCTAATCCGGTGAAAGTTAAGGAGCAATAACCGAGAAAAAGAAAAGTTATCTATATTCTTCAGCAAAAAAATGAGGGGTGTTTCATTCAGACTGAATGATTTATTTCCTTATTCATTCCATTCTGAAACAAAACCATGTTCCAGTAATTTATTTCTAAAATTAACGAGAAACCATGACAGTGTTCGACCTGCCTTTTAACCTCCTTAATGGCGTCCCGTGTCATTTGCTTAAATATTTTATCTTTGTTTGAAAAATGTGTCCGCCTCTCTCTTCGAAAAGAGAAGGGAAAAAAAAACACTGAAATGCAAAACTCGTTCGTCTCTAGAAAAACTCTTATTCTTGTTAAAGGAAATTCTCTCCAGTCTCGAATTTCGGTCATTTCAAGAGAAAAAAAAAAAGGTCCTTCCACTTTTACCCTCTGATGATTGCATGCGGAAACGTCATTAAAATTTTCAAAGTACCAGTTCCGTACGCTGTTGATTCAGGATCCGATTTCCAAAAAGAAGTCCCCCCCCCCCTATTAATATGATTCAAAAACCGTACTCCTATAAGTCATAAGATGGACAAAAGTATTGACGTTTTTTCAAGAGCAAGTCGTGAAGGGCGTTTCTTTTTCCGGCCGTCTTTTTAGTCTCTACGTACGGATATCAGTGAGAAAAAAGATCGCAGTAATAATATATTTGCATTTCAAATAGCGTGTTGTTGTAAAAAGATCTTTCGTAAAGACTAAATATTAGAAGAAAAAAAAAAGAACAAAAATATCGCAAACAATGGCAACTGTAAAGAAAGTTTGCTCTAGAAATGTTTTAGGCCTATGAAAGAAACCCGAAGTACTATAAATTAGTTTCAATAAAAACTGATAATTTTTTTTCTTTGCAAATGACGCGAGTAACTTTTAATTCAGACTTGTGAAAGGGTAAATATTCACTCTGCGCGTTTAGACTGCCACCGTTTTTTCATTTGTTGTTTTTCATATTTTCATCAATATTCAATATTAACCCTCAAACAGTACAGTGGGGGTCGGATCCGACCCAGAGGTGTGTCTTCCCCCTCCCATGCTGTCCCCTCTCATTGCAAGAGATCGAGTTGACAAGGAACCCCACAAGATAGATCTACTAGACCACCCTACTAGATATAGGAATAGGTAAATACGAGAGTCTTTGTTGAGAAACATTATTCATGATCACTAGTCATTTTTTTAGTTTTTTTATTTTAGATTTTTTAAAATTTTTATTTCGAATTTTAAGGCCAAAAATGTCAGTATATATTACATACGTGCCAAGTGTTCCGTAAAAAACGTATTCGTTCCGTTTTTTAAGCTTTGTTACGAAAATACGTTTTCAAGCAAAAATGTCCCGTATTTTTACTTCAGCAGCACCATCGCTTTTTCCACCCTATATCGCGTTTTCGAGATTCCCCTTCTAGCAGCTTACACTATACAAAAACTTCCTGGACAGCAAGCAGCTTTTACAACATTAGAAAAAAAAGAGAAAGTCAACATCATGTGCTTCACCTAAACTAATAAAAAAAAGTAAAATCATTTTCATTTGCTTCACCAATACCAGTAAAAAATTTAAAATTAATGTCATGTGCTTCACCCAACTCTGTAAAACAGTTAAAACCAACCTCATGTGCTTCTCAAAATCAGCGCAAAAAAAGTAAAATCACTTGCAGGGTCGCCATCATCTACTAATAATAAACGCATATTGCAGCGGAAGAAAAACATTTTCTTACATTAAGCTTGATCATGCTTTAGCATTTTTTTTTTTTGTGAAAAATGTGATGTTTCAAAGTAAAGAGCCGAAAATTCACAAGATGAGAAGAGAGTTATCGATTTTTTTTTTAAATTGCTGGTGAGATTTGGGAAAATATCTTTCATAACTAGCTCTAAATGTGTATTTAATGTGAAATTTGATGTATTTAAAAATCAGAAGGATGATAAAGATTTAGTTATAGGATCCGAAACATCAGAATTTGTCAAAGAATTGTCTGAAAGCGAACTTTTACAGTTAGTTCTATTCTTGTGTTAGAAAATATTATGCAACTTCTTGTTGCACTTGTTCTTTTTTTTTTTTCGATTCCGTCGCGCGCTGTGTTCCTTATTTTTTTCTTAGGAGGTTGGCAGCTATGCATTTTTTACATTTTTACGCTCGGAAAGTTGGTTTCACTAACTTCTAAAACTAGGTAGACTAAATTACATATCAGACCTAATATAATTACACAACATTCTATATAAATGCCAAAGAGATTTTCTTTGTTTATCAAAATTACAATTAGCTGGTCATTTTTTCTACAAAAAGGTTTCATTTCATCTAAAATATTATCACTAAATGCTATTATACAACAAAAATGCTTATTGTGTACTTTTTTCCTACTGATAAACCTCATCAAAAAAGAGATCGGGTCGGATCCGATCCGACCCGACCGTACCATCTATTTCGTCTCTAACCACTGTACCGTTTGAGGGTTATGGCTGCTATGTACTGAGAAAAAAAAATCTTATTTCCCTTTTCCTCTTCTTGCAGACTCTTGTGTGGGAGGAGTCCAGTTGACAATTCGTGACTTCCACCACCCTTGGATTGATATTTTGAGGGATTGTAATGGCTCTCTCTCTATAGGGGGGGGGGTTAAGCGCTGCCCCCAAATTTTTTATTAAAAATATATTTTGTCAACTATTTACAAGCACATAAATGCTGATAATCAAATAAAATTGGTATTTTCAGATAGCCTGAACTTTTCTGCAAAGCGCTACAGGATTCATTTTATAAATTTCGTCCACCGAAGGAATTTATGAGCGTTTAAAACACACTACACCAGATTTTTCCCCGAATAATTTAAATTTTAAAATATTAATTGCATTTTTGTTAGAAAACGAAAAAGGTACACAGATGTAAAATTTCTTTCTCTATGACGGAGTACAATTTTTAAAAAAAATCTTTGAATCCAAGTCGGCAATCCGTGGACAAATTTTCCCCATAGGTTAACATTGAGGTGAGCAAATCCAGTGGGATTAGTACGTAGCAGCCTTAAAACATTAATTATCAATGAAATTCAAACAAATCAACAGTAACTATCCATCTGTTTATTTTTACACTGTTTATTGTTTTAAAATCATTTGCGTGTTTTGTTTTATTATGTCGTATTGCATAAGTTATAAGGCTATTCTTACCAGTTAGGTACATTATATTTCTTAGTTCGACTAAACTAGTAGCTACTTTTTCCCCTGTTTTTCGTATTTTAATCACTATTCAGTCTTAAAAGTGTGACCGTCAATAAAATTCAGACAAATTAGTAGTAAATATTTCAAGAAATGTTTTCTATGTCTTAAGGCTGCTGTATACTAAGCTTAACTAGATTCGCCTCCCTCAATGTTAACCTATGGAGAAAATGTGTCTGCTATTTACAGCTACATAAATGCTGATTATCCAATAAAAATGGTATTTTCAGAAAGACTGGACTTTTATGCACCTTGCAACACGATTCTTTTTATAAATTTCGTACACTAAAAGAATTTATGAGCGTTTTAAACGCATTAGATCAGATTTTTTACCCGAATAAATTTATATTTTAAAATATTATTTGAATTTTTTTAAAAGGAAAAATACCTCAAGGTGTAAATTTTTTTTCTCATCACGCAGAACAATTTTAAAAAAAAATCTCTCAATCCAAGTCGGCCTTGGACACATTTTCTCCATAGGTTAACATTGAGGTGAGAGAATCCCGTAGGGTTAGTGCACAGCAACATTAAGTAATGATAGTGTTAAACTATTTGCCATTGTCATAACCTAATGTGGATTTTAAGAAGCTGTGGGCTCCTGTTGTGTCTTTGTCCTGTTCATCTGGTATACATATAAGAAATCTTGCATTAACGCGAATTTTACTTCTCACTTTCTCGTAAGAATTGACTACATTTCTCTGCTGTAATATTCTAACTGCATCATAAGTTGGGCGTTTGTTTTGTTATCTTGAAGCGAATGTTTGGAAACACTCTCGAAAACATTTTAGAATCCAGTCGTAATGAGTGTTTAAAAAAAAAAAGTTTTTTTATTTCCTGGTTGCTGATAGGCTTTAATGAGAGTGAAAATTAAACGGTTTTCTCTTTTCTTATTTTAACATATTCTTATTTTAACATTTAAATAATTTCTATTGTTTTTTATTCCAGTTTATGTTCTCCTCATTAAATGCTTTAAATTTACATTAAAAAATGTAAAGCGTTATAAGGTTAACCAGTAAAATTAGGTTAATTAACCACGCCCTGCATGCTACCGTTCATGTCACCATCCAGAAATTTCATATCAGATATTCACGGAAATATTTCGACACTCAAAGAAAATATTAACAACACAGCTACTGAACTTTTTCTTGTGCCGTTAATAGGTTATGCTGATTCATAAAATGTGTATAAAGCGAGAATTTTCGTGTACTTTCTGAATAAATATCCTAAATGAGTAATTGATTTAGAAATTAGTTGAGCATGTGAAAGTTTTTGACAAGTTTGATATTGTTCATTCTGAGACGCATTTAAATAACACTGTTATATGTACGTTAAGGTGTGGTAACTTTTTTATGACTAAGAGACTATGGTTTTTCGAAAAAAAAGTGTGCTTGATATTAAAAAAATTGATGTAGTCTCTTCTAACAAAACTACCGCGGGTTATTAACCTTTTCCTTACGGCGTGAAATAGCATGTAGCCCCAGAATGAATATATGTATATACATATATATATATATATACATATACATACACACACACACACATATATATATATATATATATATATATATACACCCTTAATGGCCGTTCTTACAAACGGGGTATGAAATTTTCCGTTCTAAAGAGGGAATCTGAAATATGGGCCCCGTTAGCTAAAGGTTAACGTAGGATTACTTATCGTTGCTTATATCTTTTGCGTGCGTGCGTGTGTGTGTGTGTGTGTGTGTGTATGTATATATATATATATATATATATATATATATATATATATATATATATATATATATATATATATATATATATATATATATATATAATTAGATCTAATATGTCGCAAATTCCTTAGAATTAAAAAAAATAAAAATTATGAGTAAATTTAACCTCTGTAAGGATCATCGATTTTTTTTCTTCTTCCTTCCTTTCTCCGTCATTAAATTCTGGAAGTGCATTTCTTTTAATGTTACGTCACAGATTCCTTCTTGTTCCTATTTGAAGTAATTGGTGTTCCAGACAGACCAATTTCAAGGAGACTGGAGAATGGAGAGACGCCGTGCCGTTACTTGGCTTGGATAAAAAAGAAATCTGGAAGCCAATTTAACTTTTCAGATTGTTGAATGTCATTTTGTTTGGTCTAAGGATGCAGCTGAGTCAACCTTTTCCCCCTTTCTACGGAAAAAACTTAATTTTGGGTTCCTCGAATTAGAATAATTTCTACTTTCTTTCCCATCCCTTTATTCTTTTGGCGAAACTTACTTTTTGAGTTCCTTTTCTTAGATCTTTCGAACAAATTTCTTTACCATAGTCTGTAACTTTTTTGTTCCTTCTCAGGTGAAAAATATTGAATATGGTCTTGTTTGAAGTGCAGGTCTTATGTCAGCTTCAAAGGTACATTTCGTTAGTTGTTAAAGGAAAAATGGAGGAGAAAGAAAGATAATGATGTAAAACTACAGAAACTTTTCATAAATTTTTTATATACTTTTCTGCTTAGAAGGAAAAAAATTATTTTATGTTTGTTTTTTTGATTCTGGACTAGTTTTGTCTTTCAGCACTTAGAGAGCACAGAATACTCTCCCTATTTGTATATAGGATTTTAAATAAAGAGTAAATAATAATGTAAATAACTTCCGTACTCGGTAAAGTGGTCGTTAAGTTTTGAGGGTTCATTTTCTCACCCGCTTATATTTATGAGACTCCACGTGGGAGAGCTATTTGCAAGCAAAGGGTCCTTATGGGTCTATAGACATTCTTTCTGTGGCTACTTTTTGGATTTTATTTTGTTCATTGTTTCTTTCTTATGGTCTCAGATGTCTTTTGTACCCGCCATTGGAAAAAAAATTATGTGACTATAAATGTTAAAGTATTACACTGAAACCTCGTTTATCCGGCTCTCCGGATAATTCGAATCAGATTTGTAGAAATTTTTATCAAATGTTCACATTAGATAATATTTTTAACTACGATAGCAAGAATGTAACTACAAGTATGCCAAATATTCACTTTTTAGTTTCATTCATTGTTTCTCAGGGCTCCATTCCTTAGAGATCATCGCTGCAAAATATTCAAGTGTCGAATGACTCAAATATTTATACCGATGGTTCTGCAACGGAGGGCGCAACTGGGGCTGGTCTTTACTGTAAGGGATTGTTCGCGGAATTTTATCCTGTGGGCTCTCTTGCCACAAACTTCGATGCTGAAATCGAGGACATAAAACGAGCCGTTCTAAACTTACTAAATCTATGTACTCCACTTAGGAAAGTTGCTTTCTTTATAGACTCTCGGTCTGCAATTTTGGCTACTACTTCACATACAACACGTGGTTTCTCTCACGTGGAAGAAACTAAGAAGCATTTAATCAGGCCATTTCTATAGGCTGGAAAATTGTCCTTCAATGGATTCCTTGTAACTGCGGGATTCCAGGAAACTAAAAAGCCGACATCCTTGCAAAAAAACGGATGTAACTTGCGGCAGCCACACTTTACTCTGTCCTACCAGCAAATTTGTGGTGTAATAAAATATAAATTACAAAGGTCCCTTGGAAATCACTATGCTGAAGCTGTGGTGGATAAGGCCTGGAGTTCATTGCTGTGTTCTCCACTTCCCATGAACCTTCCTCGATCGGTTTTATAAAAAAAATTGATTCATTGTACATTTCCTGCGAAATTTGTACAATAAATCATGGTAATAAAATGCTTTTTGCTGATTGATTTTAAGAAAGCTTTACCAGACTTACCAACTCTTTAATAAGAAATGATGTGAAAAGTTATTTTTATTTTTTTCAATGTCTGTAAACAGTATTTTGTAATTTTGTTACAAAACATAGTTCTTTATTGTAATAAAGGGTAAATCTGCTTAGTTAAGAATTTTTTAGTCGCAGTTTATGGTCGCAGTTAGTCCAGATAAACGGAGTTTTACTGTATATCTTATCAGAATGAAGGAAATACTCGAGGATTGATTTCGTCATACCCAGTGGCGTAGCAAGCATAACTGGCGCCCGCGGCACGATACCCTTTTGGCGTCCTTTTGGGATACCTTTTTGGAGAATCTTGTTTGTCTCGAGCCATTTGGCGCCCCTCTGCGAGTGGCGTCCGGGGCATCATAGACCCCCTAGCCCCCCCCCCCCCCTCGCTACGCCACTGGTCATACCATCCGTTTTATAGTTAAAGAAAACCCAGAAATTTTGACTAGGTGAAAGTAATAAGCTCAAAAAAGTAGGTGTCTGTTTTATTGCTAAACTTTTGGGCGTAAAAGCGAGCAATTGGCGCAGTATTCATAAAGTGGTAATAGCTGTCTGTCAAGAAATTCTTCAGTTATTTTTTAGTGGGCTAAGGGCTAGCTCCTTCATAGTGAATTAAGATTATTTCGAGATTGATACAGAGGGCATAAGAACGTACAATGAATCTGTGTCACGATTGCTTGCACGCGTACAACGGGCAGAAGAATGTGCTCTTAACTAATCTATGAGAAATGCGGTAGAGGACTTTTCACATAGTCCTAAACCAATCACAGACCGTAACAATTACGTGATTAATCGTTTGAAGGTTTGTAATTGGTTTAATATATTTCAATACAAGTAACGCTGACGCTGATGGATTCTATGAGCAAGTCCTAAAGGGGGTTCCAGAACACTAAATCTTCAAAAGAAAAAAGCATTTGTGCTATTTTTAATGAACTGTCTTAGGGATTTTTGATATTCTGAAAATCCTTTCTTCTTATCTTCAAAGCAATGAAAAATTTTGAAATATTCTCCGGGCTCTAATGTCAAAAAATTATGCCAGTATATTTGGTTAGGTGTATGTATTGAAATGATATCTAAATTTGGGGAATTTTTTTTTTTAAATTAACATTAAAAATTGTCCAACTTTTCTTTATATTTATCAAAAAGGAGAAACAAAACAATCGTGTTAGAGAAAAAAATTGTTTTACAATGTATGGAAATGAGGAGGGAAAATTTTTACCCCTTAGAAAATTTTGTGTATTTCATGGTAAATTTGTATTCGGTTCAAATTTGTAAACGGTTCAAAAAAAATTCGCAAGATTCTTATGGACAAAATTGTTAAATATTGAAACGTTATCAATTTTTGGTTTGTACTTTCTAATATTCCTTGAAGGGCCCATATTACGAGCTGGGCTAGGCTGCTGTCCCTCCCCCATTTCTCTGGTTGAAAGTATTGTATGAAGAAAGTCTGAAATCATCCCCGGTGTGCTTCTGATATAATTGTCCTTGTGTATCAAATTAAATGTACATTAAACGTTACTCTGCCAATAATTTTATCTGGTGATCATAGCCTCCTTGAGTGAAAGCTTCTATATTTTTTCATTTTGAGGGGGGAAATACGTAACGTTTCCTTGGTTTATGCGTGGAAGAGTCGTCGTAATTGGCTTGGCATAAACTGATCACTTTAAAATACAGCTCCTTCCGTTTTTGAGAAATTTCTTGTATAGTTATGTACTTAACTGGACTATCAGCAGCTTAATTTTAACTTCATTCGAAACTGTTTCGTACATAATATTTTTGCTTATTTTCCAAGTATGTAATAAAAAGGTGTAAAGAACTTTACACTTATCACAAGATTTTATTAGGCTTAGAACGCATTAATGGAAAACATCTTAATTTTGTTTACGTCTTTTTTTTCTTTATTCATGACTGATCCCCCTTTTTTGTTTTTGATTTAAAAAATATAGAAAAAACCTTTGCAGTATGCATAAATTTAATTTATAAATTTTATCGTTAGCATCTGTTGAAATTCCGGGCTGGTGAATTTTATTTGCATTGTAATCTTACATGGTCATATTTCTCGCGTGAAACGTTAGTTAAGATTTGGCCTGTTAATAAAAAGTTCGATACCATTGTTCTGAAGTCGGAACGAAACAATGGTCTTCGAGCTCTAGAAGTATCAATCCACCCACAGGCAGAGAAAGAAAATGAACTTGTTCCTAAATCTTGAATCGTTAAGTGAAATGAATTTGAAAATAACGTGTCAAAACATACATGAAAAAGGATTACGTCACTGCCCAATCTTGTTTCGTTCGAAATTACTTCCATTTCAAGGACTTGTCCTTAAAAGCTTTTCAAACTTTCTAGCTACTGTTCCCTTTCTGCCAAGCAGGTCAGAATTTCCTCCTGTCATCTGTGTGTTCTAAATTTCAAATAGCTCGAGTGCAAGAGGTCAAGTGCTGTTTTAGAAGACAATTTTCGCTAATGGTCACATTATCGGCAAACTGTTGAATATATTTTAAACTGGTGATTATACATGAGATATGTGAGAGTTTTCTATTTCCCATTGGTGTACAGTGGCTGTTTTTAACCTAAGTTGAAAAGTTAGAGAGTGTGTTTGTATGTATAAGCTCAATTCTGTAATACTTTTTGATCACGTGTTTCAGTTACGCCTTTATATAACGTTTAATTTTCTCGCTAATCTTTTATGTTATTTCACACGCACAAAATATGAGTAGATACAAAGCGGATTGATCTTCCAACGGCGATGGGGCGCCCCCCCCCCTCTAGAGTATATATATATGCATGCGTATATGTATAATTGGAATCTAAAAAGGTTCTCATTCGTGGTAGTCATATAATATACAACTGAGAATATGACAAACTTTACGACTAAACATATTCGTTTGAGATCATGAAACTGCGATCAATTTTCTCAAAAAATTTATTTTGGGTAAACGACGTTTTTTACGATAATTGCTTGAATTAATGCGTGAAAGCGTTTTCATTTTAAATACAGTCGAACTCGGTATATAACGAACTCACGGATATAACGAACGAAAATTTTGGTCCCGTCGTTTTCCTTTTGTACGTAATTTAATTTGTATTGTGTCAGTTTAATGTAATCGATTGTAGTCGATTTAATTCATTATCATTTTTAATAGATTTTATCATTTTTTTAGTACATCATTATTGAATACACATTGAAACTAATGAGTTATACATTTTGTGAACTCTTAACATTTTTCTTAACGGTTCGGATATAGCGAACCACCGAATAAAGCTAACGAAACCTTTGGTCCCTTGAAGTTCATTATAACGGGGTTCGACCGTATAGAAAATCTTACAATTCCAACGCATGATCTCAAAACGAAAATCGTACACTCGCTAATTTTTTTTAAGAATTCCTGATCTTTTGATTGCTTGGTTGAATGTATCTGTGAATTTATAGCGGAGGGCAAAAAAGTACTTGATTTTTGTCAGTTTATTTAGTTTGTTAGTATATCGACTTTTTTAAATCCCTCGTTGATTATGGGGTCGCCATGCTAGATGCGATATCCGTAAATTGATTACATTACTCCATTAATCTGGCAAAATTATCTGAAATACCAGTGAAATCGTTAATAGAGGTCTATCCATTGTATTTGGCAGCATTGCACATTTTATAAGAATAAGAGATTCAGCCGAGTCAAGGAAAAAAATAAATCGAAAAATTTTCAATGATGTGGATGAATGTTGAATCAAATTAGAATAAGCAAAAACTATAGGTTAAGTTATCGCCAAGTTACTGATGACGTCTTTAAGTTTCTAGGTACGCTAACCTAGATACAATCAGAATAATAATGAGAGAATCTGGGTAGCGTGTAATATATATGCCCACCAACGTTTTATATCAGCCAGTTCGATCATTCAAAGTACTCAAAATTCGCAAAACTGTGTGAAAGAATTTTGCATTTTAAGAAAAAGTTGTCTGAATTGACGATAGAAAGTTTGTTTGCATCGAGTGGCAATTATGTCTGCAGAAACCCCAACCCCAAGTATTTGAACCGCGAGACTTGAAATCCATAGTAATGCTTCTGCAATGGTTTGGGAAAATGTGTCATTTTCAAGCGTTGGCATACTACATTTTAGCAATGTAGTACCAATCTGATAAAAACCAATGAGTGTGCTGACGTTCGGTAAAGAAATTTAGAAGACTGTGTCAGAGAACTCTAGTTTGGAAGCGGCTTTTGGAGTTATCAAGACCCCTATCGTAGGGTGAAATGAATATGTATAGACCCTTGTGATATCGAAAATGCGTGGAATCATTTAGAACAGAATGTTCGAAAACTTCGCACGTCCACCTAAATCGATTTTTAAAAAAAGAGATATTAGTTGAATGAACGATTAAAACGATTTTTGTTATCAAGAAATATATGGGAGTGCAATTTGAATATTTTCTTCTACATTATTTTGTCTATAAAAATATCCCTTGCCATTTTTCATAAATATATATTTTTTTTGGTTTTTTACATCAATTGCATACATTGATCGTTGTATTTATTATAAATAAATATATATATTTATTTATTTAGGCATTAATTACATACATTGACCGTTGTATTTTATTTGAATGTACTCCGTAGCGAAGTGCGGGTTTTCAGCTAGTAAAAGTATAAAGCATTTCTGAACGATCGTATTTGTTCCAAGTTTATCAACTGAATCACTTTTTTTCCCCTTTTTCTTTCTCTCACTTCCCGTATATCACGGTAATCCTTACTTAAGCATCTCCGCAAGTCGTAAATTTCAAGTGATTTTACTTTGATGTTTGTTTTGAAACATAAATGTTTACATTATAAGGTGCAAAATAGTGAAAAATTCCAAATTTTAACCACCAACTTTAGCGAAACACAATTTTTTTTCTTTGTCATTTAAAAAATGGATATTGTTCAGAACTTTCATTCATGATTGAAATTTGAAATTAAATTTTTTCAACTGTAAGAAAATATAGAATAAACATTTCTATTGAGATTGACAAGATTAATTCTCTTGTTTAAAATTAAAATGCAATAGAAACGTGTTTTACCATTACAAATTATGGAGAGAAAATTCGTATGCATTTTAGAGATCATATTAGCCTTGTTCTTCAGAGAAATGCACTTTCCCTTCCTTAAATTCATAAATATACATTTTATAAATTTTACGCAAATTTTGAAATGTGACTTCCAGTTCTAATCTTTATTGTCCTAAAATGTTTTTTTTTTCTTTCTGCAGGTGTGTGAAAAATGGTTGTAACGCGCCATTAATTCTCTTGTTTAAAATTAAAATGCGATAGAAACGTGTTTTACCATTACAAATTATGGAGAGAAAATTCGTATGCATTTTACAGATCATATTAGCCTTGTTCTTCAGAGAAATGCACTTTCCCTTCCTTAAATTCATAAATATACATTTTATAAAATTTTACGCAAATTTTGAAATGTGACTTCCAGTTCTAATCTTTGTTGTCCTAAAATGTTTTTTTTTTTTTTCTTTCTGCAGGTGTGTGAAAAATGGTTGTAACGCGCAGTCGCACATCGGGTGATGGCTGGCGATGACGATCTGCCGTCCCTAGACGATTGGGGCCCGCCGGACGAGGACTTTTGGGGTTCTGGAGCCTCGTTCTTGGTTCCCCCTCCACCGCCGCCTCCTTCACTCGGATCCGTGTGCTCGGGGGCCCCTTTCTATTGCGAGATGGAAGGGGGCCCGATGGGGGCCCATTTCGACAGGGCCGCCTTTCCATCTCTGCCCATCATCGCCGTCTGCTCGTCTGTTGTGCTAGTTGCTGTTCTCGTAGCATCCTTTCTGTTATGGAGGTAAGTCATTTGTGCGATATTTAGGTCACGGACCATTGTTTCACCTACGCCAGACCATAATATTATAGTTAAGTGTTATGGTCTTTAAAAAATTCTACCCCAGTGATGTACGAGTTGGGTAATTTTCATGCCAAGAAGCGTTAACCACTTCAAAATCGCAGTATTTATGCAGAATAAGGACATCTGTGTCTGTAATCCGAGATGCAATGACCTCCCGAGTGTGGGTGTTTGCATCCGTTTTGAATAGGATTTAAGTTGTAGGTCCCAAACAGTTTAGCAGTTTGGTTGCAAAGGATGACAGAAATGGCCCAAATCAAATCAAATCCTCCCTGCGTATTTTTATGGTTATAGGAAGTTTTAGTATAGACTGCAAAGAAGCTGTGGCAGTCTACAGAACAGTCTGCCAAAATTCTGTATCTAGCTAGATCACCGTTTTATAGCGTTAATAATGCTATTATGAAATTAACCAAAGCTAGAAAGTTTTTTTTTAAATCAAGTCTTCCGTTCTAGTCTGCGTATCTTGAGATATACGAAGAAAGGAATTTAGATTCAACGGGATTGCATTAGCGCTTGATCTAAAGCTCATATATTGTATGTTTTTATTTTTAAAAAAAGGGAAAGGTCATCGCAAAACAGCATTCGAAGAACTGAAAAGTTTACAAGTTACGTATGTTGAACAATGAGTTGTCAGATAACCTCTTCCAGCAAACCTTTAAATTAGTATGTACATCTTGTTTCGTATGATTCCTCCTCACCTTCTTAACTAGAGCAGGCATTTTCGCAATCGTGCGTATTGAATCAAAAGGCTTTTGTATCGCACTCTGACCCCAGATATGTATTTATCACTCTATCCGCCTTTTCGGGGACAGGGCAATTTTGGTTCAAGTTGGAGACTTCCTTGCAGGTTTCATGTCTTGAGAGCTCACGTACGCTCGCTTGTCGTTCTTTTATTAATGGGATTACGTACACTCTTGAATATCGAAATTTCATCTTTAAAATTAAATATTGAGAGTTCCCTGCGTGCCTTTAAAAAAAAAAAAATTATTTAGGAACTAACGGTATTCTTGTATAATATTAACAAGGACTGTCAATTTCTGCCCTTTTTGAACTGACGATGCAGCAAATATTTCTGCGCTACTAAAATCCAGTAGACGAAGCTTATGTTTCGCAATAAAGAAATATTTAACTTCTGTCTCTTAAAATGACTAGCTGCTAATCTTTGCGTTATGCATAATTCCCGTGCGAATCATAATTTTTAGCTACCCCGCATTAAGAATATTTGGCATCAAATAAAATAATTTTAATTGTATTTACTAGGAGGTTTATTTTAAGGAATCTTTACGATACAGGACTTGCTGTACCCATTGCTGTGCCATGAAATAGAATTTAAAAAATATGCTACATAATATTTTTTTAACCATGAATCATGTTGTAATGTATGATGAATTTACTTGTTTAAAAAGCTGCTTAGTTCTCCTTTTTTCCATATTTATCTTAATTTCTTTACTATAAACAACATACGTAGTTTCCAAGAGATTTCCCCCATTATTAGATGGCTAAAAATATAGCAAAATGTCTTCCGGTTCTCGAAAATTCACCTGAAGAGGAAGTGGTACGAATAGTTTTGAACAATGAGGGCACAGAAGCTATGACTTGGGCTTGGAATAAATGATTGTCGTTTCGTAAAGTTCTCGAAGCCGTTGTGAGAAATAACACCTGATTTGTTTGACATGATGCTTACCGAAATGAGTCAAGTTATGCGTTGAACATAAATAAACGTTGCATCCATCATTTCCAAAGAAAAGAAAAAAAACTCGTAAAGGTGGGATTTGACAGGCACTCTGTTGGAAGACAACGGCAAGAACCGAGGTGCTTGATGAATGCCTCCGCTAGTCTATTTTCCGTTTACCTGCTTAAAAAAGATCATTTACGGAAGATAGGTACAGAACAAAACCTTCCTTATGTCAGGAACCTTTTTACAGGCAGGCAGGCCTTCAATGCTCGCTTGTAATAACTGCAAAATATTTAAGTATTCGGGTCATTATCCTCGCATTCGTTTAAAAACATGTCAGGAAGACAACACGAGAACAAACTGATCCTTGTGGATTGATTTGAAACGATATTGATCGACCGGACTGTATTTTCCGAGAACTTGTGTTCCTTTGCGCGTAAGTATTTGTTGCTAAAATTTAGAGTATTCAAAGTAATTCAGAATTAACGAGGATGAATAATATTAACGAGGAAATGTGTGTTAATTCAAAACTTAATTTAGAAATTTACCTTCCTTAAATTTGTCAACTTTTTTCTTTTCTGTCACCAACTACTCGGAACTTTTAGCATAATTTATAAAAGGATGACAATTAAGTAACCGAGTATCGCGCGTAAACTAATAATTTCCCTTAAAGTATCTTAATTTTTTAGTGATTGTAAAATATATATCTGTACAAATCAAAAAGGATTTTATTATGACTTAAACGATCCCCCCATGGAGAGAGAGAGATCTAGTCGGAAATAATGACTAATACTTGCGTAGTGCCTTACGCAAGTATTAGTCATTAGTGGAGTATTTTGCGTAAGCTTTATGTAGTGAGATGGAACTTAATGAAATCACCGTGAAATTGAATTGATGGGTCTTAAGTTCAATCCGGTTGTCGCCCGGACCCTTAAAGTAAGGAATAGCTTTGAATAAATGTATCATTATACTTGACTCTAATAACTCTGTTTTCAACATTAACAGCTTTATTAAATAGAAATTAAAATTCCGCCAGTTGTATCCATATACAGTCCCAAGCGAAGCTGGACCAAATATTGTATGGTGTCTCTGTTGAACGTATTCATCTCATTTCTTCCTGCTTTTAATTTCCAGTATCATCTTATTATTGCTAGTACAGCTGGCAAAAAATATATACATATTTATACCAATGTTAGAAGTAGTCATTTTTTATTGGGTTGGCAGTTCTAATCTAAAAGCCTCATTTTCCCTAAAAGTTGTTTTCTCAGCATTATTTTTGATCGCGAAACGAAAAATTATTCTAATGTTTTGCGATCTACGATAATAAATAATCCTCGTCCACATGTATTCATTTAGATGAGATAGACAAAGCTATACATAGTACGAAAATTATCCATCTTTAATAATTTTAAAGCTACCGTTTCAATTCCTCATTTCCATAAATGCTGATGGAGATCTCGAATATCCAAGCAACTTAAAACTTGCAAACTACAAAAACATTTCATTTGTTCTTACAATCGCGAATTTTACACGTAATCAATCTTTTTAGATATGCAGTCGAACCCCGTTATAACGAATTTCAAGGGACCAAAGGTTTTTGTTCGCTATATCCGAACCGTTAAGAAAAATGTTACAGTTCACAAAATGTATAACTCATTCGTTTCAATGTGTATTCAGTAATGATGTATTAAAAAAATGATAAATCTTTTAAAAATAATCATTAATGAATTAAATCGACTAAAATCGATTACATTAAACTGACACACTACTAATTACGTACAATAGGAAAATGGTGGAACCAAAATTTTCGTTCGTTATATCCGTGAGTTCGTTATATACCGGTTTCGCTATAACGGGGTAAGACTGTATTTTAAATGAAAACTCTTTCACGCATTAATTCAAGCAATTATCATAGAAAACGTCGTTTACCCAAAATTAATTTTTTGAGAAACCTTGATCGCAGTTTCATGATTTCAAACGAATATGTTTAGTCGTAAAGTTTGTCATATTCTTAGTTGTATATTATGACTACCACGAATGAGAACTTTTTTAGATTTCAATTATACATATATACACTAGGGGGGGGGGGCGCCCCATCGCCGTTGGAAGATCAATCCGCTTTGTATCTACTCATATTTTGTGCGTGTGAAATAACATTGAACTGACACACTACTAATTAAATTACGTACAATAGGAAAATGGTGGGACCAAAATTTTCGTCGTTATATCCGTAAGTTATATCCTCGTTATATACCGGGTTCGCTATAACGAGGTTCGACTGTGTATTTATTCGCTAATTTTGTGTTATCTTACATTTCTAATCCCCTCTCTTTTTTAACGCAGTTTACTGTCCTATTATTATAAAATTTCTATCAAAGTTAACAAATATCTCACCAAATATCTGACAGTTATAAATAAATGAAGTGGATTTTTTTTCCCGTAACATACTGTACGACTTTGAGTTCGTGAGATCCAAAATGGAGCGCAAGCCCTACCGAACTAAAAGCGTGCCGCGTACTGCAGTCACGTCCCCGGGCCGAGATTTGTTTCTGTTGTAAGCATCAATCGTAAAGGGCGAAATCCTAAGAATGCGGCATGCTTTATTTATTACTCCAAAGCGAATTTACGCAATGCTGAGCAAGCTTTTCATTACTGTATCTTATTAAATATTTACGTCCGGAATCCCTACGCTGCGATTTAGGGAGGTAAAAGAACTTCCGCTCACATTTGGAAATAGAAATTTCGATCCAAAATTTACTGGCGTTCATCAATTTTTAAACTGTCATCAATACCTAATACTCGCCTGACCTCGCGAATTGACTTATTTTTAAGTGTACTAATGTATGTATGAAAATCGCTTTGAAAATAAAAAAATATTTGCCAAGAGAGTACGTTCAGACTTAAGTTTTGTACGACATCGTTATGACAAAATTTATATACACTGCTATTGACAAATTTCCTTTCGTATAACTAAAAATTTACCTATAAATTAGCTGTAAAAATTCCTTTTGGGAATAGTTTTATTTCTATTTATAATAAATCTTTTTAGGTTTTTCAATTACCTCATATATATATATATATATATATATATATATATATATATATATATATATATATATATATATATATATATATATATATATAAAACAGTTCCCTGACTGACTGACAGATAACGCACAGACCAAACCGTTGGACCTAAAGGGTTGAAATTTTGCATGGCAATTCTTCTTATAGTGTTGGGGTGCACTAAGAAATATTTTTAAAAAAGTTTGCATTTAAAATAATAATATGATGGTTATAAAATTTATATCACGAGAAAGATCATAAAAATTCCTTTAAAATGAAATCTTTTTCGAATCTTTGCCTCCATTTTCTGAATTTTGGTGATTTTTTTAAAGATTAATTTTTAGAATTTAATTTTATTAAATGCTGATTACGTGGTTTCTTTTCTTTTTGGGATACTTTAAACTAATTTATCGTCACGTGCATAACAACGAAATAAATTGACATTTTTTTTTTTTCTTTCTAATGCGGCAGACGATTGACTTTATCCAAAAAAATATTAAATATATTAAGCGAAATGTTCCTCAAACTGTACTATATCCTTTAATATGTTCTATTAGATTTAATTTGAATTTTTCCTTCTACATCATTTTGTCTATAAAAATATCCGTTACTATTTTTTTATAGATTTTTTTTGGCATTAATTGCATACATTGACCGTTGTATTTAATTTAAATGTACTCCGTAGCGAAGCTCGGGTATTCAGCTATAATCCCTGCCTTTTTATTTTCTTAATTTATGCAATTAAAAATATATGGAGTAAACTAATTTAATTTTTACGGGGTCTCGTTTGAATCCCCGCGGCAACCAGAGTCTACGAGTTTGAATCTCACGGAAGGCATGGGTGTTGTCGCTGGTTGCCATTGGTATTAAGCTTTATATCCCGGTCAGTTTAGTTCTCTTGTTTCAAATATATGACCCAGTGCTGCTCACCAACCAAACTTAAATATACATCTCCAATGTACCCGGCAGTCCGGAACCTAGGTGACCCCTCTCATGAGGATGGATTTTTTGTACTTTTTCATCTTCAGGCAATCTCAATTTTGTACCACAATTTGTGAAAGGTGATTTTCTTTTTATTTATTTATTTATTTATTTGTTGGCTGAGTTGGCTGCACTATGTCAGTCTCCAGTAAAAATATAGAGAATATCCGCATATGTAATTTTTTTTTCTCTGCAGCGCACTTGCCGCCTGTGCCATGTTGCGAAGCCAGTAAAAAGGGCGAAACATGGGTCATTGGCTGGTAGGTGCGCAGGAGATGTGTATCTTTGCATAAGTGACTCCTCTTATAAAGGTTTCATCCATGGATTTTCTTTTTCATCAAACTTATCTTTTAAATAAATGACACAATGGAAAGATTCAAGATTTTACACTTAATACATATTCTAGACAATGCCAGAAGCGTGGATTATTTCTTTAAATGTATCATCTGTACTTGTAATTAAGAAACGAAGGGGGGAGGGGAAGTGTTGAAAAATTCACTATGGATTCGTAATGAGAACTCCATTACGCGAACAGAGCTTTGATTACTAATTTATTGTAAATCTTTGAATCTTCCCTATCACATTCTACAATACAGAGCTAACGTCTGTTTTTATTAATTTCTTTTTAAATAATCAGTAATTCAGTTTTCAGTTCAAGGCTGCAAAATTGGCGCTGTATTTTTTAGAATACGGTCCCTTGATGTGAATAAAACAGATTTTTCGTCTTAAAGGACTCAAGGTTTACTGTGTTGTAAGCATTTTTAGTTACATTTTTCAGTGTCTTAATTACAAAATTAGGGCTAAAAATGTGGGATCATTTTAGATTTTTTGTTGCCATCTGGCATTAAATTGAGTCATATTTTGTTACCGACAAAATTATTTTATTTTGAGAGAAATGGCGCTAATTCGCTGTAATATAGCACCATGTTTCTCTCAGACGATATCATAATTACGAAAATACTCGATTGTTTTGAAAAATAGTTTATAACCTGGAAGTGACCTGAGAAGTATTTGTTGGCTTTGCTGCTGAATTTAACGGGGGGGGGGGGGGTTAAATCGGCGTAACACGGATGAAATAAAATATTCAATTTTATTAACTTTTACTTCTTTATTGATGCAATGTGAAATAAGCTTGAATTCTTTACAACCTATAAATAAGAGATGACACAACGGGTGACAGGTGGTCCAGCGTTTAAATTTTTACCGACTGCTAGTTTTGAGGATATACCGACTGATAGCTTCGATTTCGATTTTCCTTTGCTGCGAAATATTTTCTGGCGTCTTGTCAGCGACATTCCGATCTTATAGAAATGTAAATCAGCAGAAATTCACATCTCTGGATTGTAGGATGGTCTTCAAATAGCTCTTACAAATCTCTAGCAAATGGACTATAAAATATCGATTGACACATTTTACTCCTTTAATTTGTTTCTTGAAATTCAATCTTTCAAAAGTTCAGAAAATTTCACCCCATCGTATACGCTATAAAAGTAACCGGATTTATATTTAACTTACGTGAATTTATCAAGGCGTGTGATATCAAAGATCTCTTGCATTCTAGTTTCGAAAGTTTGAACCAACTTAATATTGAAAATAATTTTTGTATTATAAATCAGATCTCTATATGGATAAGTTATCTTATCCACATAGGGATCTTATCCATTTAGTTATCTTATCTCTATGTGGATAAGTTATACTATATGCAAAAAATCTGGTCTGGAACTTCCAGCCAGGGGGGCATAAGATACAACAACAATAACAACATATGCAAAAAATGAGTTAATCATTTGAATGAAACATTTAGCTGCCGTATTAAAGCTGCTGTGTACTTATCCTGTTGGATTCGCTCACCTCAATGTTATCCTATGGAGGAAAAAAATGTATCTATTGACAGCTACATAAATGCTGATAATCCAGTAAAAATGGTATTTTCAGATATTCTGAACTTTTCTGCACCTTGAAACAGGATTCATTTTATAAATTTCGTCCACCAAAGGAATTTATGAGCGTTTAAAACACACTATACCAGATTTTTCTCCCCGAATAATTTAAATTTTAAGATATTTGCATGTTTAAAAAAAAAAACAATGCTCCAATGTGTGAAATTTTTTTCTCTGTTACGGAGTACAATTTTTTAAAAAAAGCTTTAAATCCAAGTCGGCCATCCTTGGACACCTTTTCTCCGGAGGTTAATATTGAGGTGAGCGAATCCTGAAGGGTTAGTACACAGCAGCCTTATGTTTTCCAACTTCATTCTTATTTACTTATCTTAAGATCCATTCTTTAGCTTCTTTAAGTTAATGTAAAGTAAGTATCGCGCCGATAAATAATTATTGCCCTCCAAAAAACGTTTTCGAAATCGTGATTTATTTATCTGCCCGATGGTCAAATTGTTCAGATGAATATAAGTATTTAAGTATTATGTTGCTTTGTATTACAGTTGTTAATCATTCTGACTATATGGTAGAGATGTTTTCTCGCTTATAGGGCATTCATTCATTATCCTTTTTATATGTGCTTTTCCGGCGCTTATGCAGTTTTCACAATGGGGGCGAAATAATTGCCGTTTTGATGCAGCAGGTGGAAATGCCTCTTGCTAACAAGTTTGTGTCACGTGGAATGAGTTGTGCGGTTAGCGCTTGCATTTCGGGAGGACAGGCTTCATTGTCAACTCTCAAATGCATGCGGTAAAAGTTGAAAGATCCGGAACCGCGACAAAAATTAATTTTTTTCGTGGAAACACCGCACGAAGTCATAAATAATTTCCCGCCCAGAGATGATTAATGCGACGGCATATCGTGATCAAATTCCGGGTTTTCTTGTACTGCGGAGATTTGAGAAGTTCGGGGGTGATGAAAAATAATGCATTTATCTCGTTTGCGGCAAAAAAAAAAATAAATAAATAAATAAAAAGATTGTATTTTTCCTATTATGTGTGATAATTATATATTTTAACTTTCGAGGAATGCTATTTTTAGTGCTGAACTCTAAAACGTAAAGCAGGACTTAACTTTCCGACGGTAGCCTTTTCTAAAGTATACCGTCTCTCTCCTTGGCGCTTTTTATCGGGCCCGTTGTGTGTTTTTGTATAGCGCCATTGTAGTAAGCACTTGTCCTAGGGACGTTCGGGAATTCACACCTTAATTTTGTTGGCTACTTTATTATTATAGCTCTATAGAGCAGGTCCCGATTTTCCATTAGGCCCGGTAGACTCGGGCCTAGGGGCCCTAGAATGTTGGGAGCTCCCAAAGAATTTTAATTTTAAAAGGAAAAAAGGAAAAAAATTCCAATTTAATTTTTTTTAATTTTACCTTTTTTAATAGCATTTTTTAAAATTATATCCTTTCAAATTTGATTGGTTGGTTGGTTCATCATATGTATGTTGTAGTGTATATAAGGGATTAATAAGTTTTCTGGTTGCATTGTTTTGGTGTTTTAATCATGAAGTTAATATGTCGTATTGCTTTTTGTTATTTGATAATGTTCTAGGCTTCTACGCTTCAAATAGCCAATTCTTGGTAAAATGGTAATTTCACAATGATTCGTGACTATTTTTCTTTTGTGTGCCAATTTTGGAAATTTTACGCCCTCATCAGTGTTAGGGGGAGGGGGCATTCGGAGTTGTGCCTATAGTCAAGAATTTTCTAAATCGGGTCATGCTATAGAGTTGTATCACTGGCTCACTAAGAGAGGACAGCACTGGAACATCCTTGCCGAGATTCGAACACGAGCCCACTGCTTTGACGTCCGCAACGCTAACTACCGTACGATGTGGCCGTCAGTTTTATATCTTTGGATCATTTTATATTTGAAAGTAGAAAATTCAATCTTGAGGTTGAAACTGTTTTCCCAGAGAGTCTCTCCTGTTGAGTTCTTACTTATTTAAGGTTGCCTAAATCGATCTGATGTTCGTGATTTTGAACTTAGATGTTGATGCGTTTAACTATCAACTTGATATCGTGGCTTTATTCTAAAACTTTGAAAGCGATTCGCTGCGTGACACTAACGGTTTTAAGTTATCACGCTGTTCCGGGTGTTATCTTTTTATTAAAATGCTAAAATATTGTTATTTGTTAGGTCGCATAAACTGAATATTTAGCGAACATTGTTGTAGCTGAACCAGAAAGTGCCTAAGTGAAATGAAATCTCCAGAGTAGAATAATTTTTTTGCTGCCGACTGCACTGCCATTAATTGCCTTTCTGAATACACCGGTGGTCTTTTTTATTTCTCGTGCAATAAGTTTTGTGTTCCGATGCGTCTCTAGCTGCTAATACACAATTAACGTATTTCTACCCCACAAAAATACTTCCTTGCCAGGCCTTATCCATTGTGACTTTTTATGTGGGTTCATGTCCGCTGTTGGTATGGATGTCTATAGCCGTTCGGAAACCGCCTTATACTTTCAAGTCCCTGTCTAATTAGCCCTAGCGTCGCTAAAGTTGACCGTAGCGTTCTCAGCCAGCCAACCAGATCTGCTTTCTTTTGCAATTTCATTAGAGTTGAATACTTTTTATTTTCCAACAGACAACGAGTTGCATTTCGTGATAAATCTTCTAGGGTTGGGTGTTTTTTAATAATGATTAAAGTTCAATGCAATATTTGATACATATATATATATATATATATATATATATATATATATATATATATATATATATATATATATATATATATATATATATATATATATCTGTGTTTCCTGTGCAAAGGGTGTTAAGCTGCAGGGAACAGAAAGCCCAATTCTACTCCTAAATATTTGTATTCATCAGGGAAAATTTGGGTTACGGGAAACAAACCACAGACATGTTAGTGTTGAAGGGGTTATGTCCCAATCAAGGACTTAACACTCTGTACTCAACAAAAATAAAATTGGAAAAAATTACTTTCAAGGAAAAAAAATTAAAAATTAAACATAAAGACTGACTTTACAAAAGCCTCTTTTTTTTTTCTTTTTTTTTTTCAATTCAATCTCGTTTTTCTTAATACTACGATTTTGGACTTGACTCTTTTCACAGCAAACACACACACACACACACATCTTATATATATAAAAGAGCTCGTCTGTTTGTCCGCTATAGAATCATAGACTGTTTCACCCGCCGGGACCAAATTCGGCACAGTTAATGTTTAGGACTCGAGAAACTTAACGCAGCAAAAACAAAATTTGGGGCTCAACTAGTTTTTTAAAATTAATTTTTTAATGATTTTTGTGCCCCTATGCGCACCTCTTAAATATGGATACAGCCCCTTCACCACAACCAGTCAAATTCGATACACGGGGAAAAGAGGGTTGTTCTGAGGGGTGATCTGGGAGTGGTTTGAGTTGGTGTGGGTCTGACGTGGGTGGGGGGGGGTGAAGTGTTTTATTTTTCTTACGTTTAGTGGAGTCGTGGGTCTCCAGTATTTTTTTGATGGAATGCATGAAAACTTTTATATCTATATATCTACACGGGCAACGCCGGGCTATGCTAGTATATATATATATATATATATATATATATATATATATATATATATAATGTATGTATGTATGTATATATAAAATGTATCGGTTTCATTGATTTCATTTCCATGCATTTTGATCTAAAAACAGGGAGTGATATCGTACTATTATGTGTTCTTATTTCCTCGCTCCCGCAAAAAAAGAAAAGTTCTCACGATAGACTCTGGCACAGGATATTCCTGTCAACCGCAATCAAAGCTAATTTTTGGTCTCGCCCCGGCTGACTTAAATAATAAACTGCACAGCGCACTGGAATGGGGAAAAAAAAAGGAAAGAAAAATCGAGTCCGGAAGCTACGAGTAGGTTCATTTCCATTGCATGCCACCAACTCCGGGAGTCATAAATAATTTCCTAACTAACAATGATTAATGCGACCGCCCGTTGCGTTGAAATCACTCGTTTCCATGCATAGTGTGCCGGGGTGCGGGAGAACAAAAACCAAAAGAAAGAGAGAGAAGGGAGGGTGGAAAAATCCACTTTAGACACCGACTGAAACAAAAGCAAATCCAAACAGCAACATGCTTAGGGAGCTTACAAGAATTCCTCTGGTCTCTACACTAAAATAGAACAGTACAACGCTGCAATTGAACGACTGTAGGGCAGAAACAAAGCTGGAAAAAAAAAAAGAAATGAAAGAAAAAAAGCGAAATCGACCGAGTAAAACAAAAACATGAAACAAGTGGGGGAGGGGTGATCGGGTCACGTGACCACGACACTCGAATGCGTTTCGCTAATGATTGTCGTCAGACAAAATGGCGTGCAAACTGTGCGGGCATGGCGTGCACACTGCGCTTAGAAAAAGGCCTTTATTTTTTTCCCCCTTCAACTCATGAAGAAAATTTCATTAGAAGACGTAATTGTTTAAAGCTCAAGTCCGCAACCTCTTTTTTTTCGTTATCACCACCGCATCTCGATGGCCACGTAACATTCGAGAAGTTATTATGATTGGAAGGCAAGAAAGATACTTTACTCGAAATTGGATTAGCTCCCGTTGCATACCAATAGCACAGAACTGGATCGCCCGTCATTTATACTGCTCAGCGAAACGGGTTGTGCAGTTTTTCACGTGCTGGAATTTCTTTTATTTCGCCCGACATTCATTCGGCCTCCTCAGATAGCCGGCGAATTTCGCTCCTCTTCTGTAAATCGAGAAATAATTCTTAACGGTAATCTCTATTGCATTACTCTTATCGGCCTAATTTAATAGAGATATCGCTTTTCTAGGGGCCTGATAGGATCAAAGAGCGCGCACAGGAATATCCCCTATTCATTCTGTTTTGTTTTATCGAGCTGTCTTGGTTCAAATGTAGCTGGGCCTAATATAATTAGAGTCGATCGTGAATACACTCAAGCAGTTAGTTGCCTTTTTTTGCAGCATTTCCCTTCCCTTAAGGTGCCCTGCATCACTCTGCCACTTGGCCGAGATAAGGAGTGGATGTTACCATTCATTATGCGAGAAAATTTTGTATTTCTTTTGAATTAAGATATATTTTCTTACACCCTCATTCCCTAGGAAGCAAATGCGAAATAATGGAGTTTAAGAGGGGAAACGAGTTTGGAATGAACTAGAACAAAAATTTTATGAACCTTCCGTACATTTAATATAATTGCATTTCCCGGGATGTCCGTTTTCTAATCGTATAGTCTCGTAAGAAATGTTTAGCATACTGGCGAAAAGTACATTGGGATCTCTTATCTCCACACTCTAAGAGACAATTTTTCTGACCTCCGCACTGATGATAGTTATGAGTAGATACAGTTTTCTTGCAGTCTGTTAAATTGAACGTTAAATGTACACTATAATAAGTACGAATGCTAAAGTGGAATGACAGTATGAGAAATCATCTATCTCATATATATATATATATATATATATATATATATATATATATATATATATATATATATATATATATATGCCAGGTAATGGCTAGGGCGCTGGCATTCGGTTCAGATCCTGTGGGTTCGAGTCCCACTGTTGGCATTTATGTTTGTAGCCGTTCGGAATCGGCTTTAAACTATACGTCCTGGTCTAATTAGCCCTCGTGTAGCAAAAAGTTGACCGTAGCGCTCCAAACCAAACCAAACCATCTATCATATATATATATATATATATATATATATATATATATATATATATATACACACATACACACACACATATGTACACTATTTTATGATGAAATTAACACTTTTAGTTCCGTAGGATAGGCATAGACGGCACAGCATGAAATGTTGTTTCTCGTAAATTATCCTAGTAACATACGATTTGTGTTATCTATATATATAAAACAGTTCCGTGACTGACTGAGTGACAGACAGATAACACACAGGCCAAACCGCTGGACCTAAAGGGCTGAAATTTTGCATGGTGATTCTTCTTATAGTGTAGGAAATGAAAAACACCAAGAAAGATTTTTGAAAATTATTCTTAGATTTTTTAAATTAAATTTTTAAGCTTATTTTGTAACATTCTTTAAAATTTGCATTTAAAATAATAATCTGAGGGTTATAAAATATATAGAAAGATCCTAAAAATTCCTTTAAAATAAAATCTTTTTCGAATCTTTACCTCCATTTTCTGATTTTTGGTGAATTTTTAAAGATTAATTTTTAGAATTTAATTTATTAAATGCTGATCGCGTGATTTCTTTTCTTTTTGTCATACTTAAAATTAATTTTGCGTCACGTGCATAACAACGAAATACACAAAAAAAATATTGAAATACAGCAAAAGATAAAATTTAACCACTAGACAATTGAGATGGAAGTTTTTTAAGAATTCAAATTGGTATGTTTTATAGCTATTAAACATACAAAGCAATTACATACATTGACCGTTGTATTTACTTTGAATATTTTCTTCAAAATTATTTTGTCTATAAAAATATCCTTTACGATTTTTTTTATAAATATAGTTTTTTTTTTTTTGCCATTAATTGCATTCATTGACCATTGTATTTAATTTGAATGTACTCCGTAGCGAAGCACGGAGTATTAATAAACACAGAGTATTATAAAAACTTACTAGGATACTTTAAGCCTAAAATGAATATATAATGCACATATATATATATATGCACACACACAACATGCAGTGCCTGTGTGGACTCTGGAAGCCATATCATGATATCAATGATATCACGATATAGCCATACCATGATACTTGATTAGTTTGATTTTTCTGACATTGATCTCTGTGTAAATGCAATTAAAATTCAATTCAGCACTGCGAGGTAAAAATAAAAATGCAATGTGATCAACTTTTGCTACCTTATTACTTTTGTAAACAAAGTAGCGCATGTGAAGGCAATGCATCTAAGTCCAGCGAGACCGGAATCGTTTTCGTTGAAGAATTCTCAAACTTAATTGAAGACACCCACGTTGTTCGTTTCAACTGGATCTCGCCAGTTTCAGTTCATTAAGCGTGCCGCTCATTTCCATTCGGAGATCATGGTGGCATTTTAGTCGGAAAACATGTCTGCGGTGAATAGATTTCAATGTTATGCGTGCTCTATTTAAACTCATGAGAATAATGAATCTTAAGTGTAGTAAAAGTTTCCGTACGGGAGTTTCCGTAATTTTACTCTGATACATACGGATAGTATACGTTAAGGCTTTTGTATACTAACCGTATTGGATTTGCTCACCTCAAATGTTAACCTTGGAGAATATGTGTCTACTGTTGACAGCTACATAAATGCTGCTCATCCAGTAAAAATGGTATTTTCAGATAACCTGAACTTTTCTGCATCTTGCAACAACATTAATTTTATAAATTTCGTCCACCAAAGAAATTGATGAGCGTTTAAAACACACTATACCAGATTTTATCCCCGAATCATTTAAATTAAAAAATATTTGCAATTTTTTTTTAAACGGAAAATGCCCCAAGGTGTAATTATTTTTCTCTCTATTATGAAGTACATCACCATTTTTTTTTTTTTTTTTTTTTTTCTTTTTTAAATTTCTCCATAGGTTAACTTCTAGGTGAGCGAAACAAATGCGGTTAGTACACAAGAGCTTGTAAGTTTACCAAGTGGGACATTGTTTTATTGCTAATTTTCGAGGGATAAAATGACTGCTCTTATCAGTAAAACAGAATTATAAAATGCTTCTTAAATTGTCCTATGATTGGCTCGACGCAATGCACAGTATCTCGCTTGCATGTGTATCGCATAACCTAAGTATATTGTTGGTATGGATATTACACATCATAATCTATATATGAGGCGTTGAAAGGCAAAGTGGTGTAAGTCACATTTTCAACTTTTTTTCATTTGAGGGCAAATATGTAATCTCCTTGTTCAATTTATTGTGGAATTGTAAATAGTGATTATTTGCAGTATTGTAATAATTGTTATGAATTATAATTTGTTCAATTTAGGGTAGAAATTTTGGTAGTTTTTGCAGTTAAACTCTTTTGACTTACACCACTTTGCCTTTCATCGCCTCATATATCAAACAGTTCCGTAAGTGACCGACTCACTGACATACAACGCACAGACCAAACCGCTGGACCTAAAGGGCTGAAATTTTGCATGGCGATTCTTCTTATAGTGTAGGAGTGCACTAAGAAAAATTTTTGAAAAATTCTTCTTAGATTTTTTTAAATTAAATTTTTAATCTGTTTTAGTTTACTTTTTTTAAGTTTGCATTTAAAGTAATAATTTGAGGGTTATAAAATTTATATCACGAGAAAGATCATAAAAATTACTTTAAAATGAGATCATTTTCGAATCTTTACCTCCATTTTCCGATTTTTGGTGAATTTTTGAAGATTAATTTTTAGAATTTAATGTATTAAATGCTGATCACGTGATTTCTTTTTCTGATGCTTTAAATAAATTTATCGTCACGTGCATAACAACTAAATAGACAAAAAAAAATTTTTTTCTTGCTAATGCGGCAGACGATTGGACATTATCCAAAAAAATATTAAAATACAATAAAAGATATTATGTTCCTCAAACTGTACTATATTCTTTAGTATGTCCTATTACATTTAATTTGAATATTTTCTTCTACATTATTTTGTCTATAAACATATCCCTTACGATTTTTTTATAAATATATATATTTTTTTTACATCAATTGTATACATTGATCGTCGTATTTATTATAAATATATAATACAGTCAAACCTCGCTAACTCGAACCTCGATTTCGCGAATTTTTCGATATCTCGAAGAAATAAAAATTCCCTTTAAATTTCCTATGCACTCAATGTTAAAAAAACCTTGGTTTGGCGAATTTATTTTGGCTCATCCCTCGATAACTTGAATTTTTTTCCATAAATGGAGAAGAAAAAATTTTCTAAAAACAAAAAAATAATATCAAAAAATTTTTTTAGAAATTTCTAAAAGATAGAAAAGCTATTCAAACATTACAGTGATAAAACCCTGCATAAACTTTAAAAAGAAGGGATATAAAGACGGAAGATAACACAAATGACAACTTCTCTTGACCCTCCAAGATGGGAGTTGAAATTCTTGTTTATTGTTTTCTTATCTCGTTTCAGTTAGTTGCCATGCATATGCAGTGACCATCGTTCCTTTCTTTTATTTTTTCTCCTTTTACTCTTCAAGGTTACTTTCTAGAGGGGTTGGGGTGGTTTTAACAAAACAGGAAATGAAGGCAGGAACAAAAAATCAAGAGGTGGATGGCTTCCAAGAAGATTGTAGAATTTCTTATCATTGCAACAAGGAGTGAAAGAAAAAAACTACAGGTGTGAATGCATGCCTATGTTGTCTTGCATTCAAGCCTCGATGCTCATGCACCTCGATAACATGGAATTTAATTACTTTGTCATCGTAGATGATACGGTAATAGTGTGCGGTCAGTGGGAGGACAATGACATCACCGGTCAGACGAAAGCTTCTTGTGTATTATCAGAAGACGAGGAGGACGAAATCCGGCATTTGCCACCAAATGTGACAAACAAAGAAGGATTATTTGCAGTGGACGCTTATATATATATATATATATATATATATATATATATATATATATATATATATATATATATATATATATATATGTTAAGTCAACCAAATAGGTAAGAGATATTTAAAGCCACTGTCCACTTAGAAAGTGTAATAGATAAAATTTCAGACTCTTCTCTGAAGCGAAAAACAATTGAATCATTTTTCATAGAATTTTGTAAATAGTGTTTATTAAAATAAAAATATGGATTACTTTTTAAAAAGGTATGTAAAAATGCTTATTTTTCTCTATTAATATTGATAACATGCGATTTTCGATAATTCGAATTTTCGATATTTCGAATTTTTTTGTCTCTCCCTTCAAGTTCGAGATATCGAGGTTTGACTGTATATGTATATATAGGCATTAATTGCATTCATTGACAGTTGTATTTAATTTGAATGTACTCCGTAGCGAAGTGCGGGTTTTCAGCTAGTAATTCATAAACCTGTTTTACATCAGCGATCAGTTCTTCAGCTCTATATTCAGCTTATGAATATTGAGGAATATCAGCAATTTCTGAATGCTAAAAGCTTCATAATTTTTGGTGTAATGGAATGTTTGTCCTTGAATTCCGCCATCTTAGTCGCCGTGTCTCACGAGTCTCTTCCTATTTTTTATTTTTTTTTTAAACTGATAGCAGTTTCAATCAATTTCCATTTTTGAGTTGACTTCACAAATAGCTATTATTTTATTGATACAGAAGGTAAATGTAGAAAATATTTGAAAATTAACTTAATTTTTCTATAGCTAAAAGTTTGAAATAGGGGTTCAGTAGAAATTTCTCAGTACTTTTTTCGGGATCCGTAAAACTGGATATTTCCGATGTGTTCACTTTTAGGGAATAAAATTTTTGTTACGAAAGTATGAGAAATAATGACTTGGGAAAACCTCCTTTGTTCCCGATTATTGAGTAGTTTAGATCCATTGTGATGGACGTTTTTCAGTACTTAGGTTTCTCGGTACTAACAATATAAATCCAAAAGTAAAATTAATATGCGTACTGTTGCCACGTTCCTGCTCTTCTGTTAATTAGATGATAATCCTTTGATTTGTTCACTGTCGCATACAACCAAGACATAAATTAGAAGTATTTGCATAAGTTCGCGCCTCTAATTTTCAGGTATTACGTCGTATAAGCTTGTAAGTCTAAAATTTGTAGAAAATCCTTGTTTATTCTTGGAGTGTACTGCAAGTCGTTTGACTGCCGCATAAGGTTAGGCAGAAACGAATGACCATCTCGTATGTGAGTTGAATCTCGTAGATGCAGTTTCTAGAGACGAAAAGAAAAAAGGGTCAAAGAGTAGTGGAGGGAATTGTTGCAATTACAGAGAAGTCGTAACTATATGCTTGTGTCTTCCTCCAGAGTACTTTTTTCTCTTTTTTTCTTGTGAATGGCAACTAAAAATAGCGCTGAACTCGTTAGTCCCAGAGTTGGTCGCTGGAATCATCCTATTTATTCTTCGCGGTCCCGCCTAAATTGCATTTTTAGAGATTATGGTAATGAGAAAGTATTAGTTACACCGCAGGGACAAAAGCTCCCCAGATTCGACCTTGAATTGATTTAGAAATGCAGTGCATTTTCAGTTCACTATCCAAGTTGTTTTGCTCTTCAGTTATTGTTTTACATTACTGCTTTTGCATAATGACTAGGCTAGAACTCATCAACACATTTCAAGGCTCCCTACTAGATTAAATAACTAATTACTTAAGCGATGCATGCATTCCCCCCTTTTATCGAGAATAGGCCTTCGTTTTCCTTTGGCACTGAAAATGTCAGCGCATAAAATTTTAAGTGGTGTTTGTTACAATATCTCATCTATTTGATGCTTAATAAGGTTTTGCTTTTTGTGATATAGGATTTGGGGTTACATTAACAAAATAGTTTAATATGGAAGTGGTGGGCCACTGCTAAAATGATTATGAATATTCATTGATTGAAACTGAGATTTTTGAGATTCATTGAAACTGCCATAATTCATGAATTACTTTAGTCTCATGATAACGGATATACTTTTCATAACTTTCGAATTTAGATGATACTCCGTCTGTAGAGGCTACCGTCCGTTCCCTGATTCTTACTCCAGCCTTTCATCTTACGTCGTCTAACGAGAAACACCGAGGGAAGGAATCTTGCCAAAGTTGTAGAACTGGATGCATGCCTATTCTCTTACTGTAATGTGAATGGTTAAAACTAACCATTGTAAGCTATTTAGGAAATCGAGATTGTCCGTGTTTTCCTTGACAGTACTAAACTTCTGGGCCGAAATCCTGCAGTTTCTCCCCATTTCGTTCTTAATGGCGTGCACTTATCCGCTCTTAGAATTCCCCCCTTCGTGTAATATTAAAGCCGCCATCGTAGCTGTCACGCAAAACAAGTAGAAAAGCGGAGTTGAAGTTGTAGTGCCTTTTTCCCTCGTTAAATCACGCGAGATCTTGGGGACCTGAATAATAGCGGCTTGTCGTTTCGATAATCGTCCTCATCTTTCATCGGTCTTTTAAGTTTGGCCTCTTGTTATGAGTACTATGGAATATTTGACATTTCAGCTCAATTCTCACTCGCTGTTTTATTTTTTTTCCCCCAACTGTTTTCTTTTTACGTTTACTCACAAACAAATCCTGTTATCTGATTCCTCCTGTAGATTGTTTGCATTGTTTCACTCAAAAAAACATACATGATTGATTAGCTGGCAGTTTTCCCAGTGTCATCTTTTTCTTTTTTTTTCTTCTTAAAGTTTGTGTAAAGCATTTAATGACCGGTGCTCTGAGAAATGTAGGCGAGCTAACCTCATTTGATGGCAATTTCAAATTACACAGATTATATCTTGAGCGAAATAAGTATGATATGAAATTCGTGATTTAGATAAAGAAGCTTAAATGAGTAAGGTCAATTTTGTCTAAAACAACAATTTTCGGGGTATTTTATGCCATTACAAAAATTACTCCTTTTTATTTAAGACCATCTATCTGGGTTTGTTAAAATCATAAAATTTAGCCTACAAATACCTGTGTATGTAATCGCATATTTTAAAAACCAGTTACGTACAAATTAAATTTGATGCTAAGAAAATAGCTATTTGTTGTTCATTATAGAAAATATCAAAGTTAGCAAAAGATTTCATATTGTGTTAAATATACCACATTTATACTCTGAATTTTTTTCTTTCATGTTTAGAGATTTTTTTCAGCGTCCCGTTTCAACCGAGTCAAACGCATGAAAAGACAAACCGACTAGGGACCTTTATCAAATTTAATTCTAACCTTTTTAAAGCAATAGACTCATAATTTGAAATTAATAAGCATTCTTAGATTGTAAATCAAAGTTTATTCCCACTAAAAGTGTTTTTAGTCTGAAGTTTTATACCAGTTTTTAATGGCACAGAATTTTTTTTTTTAATCCTTGGAAGACAAATGTATGTTTTGAAAAAAAAAAAAAATTCCTGTAAAACATCTAGAAAACTATCTTATTTTTATCCTAATTTATTAGTTTCCTTGACGTGTGATCGATTATAATTTTAATCTGCTTTTCATCTGCGATTTCGAATATCTCACAACCCCCTCCTTTTATTTTAAACTCTATATCCGGTAGCACGATTAAATATGTGAATAAGCACCGTTGTAAAATGTTTTTGTTGTTATTTCAGTTTATATGCTAGCATCGTTTCAAAATGTTCTCTTTCATGTATTTTGCCTAAAGTATTTACGCTTTATGAGTCTCAAGAGATCTTAAGTTTAAGTATGGAATCAAACCTCATGCTTTAATTTAACCCTTTATGCTACTTTTTTTTTAATATTAATGTATTACTTTTAAATCCTTCCCCTGCTTATTGTTAAATATTTATTCTGCAACACACCTCCTGACAGATGCTGGAAAATGGAACTCGCCATCTGCCAAGAGGCGTTGGTAAATAGTTCCGCATCATTCCTGATAATTGATTAGATAAAACTGATTGTTTCTTGTTGTTGTTGCTTCTAATGCCCCGTGGCCGATAAATCCTGACCACGTCCAATGAAGGCTGCAATGAAGAGATGTTTAGCTCACGGCAGTTGGAAACCAGAGGGGTCGGGGGCCGGCTTTTTGCCCAGTACCATCACATTTTTTAGCGAGCACTTTTGGGGGCTTCCCAATCCTTCAAACCGTACGGAGGGACTGTCTGTAGATTTTAACGTCTTGGACACGGCTTAGACACTAGAGCAATAAGAGGCATTTTCACTCAGGTACATTTAAAAAAAAAAAATTGCAGAAAAACGTCGTTTATCCGGATCAGATTTGTAGACTTTTTATTTAATGTTCACATTAGATAATTTTTAATTATGATAGCAAGAACGTAACTACAAGTACACCAAATATTCGCCTTTTTAGTTTGATTCAATGTACAGTTCCTGCATAGATTGTACAATAAATTATGGTAATAAAATGCCTTTTGTTGAGTTTAAGGTATCTCACCACGTTCGGAGCACTTTTTTTAAAATTCACTTCATAAAGAAATTTTTTTTCGGATACTTTTGCAATTCAAATTTAGATTTACTTATTAATATTTCAAGTAAACTTACATAATTTTATGAAAATCAATAAAATATATGAAACTTTGAAGAAAAATAGCAACATTTTCAAAAATTATATAAAAAAATAAAATAAAATATATTTAAAAAATTTTATTGCTAATATAATTAACATGATATTTTCTAGTGCATGAACTATAATTTAAGGCATATATGCATAAATAAAAATTTTAGAAGCAATCGAAAAATATGTCATTTTTCAAATATTGTTGATGTAAATATTCAAATATTCAGCCATAATTCAGAATGTGTTTAACTTTTTCTTTTATTCATAGTTCATGCACTAGAAAATAGTATAGAAACAAAGTACAAAAATTTGAAAGGGATATATCAATAATATTTTGAGTTATGGACTTTCAAAAAAGTAACATGTAAAAAAACACATTTTCAAAAAAAATGCCATTTAAAAGCCCACTTCCGGTTTTTCTGCATCTAAAGACTTTTATAAGATCATTCATAACTCCCCTTCTAATTATCGTAAAAACAAAACAAAAACTGTTTTGTAAAGCTAAAAGTATGTTCTATCCAATAAAACAAAATAATAAATTCATGAATTTTGAGCGAAATTGGCCATTTCAACTGGGTGAGATACCTTAAGTAAGCTTTACTAGACTTGCCAATTTTTTGTTAAGAAATGGTGTGAAAAGTTATTTTTATATTTTATAAATGTCTTGTAAACAATGCTATGTAATTTTGTTACAAAACATAGTTTTTTATCGTAATAAACGGTAAGTCTGCTTATATAAGGATTTTGCTTTGCTTAATTACCCATATTACCTTGATTATCCAGATTTTCGATCGTCCGGATTGCCTATGGTCCCAGTTAGTCCGGATAAACGAGGTTTTACTGTATAGTTATGAACAAAAGTAATGGCACAAGACCTTTTTTTAAAGTTATTGCATAAACTTAAAATGAGATGTGGGTTAACTAACCTTTTCCATAATGATTATTTGGTGGTCGCCGAGCGTAATTACGCCGAATAATTTTATTTAAAAAGCATTGTATATACAAGATTTGCCAACAAATGTACTAGAACAATGTTGATATGTATCCAGACAAGTTCGTCTATCTTCGTGCCCAATAAAATTGAGACGCAACATTTCTTCTTTCTTACCGGAGCGCCATATTGGCTACTTCCATCTGTTTTCTCTTATCAATACCAGT
The DNA here is from genome assembly GCA_907164885.2 of Dolomedes plantarius. Lineage (NCBI taxonomy): Eukaryota > Metazoa > Arthropoda > Arachnida > Araneae > Dolomedidae > Dolomedes > Dolomedes plantarius. The sequence goes on from OU015496.1 coordinate 47,617,554, forward strand.
AGCAGATGTAATTGAACTGCAGTAGCTGAAAGGAAAATCTTTTAAATAAATTTGCATAATCTTCCCAAAATTTAGAAAATAATCAAAAATTTTAGAAGTCTGAAAGGTTAAATTAGTCGATTTACTATAAGAAATGTAAACTGATGTTTTCTCTCAAAATAATTTTGTAAATCTAGGATTGTAAGATCATTTTCTTGTATCTTTGCTGGATGAATTTTTCGATGTTGAGTAGCGGTAATGGAATTTTTCTTTAAAAATATCATGGGATAACAACTAACTGAACATTAACTCGTGCCGTTTATATAAATAGATACTCACTATAGATTTCCGTATCATTATAAAATCTAATCAAACACTTATGAGCAAATTTTAGTTTAGAGAATATCAAATGTTCCCCAAGTAATTTTTTCTGATCGTATTTATTTGTTGATTAAAAAAAATTAATTTCTACTTTTTGGCTGACAAAATCTGACTCAGCGTGCCAATTCTTCTCACTTGTGTACTTTCACAACACAGTCTAGCCTCGTGTTGAAGCTATAATTGCGTGAACCGTCGGCAACCTTTACTGCATCGAAATGAAATCTCAATTCGATGAAAATCGGAATTCCTGCATCAGAGGTTCTCCAGACTTCCTTTCATAAATATCGAAATTGGCGATGAATCGACCCTTTTTTGAAGTCAAAAATTAAATCGGCCGCCACCTAGGTGGCTTCGAAACGCCGCGAGAGGTTAAGAGCTTCGCAGCATGACGTCATGCCAGTCATCGGAAAAAGGGGAAAAAAAATAATAAATAAATAGTCATCAAAGGCGGAAAATTCTTCGGAGCTGATGTGAAACGATTTCATTAGCGCTCGCGGAATAAGATATATTTGGGAACCTTTAAAAATACAAACGAAAGCACAAAAGCAAAAAAGTTATTAAGCAATCTTCATTGGGAACGGACTGACGGACACCTTGTAAATGGCTATGATTCATAAAAGAGGGCTTTTGTTCCTCGCATCTATTTTGCCAAAAGATTTTTTTTTCGTTACCCACGGAGCTGCCAAAAAGAAGAAAGAAAAAATGTACTGCAGAAATGAGGATATTTTTTGTGTGGGTTTCATTCCTTTGCTGCTTCCCATCTGCCCGTCAAAAAGTATCCAATCATTTGGATAATTTCGTTTTCGTAATGGTTTTCATCAAACTGTCGAAGCCCTTGTTCGAGCGAGGATGACCCCCCCCCCCCCCCCCCCCCCTTCCCCCCCCCCCCCCCAAGAATAACGTAATTTTCGTTATGCGGTTTTCGAAAGAAAAGTGGACTCTTGACTATCCATGAGCGGGTTATCCTTTTCGTTTTATTATCCGTGCATCGTAAAACAAGAAGTTCCCACATATAATTGCAATTTTTTAAAAAAGGATTTGAATACTGCTTGTAAACAAAACAAATATAGCATAATATTTTGAAAGGTGAAACTTATAAATCTATGTAAGTTTCACCGTTATTCTAATTAAACTTGTTTAAATCACTACATGAAGTTTAATGATAGCATCCTAATGCCTCCCCCCCCCCCCCCCCCCTCGGTTAACAAGGCACTTTTGGATTGACCATGTTACCTGTTATTTAGAATATTTATTATTCTAAATGAGATTCATCAAAAAAAAAAAAACACTATATCACTCATCTATAAGAAATATTAAACGTGATGTGTCACATTCTTCGGTTTATAATACTACTTACGTTTTAAACTTGAAATGGAATCTAAATGTAAGTTTAGAAATTATTTTCCTTCTAGAATGTAAGTTGGCAGAGGTGAAACACATTTCGTTGTAAAGTAAGAAAGTTAGTTATTTTCTGCGTTTAGTTGGATAATTTGTGAGGGAACAACTTATCTAAATATTCCTTTAGCATTATTTCAGTTGAAAAAAATCAGATATGTTGTTTTTAAACGATAAAAGAGGGTAAACAATATTTTTATTTAGCACTCTTCCATGACGAAATACATCTAGTTAAGAAAAATTTTCCTTGACCCCTCAAGTTCTTATATAATTATTAAATTTAAAGAATTATTTTAACGGGACGGGACTTTCAGAACCATTAAACATATGTGCCTTATTTTAAGTATATGTTAATTGCTGAGAAAAAAAAATTAGCAGTTATACACGTATCCATGATGGACAGATTTCATCTGTTAAGTTAAAGCCTAGTTAACCAATTATAGATATAAATGTATTATTATTTATTTATTTTTTTTTTGGCACTTCCTAAATCTTGAAAATTCCATGCACTGTAATAAGTCTGAAATCTTCCACGCGTTTTTGAGGTTATCTTATTCGTTTCAAATTGATACCAAGTAGCTAATGTGTATCTGATATAAATACTATATCAAATAAATATTAGAAAATGTAATCGTAACGCAGATATACTTGGCGTCAATTTTTTCAAGCAGTAAATGTTTGCGTGAAATTTTAAATTGAAAAACGTTATTGAAATAAAAAGTTTTATATTTTTATAGAAATCCATTTAATATTTACAATAAAGTAAGTTTGATCCTAGGGTATAGTGAATATCTTGCGTATAAAAATTCCTTGCATTGCATGGGAATGAAATATGCATTGAACATTTTAAAGTAAGTTAACGTGTTATTTAAAATATTTCATATTTTCAGTACATTTACACGAATTTTTTTTTTTTTATTTAATATTATGCTTATTACAAGTAACAATCAAGTTTCGAAAGGATCCCTAACACGCTTTTATCCACCACTGTAAATAAATGATTGGATATAGTTCATTTGTTTATCTCTGAAATGTTACTTTGGTGGAGATGAAGTTGTTACCCCTTCTGAAGTAGCAATAAAGCAAATCTATTGCTTTATTCTTTGAGATAATTTTTTCCTCCTGAATACGAAAACAACTTTTTTTTCCCCCTGGATTCAGTTCAGTTTAGTAAGGTGCACCTTTATTGTATCAGCTTTTTATTTATTTATTTTTGATTAGATGTGAGTTTGTGTATACAACATGAAAGAGACAGAGAAATCATGCATAGACACGCACTCACGCACGTCGGACTGAAAAGAGGTGCTTTAACCCTGAGAGATTTATCACCGACTGATTAGAATGAATTGTAATTATTGATTTAAAACTGACGACACATTTTTAATCGTACCCTTTGATTTGTTTTTATAATTTTTCAACTTTCTTATTCTTTTATGAACACGAGTTTTGCAAGAAAATTGCAGTAACAAAAAGAGTTCGTGTTGAAGTCACTCGATTTCTTTTGCAGTTTAGGTCGCGTATTAGAAGCGTATATGCTCTCGCTTCCTATCTTTTTTTCTTCTCTGCGATCGACTTGTTTTAGTCTTCATAACAACGGTTTCCACGACGCAGCATTTAATCGTATCCTAGCGTTTGTTTTAAAGTTTACCAATAGTGCACTGAAAATTAATTTTCAGAAAAACAGGCTTATTATTACTACAAATTATGTAATAGGTTATTCATCTGTTATATATCAATTCTGTATATTTATGTGTTAACCTAAAGCGGTGCATCAGTTGGCATCACGGATCTTCATTCCTTTTGTCAAGCATTTGGGTATTTTTCTTCTCCACGTTTACTAAACGCAGATTAGGAAATGCATATTTTTGCATTTATTTTACAGCATTTGGAAATAGGTAATTCAGTAAAGTCTCTATAATTGGAAAAGAAAGCTAATCTAGCGGTAGACGTCATCAGTTTGAGACATTGTATTAAAAAAATTACTATTGAAAAATTATAAATTTTTTAAAATACGCACTCTTTATTTAAGTCTACTTTTTTTATTTGAAATAAAGGGCAAAAATTAGCATCTGCTAGTTTGTCACCATAAAAATACTGGTAAAAATTTCCCCATACGCCTCCTTAACTGTTTATAAGTGTTTTACTGTCATAGACTTCATGAAATCCTAACAGTGTTTAGCCTAACGCATGCCATTACCAAGGTGTTCTTATGACGAGTTAAAAAAGAAATTTTTAAAAACTTGATTCATTTTCTCTCGTTGCTTTATCAAATACTCACACTTGAAGAAAATGTAATTTTCCTTTTCAGGTTTATTCGCCTTCCTAGTCAATCTGTATTTAAACCTCGATGGTATAAGCAAGTGTTGCAAATGCGTTAGTCATTTAAAATAGTCTGTTTTCACTACAGTACCGCTTAAGTGCTCTTACGGAATGGAACTCATTTCTTTGCTCGTTCCATGCATGTCGTGTTATTCAGAGATAATGATCTAGTCAACAACATTCATGGCGTGAATCTTTTCTCGTGCGTAATTACTCGTATATTTCTGGAGAGAGAAACCTGACTGCACATGGTATGTGTTCCCTTCATCCACCTGGAACTAACCAACCAGTTCGGCCCCCAAAATTCCGCATGCAAAAAAGTACATTGGACAAACTCATTTAGCCTTAATTGAAGTTTCTGCTATTTTGCCCGGTGTGATGGCGTCCTTGAGATAAATGTGGGAATCTTGTGTCCTGTCTCAGGAAAAGGGAGTGTCACAATCATTCGCGTTGACACTTGTTGGCGTTGATGAGTGTTGCAGCCGTTCCGTCCGGCTACCTCGCTCATTTCGGAACGTAATTTTTTGGCTTGAAATTATTACCAAGCCGATACCCCATTAAAAGAAAGCGATAGATGGTTGACCACGCCCCCCTCTGTGGCCGCCGCACACAAGTAACCCTGTTCGTCGGGGCAAGCCACGTTGGAAATTTAAAAAAGACGCAGTTTCCATGATTTATACGCCGCGTGCTAAGACATCTCAATACATAATCCTTGATTTATAGCCGGTAATTTCTGATTTAGGAGCAAAATTCTGTCGCTTTCTCGAGGCCCAACCCTGAATTCGTCTTTAAGTCCTGTAGGCTAAAGTTATGATGTGTTGAACAGCAAATTGGGCTGCTTCAAGTAAAATGATTTAGTGAAGTCATTAACGCTGGAACCTTTTTTTTTTCCCCCAACTCTTTTATTTATGTTTTTAGCGAAAAGCCCGGTCGCGCCGTTATTACCTGTCAGAACTGCAGACCCCTTCGATTCTTTTGTTTTAAATATCTCAGATATGTTAATTTTCGTGGCTTAGATACAGCTACGCACAGAAGCTGTAGACGGATGGATATTCTGCGTCGTGTAGGTTTGAAATAGCGCGTACCTTTTAATTGGGATGTTTGTTGATAATTAGCTCAAGCGGGGAGGTCGCAGTTCTCGACCTGCACTGATCGTGCTGTTGCTGATAATCTTGTTTATAACCGTTTCGTAAAAATCATTTTTCATTGTCTTTCTCCAGACAGACCTAATACAAGCAAATATGACTTCTAAATAAAAACTTTAGCCAGTTCGTTAGATTTTTAAGTATATAGATTGTTCCCTGACATATTATTACCCATTTCGTTTCGTATCCATCGAAATTAAGTCTAAGTGATTTGTCTAAGACTATCTTCATATGAAGGTCTTACTTTTTGTCATTCCGCCTGTAACAACATACATATGTATCTACCAAAATTAATGAGGTCAGATTGTGTAATTTTTCACACAAAAAGGCGACTTAGAAGTACCATTTGGAAGTAAAATTTATAACAACTGTACATTAGGGGTTTTTTCTTTCCTAATGCGCGGTTCAGCTTTTCTCCATCCCCACCCCTTAAAATTTTCTCTTAAAATCGTGCCAAAATGCGGCGAAAAAGCTTTCAGCAATGATCTCGGATGACTTGACGCAAAATAAATTTGTTAGTCCTGTAATTATAAAAAGCAAAATAGTAATCTTTCAATAGCCGCCGGGAAAAAATAGCTTAAAATGACATTGCACCAAAATGTAGAAAATAACTCATCTCGGTTTCAGCCGCTTTGTTTTTCTGAACCTCGAGGAACAGTATCGTGTTGCTTATGAACAGGCTGCTGATTGGCAACTTTAGATCTGTACGTAGTTCTTTAAAACATGCATTAAATTTTAAAACTGTGACTCTTAAGACAGTAAGTTATAACTCTTTTAAATTTGTTTTATCAAAGCGTGAACAATCAAAATCGCAAAAATGTTCTCAAAATAACTTCTGTGCGCTAAAATATATAAAATGACCTGTTTGTTCCAGTTGCTTTTACTTTCTAAGCCCTGATGCCCAAAGTATCGCGTATTGCCTATGGCGCAGGTTGTTGCTTGTATATCTTTTTGCAGGAACTACCTGTTTATTTAATGCTAAAAAAGTGGTAAAGATAGTTTTAAAAATGAATTAAATTTGGAGGGAAAGTATATCAAATCCAAATCAAATTTTATCGTTATTAGCTTGGTTACTGGTGTAGATACCAGTATATGAAGGCCTAATTTGAATAGTGGTCCAACTCCATTCTTGTACGTTTTGAGATCCAGAGCCTTAAAGTCTAATGAGTACTGAGATATGACTGCTGAAGTCTGATTTGTTATGCCCTCTGTTGGCAGCAGAAATAAGCTGGAGATGTACCAGTTTAAAAATAAGATAGAAATGACTTGTATGAACATGAAAGTGAGGCTAACTCCATTTTTTTCAAAAGTGGAGTTGGACCACTATTCGAATAAGGCCTTCATATGTAATTAGATTTAATTGTTTCTCGTCACGTGTCTTTTATCTGTCCTCAAAGCAACAAATTTTACCTTCTCAGACCGTTGGAAAACCAAACTTTCTTCACACATATATATTAGCATTCACTAGAGTGAATACAAATGTGATGTACCTGTGTTTAGTTCCGCTTTGAAAGATATTATTTATACTCTTGTGTAAGTTTGCTGTTTATCTCGAGTACATAGGAGTATATTTAGGCCCGCCACTCCACCCCCTAGTTAAACGGGACAGAGCCCAAGTTAATTCGTTTTAGACTAAAAATTTAAATTTATACGTGTGTTTAGGGACGAAAAGAAGCCCACGCAATCTCGAGCGGTGGGGCACCATTAAAACGATCATTAAAGTTCATCAACCCTCGTGATTTAGAGGCAGACAACTTAACTCCAGCAGACTGTGATTAGAGGGGGGGAAAAAAGCTTCTAAGGTAGGTGAAGGGAGGCAACTTTCACATGTGATAAAATTACTTCTTGGTCTTAACCTTATTCTAGATTTTCAGATAGGAAGTATCAGGAAACGCATATTATTCTTGGAGCATGTGGTACAGCTTAATTGGAAATCGATTACTATCTGCTGTTTTAACACGCGTAAGTGCATTTGTATACAGTTTTCTCGTCACTGAACTAGAAATACATTTAAATGAAGGAAATATATTCGTACAATGCTCGTTTTCAAAGGAAAACTATGTTTTAAATATGCAAATCGCAGCAAAATTACTTGAAACTGGGAAAATAGGAAAACACTTACACAAATGAGTAATATTAGGAGGTAGGAACCAAAACGTTGGTCGTAATTAGAATTTCAAGCAAAAAATTATTTTGTATATGTACATACATATATTTTTACTTTCATACTTACATACGTAACTTAAAATAAATTGTATTTAGAAGACAAATTTTTCTTCATCATCACTACTTATTATGTTAGTACAATCCATTGGCTCAGAATTTGCGACAGACGATACGTTGCAAGTTTTTTTGGACAAAGTTATCCATGGTAGTTTGATCAGTTTCTTTTCCTTGTCTGTTGTCTGGTAGCAAGCCAGATTTTCCTGAATACGACGGTTTACACTTGTGAATCTTTCTTCATTTGGATCCATTGCTTCTAATTGTTGTAGTCCTTTATTAATATAATGAAAAGCTGAAGCCATTTCTGAAGCTAATGAAGGTTTATTTGATTTATCGTGTGGATACCGAAACTATTACATCATAACATTTTTATTATTACGATAAATTCTAGTAGTATTGCAGAATATTGCATCATGTATTTAATAATTATGTACTACATATAGGTATGTACTGTACATTCAAGGAACAGCATCTTTTAAGGTTTTTTCTTAATTTAAAATTTCGGTCGTAAGTCGAGGAATGTGTGTGTGTATATATATATGTATATATATATATATATATATATATTATATATATAATATAATCTGAAAGCACTTTGTAGTTGGTTTAAAGAGTTTTGATACATGGATTTGCATATCTTGCAATATATTTATACATCTAAAACGCAGATATGATTTGATATAGACAATCTAAATTAATCGTGATGAATCTTACCTAAGGTGACTAGGCTAATTTTCTCTAATGGAGGTACTTTTATAGTTTTCGTGAACGAGCAAAAACTTAGTTTAATCCCTTTTTTGATTTGGAAACCTCGTTAAAGTACAGTCAAGCTTTGGAAGCTTAAGCACTGCATAATCAACCTCGCTGTGGTTGATTACCGGACGGTGGCCAAATGACAAGGGTGCTTGTCCTCGGAACTAGAGTCCCACGGTAAGCTGTTCAGAATCGGATTTAGAAGTCCTTTAGCATTTCAAATTTTCAAAGAATTGTAGGCCCATATCAAGCTATGTTCTGAGTTCGTTTGACATTGCTTCACCAGTGCTCGCTTTATTTTTTTCCCCGAACTTTCAAGAAATATTGTTAAAAAAGCAGGAGGATGGAAGCTAATAAGACAAGTTGAGAGGAAAATGTTGCTATTCCCTTCGACTAAATTTAATACATTCGTCGGCTCAAACTGTGTAGAAATTTTCCATGCAAAAATTCGATAAAGCTGCATCAAGAGATAGATAGTGGCAAAAACCTATTCTCCCGCTTTCTTGACAATGCGTTATTTACTTGCAATTCTGTCATTCAGCATCAGTTCCCGATATATATGTGTTTGACAAGATTTTGTGGTTTGATTTAGAGTACTATCCTTATATAAATGTGTCGTTCCTATTTCTAATGAGGAGGGGGCAAAATATTTGAAAGAAAATGTATTATAGAAGACACTGCATTCTGTCAAAACTGGTTTAATACTTTTTTTCACTTCTCATTGCGACTCTACCGTACCTATTGCAGACATGCCAACTTTCCGGATTTACCACGGCAATGCCGGATTTTTAATGCATCTTCCTGATTTCCGGAATGGACACTATTATTACCGGATTTTTAGTTACATAACAAAAATATCTACTCAGTTCAGGTCATCTATGTTAGGGAAACCTTAGAAAATTTTCTAATATGCAAATTGAACCCACCAGGACGCTGTTATGAAGAACAATTTAACGATGAATTTTTAAAAGAGCAATATCAGCTACACTAAATGCTACAAAAATTCCAAGATTTTCTGCAATTAAAACAAACATTATAAAGAAATAGAAATACTCAAAATATAGACTGCTGGGGTCCCTGCTAGTGTAAATAAGATGTACAAAAATGTATGATTACTAATTCCAAATTTATAACTTTTGTTTAACATTATAATTTCAAGATGTGCTGAACAGTAAGGAAATATTTTGAACTATGTAATATTATTTAAGATATCCTATAAACTTTAAGTAAGTATACATTATAATTCTTTTATAATTTTTTACTATACTGTTTTGTGTCATGTCGTTATGTCGATTATTTTATGCACGGTAGAATATTGCGGGATTATGGTCTTACTGAGGTTGGCAGGTATGGTATTGTATTGTGGTGTAGGATTTTACTTTAAGTACAAGAGCTTGAGGTAGCTAGTGGTATCGCGTCTGCTTTCGGTGCCGAGGGTGCTCGGATCGAATCCCGATAAGCGTCACTAATGTTGTTTATTATACCGAAGTGCAATGTTTAAGCGATGCTTCGTCGCCTTGGCACTGAGCCAAAAATCCCCCCTCCTCCACACCTCCACTCTTTAGTCCGAGCAAGGCAGCCGTGTTGTAAATACGCTAATTTGTAACTCTCCATAACTAATATATAAAGATTTTTCTTTTTTCTAGTAAGATTTAATAACATACGCGTTTATAACGTACTTCAACAACTAAAACACCTCCGTGTCTAGGCCCGTATATGGGCATGTTAAATCTGTAGACCGGTCCACACAGGGAGTAATGCTGGCTCCCCTGAAAAATTGGTGCTCCCATAATAAAGTAGCCAGGAAAAAAAAAAAAAAAACAGCGGGGATTAACCCAATCCGATGTCTCTTAAGTGGATTGGATTCCCCTCCTCCCCACTTAAAAAAAAAAATCCAAGGGCTTAAACATTTCTCTATTTTATTTTCCGGGTGTTATATTACAAATATAATTAAATATTACTAGCATCTTTTTCTCTCTCTCTTTAGAGATCTGGTCATTTCCCATGTCTTTCACAAAATCCGCACGATTTATTATTATAAAAATATATATATATATTCAAAAATTTCGTATTTATATAAAAAAAAATCACAATTTTACTTATTTGGATAGGTAAGTATCCAAATTCTTAGTTAAAGACTTGGAAACAAGCGTCAATTGAACTCGTTTTTTACGAGCTGGAATTTCATTTCCTAACTCTTCCTTTAGGAGGCTGGTACTGGAGGTATCGTCATCATATTCTTTAAGAAAAGCAATAGCATATTCCAAATATTAATTTAAATAAATGGCAGCTTTGAACCAAGAATGTAAGGTTCGACTCTGGCACGGACAAACTGCTCTGGTGAAATTCGGAGCAAATTCGAAGGAGAGTGAGATCTCTCTCAGTTAAAGACCGGGGATGGCCTTAGATAAGCAATTATGTTAATAAATTATTACCTAATTTTGCTTAAAAGCCGTTTATCACAGAGTTTTCGTCGAAAAGTAGCAAAAACAAAATTTTCCTGTTTATTAGCTCATATTGGCAAATAGCGCATTTATTCGCAGCTATTTCGTAAGTACGAAAATTACGTATCTCTAATTATTGCTGATTTCGAAAATAGATCAGAAAATATCTCAATGCGAAGAAGAAAAAAAAATCTCATTACATAGTCCATTTAAAAATATACTCGTTTAGGAACATCATTCCGCATATAAGAAACAATTTAGGTTGATATTCTTGGTTATTGATATTGCTCATTTGTCGCGTATACCGACGTCGTGCAATTACACGCAGAACACTGCTGTTACAAGCCTTAATAATCTTCCGCTATCTAATCCAGAGCTTTGTAATCGGTACATACCTTCTAGCCTGTAATTTTCTTTCCCCGTTCGCCGTCGTCTTGTTCGTGAAATTACAAACCTTCGGATTCTCAGATGCACTGAAGATTGAAAAGCAATTTCCACTTATCGGAGAAAATCATGAAAACGAAAGTAAGAGATAGTTCACCACACCGAATAGAACTGGCTCCCTCTCCAAATGAAATGAAAATAAAAACATTTTAAGAGGGGAAGAGAAAAAAAAAACAACTCTTTTTGAATGAGACTTTTCAAGGGCGGGAAGAGATGTATGGGGGGGTTTTTGAAACCGCTTTCTTTAAAAACGAATAAATAGAGGGAATATTTATTTATTATTCATGGCCGTGCCAAACATGTTTTGAGGTTTAAAAATTCGACCGAAGGATTTCACGATAACCATTTAAGAAATCCAGATTTTTTTTTTCTGAATTTTTAATTTTAGTTTTCGTTCACCATTGCGATATGCGCGTTGTTTTGGCCCATGCGAATTTTTAACACAATTCTGTTTTCAGTGTAACGAACAATTTGCTGTTGCCTAGATACTTCTTTGTATCGTAATGATGTTCCAGTGTATGTTCGTCGCAATGTTAATTGATAGAAGAAATCTTTCGAATAGTTTTTTTTTTATTTGAGATGGGGATGTCAATAAACTGTGTGCGTATTTTTTATAACGAACTTCATGGGGCCAAAGGTTTTGTTCGCTATATACGAACCGTTAAGAAAAATGCTAGAGTTCATAAAATATGTAACTCATCAGATGCAATGTGTATTCAGTAATGATGTATTAAAAAGGATAAAAATCTATTAAAAATGATCATTAAGGAATTAAATCGACTAAAATCGATTACATTGAACTGACACAATACTAATTAAATTACGTACAATAGGAAAATGGCGGGACCAAAATTTTCGTTCGTTATATACCGAGTTCCCTATATAACGAACGAAAATTTTGGTCCCGCCATTTTCCTATTGTACGTAATTTAATTAGTATTGTGTCAGTTCAATGTAATCGATTTTAGTCGATTTAATTCATTAATGATCATTTTTAAGATATTTTTATCATTTTTTCAATACATCATTACTGAATACACATTGCAACTGATGAGTTATACATTTTGTAAACTCTGGCATTTTTCTTAACTGTTCGGATATAGCGAATTTTCGGATAAAGCGAACAAAACCTTTGGTCCCTTGAAGTTCGTTGTAACGGGGTTCGACTGTACTACATGTCCTAACTCGTTATCAATTCTAGACTCCGATTATCCCAGTCTCACGTAAGAGAAAGATTAGATATAAAATACAAATTGTTCGCAGTATAAGTGTTTGCGAGAACTTTTTTTTTTTTTCTCTGAAATCCAGCCATACTGATTTAATCGTTTCTCAGATTTAGCTGTACGGTGATACTCAACATTAAAGTAAAAATATAAAATAAGGTTTTTTCCTTTCGAACTGCTTAAAAGACCGTATAATTTCTTTAGAACTTTTTCAAAGGTCTTGAATATATTCTGTTTCGGCTCTTTAATTTTGTTTGGTTTCGTTTATAATGCATTAGCTACCATTAATCACAGCAGGTTTTGAGCAAAAACAGCAGTTATGTATGCTATAGAATAGAATATTATTCTATTGTTTATTTCGCATAATCTACATATTTTATCTTTATTTGCAGAAGACATTCACGCTGGTGTCGAGAGCCGGCCAAAGCTCTTAATTGATTTCGAACTAACTGAAAAATTGTTTTACTCCCACTTAATTCCATAGTTTTCGGGGTCGCTGAGATTAGCAGTGACACTCCCGAAGTCGTTTAACTCCAAGTTAGCCCCCCATTAGCGAAGGGGGGGGGGGATCTAAAATCTCCAAGACTATGTCGTTTTATATGATTTGATTCATTCATTCATTTATTTTTGATTTGGCTTGTATGCACTAATATCTTTGTTTGAAATAATCTCAAAAGTTATATGTGTGGTTGAATAAAAAAACATTCATACCATAAGCAGTTAAATACTCACGTGATTTCTATTTATAATTCCAACTTTGTATATCAAAGATAAAAAAACGGTTATATTTAAAAATCACTTTGACCATACTTTCACCGGAAAATACATTAAGAGTGTTGAAATTTGGGGATTTTCATATGTTCTGATAATTTTTTTCATTTTTGCGTTATGAACCTGATATTTGCAATTTTATTTTTTTCAAGTACGGTTGGGAATTCACCTCGCTCACCCCACCTCACACACACACCTTGAGTGAAAGTTTCCATAACCAAGTTATTAAAAATGTAATTCCCCCCCCCCCCCACACACACACACAGCCCAGAAACCCTCGAGATGGGTTCTGGTTGCACCGCTAAAATACTTAAGGGAACGGTGGACCTTTATTTGAGCAAATCTCGTCATTGTAATACTGATTATGTTATTGTAAAAAATATATATATTTCTGTAGATTATTTGTACCAAAATAATTTTTTTTAAGTAAAAAATCATTTATGAAGCTTCTACAAAATAATTTATAATGGGTAAGTGTAGTAATAAATTTTGAATCTGTTTTTCTCAAAACAGATTTTTCAAGGTTTTTAGATTTTTTGAGTGCTCCATGCTACTAAATTTTTCTTCAAAAATCATGAAATTGATAAGGAAGAATCTTGGTGCATTTTACAAAAAATCTGGGTATGCATTTTACTATTCGACTTCATTAAGGTAATTAAATTTGATTTAAAACTTTTCGAAAGGCAAAATTTTGATGAAAATCGGGATGGAATTCAGAAAAAAATCTCTCAAAAATTAACTATTTAAGAGATTAAATAATTGATACCTAGATTTGTTATACAGTTTAAAGAGATTAAAATGCAAAATCGAGGAAATATCTCAAAAATTAAGTAGCAGGGAGCATTTTAAAATTTTGTTTATAAATTTCAAATTTTTAAAAAAATCTTAAAATTATAATGAGATTGGAAATTTCTTTTTAGGTATTCTATTTATTTATAGTGAAATGTGTATATGTACAAAATTTCGTATCTCTATGATGAAAAGTAAAAGAAGTAAATTTTAATGTCCACCGTTCCCTTAAGCCTATTGAACTGGACATGCTAAATTTTATTCATGTATGCAATAATGTTTTTTACGACAGTGTGTGCTTTGTTTTTTTCTTATTAGTGTAGGAAAGCTCATGCATGCTATTCAAATGCTTTAGGGCACTCTACTCGATTTCAAATATAAATTTACTATCGAGAAATTTTATCGTAGGATAACGTTCCTCCATAACGGTCCTCCGGGAAGGAAAATTTCAGACGCTAAAACCGTCCGTCCGCCCTCACGAGTTATAATTTTGGCAGCATGCCAAACCCCGTCTATCGCTTGGATAAATTAAACAGAAAAGTACCAAGATGCGTCAAAATTTAGACATACATATACAGTCGAACCCCGTTATAGCGAATCCGGTATATAACGAACGATAATTTTGGTACCGCCGTTTTCCTATTGTACGTAATTTAATTTGTATTGTGTCAGTTTAATGTAATCGATTTTAGTCGATTTAATTCGTTAATGATCATTTCTAATAGATTTTTATCATTTTTTAATGCATCATTATTGAATACACATTGCAACTAATGAGTTATACATTTTGCGAACTCTAGCATTTTTCTTAATGGTTCGGATATAGCGAACCACCGTATAAAAGGAACAAAATCTTTGGCCCCTTAAAGTTCGTTATAACGGGGTTCGTGTGTGTGTGTGGGGGGGGGGGGGAGATAGATAGATAGATAGATAGATAGATACATATATACATACAAAAGAGGTAAGCAACGATAAGTAATCCTACGTTAATAACCCACAGTAGTTTCGTTAGAAGAGACTACCTGAAATTTTTTTTTCGCATTTTTAGGAGATTTCACCAAGATCGTTGACCATGTTTTTCATCGCTCATTCTTTTTCTGTGTGCCCGACTTATCGAAGATTCCCCGCCAATCTTTCCGAAATCGGCTGCCGCCCGCAATCTCGCGGACTTAAATCCTTATTTTCCGAAGGAGAAAAAAAAAAGAGAAAGGAACTTTCTGATTACGGGTCCGTGAACCTTTCGGTCGCCAGATATCTCCCTCGAAAAGGGATGCAGCGTTCCGCAAGGAAATTTTCGTAAAATGTCACTGGAGAGAGAGAGAGAAAGAAAAAAATTCTCTGGCGTGACAGTCTTTCTCTTGCTCGGTCCGACAGCTTTCAGGCCGAGTTGCCGATCTGGAACTTCCCGGCAGAAAACGCTTGTATACTAAATCATTGGGAACTGGGGGGAAATGTCGCTCTCTCGACGAGTTAAAAATTAAGCGTATTCTGCTCGAATTTTGTGAGTGGCTGTATCTTATGAGGCTTTAGGTATTTACAATTTTCCTTTAGAGCGTGCTTTGAATCTGTTTCTTGTCTCTTAACTTTAATTTATTGTTTTTAAAAATCTGCTTGTTCCGTTTCTTCAAAAAGTCTTCTGCCATTTGTGTACGCTTTTTTTTTTTCTCTCTCTCTCTCTCTCTCTCCATGTTCATAAAAGGTGTCTGTGTGTTTTATTGTGTAAAATTATTTAATTTCTGAGAAAATTTTTTTTTATTAATATCTGGCATTTGAATTTGCAAACTAAACAAGGGTAAGGGTAAGGTTAAGAAAATTCGTCGAATCTCCCAGTTGATTTCGAGTCGTTGGGCCCTAGTCTCGGGCATTTGAAAATTTCATCGTCCTAAAATGACGCCATTGTGATGTACATTCTTAATCAAACAATAATGCTAATTAATAGATTTCAAAAATATATCAGAACGACGCCATTTTCTCGCTGAAATTTTTTGTATGCCCAGAGTCGAAAGCCCATTCATTGTCTGTACGGATGATAACAATGCCGTTGTAAAATTCAAAACCGTTTTAAATTTCGTACCATTGATGTAAACAAGTGATACGGAAAAGTTGGACCTTTTTACTGTAATTTTTTTCCCATGTGTTTAATATTTTTGCCACGTGTAGGGCGGCATGAACTGTGAGTCATGATAAACTCATTCAGGCAAAGGCATCCTATGAATTTTATCTTTGAGTCATTTTCTTCGAGCTGAATTGAATCTAGACTTCTCCCATAATTTTTTCTCCTGTTTTTTTGTTTTTTAGCTCGAAGTTTCTATCTCCTCCCACCGTATCTGTCCACTGGCTTCCTAGGTGAAGAATTAATTTGGTCCGCCGTCCGGATTATTGTCAACAAATCCCTCTTGAGAAAGGCGATCTGCCCCTGATTAAGTGTTCCGTGAATGCATCAGACGTGTATCGCCGTCGTAAAAGGGTGCAGTGTTCCGCGACGAAATTTTCTGAAATGTCGCAGAAAACGACCTCGGTGTCGTGAGAGCGTCCTTCTTTCTTTCCCAGGACAAGTCGAAATCGCTCGACTGACATTCCCACTAAATCCGGAATGTGTTACGTTCGGAGTAAACTATTCTAGGATGGGTCGATGGACAGATATATCTCGGAGATTCGTCAATCAATGTAAATGGTTTTACCGGGCTGCAAAAATTCTACGCGTAAGCCGTGGAAGTTGCTCTGCAGTATTGTTTTTGATAAACATATCGGTTGGGGTATGGAATTGTCTTTTGTTTTTTCTTTCAGAGGGATTTTATTTCAGTTCCTTAATTTGAAGGTAAGGATAGTTAGAAGCACGGCACTTCCTATAGATTGGTTAGACGGAAATGATTCATGGAAAAAATATTTTTAACATTCCCTAGTTGGGGAACCCCACCAAATAAATCGCATTTGTCAAATGCCCTTGAAAATTTCCTGATTTCTCTGGTTGGTAGAGTACCAATCCCTAATATAGTTGCGCACCCGGGGGGTGGAGGATGCAAGCCCCTCCAAAGAAATAGAAATTGCATTATGAATATTGATTTTGCATTATAAATAATTTTATCCGTTCATCTCGCTCGCTCGCCCCCCCCCCCCCAAGAAAAAATCCTGGATGCGCCACTGCGCTAAGATATTCGCGTGTTTTGACTATTCTCATCTAGATTTACATCTCGAAAGGCTCATTTCGTGGTACAGTTCTATTTAATCACTGAAGTTATGCTCATTGATTTCATTGTTATTTTGACAGCCTTTAAAGGGCATTTAACAAAAAATGAGTTTTATTCTATTTCGGTCTTACCGAGCTTTTATTCTTTCAACATCATTTATGGGTAAATAGTTTGTAGTAAATCTTCTGTTTTTTTTTTAAACAAACTTGGAAAATAATCGCGTTAAAAGATATTTTTTTGACATCTGATATCTTAACTCTACCCTCTGTGTGTGTGTGTGTGTTTAGATCACAAGGATGATGATAATTCTGAGAAGAAAATCTTAAAATTTTTCAACAACAGTTTTACGAATTTTTCATCTGAGGGGATTTGGTTTCATTAAATTTTCCTAGTGCAATCTGAAGCAACCTATCTAGTTACCTGCCTTTCCTTCCTTGCATGGGCAATGTTTGTAAAAGGAATACAGTGGAATCTCGATCCATCGTTTTCGGATCCATCGTTTTTTCGTATGTGTCGTTCATTTTATCCAGTCCCAAAGATCATATTGCTTTGTTATGTTTCCGCATCTATCGTTTTCCCGCATTTATCGTTCATTTCAATCGGTCCCTTGAAAAACGATAGATCGAGATTCCACTGTATATATTTAGTTGAATATTTAGATCAAAATCTCTGCAAAACCCTTTATGGCGTGTAAGTTTTGTTGGATATTGAGGTCTGATCCTTGCTGGTATCCTTCTGTTGTGCTTCCGTTGACAATTATATTTTTAATTCTGGAGTTGACTCGAGGGAGACTGATGTTACTCCCTCACGATACCCAAAAGCCCAAATTCGCGTTCTTTGTCGCGTTAAAAATGTCGCCCTCGACGGATCAGTGCGTCTGTGAACAACAGCGCTGGCAGGCAGGAAGGATATCAAGGCACTTTGCGTGAGGCAGAGCAATTGCTTGTTCACAGCGCTACGGTTAGGTCCTGGGGGCGTTCTTTATGGTCATAACCTCAACTTATATCACGTGTTGAGTTAAATAGGGAAATTTTCCGGTATAATATCGCTATAAATTATATGAAATTAGTATTAGAGGTTTGAACTGAGGAAATGTTAGGAAGAAAATTTAAAGTAATACTCTGATAAAGGGCAAAGTTTTCACTTGTTCGTACGCTTCAATTCTTGGGAGAAAAATTAACGCTTATATGTGCTTCCTCACCCCTTGATAATAAATTCTCAATTTTTTAAATGCACGTGTTAGCCGATGGTGTATAGATTGGTATGATAGAAATGGACTGTAGACATGTAAATTGAAGAAAAAAGATCATGGTTTGAAATTGTATGTCGATCAGACTGGCTCATTTATACGAGTAATTCGATCAAATATTTAAAAGAAAAAAAAATTATGTGGTTTAATACTGTTAAGAATGGAACTCTTTCTCTCTCTTTCTCATAAGTCCTTATTTTCATATTAATCGCCATCGCTCTTTGGAGACATACGAACTTCCAAAAATCCTTATTTATGATTGACCCGTCCCTTTATTTGTCAATTAACTGTATCAACAGTGTTTTTTAATTCATATTTTATTATGGCGTATTTCAAGTATAGTTTTTATCAAAATACAAGTTTATTTTCAAACATGCGTATTTTGATTCATCAAAACGTTTTCTTATTTCGAAGATCTTAAAATTTGTTGTTAAAAGTACTGGGGAGAAAAAAAATCGATTTTGTATTCCGTTATATATGAAAACACGTTTGCATATCCAGATTGAAAAGGATTGTTTTAATATTTTAAGTTAATTGAAATTTATTGAGTTTTGTCAACCACACATAACTTCCTAGCCTTTATGGCATGAGGTCCACTATCCACTACTATGTTTGCACGTCGCCTGTGTTGTTCATATGTTGCTCAGTGATATTCATATACATTCACTACCCGATATAGTTAAGAGATTTTTCTGTAATAATCTAGTACCATCTAAAAAAAGACTTTGGCTAGTTATAATTAATTTTAGCACTCATTCTTTTTACCATTCTATTAACTTACACAATCGTTCTGAACTTAATAGAATGAAGACCAACTAAAACGCAGTTATTAATTTCTTTCGAGAAACTGTATCTGAAATTTCCTGCATTACCTTCGTACATCATGGATATATCTTTCTACTCCAAATATTTAAATGTATTCAGTTTCCATGTTTTTTTGTTTGTTTTTCTAATGTATATAATTTTCTATTTTTAGGTAAGTTTCTCACTTCATGAAAATCTGTCAACTAGTTTTTATTCAAGTAAGTTTTTTGATAAATGTTAACAAACTTAGTACATGACAGTCTTCTTATTCAGAAATCGTCAAGTAAACATTCTCCAGTGGCAGCTAAGGCTTCGTGAAGTTAAAATTATGCGGCTGACGAACAGCAAGATATATTTTAATACTGACGAATTATTTATACTTCGATTTATGGGCTTAAAATATTATAAGGCTTCAAAAAGTGTTTATTTCTTATAAGAGCAGCCAAGTCACGCTTAGATTATCTTGATTTGATGGCTGACGCAGTGTTTCGTCTCCTAAATCGAACATACTGTCTTGTAGGACATCTATTTGACATCTATTTGTCTTGATAGACTACCTAGTCCAAAATGTCACTCTAGTGAATTAGATGAAATTATGGACTGATCTTATTCTCGAATTCAAATATATAACATAAATGAAATGAAATTTAATTTGACTCACTTATTACCTAAACTACGTTGTTTGGTTTACCATTTTTCTATTTGAATGGATTGAGATATGAAACGGGGTCATTTTATTTAGTTAAAGGTTAGATAAAGCGCATGGAATAGAAATATTGAGTTACAAGAATTCAATGAGATTAAAAATATGCTTTAAACCCTTGGATACCCTTAGTATCAAGTAACATTTCTTCGTTGAGATTTTAAGCCATCTTTTTTATATATGTCTTATCTAAATAATGATTTTTGGCTTCGGACGAAATCTATGGCTTTTGCTAGATTAGAGCATATTTCTTCGTTTATCTCCCAGTTTAGAGCTTAAATGAGAGGCTTTAAAAGTTATGTAACATAATGATAAGAGAAAAGTGAACGTTTTCTTTTAGAAAACCGCGTTATGGGCAGAAAGTGCGAGTATCATGAGTCTGCATTTATTTTACCCACGCCCTTTCAAAATATTTGGTCAGCACACAGGAATAAAGAAGGAAAAAAAAACAATTTCATTTCCTTCTTTTCATCCTGTTAATGGTTTTCTGAAAAACCTCAGAAGTAGTGCGCGCTGACCATTAAAAAAGCATTCCCGGGCAAAGACAGTAATTCTTTCCGAAAAGCCCCATAATGCCATTTTAGCTCCTTGCAAAGAGACAATTCGCTCAGAGCCGATTGTTGATAATCTTTTGCCTTTATATCTATAGATAGCAGGCGAAGAAGAAAAAAATTCGCTTGATGGAGTAGAAAAAATGCCTCCTTTTTTCTGTTCAGAGACATGATAGAATATTACCCGAGCCTGCGGCTCTAAGCTCCCTCTTTGATAGAAATTAATATTGTCTCACACTGAGGTGCAAAGAGTAAAATAAAAAGCTTACCGACTAAAGTTTTGATCGGGAAAGTAATAACAAAAGTTCTTAATCACTAAAGACGGGAGACCATTTTTTCTCTCGTCAAATCTTATTTTTTCCCCCTTGCACTGCTGAAAAAATAAGCTTCGGAAAAAATCTTTTATATCTTCTATGTCACTTTTTAAATACCTATGACTCGCGTGTCCTTTGATTGATATTGCTTTGTTGCTTCCCTTTTTATAGGTTTAAGAGAAGTCAATTTACATTTTTCTTATGTTTTGAACAACTACAAACATATGTTTATTACAGCTCTATTTCTTATCGGGATTATTCTGAAAAAATTATGTTTCAACCCCGTTCATATAAACTTTAAATGTTATAATTTTTACCTTAAAGTGTTATTTCTAAAACCACCTGCTTGTCTGTCTCTCTCCTTTCTCTACCTCTCTCTCTCTTTTTTTAATCTTAAGAGTGATATGTTGTGAGAACTTTGTTGTACCCCGAGAAGACGTGTAATCCTTTTAAGGATAGTTAGTGTGAAGTTGGTCAGCAGTGACGTACCGAGCATAACTGGCGCCCGGGGCACGATACCTTTTTGGCCCCCCTCCCCCCGAAAAACATATAGTACGAGTAATATAATATATAGAAATAGTGAAAAAGACCATTTGCGGCCTCTTTGCTAGTGGCGCTCGGGGCATGATAGACCCCCTTGCCCCCCTCCCTCGCTACGCCACTGTTAGTCAGCACTAAAGTTAGTTTTGTTCCTGAAACAAGGTATCAATAGTCATTAACTTGAGAAAAAAAATCCAGTACTAAAATTGTTTTTGTAAATGCGGCTGTTTTAATGTATGAAATATAAATAAATTAAATCTTTATTCAAGAAGTTTTTTTAATTTAATTTTTATTTTTTCCCCTTCTTGGGGAGGTCAGAGGGGGTTGGTTATCGGTATTTTGAGTAACTTTTGAGTAAGTGCTTTTTTTTTTCAATTTTGTCAGATATTGGATAAAACAGTAGAACCTTAGAGGTCTATCGTTAAAGGGGTACGCAGTTAATTTCCTTGCGTGTAGACGCGGTACCCTAAATGAGTAGTATTTTCTCGAGATAAGAACTAACCCTCTTAATAGGAATTAAGCCGAAAGGAATTTCGTGAACTCATTTTTGTTAGTAGGAGACAACAAAGGTTGGGTCAGAGCATTGTCAGGGGTATATTTTATTAGTGAACTGACTATAATGCTCATCATCGACAATTCTAAAGCATTTTTATTTAAAATTATACTGCATTTCCGGATGCAGATCTTTTTAAACTGTTTTCATGAGATATCTCTCAACAACGCTTAAAAGTCGATGTTTTTCCTGTTATATGGATACAATGTGTACTAAAAACCAGCCTATGGATTATTCTGGGTTAACTATCTTGTGAATCATAACTAGAATAAATAACGTATCTAGTACCATCGTTTATCTCTAAGTACATCCTTCGCACGATCGATTTTCCAATTTATAAGAAGGTTCAGAGACCCTCATTCCCGTATTTAAAATCTGAAAATGACCACTTGTCAGAAGTCTTCCTGGTTTGGGAATCTACAAATAACTCAATCCGATGCACCACGATCATTCCTGCGTGACTTTGGCCAAGACAACAAAATTATCCGTTTTCCTCCTTTTCACTGCCAAATTCACCCATGCATAATTCACTTGACGCTTTTTGTAACTCTTAAGGCGTCGCTTATCTGTTGGGTCTGCTGAATCTCTGAGAGAACACCATTAAGCAGACCATCAGTGGCGGCCATCCGTCCGGAGGTGTTTCTAGTTTGGTGATTTTCGGCGACGCGTTCCGATGCAAAAATTGCCTAGGCGTGTGGTGCTTTTTCACGCACCCTGAGTGCTTCAGCGCGATACCTTGGATGTTTCACTAAAGACTGTGATAGATGACAAGGAAGCGTTTATTAATATCTTTTTTTGGCTGAACAAAACGAGAGGAGGAACTAGTGTAATGATTGAAATCTGCCGCACTCGTTAGCTTCCTCCAAGAGGATGTGATGTAGAGAGTAAACCCGTTCTGGTGTAAAATCGTTGCCTCATTTCAATGAACTAACTACCCTCCCTTTGGGATTCTAAACCTTCCAGCACCATGGTTGCTCTGTACCCCAATGCCCAGATTGACCATCTAAATTGTAAAAACTAACTTTTGTCTTCTCAAGGATATGTCGTACATTTAGCTTTCTTATCATGGATTATGTTCCTCAATTAATATTTGATTAGAATTTTGGTTGCAATGTACTCAAGTGTATGAAAGACACTGTAAATAGTTAGAACTTACTTGCATCTATTCAGGCATCGAGGATATATATAATATATATATATATATATATATATATATATATATATATATATATATATATATATATATTGAACATTTAGCTCTCTGACCATGGCTAATATTTCTCAATATTAGCTAATATTTTTGTTATGCCATGTACAATTAAGTATTTGGATGCTGAACGGTCTTTGGGATTTATTTCCCGGTTTCTTTGCACTGGACGTTTTCAAATGAACTGCAATGTCTGCGTGTCTGTGTGTGTGAAAATTATGTATTTATTTATATATGTTCATACATACGTTGTAAAAATGAATCTTCATAAAGAAACGGAAAAATTAAATATTTTTTCCATTATCACTTCGAAACTGAAAAATTATTTATCCGTCAATTATGAAAAATAAGGAAACGATTTCATAAAGTATGAATTTTCTGTATCTATTAAACACAGTATATATTTTTGGTTGAGTTTTCATTGCACTGAACGTCCGACGTTCTTAATGTAGATTATTTTGCTACTGCTAAGAACTGACAGTTACGAATGTACAACAAGATTCCTTTACAGAGAATTAAGCCGTGTTATAAGCCAAATCAATAACCTATCAATACTTCCCAAATAATTGATCTTTCATTACCTTCTATTAATGCTTTGTTCCTCACAATCAGATTTGATTGACTAAGGCCGTCCGCACACGGAGCGACTCAAAGGAAACTCAACTGGTTAGCGACTGAAATTGCTTATCGGTTGCAAACTCGTTAGTGATGGGGCTCCGCACACGGACCGACTCAAAAGTGATTCAAATCAATAGTTTGCGACCTGTCATGGAAGGAAGAACATCATTATTCCGGGCATTATTTTTAGTTAAATTATCAGAAATTAATTTATTTTAAAAAATCGTCACAATAGATTGTCTTTGATCAATCGTTTAAAAATGGACTGTATATATGGGCGCACATTCCATACAACAAAAAACGTTAGAATTTCATTTCATCGTTAGGCAGAAGTCACGTGACTAGTGTACGTCATTTGGCAGCTTGCCAAAAGAGCGGCTGTAACATAGATTGTGTAATAACACGCACAACGCAACAGAAACTGGCGACTGATTGCAAACGCGTTGCTGACGGGTTTGTAACCAGTTGCGCCGTGTGCGTGGCTCCATTCAATTACATAGGTTATGACTCATCACGGACTGCTTTGTGATTGGAGTCTTATCAGTTTGAGTTGCTCCGTGTGCGGACGGCCTAACAATATTTCATTGTGCTTAGTTGCTACGTTTACTATTACTTGAGCCGTATTCACTAATGGTGGCCGGGGCACGTAAAATAGGGCGTGGCTACAATGTCCTCCAAGTTCTCAAATTTACCTCTGGAAGTGCGGAGTCGAGTGTTCCGGTCTCGTCACTTGACTAGGTTCAAAATTACGGGACCGATGTTCATCGAGGTCAAGTCAGACTTCAGCCTTAGTGGTACCTCGCCTTAATGTGAAGCTGCTTACTACCCTTCGCCAAGGACCTAGGATTTGAGGACCTAGATCCTTTGGACTGGATATATGCTTTCCTACACCAAGAGGATTGGAAACAACAACACTATTACTTGATGAGAATTTCCGTTTTACTTGTCTGAATTTTGTTGTAAGCAACTTTGTTTTTCGGTGATCATCTGTTGGAGAAATTCGTTATTTATTACACATGGTCCAGTCGGAAGCATAATCAGATTAAGCCAATTCGTATCATACCTATTAAATTTCACCAAGAAATATCTTAACACATTTACTTTTTTGACAAAATGCGCTTACAGAAAATGCAAATAATTTTTCTAAGCTTTTTTTTTTTTTTTTTTTTTTTGGCCCCAACTTTTTGGATATCGAAGTATACATGTGAGGGAAAGTTCCCAGATGTCGTGTGCTATAAATCTTAGCCAAATAAATATGAGAAAAAAAATACAAATTATAAGAAAAAAATTGCAAAATTGTGTTTTTGTTCTTATCGCCACGCTTGTAAATAATCTTTCCTCCTGTGCACTAGCATGCTGCCGCTAATGGTCTGGTGTGCAAAGCGCTCCGGTTATTCTTCGCGTGTGTAGCCACTATAAAGCAAAAGAGAAACTGGACTTGCCTTAAATTACTCTCGCTGCTATGCAAAGAGAGGGTCTGAATTTACAATGTTCGGCAAACGAACCATTTTTTTTTCTCCCACTTTTTTTTTTTTCCATTCTTTGTAACAGATGTTTGGCGAGCTGCGTTCTATCTGGGCCGACAGAGGTTCCATAAAAACTCGCCCGAGATATTTTGAAATATATTTGCACCCGAGATAGTTTGATTTTCTATCAAAAATTTTGATAATAAATCTTCGGCGCGTGATTGGGGGAATTCCTCTTTACTTTATTTTTTTCCTTATTTTCTTCGAGAATTTATCTCCAAGTTATACGAATAATTTTTATATTTTTTTCCTTATTTCACTCATTAAATGAACAAAGTAAAAACAGAAAAGTGTGTGTGTGTAAATTTAAAATAAATTATTTTCTTTAATGCAGCTTTATCTACATTTTGATGTGTATGTAGACAAATGAACTGACCACATGGTATACTATTTTGCGTACCAAGATTGTACCGCAGAGAGCCGGTTCGAATGCCGGCTAATAGACCTGGATATTCCAGTATTTCCCCCTTAATAGGGAGTGGCATTGGGTTCACTATTGATTGCTCTTACAAATAAAGTAGCCTATAAATTTCAAGGTGCGTTGACAAATATTATTAGCTATGCCTGTCGAATATAGGAAACAATACTTTTTATGTGTAGTAATGATCTGCATGAGTTTATGTATTTTCGTAAATTGTTATCGAGATTGTCCTTAGGTTAATTCTTTTAGAGGGATGCGAAAACCTCATAAAATAGAGATAATTTTAATACTAATGATTAATTGAATAGCATTGTTTAATTCTAATTTAAAAGAAAGCTGTGGCAGTAATTTAAAACTCTTAACATAAGCTTTCAGAGCAGTTTGGGCGAATAGATTTTTGAATATTGTACACTAAAAAGCTAAAATTAAAAAATCATTTGTATTGATGTTTAGAACTTTATATTGACTCACTCTCTGTCTGACACCTAATAATTTAAATTCTTTTAGTTTCGTTTTCTAAAAAAATAATTGTTTTTGATTGTGTGATTTGATCCCATCCTGAAATCTTTATGCATAAACTATTTTTACCAGTGTGTGTATGTATGTATGTATGTATGTATGTATATATATATATATATATATATATATATATATATATATATATATATATATATATATATATATATATATATACATTTTCCAATGCGGGAGACAGTTACTTGGACATATCCTTACCGTCATATGATACCGCGGTTTTGCTGACCACTTTTCTGGGAGCACCGTATAGGTGGACCAGCATTACGCTCCTATTATAATAATTATATACGTGTAAAGTAGGGAAAAAATTAGAAAAAAATGCTCTTTTCATTAAAATTTAAAAAAAGGGGGGGGCAATTCAAATTAAAAAGGTATTGCATTGAAAATAAATATGTATGTATAAATTAGGAAATAAATTTTTTAAATGCCCATTTTTCATTAAAACGAAAAAAAAATTATTTTCAATTTAATACATTAATTGGATTTTTCCTCATGTTTTTCTTTAATTTTCGCCTTGAATAAGTAATATACAGCCAGGCAAACAAAGGTAATAATTACCTTGCTAAGTATTAATAAATTGATAAATTTTGATCTACCCGAATGTATTGTCATACATTTCTTGCAGTTATGTCTTGTATATCATGCGCTGAATTCTTAAAAATAAACTTTTATTGCCTCCAAAACACACACTTGAAAGTAAATGAATGGTTAGAAAGATCCTAATTTCTTTACAAAACGTAAAAGCCATTATTTCGTTCCAGAGAAGCGGCGGAGCTCGAGTAACAATGCATTCGAGACCTCATCCACCACTCTTGTTGGTTTGGACGATAATAACCAGTCGGCCTTGGTTGTAACTATTGTCATTAAACTTGGAACTACGGCGTTCAAATTTCTTAACGTTTACGTCCATTTAATGCATGTTTAGAAAGCAGGATGTAGACTTTTTTTTCGAGAAAGTATCGTTAATTGCATCGGAAAAATGGAAGAATCTTCTGAATGTTCCTTCGAATCCAAACCCTCGTTTTCGAAATATTGGGAACAGCTACATTTAGAATAATTGTTTGTAAGGTGTAAACAGTTTTGTTTATAAACTGCAGCAGTTTTTTTTGTTTTTGTTTTGTCTGGAATTCTGTTGTTACCATAGAAGATGAATTGTGTGCTTCTTTTTCCCTGTTTTTAAGAAACTAGTTGAAGAGTTGTTTTACTGCAATATATCAGACTTTTGAAGTATTTAAAAATGTAAAGAGATAGTGATTTTATCTGGCTCCTTTTAAATGTGTTGAGCGAAGAAAAATCAGTTTGTTTAAATAGTATTTGGCATAAGGTTTCAGCATAGTGATTTTGTTTTTATTTAGATTGTGGTTCTTGTCGTTTTGACCCCGTTGTCGTTGTGTGCATGTGTATTTCTGTGTTAAAGCTGCTGTGTACTAACCCTTTTGGATTCGCTCAACTCAATGTTTAACATGGAGAAAATGTGTCGAAGGATTGCCGACTTCGATTGAAAGTATTTTTTTTTAATTTAATTGTAAAATTTCTTTCTCTATTACAGAGTACAACTTAGAATTTTTCGTTTTTTAAAAAAATGCAAATGATATTATTAAATTTAAGCTATTCGCGGTAAAAATCTGGTCTAGTGTGTTTTAAACGCTCCTACATTCCTTTGGTGGACAAAATTTCTAAAATGAATCCTTTCGCAAGGTGCAGAAAAGTTCATGCTACGTGAAAATCCCATTTTTATTGAATTATCAGCGTTTATGTAACTGGCAATAGTAGACACATTTTCTCCATAGGTTAACATTTAGGTGAGCGAATCCAATAGGTTTAGTACACAGCTTCCTTAACTCGTAGCATTACGTTCAAGGTTTATTTTCCGTATCGTTAGTTTAAAAAAAAAAAAAGCCCCGCCCCGAAAATCTGATGATCCTAGTTGAATATTAGTTATATAAAACTGATAATTTTTCACTTTCGTCTTAAATGGGATCCAAGGCTAAGAATTCCAAGCAGCTTGTGTCTGATATCGAAGATGGCGAAAAATCTTTCTTGTGTATCTCTCATGAAAACTCAATAACGTGTTCTGGAGTGCGGGAAGAGGGGTGCGAGGGGTATTTCGCAAATATTTGTATTTCCCTTCGCTTTCCTTATTTAAATTTTTCCGCTCCGCACTCCATGGCTATTGCAACTAATGGTGTTTTGGGCCCCGAGAAAAAGAAAATGTTCCTCGCGTGCGTAGCTGCTATGAAGGAAAGAAACGAGTCTCTTGCTCTCAATTATTCCCCGTACGGTGCAAGGGAAAAGGGGGCCTAGATTTATACTGTCTTCGATAAATAAATAGGATTTTTTAATAAATAAAAAATATATTACTTTGGCGGTAAACAAATGAGGATTGGGGCGAAAAAAATTTCGTTAAAATAAATGAAGACAGGGCAGGGCGTCTTTATTTATTTATTTATTTATTTATTTATTTATTTATTTATTTATTTTAAGTATTTCATCTCGGAAAAACTTGTAGAAATGCTGAAATAAATTTCTTCTGCTGTATTGTTATGCAAAAATTGGAGTTTCTAGTTATGATTAACATAGTCCTAAAAATGTCATTCATACGCCTTTATTGTTATTAGTAGTAGTATTTATTCTTCATGTAGCTATAGTTGGAGAATAATTTTCTTTAGTCTTCTTAAGTCATTGTTCCACTTTTCTAAACCTTTGTTTCCATCATATTCATACAGTTGTAGAAAAAAAAAACTATTTGTTGTTTTAAACTGGAAGGGAATCTCTTTTATTAGGGCATAACAGCGATAGCTATGTCTACATTCAGAAGCGAAGATTTTGTTCTAAAAATTATTTTTATCTGTTGTTGCTGTTTACCATCTCTGCAACACCCCCCCCCCCCGCCCCCTCCTTCCAACTTCAATTTCTTTTAAAAAGTTATGGTATTAACTATCATTATTCTTATATCTGTCATCGCTGCATCTATACTGTTTCAAAGACATTAAAGTGATGGCCAAGGTGCCCTTCCAAGTCTATTGTCTGTGTTGTAACTTAGATATAGGACAAAGCTGTTTGGCTTGGGTGGTAATCTCTCATATTCTGGTCAGAAACAACCCATGTGAGTGTATATAATCGATTCAGTAATCATCATATTTGGCACGACAGCCCAGGGTGAGCCAAGGCCTTCAGTTGAAGATTCCTCCTGGACAGCCTATTTCTAGACTGGTTTGCCAGTTCTTTACTCCAATCATCCCAAAAATATGATATTCGACAGAGCCATCGTAGATTTGGCCTTTCTCTTTTCCGACTATAGTTAAGGGCCCTGCTACAAAAAATTTTTTTTACTGGATTTCTGTTCAGTAATATTAAGATAATTTTTGTTTTCCACTTATTTCGTGGCCTTACTAATGAGCTTTTATTAAATGCACTAAAACATTCCGTTTTTGCTTTATCGAACGCTAACCTTCTTACGTATTTTATTCACCTGTTTTAATCCTCTTTAGACTAATCAACGGCTTGCAAATCGTTCTCCGATCGTGATTAGGTCCCTCTCATAATGTTTTCAGCTGCTAGTTGTTTTCATGCACAGTGAAAAGGGCAGGGCGTCTGTTCATCAGAAAGGAAATTTTGCATGTCCTAGATAAATGCACCTGGCTTAGCTCTAATATTATTAAGTTCTCTCCTTCCTGAACGTGCACTTTCTTTTTAGCGGAGTGTTTCAGCGCACCTAGAATAGAAATTTTTTGTTAAAGGTATATAGTCATTCAGTCTAGAGGTGAAGGATTCAAGCATGGTTTGACTCTTCGAGGATATCAGGCGTAGGGGTGGGGGAAGGCTACCGTTCAAACTTTCGGAGACGTATGGAGGAATATTTTGGGAATAGATTAGTTTCAAGTCCCCATGAATACTAGAAATCATGTAAAACTTTCGGGATTTTTAGAATATCGGAACAACGGGAGACGATATTTCACCAGCAATGCTTCTAGGAAATGTTTTATAAGTTGTTTTCTGTGTTTATATTAAACATATTACCGTTTACCAAAAATTGTAAGTTCATAAGTAAGAATATGTCTTCATTATTTTTTTAAATTGCATTGTGATAAACCTATACAATATATAAATTTCGCCATCGATTTTGTACAGAATTATATGAAAATCGCCCGCGGCACTTAATGGAATGATCTAAAAAGCATCATTCATTCCTCTCAGAAGAACTGAACTTACCTTTTTTTTTCTGTCTTTGTTTTTCCTTCAGGCAACAAAGTCACAGTCGTTTCCAGTGTCCGTAGCGACTATAGATATAGGTTTTATGGATTTTTATTTTAGACTCTTCGGCATAGCATAGTCATACCGGATCGCTCCGTGGTACAGTATTCATAAACGCCTCTGTGTGCACTCAATCCAGGATTCATCTTGTAGCTAAATTAAAAGATAAAAGGAATGGTGTCGTGCCTGGAGCTCTGTACCAGAGAAGGGGATGAATCTGTGGAGGGTCCTATGAGGGGGAAACCTTCGGTGGTCAGTCTGCGTTAGTGTGTTGGAGAGAACAGTGCGTGGGAGTGTGACTCCGAAGACGCACTGAGTTTTTATTTGCTCTAAGTCAGCCAGATGACTCGGGTAGAGATAGTTAATGTAAATATTGTGAATTAGTTTTGTGAGTAGGTTTGAGTATTGTGTTTGTTCGTGAGTCGTGTGAATCAGATATTTTTAATATTCAACCGAGTGTGTTAAATTTGTTACCCTTTAACGTCGTCGATCAGAGAAAGATCAAGGAAGGATGACAAATGATTCTTTTCTATTAACTCGCATATGTAGTTGTAATGAAGCAAAAAGACGTTTAAACTGGCGTTACGCTTATTTCATCTCGTACGTTAATTTTTATATTATGTTCAAATCGAATTTGACTGTCTGTTTCAGCCCTCGTGTTGTAAGAGATGACCCTTCCGTTTCCGGTAATACCATCCAACGAGCGTTCCGAAATCTGAACGTTAGCCATAGCCCTGATATTGAAACGCCATCTGCCGATAGCCGTTTTAGACCTGCTTGAGAGTTAAAGGGATGCACGTTGTATTACCAATTCGACGGAGAGGAAAAGGTCACAACCTGCAGAATCGAGGCAATGGGAAAAACGAACCGTGCTCCCCATCTCGAAGGCTAACAAATGAATTTTCGACTGGCTGAAAAAAGCAGATTTCATGCGGCAGTTGCACGCTTACAAGCTGGCGCATATGCCCCGTGTCGATCATCTCGGGTTACCCAAGCCAGATGTAACTTTAGACTTAACCTGGCCCGTATTGAAAGATTAAAATGGTGATTATGAATGGAACTGTAGTTTTTCGTTCTTTGGTTAATTCTTTAACCATTGAGATAAGGCGGTTGTGAAACCCTGTAGGTTATTATGTTGACCGTTGTAGTGCATTGCTAGTTACGCAGTCGACACAGTTCAAAATGGGACTGTCCTGTCCATATTACTTGGAACTGCATAGAAATTTTTGCAAAGTGGCCCTTATAAAAAATATGATTAAAGCGTTGAAAACAAATGTTTGTTCAAGTTAGTTAAAGTCGAAACTTTTCAGAAGCGTTTCATAATTTGATGCATTTAATTTTTTTTTTTTTAATATTATCACTATCTTAATTACAACACTTGGCTATTAAATATTTCAATATATCTCGGCATCCCATCCCCGTTCCAAAATTCATACTCTTAACATACGTAGATCTCTTTAATTAATAATTTAAATTTAAATTTTTCACATGCATGCATTCATAATTTGTTAGCCTTATTTTTTATTCTTAGAAAATATGCGGAATGTTTGATTTGTTAACAAGATTTGTGGGCAGTGCAATCTGCATGTTTGCAGATATTGTACTAATACTCAAGAATTACTTAATTGAGGGTAATTTCACGAGATTTTTCGTCGTAATGAAACGAAGTTCTTGTGTAGCAAGTACTTTAGTGAAAACATTTTCAATGTCTTTTCTGCTTTATTTTTTTATACGGGTACTTACAAAGAAATTCACTGATTAGCTATCTTCATACTAGTTGTAAACTTTAATATTTATCAACATACATTCACATATAAATATATTCGTATGAAAATATTTGTTTGCACACTACGTATGTTCATATAAATTTATGCATCTATCCTCATTTATGCAAACGTAGAACTGATCAAGTTTTTCCGGATTCATTTAGAGTTTATCCTGGACAAGGCATAGATGTTCCTGTGCTATCCCCTCTCAGGGAACAACGTAAGAGATTATGTATGTATGTATTTATGTTTGAAAACTCCATCCAGCTTGTAGGAGTCAGTCCTAGGAACTAAGTAAAATCAAAATTCCTTCAAAGATAAGTAGGTAGCGCAGTTCAACGCTATACTAGCGAATGACATTTTAATAGCCAGACAATTAAGAGACTGGCAAAACAGAGTCATAGCATTGTCATTGTTTGTTCACCCTTAAGACACATGCATTCAAACACATGTCTCTTTGTCTGGTAATTATAGTACTATTAAAGCATTCTTTACAATTCTGTCGGAAAAACAATGCTATAAGACTTCGAAATGCTATAATAATTTCTTCGCTTATATCTTTGATTATGTTATATCATATGATAGATTTTGTTTTTTCTCTTAATTTATTGATGTTATGCATGTAGGGGTGACTTCCACCTCCCTGTTTTTCTCTTTATGCTTTAGTAGTATCTGAGCCCCCCCCCCCCCTCTACATTTAAATAATATGGGTTCTATTTACTGTATTAATGAAAAACTATTGAGATGACATCTTCGCGGGAGCTGTTCTCAGAGGGGATGGGGTGTGGGTTATGCACTCTTGTGCCCGAATTCCGGCTGAGAAGTTCGGATTGATGGATAGACCAGTTATCTGCTATTTTCGCGCTCGGTTTCTTGAAACGGGTCCAAGAATTCTTGCTCCGTTATCCGGGTGCGAACAGGAAGTGACAATTGAAGCTTGTCAACGGGAATATCGCATTCTCTGGAGGTAATTTTCTCGGCTTTCGTGGAGGTTTTGTCGCTGCGGGAATATTTCCTTCACCTTGAAGCTCGACGCGAATCTGTCGCATTATTCAGAATGGATGTTCGTTTGCAATATTTAGTCCGCGTGCCTAATAGACGAATTAGATAATGAGCATATTGCGCTGGGTGTTTATATACTTATGTCGGATAAACCGACTTTGGGGGCACGTAGTTGGCCCCCGTGGTCACTTAAGGACTTACCGTAAAATCTCGATTATAATACGCACTCTTTTACATTTTCGCCCGAAAAATTGAGGGTGCGTATTATACTTGCGTAAAAAAAAGTAGTTGTAGGCTCGGTGCACACGAGCGATCCGGTGTCGTTGCGGCACCGCAGTTGCGATCAAGCAGTACCGTAGTCCGTGTGAGTCGGTTAGTTCAACTCTATGTACTGCTTGATCGCAACTGCGGTGCCGCAACGACACCGGATCGCTCGTGTGCACCGAGCCTTAAACATTGGACTAACGAACGACATTGCCGCAACACGGGTGCGTGCGCATCTGCACTCCGTGATTCATCCACCCGTTTACTAAGCAGGTATTCCTTTTAAACAAACGGAACCCACAATTCGTAACGTCAAGTGAGGATGATGATGGCGATATATATTACGACGGCAACAATAACTGTGACTTGGATGCAACAACAATAGATGAGCTGTATTCTAGTGAAAGTGATTAAGACTGATAATTTGACAGTATTGTTTGTTTTGAATTAACAATTTAAGTTTTTTTTTCTACCGAATTTGACGTTTTCGTTTCATTTTATTACAAATTTTATTTGTTAATAAATATTTGTGCAATTTTTAAATAAAATATTGAAAAGTTATAGGTTCGTATTATAGTCTAATTTTATTTATTTTTTTTTCCGAAAATTTCGCGCAAAATCAAGCATCCGTATTATACTCGGGTGCGTATTATAGTCTAGATTTTACAGTATTTTATCTTTGCCGTGTTTTCGAGTCTCAACGCTTGCAAATCTGACGAGTTCGTAGGTTGATTTGGCCGTGTTATATGCCTCATAATTTAGTGCAACTCAGTTCCTCTTTGAATGTCTGCGAAGAAGACATGTCCGATTGAAAGCTGCTGTACGCGGGTTTCCAAGTTGCATGTAAAAAGCTATGTTTGTAATACAGTGGTTCTCAAACTGTGCGCCCGGGCGCACTGGTGCGCCCCAGAGCTTTTCCATGTGCGCTCCGTAGTATTACTAAAAATTCTATCCAGATATGAAAAGCAAATGTATACTAAGTTACTACATTATACCATTTCTTTACGAACACTCGGCTTGTTTCGTTGCGACATTATTATAATAGTTATAAGTTACTTTTCTTGCAACTAGCTTCTGATCCGCAAAATTTTTACGCGTTTAAAACACGTAACAAACGTGGCTGGAACGGCATGTTAACACCGGCACTAGCTTTCATCACGTGGCAACTGGCAGTGTTGCATAACAGGTGTTGGTGAATGGGCGTGTCGTGTCTTGTGAACTGCCGTCAAGTGTAAACGTATTGTGCCTTTTACAACTTTCAGAATAACTACCGTTGATATAATTGCCTTTGTTAAAAATAATTCACCCATAAAAATGGATAAGTTTCTTAACCAATTGCTTCTTACCAAGTCTCAGAACTGATCGCCGAAAATATGACAGCTCATACTTTGGGTGAGTCACTTATTTTGCCTGCTTGCCAAAAGATTGTCAGTACGATGTTAGGAAATGAAGCAGCTATGAAAATAAGCTAGATACCTCTGTCTAATGATACTGTCAACAGGCGTATTGTGGAAATGTCTTCTGATATTGAGAAAAATGTATGTGGTAATAAACTCCAGTGTTCTGATTTTGCACTGCAAGTTGACGAGTCAACCGACATTACCATCAAGGCGTAACTCATAGCATTCATTCGTTTCATTAACGAAATTCGAATAACAAATCAGTTTCTTTTTTGCAAAAAATTAAGCCTGACTACAAAAGGTGAGGACAGTTTTAACATTCTGAATAACTTCCTTGATAAATGGCAGTTATCGTGGAAATCGTGTGTAGGCATTTGCACAGATGGAGCTCCTTCTATGATAGGCTGCAACAAGGGTATATCTTTTATAAAGGAACAAAACGAAAATGTTATTGTAACTCATTGCTTCCTTCATAGAGAGGCCTTGATGTCAAGAACATTAGCAGAGGATTTAAGAGAGGTCTTATTTCAAGTTGTTAAAATGGTGAACTTTATTAAAACAAGACCAGTTCACGCCTATTTGAACAGATTTGCACCAAATTATAACATATTAGTCCTATTTTGTATACAGTGAGCCAGGGCCGCCCAGAGGGGGGTGGGCAACTGGGGCACTTTGCCCCAGGCCCCTAACTGCCGGAGGGGCCCCAAAAATTTTTTAAAAATTTATTTATTAGATTTCCTCCGAAAGAAAATTCTGAAACTTGTACCGTACTTCAAAATTCAAAATAATCTCCTGAAAAAAGGGGGGCCCCAAAATTATTCGATTAATCAGACTTCTCTTACTACAAAATAGTCTTCTGAAAAATTGTCTTGGGGCCCCCAACAGAAGTTTGCCCCAGGCCCCGTAAAGTCTCTGGGCGGTCCTGCAGTGCGCCAGCAAGTATCTGTAGTATTGTAAGTGCACTCAGACTGTATAAAGTTTGAGAACCACTGGTGTAATATAACTGATCTAAATATTTGGAGTCTGATGGCACTTGCAGATCATTCATATATACTGCTCTTTTGTTAATCTATTTAGAATTACTGCGCGTCCAAACATTTGCACAGCATTAATTGCTTTTCTAATTAATTGTGAGAAATTTAGGATGCATGGGAACTGAAGATAATTTAATGTTTCGGAGTAATGCAGTCCTTTTCAAAATTTGTATTAGCTGTCGTAATAAATTCAGATTATTCCAGATGTTTAAACCTGTCTTAAATTTAATAGAAAATTCGCTGAATGGGATTTTAATAGGCGTGTTACACAGAGAAAATTAAATAATCAACAATGATGATTTTGTGATACAGTAGTCTCCATTAAATGAACTTCCAGTTTAACAGAATTTTTTTTTTTCAGAGCCTTCTTTTTGAACAATATTTATTTGTAAATTAATCCCTAAATTACTAGAAGAAAGCAATTCTGTACAGCAATTGTTTTTCCGATCAGTCAAAATTTTGAATTTTGCATAGCTCTTTTTGTGCTTTTTTTTTCTTTTTTCATCTTTTAGCTAGTCTTGTTTTTAAGGTTAGAAGATTGGGGAATTTCTTATGTACCCATGGAGTACATAGGCGTAGCGTGCTTCTAACTTTTTTTTTTTTGGGGGGGGGGGAGGGGGAATGAATTGAATTCGGTTAGGGCCCTCCTCAGTGCATTGACTGCTGGACGGTCCTTAAAATATGAAGTATGATTTTTTTAATTGAATATCAATAGAATTGATGTTTGAGTAGTATTCAAAAGTTATACAATAAGAAAAATAAATATAATATAAATAAAGTGAGAAAAAAAATATAGCATCGAATTTTTGCTATGGATCATATCATTGTTAAGGCTTGTTAAGGCTAAAGATATAATTGGAATCTTCAGTTTCATAGTTTGAAAAAGCGGGAAAAAACCAACTTTCTTAAAAGTTTTCTACCATTTTCCGATTTTAACTGAACTTCTAGTAACGTTTTATTTCAAGTTAAATTGAGGAGAACGTGCCCCCTCCCTCCCCCGACGCTACGCCTATGATGGAGTTACTAGCCGAAGTTCTGGATTAAAAGCTAAAATATTCGTTCTCCAAGAAAATCAGGTAAATACCACTAATACCAGTTTTTAGGTGATCTTAGCCATCCAATGAAGTATAGTATTGTCGGTTCAATTTCTGGATCGCCCCTCGACGCTTTCACGGCGTGCTAAAACCCAGTAGATAGATCCTGATGACTTAACGCTGTAAACCGGTCTTGGCTGTGCGAAGAAAAGAAAACCCGACCAAAAGAAGAGAGAAAGTAGGGGGGTTGATTACAGTGATAGGGTCGTCGAAATGATCGGCCTTCTTAAATCTGTTGGACACGCCCTCCCCCCTTCCAGACGGACAGACATTCTTCGACATCCATAGGTCGTCTCCGGGGTCACGAGGAAGGCATTCTTTCCCCCTCGTCTTTCATTTTGTGAGAGTTTCTTTCCCTTCTTTGCATAACAGATTTGTTTACGAATTTTGGTTTGATTATATAGACTGTGTTTTCACAATAAACAGTTCATTCCAGTAAAAATAGCTCTTAAAATCCTGAAACATAACAGAATACTTGATGCAATCGTCGTCGTCGACATTTCTTCGCGTTTTTCTTTTTATAAACTATTGCTACTATTATAGTTGTTGCGTATAGTGTCATTTTCCTAGGTCTAGTTCCATAGTTATCATTTTCATGTTATAGATTGCTCCTTTTCATTTAACATATTTTACGTTTTCTCATTCCTTCTATTTTAATATAAAAGAGTGATGAGCGCAAGTTCAAATCTTGGGGGATTTCAAAGGCTTTTGACTGAAGTTGAATGGCCACTGAAATATTTAGAAATAAGATGGAACAAAGCCGCACCGGCTGTTGAAAATCACAAACACTTTGTTTATGATGAATATTTTTAAGGTTATATGGATGTCGGTATTTGCTTTTTTCTCGTCATGTGGGTTTAAGGTCTATTTTGTTAGCGCGTTGGGGCAAATGAGGGCATTTTCTGTTCACAAAATTTTTGCAAATGAGCTATTTATTAAGCATTTCCGTTCTCGTTATTCTCCTCTCTTTATTGGTAAAAATTGTATCGGGAACTTTTCGTGTTAACAAGGATTTCCGTATGTCCCGGCTTCAAAATTCAGTCCCGAAGTCGTGGCTGGTTTCTCATTTTTTAAATCGATTTGTTAATGCGCGAAAAGCTACCGTATTTTTCGGACCATAAGAAACAACTTTTTACTTAAAAATAATGGATTCAAAATTGGGGTGCGTCCGAAGGTAACATTAAAATAAAATTTATATTTTATATTTTATATACATACTTATCAATATTATTTATTATACAGTCGAACCCCGTTATAACGAACGAAAATTGTGGTTCCACCGTTTTCCTATTGTACGTAATTTAATTAGAATTACGTCAGTTTAATATAATCGATTTTAGTCGATTTTATTCATTAATGATCATTTTTAATACATTATCATTTTTTGAATACATCATTATAGAATACACATTGCAACTAATGAGTTTTACATTTTGTGAACTCTAGCAGTTTTCTTAACGGTTCGAATATGAGGAGGTCACAACCATAGTGAACCAAGTCCATCTAAGCTAAATTGAAGAAATCAAGGTTTGAAGTTTTTTGTGTAACGAAGTTTTTTGTGAAAACGTATTGATTCACTATGGCAGTGAATAGAACATGTTTTTAAGTTACTCCAATATGAACTATCTCCATTTTTTAAAAATACGGACTTGGTCCACTATGGTTGTGAACCCCTCATATAGCGAACCTTCGGATAAAGTCAACAAAATCTTTGGTTCCTTGAAGTTCGTTATAACGGGGTTGAATTGTATTTATATATATATATATTTTTTTTTTATCTTTGTTAAATAGGAAGTTGAAAATATCTTTCTATACCTAACAGAATGCAAAATATTCTTTTCTAAAATCCCTCCCATCAATTTGAAGTGCGTCTTATGGTCCGAAAAATACGGTAATATTGTTGAAACACTAACATAACAGTAGATAAATAATTTGAGGTGGTCAGGAGAGAAAATATTTTAAATATGAACTGTTGAATATCGTGCGGTCGCCTTATATTTTGACTAACGCATAGTGAGTGTCAATGAACTGGAGAGAGCTATGAGATTTCTTGAACTGTTATCAGTAAGCTTATGAATCATTAAGATACGAAATACAGTAAAACCTCGTTTATCCGGCCCTGTTTGATCTCCGGATAATCCGGATCAGATTTATACTTTTTTTTTTTTTATTATTTAATGTCCACATTGGATAATTTTTAACTATGATAGCAAGAACGTAAATACGAGTACGCCAAATATTCGCTTTTTAGTTTGATTCAATGTACAGTTCTTGCATAGACTGTACAATAAATTATGGTACTAAAATGCTTTTTGTTGAGTTTAAGAAAGCTTAACTAGAGTGTCACAAGGCGTTGACGTGGTTTGACTCAGAAATGTTATTTTTATATTTGTAAAGTCTTGTAAACAATACTATGTAATTTTGTTACAAAACATAGTTTTTTATCGTAATAAACCGTAAGTCTGCTTAGTTGAGGATTTTGTTTTGCTTATTACCCATATTATCTGGATTTTCGATTATCCGGATTGCCTATGGTCCCAGTTAGTCCGGATAAACGAGGTTTTACCGTACTGCAGATTTTTAACTCACGAAAATTCCTTTCGCATCTCATTTTTATCACAGATAGCTGGATAACTAGCCAAATTTATAATTTCCCGTTCAAAACTTTAAGCTGTTCTTTTTTGTTTTCCTCTTTGTTTTGAAAACCTCGTCGGTGCACTCAAATATTTTTCCCACCCCTCTCGTACTAGACTCTCCTCTTTCAACCCCTTCCTTCATTACCTGTAATGAAGTTAGTGCTCCCAAACAGCCCCAAGTCCATTAAAAGATATTTGATACGAAGAAATAACTTTCGGGGGGGGGGGAGGTTTTCTTCCAGAGGAATATTTCTCAAACATTTTTATAAAACATAAACCGTGATTAAATGAAACGTAACAAAGAAATGTAATTAAATCGAAACGGAATTTCATCTATCGGAACAAAACTTGGCCACTTTTTCTTCTTCCTCCCTCCGTACCTTCTGCTTCGCCAGAATCAGCAAGCGAGCACTTTAAATGAACAGCAAATTGTTAATTAATTGAAAGATCAATAATGCCTCCTTTTTTCTACCCCCGGAAATTTAATTAAACCGGAGAAAAATCGTCAAGTCAGATTTAATGAAGTCAGATTCCCCTTTTTGGAAATGGAATTTGATTTATCACGATCTCCTGCTGTTTTCTGCGAAGTTCTGCTGACTTTAGGAAACTTAACTTTTCTTTCTTTTTTTCTTTTTTCTTTTTCAACTTTTTTAAAAAATCCTTCCTTCTGCGCACTACAGAAAAGTTCTGGGATGTTCGAATCGAGAGCAATTCGCTTATTTTTCTTTCCCGTCTATCAATTTAGTTGTCATACGTACGTCACTTCTTATTAATGCCCCCTCTGAAAACTTCCCCATTCTCGAAGTGGGTGCCAAAGAATATTTAATGAAATGTTTCTAATTACTTTTTCTGTGAATCACGTTATCCGGTTTTATGATTAACATCGGGTAAGAATGGCCCGGAACGTTTTTATGCTAACCTCGAGATTGGCATTTTAAGTTTTCTCTTCTCTCTCGTATATTAAAAGTTTATTATTCGATCAAAAGTCGAATACCAAGCAATTAATTTGAAGTGCGGCCTTTATTGGATCTTTCCTCCTTGCGATTCTCACGCGATTCCCGTGTACTGTATGAATATGGAGCCGAGATCAGAGGTGCCAGTAGGGACATAGAGGTAGGCAAGGCGTCGTAATTTATAGAGTATCTGTTGTCATGGTTGACATCTTATATCCGTTCGAGGTATAATATTACAGTTTCGAAAAGAAAATTTCAAAAATGAGCACCGAAGTAAGGAAGAAAAATTTTCTCTTCACATCATGCACATCATGCTGCAATTAGTAAAGTCATGGTAATGCTTGTATGATAACTAAAAATGTCATCTTTTTTAATGTCAAAACAGCCCGAGGATTGCGACAGCCATCTTATCTCTGTTTAATGTCTGTTCGTAGGAGCGTGGTGGCCCAGTTGACAAGAGCAGCGGGCCAGTGATCTGAACGTCCCTGGTTCGATGCTCGTCGCTTCAAATCCACCGCCCTATTCACTCATATTGGCCGGGGCACGTTAAATAGGTCGTGGCTACAATGTCCTCCAAGTTCTCCAATTTATCTCTGGAGGTGCGGGGTCAAATGTTCCGGTCTCGTCACTTCTTGACTCAAAATTACGGGACCGGTCATTTAACCAAGTCGGACTCCGACCCTTGTGCTAATTCTAAACAGGAGCCCCTTTCAGCCCACTAGCCTATTAGAACCTGGTGAATGGAACCTCCAACCAGCGGGCATTAGCAACAACAACAACAACGTCTGTTCCTAAGTGTATCTTAATATAGAGGGAATATTATGATGTAAAATCATAGATTATTAGCATGCATATATTTCATGTAATTTTTTTGTTTACACTATTAGGTATATATAAATGCATGCTGGTATACTTTTAGAAGTATTATCAACTGGTCGTACAGTTGTCTTCATTTAACGAACTTTCACTAAGCGTAACTTTCCAGAGAACCTTGACTTTGAACGACTATATTCATGGAAATTAATTTCCTTATTACGAAAAAATTATGTATAATGGAGGTTTTTTTAATGAAGTCTCCCAATACGTTTGCTAGAATTTGTTTGGAGACCCTGCTTTGAGAACATCCTCATGTACACAAACACGTGACATTTATATTTACTCTGGAATGAAACTGCTCGAGGGACATTATTTGAACTAGTAACATATCATTAGAATTTCGCGTTCACAATGCTAAATATCTACTTATCCGCTAACGCAGAAATAATAATAAACTCCATGATGGAGCTCTAACTTTTTCACAACCGTGTGTTTAGTCTCAAATTATAATAGTAGTTGAAGAAATTCAAGAAATATATTACAACCAAGAATGCGAGAGTCAGGTTTTTATTCGTTCAAGAATACCAAGTAAAGATACCCGCCTCGCACAAACCGCGAAGCAGCCAGGTGGCGCTACCAGTACGCCAAAAACAAATACATATAATTTCAATTTGCAACAGTAGTAGGCTATTTTTGGAAATCGCCTCAACAGAAGTCTCCTCTCAAAGAAAACTGCTGTAAATACACAATATCTTTGCCTTAATCGTGACGTCTATGAAAGACGGCTGGCGAAATTGCAACAAGCAAAAAATAAACGGGGTTTTGAGATAATGGATATTTCAAATAATTTTATATTTCAATATTAAAAAATCCAATTCTTTGTGTGAAGCATATAATTTCTTATCTTCAAAACTTTCCTTTTCTGCTATATTTCAAATTTATTTTTTTAAGGCTGACCACCTTTTTTTTTCAAATCCCTGAGCCGTTGGTCGGTTGAATCTAAAAGAAAAGAAAATCTGGACACTGAGCTGTGGTATATCAGTAGAATGCTATCTTGCAGACTAATATGAAGAAAAAAGCAAATTACCCTCTAAGTTACGGAGGGGCTTATATCTGTGCCCACTTCTGCGTAGGCGTCGCAACTTCCCAAGGCTGAGGTCTCGTTATTTACGTCTACAAAAGCTGTGTCCCGCTATCACATTTAGGGATCTGCCTGAGAGAGCTCAAGGTTTCTCACCCGGCGAAGAGAAGTTAAGTCTTCCCCTGACTGGGTTTGATTTATCCCACCATATTAGCGGCTGTGATTAACGGCGCAGCAAGTCTTCCAACATGTTGGAAAACTGTCAGCCGGTTTCTTCGGGATGTTTTATTGAGACGTCCACCGCTTTCTGGCACCGAAGGGTTTGTCCGTCGATCCTTTTACGCCTG
Source organism: Dolomedes plantarius (assembly GCA_907164885.2). Classification (NCBI taxonomy): domain Eukaryota; kingdom Metazoa; phylum Arthropoda; class Arachnida; order Araneae; family Dolomedidae; genus Dolomedes; species Dolomedes plantarius. The sequence goes on from OU015496.1 coordinate 47,660,278, forward strand.
AAGCTAATTTAGCCTCGTCGGTGCTGTGATTTAGGACCCTGGTGCGTCGCGTGCCTTTGCGTGTATTTTTGCTTTTTTGAGAAATGTTTAAGCCGCATATTAAGAGGGGGGACGCCTGTAGTTAGTTATTAAACACCGTGACTAATGATGGCTTCTCGTTTGTATTGCTTGACTGTGCCAGATATGTTACGTTGTAAACGTATTGATCCAAGAGGGAGTGGAAACTTGTATCTTAATGCACTATTGCTCAAGGATCTTGCTGTTAGGAATCAACCGTAGAAAAGACGTTTGGCAGTTTGAAATTTGTGTTAAAGTTTGTTCGACTACTGCAATCTTTCACACATAGAATTGCGCGCCTTTACCCTGATTCAGTTACAGTTTGATATACCTAAAATCATCCGTAGAAACCGGTGAGTGTTATTACGGACCACAAGGAAACGCCAGAAGGATTTACCCTTTACTTTTGTTATAGAAACAGACTAAAGAAAACATGCGTGCCGGGTGAAACAACAGACCGGGTTATACAGTTAAACGCAATTCCAAGCGGCTAAAAGACACCATGATAACGAGGGGGGAGGGGGAGCGAGCGAACCTCGTATAAATATCACAGAGTACTGACATGTGCAACAGTGGATCCAGTAAAGTGATCACCCAGATGTACTACGTAAAAATTTTTAGCCTGTGTTTTGATTCACAAAATTGCCTAAGTAGGAAAAAATCATAATTGCGCAAGTCATAAAATCGCTCTTGAAATATAGTGTGTGTGTGTATATATATATATATATATATATATATATATATATATATATATATATAGGTAGCCCTCCTACAGCACGGCATCTTACAACACGGTTTCGCCCTAACACGATAAGATAAATTGCGGGAGCCCTCGTATAACACTGCTACCAGTAACACGGTTTCGCTCTAACACTATAAAATTTGCGAAAACCTTTATACAACACTATACTTCTATAGCACTAGATAACATGATTTTAGTTTAACACATTTAAAAACTAAATTACCTTAAAATAATGACGACAAAGGAATAATGAACTATTGTTCCTTATTATGAACTATTTACTAATGAACTATTCCTTAATGAACTATTTACTATTTGGCACATACAAAGGAATAATGAACTATTTACATGAAAATGTATAAACAAATTATAATTTTTTTCACTTATAACTCTATAAAATTACAAGAAGGCCCAAGGTTAGCTGAAAATCTTGAATCATTTTTCCTAGATGCAGACCCTTACGCTGAAAGAAGCCGAAAATTCAAAAGGGAGCTGCAAAATTGTCTATATCCATACCGTGAATCTACAATGACCTTGTAAGAATCAACAAATAAACCAAAATAATAGATTTTTTTAAAGAGGATAAAAGTTGTAAAAAAATCTAAATGAAGTAAAATGTTCTGAAAGTGAAGGGATATCATTCAATCAAAAAAAGTTCTCATTTATTTGTGCTGAGCAATGCTGAGGAAGAAATTTATTAAATTAAGGTCGCATTAAATGAAAATAATGTTATTGTTTCTTTTCGTTTTGTGTTATTCATAAATTTATATTTTTAATAAAAATTAAGTTGCTTATAGGGAATTTTAAAAAAAAAATTTTGTTCTTAATAAGTTTTTAGAATGTAACCCCCTTTTTTGAACTGTCACCGGGTCTCATATAACACGGTTTCACGCAACATGGCATTTTCTAGGAACCTTTCTACCGTGTTATAGGAGGGTCAGCTGTATATATATATATATATATATATATATATATATATATATATATATATATATATATATATATATATTATATATATGTATATATATGTATATATATGTATATATATGTATATATATGTATATATATATATATATATATATATATATATATATATATATATATATATAATTAAAAAATACGTATTCACCATATTTCTAAATACATTTTTCAAACAAGTATACGATTCCCCCCCCCCCCCCGCCCCTTCAGCATTTACTGAAAAAAATAAATTGTTAGACGATCGACTTCACACGCACGTTCGCCCAAATCACTATTTGGCACATAGAAATGTTACTGGTAAAAAGTTCAATTTTTTTCTGTAATTCAAAATTTAAGAAAATAAACAGATATTCTAAAAAAAAAACTTATTGAAATTTTCTCTTTTGTAACTGTACTGATCAACTAATTAGTCATTAAAATAGCGGATTGTCTTCAAAATTTCTAGGTATTCTGTCGAGTATCTAAATATACTGTATTAAAAAATAACTCCTCTTTCTTCGATTAAGATCTGCTTTCAAATTTTTATCGCAATAATTAACTCTTTCGTTTCTGTGTAATCCGGAGAAATTAAATAAATAAATGGCAATTTACTGAACACTTTTCTAGGTGCTTGGTTTTCATGGCCAATAAGCAGACTTTAGATGCAAATGTACTCCAGGATACAATGTGAACAATACAGCATAAAACGTGGCATCAAGGTGTGTAGTTGTCGTAGAAACACCCGATTTGTATTATTCGTTCTGAAAACCCCTTAGTGTATTTTAAACCATGAAAATAATTTTGTTTCTGGGAATTGTAGGTCCCGTACCGTTTTTAATATTGCAACACTTAAATTACGTGAATTACAGGTTTATTCGCTCTCTATAAAACTAATCTCGCTTACTGCTAATCTCTACGGTGAGCTTATTTAATCCGCTCAGCTTAACGTCGGTGTGACATCAGCAAATACTGGCCACGGCTCAACGGTGCGATTTTGTGTCAGGGGAGACTTCTTTTACTCAAGGAAGGGCTTACGGTGGTCCTGAACGTGATGATAGTGTTCAATTAATCAATATTATTCTGTATTCTCTTCAAGTCCGTCATATTCTTTTTTTAGAAAATTCTCTTTTAAAACCCGGTTTATGAGTTATAAATGAATGACGGCTCGTGCATAAAATTTATGACCACTTACATGATCAGATATTATAAAGTATAGAAATTTAATTCCATTTCAAGCATAAATTCGTTCCTCGTTGTAAACATTTATAATTTGATATCAGCTGGATAATTTTTCACGTCTTTGCTTATAATTTATCATTCGAGCTAATTTTACGAATTTCTGAATCGTTGCGCATGCAGTAGTTAGTATTAACCCCGGTTTCCAAAAGTTTCCTTAAAATTTGAGCTCTAATCATGAACGTTTCATAACCTCTAAGGTTTTAAATACGCTTCCCAAATAACATTATTCTATTCGTTGAAATAACTTTGGCAAACTCCTCTCTTAACTTAATCACATTTATTATTCCGCGCGAAGATCTAGTAACGCGAACCAGTTTGCTCATAATAATAAATCCACATTTACGACCTGAGCCATTCAATTTTATTTCATGGCTCCGGTCGAAAAGAATTTATCATTTCAGCTTCCACTATGAAAGCACTTTAAGTTTCAGCATATATGAATTCATAGAAAGATCTTGTATCATTATCTGTGAAGAATGTTCCTTGGGAAACAGCTGCGAATGACGCTGCTTATGAATGAATAACAGTCGAGATATCTCGTAGTAATGGTGCATTTACTATCCACTCGGAGCCATGTTATTTGTGAATGTGCCGATTTACATATGCGCGAAAGACGCATTGTGAAACTTAATTCGATTATGAAGCCTCTAGCAAGTTGCCGATCTTATAATGCTGTCCGAAAATCAGCTTCTGAACTTTATGACCAACTGCCTAAACCGGGTTTCGAACCCAGCCTCGAAAACTGGGGCCAGTATTTTACCATCTGAAATGATCGTGGTGTTTTGGGAAGATGGTATTTTCAATGACTTCCTTCACATTTAGTACTAGGGCCAAAGGCAGCCTTGCGGTAGCGTGTCGGTTTTCGGCATTGAGGGTGCTGGGATCGAATCCCAGCAAGCGCCGTTAAATACCTTAGTGTCTAGGCCGGATATGAGCACGTTAAATCCGTAGACCGGAAAGTCCTTCTTTGAGGTCAGTGGTTGGGGAAGGTACGATCGCCTCAGATGTCACCCCTGGAGTGGCTCGGTCAAAATTGAGGTGGCACCTGGCTAAGTTGGACTCCAGCTCTTGTGGTGCCATTATAAACCGGAGCCGCACCCCTCAGCCCGCAAGCCTATACGGACCTGGTCCGAAATATATTACAGGGCCAGGGGACATACAACAACAACAACAACAACATCTAGTAGTAGAAAGCGGTTAATCTTAGTTTGTTCTGCTCTTATTCTTGACTGGCAGAAAGACATGTTAATCTGAATAATTAATGAAAATAAAATTACTGACGGTTGATACAGACTATTAATAGTCTGTATCAACCGTCAGTAATTTTTCAAAAAGTGTAACGAAATTCCTTAATGCTTCGTATCAATTGATACGAATTTCAAAGTTTTCGATACTCTAAGGAATTTCGTTACACTTTTTGAAAAATTTTAAAGGAATAAGCTAGTTACTTTCGTTATATATATATATATATATATATATATATATATATATATATATGTGTGTGTGTGTGGGGGGGGGGGTTATAATGCGTATACACGGTATTTATTGGGTAGTAAAATTTCTGGCACAAATAAAGAACTCGACTAAGAGAGGAAAAGAATGATTTGTAGGTGTCTTACATCAGTCACATTAATCTATGTTTTGTGGGCGCCACTTGCTTTATCGAGAAATGAATCCACTGCACTAAATATAATCTCTTTCTACGATTCCGTCGTCCATCTCGTGGGGGCCCCTTTTTTCTATTCGATTTAATCGCTGAGTGTTAGAAACCACGATTAACGGGGGGACAGGACAATCTCTCTATATATCAGTCTCGCCTACTGGAAAAAATTGTCAGGAGGGCTTCCGAGGATTCTACCGCAGTGTTTTATTAAGACTTCCACCCCGCCCTGACGCGAAGAATAGTTGTCAGTCGCTGCTGTTGTCCTTCTTTTGGATTTGTGTTCTTTTTTTTTCTTAAGCTGTCACTGAACCAGATTTTGTGAGCCCTGTCAGAGAACGTTCGACTTGGATGTCGTTGAGTAGGAAGGTAAAATACTGATCTCTCTAAGAAACCATGTTCGCTAGGAATTGATATTTCTAAAGTAACCCGTGCATTTACGACAACTATTATTTAGGTTTCTTTCTTTTCAGCTGTTTTAGTAACTTTCATAAGTTTGCATTTAAATAATTATCTGAGGGTTATAAAATTTATATCACGAGAGAGATCATAGAAATTCCTTTAAAATGAAATCTTTTTCGAATCTTTACCTCCATTTTCTGATTTTTGGTGAATTTTTACAGATTCATTTTTAGAATTTAATTTTTTAAATGCTGATCACGCGGTTTCTTTTCTTTTTGCGATAATTTAAATTAATTTTGCGTTACGTACATAACAACGAAATAAACTGACAAAAAAATATTGAAATACAGTAAAAGATAAATTAACCACTAGACTAATTGAGATGAGTTTTTTAAAAATTTAATTCAAAATAGTATGTTTTATGGATATTAAATTTTGCATACATTGACCGTTGTATTTAATTTGAATGTACTCCGTAGCGAAGCTCGGATTCAGCTCCTATATTCAACTCCTATATATACATATACACACACACACACACAAAATAAAATTAAAATGTTTATTTTTTCCGAAGTAATTAAGACAACCTCAATAATCAGAGTGCACACGCAGAATCGCTTTCGATTTGATTGGCAATTAAAGTGGGAACCTTTAAAGGTCTATTATATTTTTTATTACAGATGTTTCTTCCTTCGCAGAAAAGATTTTTCTAGTGTTGAGTTTATCCACTCTTCAGTCTCATTTCCCTATTTCGCTGATTTCCACTTACAACAAACATACATCCATACATGTATAATGTGACTAAAGGTATTTCTCTTAAAGGGGCGGCTCTAGTCCATAGTTTTTTTTTTTTGGAGGGGGGCAACGTCGGCTCTTAGGGTTTTATATATATATATATTTTATATATATATATATGAAATAAACAGTGTCTCATTTTAAATTTAAACTCAGTATTAGGTCTACGATTATATAATTTTAGGCTATGGGAAAAAAATACGCCGGGCTTTTTTTTTGGGGGGGGGGGACAATTGCCCCTATTGTTTGCCCCCCCCCCCCTGGAGCCGCCAATGTTCTCTAGTTTATCAGTTCTGTAGTCTCGCAGGAGGCATGATGGGTGATAACTTAGAATGCTTTGCAAGTACCGTCTAGCTAGATTTTTTTTTCTTTTTTGTCGTATAATTACTAGTTTCTATTGCAGAGTAAGTCATCCCCGTATTCTGTCAGACGAACTTACGCAAGAATTCTGTGGAAATTCTGGAAGTTGTTGCAAAGCAAAATTTTGTCGACATTCAGAAACAGTTATGAGAGCGGACATTTTGGGAAACTATGCGCGGTCGTTTGTCAGACTAACTGATGGCCATAATTAACCCCTTGTAACGAGAGTCACGAGAAAAATGTTTTGCGCGAGACGAGCATGACTGAACGGAATCGTCTACTCGAATGCTGTGGAGACTGCTAATTATGTGTACACTGTGCATCTCTCCCTTTGTGAAAAATGTCAGCCTCCCTTTCAGCTTGTCTCTGCCATCCTTCAAACGTGTTTTATTGAGACGTCCGCTTCGTTTTGACATCGAAAAGTTGTTACAATTCTACACAGAATCTTTCCCCGCCTCTTTTTCCCTTTTCTGTGTTTCTACTAGTCAGAAGCGGAAAATTGGGAGCTTCTGCCAAGGAGGAGTGATTTAGAGTGGAAGAATGGAAGGTGGACAATTCTATGAATTTCTAAAAAGCTCGTTAGTGTGTGTGGGGGGGGGGGGGGCTAGTTTTTCAATTCCTACTATTAATTCACACTCTCCCTATATATATCTTGTTCAAATTTTCAATCGTTAATAAAATACTTTTTATTCATCCACTCAAGTTCAAATACATTTTTTTAAACTTGTAGTGGATGACACTTGATGTTAATACAGTTTTTCAAATATTAATTCATTAATTAAATTTAATTAATCGATTTTAGTTTTAAACCTAGAGCGTCTCTTGCTCTTGACTAGTAATTTCTCTCTCCTTACTCTCTAAACGGTAGCACTGCGGTAGCGCGGGCTCTTCCCGTCCTGTAGGTTGCGGGATCGAATCCCTAACCTGACAAACTTTTTCCTCTCTCTTCCCCCCCCCCTCCTAATCTCGCACAGTAGGCAAGGTTCTGGCAAGCAATCCTTTTATTTTCAATTCCTACTATTAGTTCACACTCAAATTTTTCTTTGACCTAAGTTTATATTACTTGTTTTCTTATTATTTTCAACTATTTGAATGTGTGTGTGTGTCAGTTTGTAACTAATAGAAAAATGCCCTGAAAACAAGCTGAATAAGAAAATTTTGTGCAAAAAAAAGGGAGAGGTGTTAATGTAATCTCTACATATTCATCCAGATGATTTGTAATCTCACCGTATGTTCTTTTATTTGCCGCATTTATATATATTTGGCGTTAATTACTTTCACCAGGCGCCCATTTTTGGAGTTGCAACTAATAGGGTAGAACCGCGTGTCCAGCAACTTGTCTCTTGTATATTCCAAATGAAACGAATTGATGGCGTGTTTTGGCCTAAGCTTCGTTTTTAAATCATGCAAACAATTATAAATACTTCTTAGTTTGAGCAAATAAAACCGTAAACGTGCTAACCTGCTTAGACGAATGTATGGGGTTAACTGCGTTTAGTAGTGATATAATTTACTTAAATATAATTATTTTAAATACTCCTTCTCGAATTTTCCTATCGAATTCGCTCTTTTATGAGTTGTTTTATCTGTGACCCCCTTTCATTTTTCAATTAGTTTGTCAATTCGGACGGTTCTCTTCCTTGTTATATGCTCCACTAAATTCTTTCGATCTACAGCTATGTGAAATCTAGTGACAGGTCGCTTCTCATTTTTGCAGATGTACCATCTTCTTTTTCTTCAGAGTTCTCTGTATACGCCTAGACAGCTTTTTTCTAAAATAAATTTTACGCCTAAATCTTTTTACGTACATTTATGTCAGTAAGAACGCTTAAAGGCCTGTTCACATTGCACCCGAAGCGTTGCGTTACTACGTTGGCTCCGAGATTGTTGACATAACCTGTGATTGGTTTGTCGTATCACATGGTCAATGAATTGAGCTCGGCGATTGGTTCAAGTTTTTAACGCTGACGCTACGTAATGCTCTGGATTCAGTGTGAACATACCTCCCTCCGAGAGATTTGCCCACGACACTACTAAATTTCCGACACCTTCATAAAGTGCATCTCTCACCAACGGAGAGATCAGCTGCTGATCAGTTAGATTGATACAAACGTGTAAGTCATTTTAGTGATGATTTTAAGGCTATTTAATGATTATTAGTGATTAGTGTTTTTACGATATTTTTTATTTATATTTATTTATTTTTAAGAATCATGGTTTTATAACTAATGTAAGATACAAATTTCGTTTAAAGATATGTATGTATGCGTGTGTACGCATATATATATATATATATATATATATATATATGTGTGTGTGTAAATGCAAAGGCATGCGATTCATGGTAAGTTCTGTGGCTAAATGTTTTAAAGCGATAAATTAATATTACTGGGAATTGGATATATGAAAGGGAGTTTAAATGCTATAATAGAGGGCATAATATTTAAAATATTACATATATATATATATATATATATATATATATATATATATATATGTGTGTGTGTGTGTGTGTGTGTGTGTGTGTGTGTGTGTGTGTGTGTGTGTGTGTGTGTGTGTAAGTAATATACCCATTACATCACGTCCTTAAATTATAACCTGAAAGGGAAAACTAGCTCATATTTACATGGCTGGAGCTAGACTCAGCCTGAAAGGAATAAAAATTAAATTTGGAAGTAGTAGGGTCGAATCGTTTATTAGACGACAAAAGTACATCCGTCCATTTCAGAAGAACGACTCGGAATTAATATCACCCTTCAACATTAAACGCGAGGGCGAGGTAGACATGCGACTATTATTTGTAGGGTCAGCAGATTTTGGGGCTCGCGATGCTAACCCACTCCTGAATTCAAAGATATACACGTGTAAAAATGCAAAGGCATGCGGTTCATGGGAAGTTCTGTGGCTAACGGTTTTAAAGCGATAAATTAATATTACTGGGAATTGGATATAGGAAAGGGAGTTTAAATGCTATAATAGAGGGCGTAGTATTTAAAATATAACTTACTTACACACACACACATATATATATATATATATTCACACACATATACTTGTACATACTCCTTTAGAAATACACTCGCAGAAAAGGGAAAACAATTAGTTTATTAACGAACCCCGTCTCACATTCTCTCTTTGATCAGTTTTTTCATCATTTAATGTATTGCTGGCTTTCCTAGTTATCAACTCGAAATCGTTTGATTTCTATGGCTATTTGCTCACTATTTCTCTCCTAAACCATGTCAGGAACTTCACGAATAAGTTTCACATTTATCCTGATTGACATTGCCAAGTGCGGCTCCGGATATATGTTTGAAATCACTTAATCTGTGCGCCCCCAGCACTTTCAACCTGTTTGTCATTACATTCTCTCGTATATTAATATATCCTTTGCTTTTCTTACCAACTGGCCAGCCCTGGAATCGGATATTTAATTTATTATAATAAATGATATTTTAATATTTTATAAGATTTTGTTCGTATTTTTTTAAACACTAGCTAATATGATTTTAATTATAAAAAATGTCATATTCGCTGTTAGTTAAAAAAAAATCGATTTACATTTCGGTATAAAATATTTTCTAAAAATTAAAACATCGATGACTGCGCGAGTTTCCTCAATTTTTCGCTCGCCGAGTACGAAATAATCCGGTTTACGCATATTTACAATAGGTTAATTTAAATCTACCTAACATAATTCCGAGCCGAATGTGTCAGCAGGCCCTAATGGCATTAACTTGTTCCCGTGGTCTGATGATATCGTTTTGGTCGATTTCTTAACGTTAACGGTCATCGTGCATGCAAATCGTGCCAGATACTCCTTTCAGAATTAACACGGTTCACTGAAAATATGCAGCGGGGTGATCACGATTTGAAATATTTCATCTCTTTCCGAATTTCAATTTCATTCCCGGGGTTGAACTTGGTCGAGGTGGGGGGAAATTCCGAGCTCTCTATTGATCTCGCATAACTGTTACGTGATCGGAGCCCCATCTTAATGTATCAACACTCATGGCACTTGTGATTGCATACGTTCGTTAAGTGGTTAACACAGATAATTCCGCTTTGTTTCTTCATGACCTCGGATATTTCGAAAGGGAAAGAAATGCTTATTTTAAATAAATAAATATTTATTTGTTTATTATGTGTGTAAAATATTACAATTTATTTGAAGAAGGGGCATCGCACGTATTGTAATGCTTCTGATTTATTTGATATATTGGAGATAAAGTAATTGTAGAGAATTCCTGTCTAATTCTATGCTCGAAGTTTTTTTCTGCACAACGAGAAGCCAGATTTATTGCTGATGAGTGCGTGAACCCTTGTAGGGCTCTTACTTTTACCGAGATTTACTCTACCGACGACGGAACTAACCATCTTGGGAGAACTTCTACCTACCACCCATGGTACTTTGGAAGAAGTCCGGGTGGGTCTTTCCGGCTCAAGCCTAGGAAATATCAAACAGCCTTCTCGCGCTTAGAGAGGCTAATCGAGTGGCCATATTAGAGCACTCACTTTTCGGCAGGGTCAGAAGACCCTGCCGGGATGTCACTCGTGCTCTGCCGACATGGCCTTCCCTGCCCATCTTTTAGCTTATTTGGGGTTTACAAAGGACGAGGTTCTTCGGGACCCTCTACTGCTTTTAGACTTTAGAAATTTTTGGTTTCATGGAGATTGTCTAACCTTGTTAGACAATCTGGGATTAGTAACAACAATAACAGATTCATTGCTATTACTTGATGGGTTTGTTGAGAGCGCTACGGCCAGCTTTTGCGACATAAAAGCTCGGTAGACCGGGACCTACAGTTTAAAGTCATTTCGAACGGCTAGAAACACCCATGAATAAAAACATCAGAACATGAGATAAATGCTTGAATTCTGCTGTGCGCACACAGAATCTCCTGTCTGCGCTGTCGTACAGTAGTCACTTCTAATGGTCATACTTTGGTACCCACCCATTTATGTGAATCCACTTGTTTGGAACATGTTCGCACCTTCCTGCGAAGTAATCTTTTTCAAGCGTAGATCTTTTCTCCTGAGTGAATGAGTTATTCTCACTGATGCCTATAATCAGCACGTTCCATGTCATCCTCATACTTTCTAATGCTGATATCGGTGATATCTTCTCGCGACCCGGATGAGACATGCGCAACATTTGCGAAATCATAATACCGAGAAAAATGGGTGTAGGAGAATGCACTTTACAGTCTCAACTCCCAGAGAAAAAAAGAAAAAAAAATCCTTTAGGAGCCCGAAAATAATTTTGTGATATTTTGTAAAACAAGCTACGAATTTTCGCGTTCTCATCGAAGAAGCCGATGTACCCAAGCATAGTGGAAGCTATAACGGTCATTCGAATCTCGAGTTTTGCAGTTTATGTGTAGTATATTCTGTGAGAGATTTCTCGTATGTTAATTTCTCCAGAAAGTCCTTTACGAAATGTAACATTCTCTTGTCGCGAACTTTTGCGATTCCAAATCCATAATCCTCTTTTCCCTATTCTAACTCTGGAAAAAGTTGTTCTGATCGTACGATTGTCTCCAAGTTAGTCTACCACCATAACGAGATTTAGGTTGAAATGACCGAGAAAATAAATCCCTTATTAATTTACTTTTATTAAAATCAAATAGCCAATATTTTTCTTTTAATATGTATCTCATTTTTAAAGACACGTGGAAAATAGCTTTTTTTTTTTTAATTATAAAGACGTATTTCGAGCATCAGTGGACTGATATATCCTGTTATTATGAACGTTTAGGCCTACAGTGGGTGACCCCCCCCCCACACACACACTTTTCATTTAAAAATTACGTTTTTTAGTGTTTTCTAACAAAATATGTGAAGACCACGACGAAAATATTGAACAAAAATGAGTTAGGATTGTGTAGAGTGTAGATAAACACTTTTTTAAAATTGTTATTTTTATTATTATACTCTCTTAAGATCAGGGGGGGGGGGAATGTCTGCTCCTTATGGGAATTTATAGGATTATACTACAAGCAGCATAATTCAAAGCTATGTTATGTTGTGATATAAAAGAAACTTAAAAAAAAAAAGAAAATTCCCCTGTTCCATAATCAGGAAATTTTAATCAGTTGATTAGTCATTGACATATTATACATTTAAAAATAATTTTTTGGGGTTCCATCATGTGTGTTGAGGGGGTGGGGGGGGGATTTTATCGGATTCAGGGATTTTGTTGATTTTTTTTTCTTTTTTTCAAGAAGCAGTTGATGTGTGTGTTTAAGTGAAAGGTTGTTGCTATAACGGTTAATAACTATTGCAAGTTTAAAAAATAAAATAAAAAATTCCCGGGCATATGATATAGTGGTCAACATCGTGAGATTTCACGTAATGTACTTGTGTTCGAATCCCGACTAAGGCCTGAACGTTCCCGTGTTGTCCTCTCATAGATAGCAATTTTAGTTTACCTAAATGGTGCTTCAGTAATAAAGTAGCAACAGGATTTCGTGGTGTTGACGGGCAAATATCGTCATTACAAGTACTTTCTGCGTTAGGAAAAAAGAAAAATGATCGACACGGCTTTTGATAGTGTAGCGTACTGGAAAGATGTTCTTTTGTTCCCGAGACCCCACAAGGGGTGAAACACAGCTGCGTGTTTTTCAAAGAATGTGTTGTTCGGTTCCACCAGTTCAGAACACGTGGGGGAATTAAAAACCGTTTCCCTTACAGAGAGGCAGCCACTAAAGCAGTCATCTTAACGTTTCGGCAATGCAATAAAGTTCGGCGCCTAAGAAGAAGCTGTCAGCCGAATCTGCCGGGCCCTCCACCCCTTTGAAAATCCAGACATTGGAGGGAGAGACGCTGTATACAATCCGAGCGAGATAGACGTGTTTTTACTAGGCTCCTGTGTTGTTGGGCCGAGAATGGGCCCTGGAGCGTGTATTTGTGAATCTGCACGTAAATTAAGGGATTACGTCGGAAGTGTTTAATGTTTAATTCTTTTGTTAATGAATTGTTAAGTTTTGTTTTAAAAATTTGGCCTTCGTTTGTTAATTAGAACTGTCTTTCTTTGGTATGGATCAATAGTTGTGAAAATTCTTAAAAATGCCTCAGAGAGTTAACAGCCTTGTCGTGATGCCACAATAGTATCCTTTTACTATACAACCTGGAAGAAGTGAGAGAGAATATTTTGTTCCCCCAAGGAGATGTAAATCGAATGTAAATCAATAATTCTTAATTTCTTGTGCATTTTTTTCCTATATAACGAGACGGTGGTCGTAACTCACCTCTACACCTGTCACCTTTGATCGAAATCTTTTGAAATGACTATAATCTTGTCTGGATTTGCATCAGTGATTAGGTGTCATTAGAAAGAATTTTGTCATTTCAATATCAGTATTATCATCTTGGAAAGACATACGCCCTCGGTGTACCGTGTTCCCCGCGTGAATGGGTTAAACAAATTCATTTCGATTGTTTGACAGAACTCATTCCGAATTTCCGAGCCCTGGGGCGAAACGGACTCGGCTGACCCATATTTAATAGAAAATTGCACCGTGCATAATGAATGCGCAAACACAGCCCAATGCAATTCTAAAATAAAACAGGCAAAGGCGATTGCGTGAAGGCATTCCCAGACACTGATGAAAACGTCTCGGCGCGTTCTTAATATTAATGGTCATCGTGCATGCGATCTTCGCAAATACGTATTATCCCCTCCTCCTTCGCTCCCATATAAACGCTGTCGAAATTTCGCAACGAGATTAGCGGGATGGATTTTTCCAAACTTAACCGGAGATAATTTCTTTCGGAAGAGAGAGAGAGAGAGAGATGAAGTTCAAGAAACGCATTAGAGAGAGAGAGAGAGATTCCTGTTTTTGTTGATCGGTTAGCTTTTCACAAATCGTTAATAGTGCCCGAAGACGGTCATCATTTTTGCTCCAGACCAGATGGCAACGGAGAGGCCTGGGGAATAGGGCAGCATCTTTCGGGGGCCTCTGGCAATGAAACGGAATCGTAAAAGTGGAATTTTATGGCGACCAGAGGAATTGGCAGAGAAAGGGGATCCATAACGTTGATAGGCGTAATGAATGAATTTGCGTGTGAAGGAGCGGAGACTTTACGAGCTTCCTAGGTACGCCCGAGGGGGGGCCGAGCACAAACTGAAGCGCGCATAAAGGTAGATCTCTCTCGCTGGAGTGTCTGTGCCTTATTCGAAATCTCATTTCGATACGAACGTTATAATACGCGTATACTGTGCTATTTTAACCTTGTCATTCCTTAACATGTGAAAATTTTTTTGGGGTTGAGGAATGAATAAAATGACTTAAAATGTGAGACGGGCAACCTGAATTTAAATTAGTTTTGTAGATTTTGATTATTCGACGAATTAAATCTTGTGTCCTTATATATATATATATATATATGAGAGAGAGAGACTATGTTTATATTACTTTCTGCTTGAAATGAAAATTAAAAGGGATACTTCGGAAGACTCAAGAAAAAGACAAAAAATAGTAAAGCATTAAATGAAACATTAGCAGGGGCGGCTCCAGACCAGAGTTTTTTTTTTTTTTTGGGGGGGGGGGGGGCAAAGTCGGCTCTTAGGGTTATATATTACACACACAAGGTGCGCCCATAAAGTAACCGGACAATTTTTTATAAATAAGAAAAATATTACTCACCTTCAAAATAATCGCCAAAGGAATCTACACAATTTTTCCAACGTTTCTTCAAGTCATCAAAACACTGTTTATAGGCGTTGGAACTAACTGTTCGCAAAATATGCGTAACATTTGGTTTAATATCCGAGACGTTTTTAAATCTGTCCTTTTATGGCCATCTTAAGCTCAGGAAAAATGAAAAATCAGCTGGCGATAAATCAGGAGAATATGGTGGGTGATTTATCACTATAATTGAAAGCAAGATACTGTTGTACAGAAATTGCTGTATGGGGCCTAGCATTTTCGTGTAAAAGAAACCGTTGCCCAGAATCAAACAGTTCCTTCCTAACTCGCCTTATCCTGTTTCTTAATCGAAAAAGCACCTCCTTGCAAAAATACTGATTAATTGTTTGATTTTCAGGAACAAATTTGTGGTGAATAAGTCCTTTGTAATCAAAAAATTCAAAATCCATGAAAGGACAGAGATTTGAAAACGTCTCGGATATTAAATCAAATGTTACGCGTATTTTGCGAACGGTTAGTTCCAACGCCTATAAACAGTGTTTCGATCACTTGAAGAAACGTTGGAAAAATTGTATGGACTCCTTTGGCGATTATTTTGAAGGAGATAAATTTATTTGAAAGTGAGTGATATTTTTCTTATTTATAAAAAAATTTGTCCAGTTACTTTATGGGCGCACCTTGTATAAACATCGTCTTATTGTAAATTTAAACTCAGGTAAATTAGTATTAGGTCTACAATTATATAATTTTTGGCTCTGAAAAAAAAAATACGCCGGGCTTTTTTGGGAGGGGCAATTGCCCCTACTGCCCCCCCCCCCCCCTGGAGCCGCCAATGAACATTAGTAGAAATTACTTTACAGTCTACCTCATACTCTCGCGAATCCAAATAGTATAGAGACTAAGTCGTAACAATTCTTTAAAAAAAATTTTGGGAATTTTTTTTTATCCGTTTCCTGTTGCAACATAGCTCGTAGGAGTTATGTTCTTAGTAAGTTTTGGTAGCATTAATAAATTACAAAACTAAATATTCTTCCACATCGTAAAGCTGCATCAGTTGACATCGTAGTTCTTCACTTCCCAAAATATGCTAATTTAATCCCATAATAGGCTAATAGCAAACATTTAAGATACTAATGTCTTTCGCTGCAATGTTACAATTAAAAAAAATTAAAAATCAGGAACTCTCTTCTAACGAAACTACCGCGGGTTATATACATATACACGTCAAAATTTTGACGTATCTGGGTACTTTTCTGTTCAATTTATCCAAGCGATAGACTGGGTTTGGTGCGCTGCCAAAATTAACTCGCGAGGACGGATGGACGGACAGTATTAGCGTCTGAAATTTTCCTTTCCGCAGGATCGTTGTGGAGGAACGTAATCCTACGTTAAAAGATATTTTTGAAATATACGCTCATGCAATAAATAGATGTATTTCCAAATGCAGAAAAACGAAATTAAAAAATGTTTATTCGCTAAATCTGTGATCTGAAAATTACTGAGAGGCAAATTCTCCATAACTAAACATGGGATTTGAAGATCTGCGATGTCTGAACTGATGTACCACAGTGACAGAAACAATTCAAAAGATATTTATCGAGCCTAGTAAAAGATCAGCAATTCACGTCTGCTGTTTAAATCATTTTTTTTAAACTTCAGGTTTCATGAAATTAAACTAATTTCCATTATTATTTTTTTAAAATGTCGCAAGGACGCACCGAATAAAAATTGTAAGTTTTAATACAGACCTTTTCTTTTTCGGATCGCATTTTTTCCTCTTATAAATCCAGTTTCACGACATAGGGATTTTAAACTATGTAAGCTAAACACGTTTATTTATAAGTTCCGTGTACATATTAATGGAGTTATTTACTTTATATATGTTCCTCTAGTCCTTCTGATTTTTCACCGGACTCCCCGATTTCAGCAACGTTGTAGAGCAAGATCGTTCCCTTTTCCTGAGCTCCCGCCCTTTATCATTTTTACTCCAAATCTCTGACGCCGAATTAAAATTCACCGAAGGTTCGCGATCATAAAAGGAAGAATAAAATATCGCCAGATAAATGGAGAGGGGGGGGGGCCCACCCGCATCTGGAAGCTCTCCGGTGCTCAGGTGCCCGAGATTGGTTCGAGTCGGCGCCGCTTGGGAGGCATCATTTAACCTCTCGGCTGTTAAATATCTTTTTCCGGATGCTTCCCTTTTTAGCGTTTTTATTTGTTTTTTCTTCCCTTCCTCTCACTTTCTCTTGTTTTACGATTGTGGCTGTGCAAAATGCTTTCGTTCATAAACCGCGTTCGCTCCGGTTCGGTTGGTCAAGTATTTACGATTCCGTCAGCGCAGTTTAATGGACATTGACTGCACTTCTGTCGTCATCTAAATTTGCGGCAGGTCTGAGAAGTGTTGCGAGGAAATCCTCACGTGTCTGGGTGCAAGCGAGGAAAAGGGTGTCTGCTGTTTACCGAGTGGTTGGTTTGATTATTGAAGATGCGTAATGTACCAGCAGTTTTCAAAACTGCTCGGAAACCTCTAGCTTACGGGGCCCATTTCTCAGATTCCTTCTTGAGAACGGGTAATTTTATACCCCCTTTGTAAGAGCGGTCATTAAGGGGGTTATATATATACACACACACACATTCATGGGCCCGTATTCTTGAGATACAAGCTATCCCACCCCGTAAGGAAAAGGTTAATGCACATTAGGCTGCTGTGTAGTAACCCTATTGAATTAGCTCATCTCAATGTTAACCTATGGAGAAATTGTGTCCAAGGATTGCCGACTTGGTTTCAAAGATTTTTTTTTTAATTGTAGTCCGTAATAGAGAAAGAAATTTTACACCTTGCGGCATTTTTCGTTTTTAATTTAAACGCTCATAAATTCCTTTTGGTGAACGGAATTTATAAAATGAAGCCTGTTTCAAGGTACAGAAAAATTCGGGCTATCTGTAAATACTATTTTTATAGGATTATCAGCATTTATGTAGCCGTAAATAGTAGACACAATTTCTCCATTGGTTAACACTGAGGAGTGCGAACCCAATAGGGTTAGTACACAGCAGCCTTAACCTTTTCAGAGGCAAGAACCTCCACCGTATGCACGGTGCAGATATTTTCCCCGATTATTTTTAACCTAAAAAATCTTGAAATTTTTTTCAATGTAAGGTTGCAAAATGTTTTTACTACTTTAAATTGATAACAGATGGCAGTACTAACCATTTTTCTGCTCACTTAACTGGAATACATTGAATGCAAGTGAAAAAAAGACTAGATTTAGGCATTTGCACTGTTCAAACGACGCCTCTTAAAGGATTAATGGGTCGGGTCGCATTTTCGGCGCTCTGTCGTGGTTGTGGTTCTCAGAGAGCCTACGCCGGACAGTGGAGCCAGCCAGACCTCCCCGCTTCCTCCTGACGTGCCTATCTGTACTGTGTTTGAAAATTCCATTATTTGGAATCCTGCGATTCCAAATTTTGTATGTTTGAAAGCATCAAATAACAACACACTTTTACGTTATTAGAGAGAAAATTTTAAATAAATACTTTAACTTCCATTTCGTCAATTATTGATGAATCACTTTGAGATGCAGTAGGTTTTGGCAACTAAAGTTTAATTCTAATCTTAATGAATTAACTTCTGCAGTTGAAACCTTCAATAAGCTACGTTTATGTTTTTGTCAAACATGTGCGCTACCTCCTGTCTACTTCGGTTAAAAAGTTAATCATTTTTGGAGCTGATGCTTGCCAAATGCAAGAACCTAACTCGTAACCTGATAAATTAGCAGTATATTGATATCATAAATGTTTTCTGGAAAGTTAACATTGTGCTATTCATAATAGTTTTTTAGAATCTAATTATTGTCACCCAGTGGCTAAGGCATCAGCCTTGGGGCGCGGGTTCGATTCCCGCATAAGACATAGTTGTATTCTGGGGAACTCGTCAGTCTGCAATAGGATCCCTGTCTAGAAAAATGCGGTGTCATCGTTTGTTAATAAAAAATTCTTCTTTGTTTGTGTGATTTATGTTTCTATTTCCTTGTATTCCTATGTACACGGATTGGGTTGTGACGTATAGAAGTCCAACCTTTCTCGAGACAATGTCACCCCCTCTTCTGCGGATAGTGCTATCCACAGACACGACAATAAACAAACAATCTAATTATTTTCAATCGATCTAGTTTTTTCGGGTGCCATCATACTACAGGTAGATCGAAATGTAGATATCAAATACTGTTTGATATTTCTCCTTATGAAATGCATGTTTTAATGAAGTGATGAACAAATTTTTAAGCTTTTAGTGTAACATGATTTCATCTAGTTCTTTTATTGCTTTAAAGGCGTTATTAATGAGATCCCATCTTTATACCCGTATTATTTTTTCCCCCTCCATTTCAGTTTCTTTTTTCTCAAGTTTCGTAGTATATTTAAACTGGTTTTCTTTTTTCAATGTTATTAAATATTTGTTCGTGGACGTTAAAGACTGTGAAACGTTTATAAGTCGGAATACTTTCTTGCACTTCAGAAAGTGCTGTAGTTTTCCCGAAATCATTTCCACTTTAAAATCGGCCAACGTAAGATCCCTTGCACACCAATACAGGTAAAACTGATACAGATGTCTGGAGAAATGATGGGGGAAAAAAGAACCCAGAAATGCAGTTTTACCTTGACCCGTTGGCTGCGAAAATGGGAACCTCTGTGCATGGAAGGAAGTGAAAAATACTTTTTTTTTTTTTTCAACTTTTTTGCGGCGTTTTGCCACCGAATGAAATTCCGAAAAGGCCGTAAATGGGAGATGAAATATCACCGAAGTTTTATAGGAGGTAGGCGCTTGCTCATGGAAGTGCTTTCGGAGTGCTGTGAAAGTAGATTTCAGAAATTCGACGGCAGTGCGGAACATCACTGTACGTTCTGTCTGATACATTCTTTGCTCCACTTTTCATTCGGACATTTTAACCCTCGTGATCTTTAGTACACGGCACATTTATTTGGGCTGTTTTCGTGGTGGTTGTATCTACTGTAAGTCTGTCTCTCTCTCTGCATGTGTGTGTATGTATGTATATATATATATATATATATATATATATATATATATATATATATATATATATATATATATATATATAAATAAATAAATAAAATATGTGTGTATGTGTGTGTATATATAAAATATACAGTGGAATCTCGGTCTATCGTTTTTCAAGGGACCTATTGAACTGAACGACGAATGCGAGAACATAACAAAGCAATCTGGTCGTCAGGACTGGGCGAAATAATCAACACATACGGGAAAACGATTATTCGGAAAACGATCGATCGAAATTCCACTGTGTGTGTGTGTGTATGTATATATATATATATATATATATATATATATATATATATATATATATATATATATATATATATATATATATATATATATATATATATATATATATATATATATATAATATAGTGAGAGAGAGACCTACCAAAAGTTCTTGTTTCAACACCCTTACCTAGACAGCAGTAGACCCTCTTTTGAAACCCTGCAAAAATCTTTGAACTGGGAAAACATAAAATGCGAAAATTCTTTTAGTTCACTGTTAGTAGGTAATTGCATTCTCGTTTATATGAAAGCGTCCCAAACATAAGAAAAATGATGTACGAAGTAACAATAACGAATTTTTAAAAATGAATAGTAAAGTAATAACTTCTTTTACTAACGCTTTTTCTTTTTGGCGTAGCATGTCATCTCTGGACCTTGCGCCATAAAACGCCAATAAATCAACCAACCATCGTATAATGCTGTCATAATAGCCAAACAGTTCAAAATATGATTTAAAAATATCCCTACATTTCTATTTTCTAGAAATTCATTCTTTTACACAATGCATTCTTTTACACTTTTACAGAGAGTACAATGTTTATTACTGTTTGCAGGTCTCTTGCAAACAGTAATAAACATTGTACAGCTAATGTACTCTTGTTTTTTTGGTTGGAATTTGGTAGAAATAATTGTCTGTCTTTAGCTAAAATTATGAGTCGTAACGGGATTCTTCGCTCCGAATAACAAAAATCCGTATTAAAATTATCGTACTTTAACTAAAAAAATAACGTACTCAAGTATCCGTAACGAGGATGAAATCAGACCGTAATTACTGTTTGAATAAGCAGTTTTACTGATGAACTCTTTCTCCGTAATTGTTTTTCAAGTACCTTATTATTATTATTACTAATGCTAAGTGGATTCCAGCCACTTTTAACTTGTTGTGTAGTAGTTTCTCAAGCCTAAAAGTGATTAAAGAATATCGGATATCGTTTGAGTAGCTCTTTCTTTTTTAGAGTAGGATTTTTTTGTCTTATAGAGTATCGTATTACTACTTATTTGTTCCAAAACTAAACAATCCAACTAGTCAAAATAATTGAATTACTGATAGTAAATTTTTCTTAGTTATTTATTTTTAAGTGAGTAAAGAATTTTTTTTCTCATTTTCATCAAAACGCTGTTTTTAAATATTAATATAAATGTACCCTTTATTTTTGTACACATCTACACATATCGCTCACTCCTTTCAACAACGTCATATCTCAAAAATCGGCAATTTTTAGTTATGCTTGTTTTCAGAATGCCCTGAAAGAGTAGCATATCCCTGCAAGATCGTCATAGCTCACCGCTCAATATTTAGCCGCTAGAGGGCAAAATTGAAATTTATTTTCAATACATTTCAATGTACTCTTAAACTTTCCAATCACTCTCCTGAAAAATCTTGTTTTTTGAGATATGACGTTGTTGAAAGGAGTGACAGATATGAGTTTCTTGTATGCAGTGACCCTGATTAATAGATAAATCTTTAAATATTTATGAGATGATAAAATTGGTAGGGCAGGGGGGAGGGGATACTTTCGGAGAAAAAAAGCCCGTAATTCAGTAATAAATAATATTGCCCAAAACTTTCAGTTTTGTGCATGTATCAAACAATTAAAAAAAACGGAACAGAAAATTCACACAGTGTTTTGTGGCTATCATATCCATGGTAGGATGATATGCCAGTGTTTCGAAAAATTCATTCTCTCAGAAAATGAATTTAAATTTTTTTTTCTTACCGTATGGCAGCAACGCACTCATTAAGAAATAAATATTCTTTGCATCATCTAAATATCACTACCGATTTTCTAAAATGTGTCAGAATATGTAAAGTAAGTACTAAGCCTTAAATGTGTAGGGAGGGGGTATTTTTACAGTAATTACTGTATCTTCGTAGATTGTAATAGCTCAATTTAACTCTTCAGATGTTCCTTTAGCATAGTCTTCTGGTCCGGAACTTACACACTTTCAGTTTGTGATATGATACCCTAAAGAGGGAAGAAAAAAAAGCTTCAACAAATTTTCTAGCTAAATTATTAACAAAAAAGAAAAGCTTTATCTCATCTTAAGGAGGTTCGGGACACATTTAAATTTTTTTTTTATTTATTGAGTTAAATTTTTGAATTTTTTTGTGATGGTTAACCATATAATTTGAAAACAAAGTCACATAAAAAAACTTCTGAAAGTTTTTAAATTTTAAAATTTGAAATGTTTTGAAAAAGTGGGGTAATTTAGAATCGTTTTAACTCGACATATTTGTCGAATTTCAAAATTTTTCCTTTAATTGAAGAGAAATGTTATAATTTTAATTCAGCGTTTTTAAAAATATTAATTTTTTAAAAAATTAAACATTTTTAAAGGAAAATTTTCAAAAAGAATTATGTAACTTATTTTTTAAAAATCATATTCTCAAAAGTAAACATTTTTCTTTTCAAACTTGCTGAATCAAAATATATGTAAAATAATTGAAAAAGACTTGTTCAAAGTTTGAAGCATTTATCTTTAACGGATCTTGACTTATAACAATTTTAAGACGAGAAATGGTGAAAAAACCCATCATGCAGAAAAAAAAAACATTTACATGTTTAAACAAAGATTGACTGCTATTAGAATGTTACAAAAAAATTGATATATCCTGCTCTAATTAAGATATAAACATGATTTAAACGTCATTTTAAGCGGAAAAGAACACAGAATTTTTTAATGAAATGCATTTTTTTCGAAAAATTGAAGAAATTTTTGTCCTGGACCCCCTTAAACATCATATTTATCTCAAACATTATATCTTATCTTAAACATTATATTTAAAACAAAATAAAATAATCTTTTAAAAAAAAGTTTGAAATTTCGATTTAAAATGGCTTAACAAGACCTGGGATGCTTCAGAGGGAAGACTGTGATTTATATGGGACGAAGATTATTTTATCTTCTTCTAAGCTCTTGCATGTTTCAAAGCTTAAAACATTGAAGCTTATTCCATTTAACGTTTGTATCACGGCGTCGGTTTCGTATTTTTCGATCTAAAATGACCGAGCAGAAAATAGTTTCCGAGTATTTCTAGGTTCTAGATCAGCCGTACTCAGTCTTTATTTCTCTCGGGCCACATGCATATGTTTGTTACGTTACACGGACTGCGACATAGTATAACAATATACATAAGTACATAATATTACATAATATAGCAATAACATAGTACGTAATATAACAATATGAAATATAAAACTTAAAACCTAAATGTATTTAAACGTTTATTTAAAAATGAGTGCAACTTTTTTCCTTATGTTGACACAAACTTTTGACTATTTCAGACAAATTAGGTTTATACTTATAATATACTACATGCTACCCTCAATACGCCATCGAGATGAGAATGAGTAAGCCGATATCGATATACGTTCTTCGCCTATCTCATTTTGGAATGGGATGATTCACAAATATTTTTCAGGTACTCATTTCCAAAATTATGTTTACAAAAGCACCTGCCTGATAACGAGTATGATTGTTCCGGGCCTATATAAAAGCTCGGTAGGCCGCAGTTTCAGTACCCCTGCTCTAAGACAATGAAGAGAGAAACTTTTCTGTTTTAGTGACCTCTTTCATAGTATTCCGCAAGTATTCGCCAAAAAGAGGTTCAATTATGAGACAAAGCTGGGAACTCCCTCCCCTATTGAAGTAACACATCGACTCTCTGTAATTTTGGTTTTGAGAACGTGTGCCGACACAGGGTGAAGAAGCCCCTCGTTTGAAGCCTGTAATCTACTTTTAAAGATGTTTATCATTTTGTCTAAAAAACTGATGTACAATTCAAGTAAACACGATAATTTCTTTGAAGTGTTTATCGGGCCATCTTCTCTTTGTTTTCAGTCGCGTAAACGCAATGTCTCTGTGACTTACCGATGTATGATTCTCTGCGGCTATGTCGAATACCATGAAAAATATATTCCACTGCTATATTATTAAGTACTTTGAGAAATTGAGCTCCTTAACTCTGCTGTGTTAAGCCCTCTGTTACAACAAACAATCATTAGCCCTCTCTTTGGTAGACTGATGACTGTTTTGAACTTGATTAACAAGGTCTTCAATAGCAATTTTTTCTCTGCAGATATGCGTGGACTCGAGTTATTCTGCCCGTTTGATTGATGAAGCTTAACGTTCTTGTTGATGAGTTTGTCTGTAGTCGTCTGTTAATGTGTGCATTTGTAAACATTGTTTACTTATGATCACTTTGATCCCAAGCTCTTTGGCTAATCTGCACGAAATGCATCCTCGAAGGAGGGGTAACTAACTGTCTTGAAAGTAGCCCATTTTGAGAGAGTGTCGATTTACGAGTTTATTGTTTATGTGTACTGTGGAAATGCTGTATTTTCCTCCATCCCAATTGTTGTGAATAAATTGTATGTTTGTGGACAGAAGCAAACCACTAGAGCAGATGATGATTTTAAGCTCGCAATGGATGATGGGATTTGCCTTACCTTAGGAAGGTTTTCAAATGAAAAAGTTCATTATTGATAAATTATAAAGTACCACCAAAACATCTTTGTTTATATGCCATTGTTAGCCCTTGTTAACAGTCCGTCAGCGTTATTCGTATCGAAATATTTATCACAGAACCTCTAAACTAATAGCTACGATATTGTTACGGTCTGTGATGGGTTAAAATTAGTTCGATGCGAGTAACACCGACGTTACATAACGCTGACGTACTCTATGTGAAGGCATTTAAAAACTACATCGAAGCATGTAACATAAGGAATTATTGTCCGGTACATGGGTCTGGTTGTTTTACACTTAACTATGAGTGATTTTGTGAGGTAAGAGACATTTCTGGTGTCTCATGCAAAGAGCACTGAGTTTTTCTTTTCCTTTATGTTTATAGGAAAGCAATTCCCTCAGAGGTCTATCAAATTATTAGAAACACTCTGATAGGCATTTTATTGATAAGATATGATACGTAAGGTTTTTGAAACAGAAGCAGATTTAAAGTATCTTTATACTAGTTAATGTATATTTTACAGTAATTCAATTTCAGGATCATTTTCTTTGTAAAATGTATCCTTTACAGAGATTTTGCAAGCGGAGAATGTGATTTTTAGTTTCAGGTAGTTCAACAAACGTTTCGTTATACTGAGATCTAAGCATTGAGATGGCTGGGATAGCTGCTCTATTTTTCCTTAAGCATGAATTGTGCTGATGCTGTTATCATTTCGATAAAAACTTCTGTATAAGCATTTCCATCGGTAAACTGTTTTCTAACTCTTTGATTCACAATTTTGACCGAGCACCCCCAGTAGTGACATAGGGTGGTCTTCTTTCCTCCTCCAACCTCTTAACACCATAGGGTGACTTTCCAGCCTGCGAATTCGATCCCAGCACCCTCTGTTTTGAATTCCGACGCACTAACCGCTAGAATGCCTCAAGTACGAATAAATAAATAAAAATGTTCTGGTGTAGAAAAGCTAAAATTATTTGAAAGACTCTCTGTGAACGTTCAGGATCTCTCATACCAGTCAAAAATGAATGTGGTCCGTCTGTATTTTGTGAAACCTGTAATCGAGGCTTTCCTCAACTGGTGAGTTTTGGTGATGGCCAGATGTTAAAATGAACCTTGTCTCCATTACGAGTAATACAATTTTGCCATGTTACGAGTAATTCATTTTTGGACCCTCTCGGGTGGAAAACAGTTTCTCACAGCACGTGGAAGTACCCAGAACGCGAAATGAACCGAAACGAAGTTCCAGCTCGTTATTTACATCGCGCGTTTGAAAATTATCTCAAAGTGCTTTCGTTTTCTTTTAATTGCCAGCCTGTTTCATTTGTACCAGCGCACACTATATGATGCAAAATGTAATAAATGCTGTTAAACCACAGTTAATTTCGCGAAACACAGAGAGCATTTTAGGGAAGGCAATTTGATTTTATCTCATGCGGGGATAAGCCAATAATTAAAGCAGATACATTCTTCCAGGTCTGGGGAAACGCAAAGGAAAGGAATCTATTATTTAAGTGAAAGGAGTTTCCACTGCAAAGCGATGTCTTAGGCGCTGAAAAGTCGTTAAAGTTTGGCTAGGTAATAAAACTGAGAATCATTGTCGCACGCTATTTATCTAGCCATTTGGAGCAGGTGCTGCCCGAAAGCGCTCGGTTTCGTTTACTAATATGAACTTCCGGCATTTTTAACTCTAAATCTCTAGCGCCGAATTAAAATTCACCTAAGCACACGATCGTAAAACCCGATGAAATACAGCGAGATAAATCGCAGAACCAAGCGCTGCCTATAAAAGATATTCTTTGTTCGCCGGAAAATTGTTTAAAATACTTAACGCCCCCGGGGAGGCATCATTTAGTTACACGCACCTTTGAAGTATTCTTTTATAATGTTTTTTATCGCTAGCTTCTCTTTTTTTTGTGTGTCCCGGCATCTTTGGTTATGGAGATTTCGGTATATTAAGTTATATAAACGCGCTTAGGGAACTCGTGTTAAAAAAAATAACATCACTACCTCGAATGTTTGTTGACTTTTACTTACGCTCTACTCTTTATTTCCTCTGCACGGGTCTTGTATCTCGACTCGCTTTTATCGACTTTATCGGATAATAATGTTAGGAAACTGTAGTGTGGTTTATATAATTATTTCTGTGTATATGATTTTTCGTTGCTATGTGTGTTTGATCGAATAGTTTATTAAGCAAAATTTTTACCAAAATGTATATTTAATATTCTGTGTTTTCTAATGATTTGTCTTCTATTTTAGGTGAGTGACATTTGTATATCAAAGTCTGTACCTTTTTTAAGTAAGTTCATTTTGTGTATTTATTGAGTTATTTCACGATTTTATATTATTATTTCTTTAAAAATTCGTCCGAGATGATGATCTGCATCTCTGAACATCGATTCGAATGGCGGCCGAATTTCTTGGTTCGTTGTCCACAATAAACTCATAATTCCCCCATCCCCTCTCCTAGCGTCAAGGGGTCCGCTGGATTTATGGTCATTACTCATGACAAAGGATCAATCGATCCATTTAGTTACATTGAAATGATAACCTATGCATGTGTTATGTTTATTATTTTCCATGGTGGTGTATATTGTGAGAATGAAAGCAGAAGTTTTATGTTTGAAACATTGGGCATGTCTCATTGTAACCTGGTTAATCGGGTGTTTGTAACGGAAATGGATTAAATCCTACTAGTAAAATGGCAGTACAGACAACTTAAAAATGAGAAAAAGGATTTTGTCACTTGTTAACTAGAATAGCCTCTCTTTATACATCGGTATTGCATTTACTTCAACACTGCTTGAAATTAGCTGTCTTTAAAACCTTGTTGAAAGATAACAATTTATCTTGGTGCATGATATCGGTTTCTTTTTCTTAAAGCCTATAAAAAGTTAGGTATAATTAAATATCTTTGTCTAATTTTTTTTTCGCGTTTTGGCTCTTACTGTCTGTCTATAATAACTGTAAAACACTAAAGCGTATTTTTATCGGATTCGATAACCAGTCTATACAATCGACTATCCTTCCAAAGAGCATTTCTTGTAACAAAAAATCTCTGTAGAATCGATGGGAATAGATCTAGTACATTGCACACTCCCTTAAAATCTGCCCTATTTGACATATCTTATGCCTATGAGCTACATACAGTCTTATAGTTTAAGATTTTTTGATTTTCGTATTAAAATAGCTCTACCACTCAGCTGTACAAAAATAGTTTTGTTGCATAGCGGTGAATAATTTCTGTTTATCGAGATAGACAGACATGAGAACACCACATTCTCATAAGAGTACTTAAAATAACTACGGGATTAAAAACTGAAAGAGGCCTTGTCAAGCTAATGTACTAGCATCCGTCTTAGCCCAGTATATCGCAGCGTCGTATGTTACATGCAGTGTAATGAGTATAAAAAATTCTCTCCGTAACTGAAACCTCTCTCCAGAAAGGAAGGAGGTGAACACAACGCATTCAACTCCATTGACCCATACATGAATGGAGAAGAGGTCTCCACGTTAGTATAGATTTCCCCCTCTTTCCTCGAAAACAAGATTTAAATCACATGAAATGCCGTCTCGGAAGGAGTGTTCTTTAGCGGCTTTTCCCTTATAGGTTATAAATAATTTGGGACCTTTTGTAAGATTTTTTGTAGATGCGGAGACAGAATCTGGTTTTACATCATTATCTGCCGTAGGCCATCCATCCCTTCACTTCTTTCGGCTCCACAATTAAACTCTTAACATGTCCTGATAAATTTGGCACATCAGTTGATGAGTTGTGTAAATTAAAACAATGTCTTTTGGGGAAGGAAGGGCTGTTTGTTGAACGACTTTTATTCCTATATTGGTTAATTCCTTCGCAGACTTCTATGGGTTGGTAACCACTGCTTTAGAGCCAAGGATATGCCATATATCGTTGCCTTATAGTACTTCATTTAGTTGTTTTGCCTACGAATGATTATATCGGCTAAGGAAAATATGCAATTTCTGTAGATGAGTTTTGTCTTTCATCTGCCCTCCACATGTTAGATTTGTCTGATTCAGATCAGTTTACTTTTATTTTATCTGGCCAATTTCAAGCAGTTCTACAGGTTCTTAAGTCTCGTCAATTCATACAATGAGCGAATGCATTTCATGTTCAAGCTAACATTTTGAGACATGCCTGTGATTATAACCCCATTAAGTTCTTGGGTTGCTGAAGGTAGTTTTACGTTCTGAAATACTAATAGATATCCTAATTTTGAAGGTGAAATGTGCGAATATATAAATGAATTTTTCATTCTTTCATTTTCGAACAGCTTTGCATGTTTACCTGAACATCCGTTTAGATCGTCAAGAACGCGTTGCGTATTCCCGT
This sequence comes from Dolomedes plantarius, assembly GCA_907164885.2. Lineage (NCBI taxonomy): Eukaryota > Metazoa > Arthropoda > Arachnida > Araneae > Dolomedidae > Dolomedes > Dolomedes plantarius. The sequence goes on from OU015496.1 coordinate 47,689,331, forward strand.
AACGTATGTAATTTTAATGTGGATCGGATTACCTACTGATTCACGTCTTGAACAACAAGCGCGCACGCATGCATTTATACATTTGGACTTCTGCAAAGGCTATGATCAATTCAAGGCGGTAGTATAAATTTAAGAAGTGCGAAGACAATTAAATTCTCTGATTATGTAGGGTTACAAAGTGCCAAAAACTGGACGGGGTACGATCTACATATTTTTTAAAAAAGAAGGGAAAGCAAAGATATGTATACTTAATTCCTAAACGCTTGACCTTTCTCAGTTACTGCTACCTGGGAGCTACGCATTTGTGAGAATTGATCACAATGCTCTGTCTGTGAAACGGCAATCTCTCCCAATAATACGCCCACAAATCCCTCGTTAACGAACTCGTGCCATTCTAGAGAATACCCATTCCTCTAGATCTCCTTCGCATTTTCTAGCTGGGCACATTGGGCAGTTCGCTACTATTGCGATTTCAGCCTCCTATCTAAGTTGCCGTGACCGAAGCGATTAGTGATGCCCGTTCGATACCTCTGACGTCACCCGTTCCATTACCTAGGAACGATTCCTTCCCCCTTTAACCTCCCACCCCGCTGCGAGAACTAATGGCCCTTCTCTGACAACTGGCGGATATTCTTCCAGCCTTATGGAAGATACTTCTTCTGGGCCCGATTTACACCTCATTCTTATCTGCTATCACAATCTGCATTGGGCCGTTTCTCTTTCAGGGAAGGTATTGGAATCTGAATCAGTGGAGTTCTGTACCCTGTCGTTTCGACTACAGCTGCTTACATCCCCCCCCCCCCCAAAAAAAAAAAAAATAAATAAATAAAAAAATAAATAAATAAAATAAATATCAAAATTATCTCTACTCAAAAAATGTGTATTTCCACTTGTGTACCAGTGTCCCTACAATATGTAGGTGGTGGAAGGAAATATTATCCTAGCGTTTTGCTGAAGCACCTTGTTCCCCCACCTACACATTTTGGTGTGCGTTTGTAATGGAGTAATGAATTACATTGAGTGTAAATCAGAGACATCCACGGTAAGGATGCGACATCGATGTTGATGTTCTCAAAACATCGATGTATTGAACCCGATTTTTAACATCCATGTTTTACGTTGTCCGATGTTTTTTTAAATGAAAATGTACTATAATTTTTAAAAAATTACCCACGTAGCATAATTTTCCTACTCAGTAAATGTAAGTCTGAATTCTGAAAAGGAACGATTAGAGACAAATGGCTATGAACAACCAATGAATAATAATTATATCCCCCAATAGCCCCTATAATTGTTATTTACAGTAAAGAAAAAATAAGCTTGTTCAGTTTTCCCCCATACGTCGGTTTTGCATCAGTACTTCAAATTGGTGTAAATATATGTAATTTTCTTTTGTATTATTTAATTTGAAAATAAAAGATTTGTTAATAAATTGCAATAATTTCTTCCTCAATTTTCTGGTAAAAGTAATGAAATGTGTAATGGAAATTCTGCGATATGCGCTGACTCTAGCAACCAAGTTTTTGTCATTTGTGTCAGCCCAACCTGAGAGTAAAATTACCCCCCCCCCCCCTCCCCCTTCCATGACTAACCGAAGTAACATTAATCTTAGAGGTTACTAAACCAGTTTTTAAAAATGAAAGTTCATAAACATTGATGTTTAAAAACATCGATGATTTTGGGGCGATGATTTATTAGCATCGATGTTTTAATATTGAATATCGATGTTTTGTTGTCGATGTCGCATCCCTAATCCACGGGGACCCTTTTGGGGTCGATGGATGTTTAAAAAGGATTTATAATATTCCAGGGGTCTATTGGGGGTCGATGATAAATTTTTGTTTTAAAATTTAATATAAATTTTTAGGAATGTAATTATTAGATAATATCCTTTTTAATATGTATAAATACAGATTTGCATAGGACGGAGTAATCCACGCATTGTAAAATTATTTAGCAAAATATATATTTCCAATCTTTATGTTATTGTGACTATACGATGATAAAACATTTCAGTCCAAACATTAAAAAAAATTGTATCATTGCATTAAGCACAACCACCACATTAATTGAAATCGAACTTAAGTGCAATTACAATCTTTCTGAAATCTTGTTTTTATATTTGAAACTAAAAATGAAAATAGTACAAAAATAATAAAACATAAACCTAATGAACCACATTTTCTAATATTTTGTGACTATTCACAGTCAAACTGTTATCTTTAAGTGTTTTATGTGCAATTATTAGTATTATAATTATGTTGTATGTTGTATATTATGGAGAAAAATGTGAGGGGTTCTATGGAGAAAATCATTCTTTTAAAAGGGGTCGATGTAGGAAAAAGGTTGGGAACCCCTAGTGTAAATCATTACTACCGTTTAAATTAAATTACAAACAAGGAAAAATATTCCTGCTGATATTTTAGAAAATTTTTATGGAAATACCAAGAAAATTGTTTAATTTTTGTATTCGTTACCTTTCGAGAAATTTAAAGAACAATTTTCTAATAATACATTTACTACAAAAAAATTGAAAAATATCATTAAGGAATGGTTGGTGAATTTTATTTATTATCAAGGAAAATTGGTAGAAAATATATATATTTTTTAAATTTTAACTGGAACCAGTAAGTACGACCCGGTTCAAGGGCTTTTTGTGCGTTCTGTTTCCTTTTAATAAGACCACCTCCAGCATAACTCTGGATATGAAACTAAACGTATCTCCTGCAAAATTTTTCATCCCGTTTCATGAATCAACGGTAAAACTCATTCTGTGACCGCCAAAGTGAGAAATATATTTAATAGATTGAAATAATTTTCAATACCTCAGCAGCACAATTGATAAATCTCTTTAATCTCAACGGGATCTTCACTTTGCTGCTATCACTGCACTCATTTCGACGCAGATATGAAACTTGTCAGTATTAGTAGTCGATCCCCTCCAATCGTTGTGTGATCAGAATGTCGTGTCGTAAGTATAAATGAGACACTTTTCGAAGCGCCATCGAAATACCGTGACCGAAGCTATCAAGTCGTACTTTAATGTCGATGTTTCCATTTTTGAAGTCAAGAAATATTGCAGCTTTATGTCTTCTCATCACATTCTCCCCCCCCCCCCCATCTTCATTTAAAAAAAAAAAAAATTCTTCCCAATATCTGCTGAAAAATAAAAGATGCTTTTGTGTCAAAACTGGATTCTCCAGTGCTTTCCTTGTGAATGACTCGCATTTTTAAAGATTTAATGCTTCTCTCTCTTTTTTTTCTCCCGGAGAAGGCGTGCGTGTTTGTGTGAGAGCAAGGTGTAGCATATAAAAATGAAGATTAAAATTTTGATTCATTCAGTAATAAATGAGATTTTCCTTGAGTGGAGAGGGGAATATTTAATACACCCATCCCTCGATTTGCGTGGTTTCGGTTAAGGGGACAAGGGACGTTCAACCTCTCATTCTCAGTTCGTTACCTATCTCCAAGTTTTAGGCCCGTTGCACACACGGCGTAGGCGGAAATTTTCCATCGGACGTCGTTCTAAAAACGGCGAAAACCTCCGTCGCCGGGGAAAAGGCCCACCCCTCCTTTTCGAATCCTGCACGTGTCCAAGAAAACCAGAGGGGTCGCATCTACGCCCCCCTTCCCCAGCCGGGATCGGAGGGGCCCTCCTTTTCGAATCCCCTACGATTCCAAGAAAACCATCGCGCCCCCCCCCCCCCCCCCCCAGCAAACCCCCAAACACCCCTCTCGCAAATGACTCTACGACGGTAGAGTCCGCTGTGTGTGTAAGCGTGCATAGGGTCACATGGATAACTACTTCAATCTGGCGTCAACAAATCCGCTAGCGCACAGTGGCACTCGACAGCTGCACAGGCTACCGTCGAAGAAAAATTTCATTTTCCGCTGTGTGTGCAAGCTCCAATTGACTTCTGTGGTCTACTGTTGGAACGACGTCCGATAGAAAATTTCCGCTAGAGATAAAAACGCTGTGTGTGCAACGGGCCTTATGATTTCCTTAGATTCAGTTGACGTCCTTTCCTTGACGGCTACTATGTACTAACCCCATTGGATTCGCTCACCTCAATGTTAATCTATGGAGAAAATTTCTTCACGGATTGCCGACTTGTATTCAAAGATTTTTTTTAAAAAATTGTACTCCGTCATAGAGAAAGAAATTTTACATTTGTGTACATTTTTCGTTTTTTAAAAAAATGCAATTAATATTTTAAAATTTAAATTGTTCGGGGAAAAATCTGGTGTAGTGTTTTAAACGCTCATAAATTCCTTCGGTGGACGAAATTTATAAAATGAATCCTGTAGCGCTTTGCAGAAAAGTCTATCTGACAATACCAATTTTATTTGATTATCAGCATTTATGTACCAGTAAATAGTTGGCAAAAATATATATTAGACAATTTGGGGGCAGCGCTGAACCCCCTATAGAGAGAGAGAGCCATTATAATCCCTCAAAATGTCAATCCTAAGGGGGGTGGAATTCTCGAACTCTCAACAGGACTCCTCCCACCACAAGAGTCTGCAAGAAGAGGAAAAGGGAAATACGATTTTTTTTCTTAGTACATAGCAGCCTTAACGCGGAACGTATGTGTCGCGTAATTTGAGAAATGAGTGTATAGGCTTTTTTTTCAAGTCTGTGCTAACAGAAGGAGGTGGCAAGTTTTTAAAGTCGTCTTATTCGTAGAATTTACGATCTGATAAACTTCAAATACCACCTTATTTCCTTTCAACATTAGTTCGCAAAACTCCCAGTAGTTAGGCGGCACAAGTGATAAGAGTTTCCTTGAATATTCTCTCCAAAAATATATGCATACTACTGAGATATTCGTAACTTAATGTTGTAAGGAAATCAAGAAGGACTGGAAGCTTCATTTCAGGTCTACAATTTTATGAAATTAGCTTATCTTCATTATTTTTCAATTCCTACTATTAGTTCATACTCTCCCTATATATATCTTGTTCAAATTTTCAATCGTTAATAAAATACTTTTTATTCATCCACTCAAGTTCAAATACATTTTTTTAAACTTGTAGTGGATGACACTTGATGTTAATACAGTTTTTTCAAATATTAATTCATTAATTAAATTTAATTAATCGATTTTAGTTTTAAACCTAGAGCGTCTCTTGCTCTTGACTAGTAATTTCCCTCTTCTTACTCTGTAATCGGTAGCACTGCGGTAGCGCGGGCTCCTCCCGTCCTGTAGGTTGCGGGATCGAATCCCCAACCTGACAAATTTTTTCTCTCTCTTTCCCCCCCTCCTAATCTCGCACAGTAGGCAAGGTTCTGGCAGGCAATCCTTTTTTTCAATTCTTACTATTAGTTCACACTCAAATTTTTCTTTGTTGACCTAAGTAGGAATTGACTTTAAAAAATTTTGTTTTTATATTACTTGTTTAGCCGTTATATCTCCATAGAATCTGTTTTTCGTGTTGACGAAACTTGCAGAAGCTACTTTGCAAATGCCGCAGCGAAACCGATTAGTTATGATGTTCGATAATATGACGTCACTGCCTCCGTTAGTTCCCCCGTCGTGATTTTCAACCCTCCCACCTTGTTCCAAAACTAATGGACTGCCAAATTTTCTTTTGACGGCTTCTGGCTGCCTTCTAAATGCTTCAGAGTTGCAGAAACCCCCTAGGATGCGCCAAAGATTAATGGCGATCGGAAAACTCCGGAATAATAGGAGTCATGAATAAACCTGGTTGTTACGAGATGCGAAACTATCCGTTTGGTGAGTAATGTTCGAATTTTGTAATACACCTCGTGGTCCAACGCGAAACTAATGGAAAGCATTTCTATATTTAACGTGACTGGATCAAGCATTAAAAATGCAATTTTTTGAACAGCCGTAACCGTGATTATTGTTGATATTCTTCAACAATGAAAGCAGAATCGCGTCCGGCTATCTATTGTAATAGCAGTAAACGTGCATCCTTTAATCGTCACTCAGGCCTCTTGCCTTTTATTTTATTTTATTAAACTCTTATTTTTTTCAACTCGATATATACCATCTACATTAAAAACGCCTAGTTCCAAAGCATATTTTTACAAAGAAATGGAGAGTACTACAGCTACTAGATTGATCAGTTTGAAGAATGTTCCACAAGTCAGATGTTTTAGGAATGGTTTGAATATTGTTATCTTTAGGATTAATTGTAATACCAAGATAGGCGCTGTAGTTTGTGACAAATTATTCCAACTCTTGAACATTGGCATTTATATAAAACTAATAATAATCCATAAAAGGGCTTTCAAATGCCTCCAAAACTGACTACAGTTCTCGTCTTCTATTCTGTAGCCGCACAAAGAAAAAAAAATTAAAGTGTAGATCATCCCCTGTGACACATCTACTATTGCCTTAGAGATCAGCAAATTCTCGCAGTTTTTAGGGGAGCTACTGGGTTCCTATTCTTATATTTTTTTATTCTGTCAAGGTTGTTTTGGAAATATAAAGAATTCCATCTTGGCACTACCACCTTGAAACACCATAACCAAAATCCTAATGGTGATAAACTTGTACGGTCCGTATGTTAAAATGAACTGAAATCCGCTTTCGCTTCAGGCATAGTCTATGTACAAAGTGCGGCCATTAATTTCCAGGACTGATCTAATAACTCCAGAAAATATTATATGAAATACATACCCATTTAATGTGTTTCGAAGTAACTCCCACCTGCCATAATGCACTTCTGTGCTCGGCTGTATAAGTTCCGGAAAGAACATTTAAAGTCCTCTTTCGGACTGCTCTTTAATGTGGACGTCACCGTTTTCTTGATGGCTTCGACATGCTCAAATCTTGTTGCCTTCAGCAAATTTGCTCAACATGAGGTCGTGGAGATGCAGCATCCTCCATACTCTCCGAACTTAGCACCGGCAGACTTTTTCATGTATCCAAAACTGAAAGATTTGCTGAAGAGAACAAGATTCGAGGATGTCGAAGCCATGAAGCAAACCGTGACGTCCACATTAAAGAGCATTCCGAAAGAGGACTTTAAAAGCTGTTTCCTAAACTTATACAGCCGAGCACAGAAGTGCATTACGGCAGGTGGGAGTTACTTCGAAACATATTAAATGGGTATGTATTTCATGTAATATTTTCTGGAGTTATTAGACCAGTCCTGGAAATTAATGGCCGCACCTTGTATTATTTTGTTCCCTGTAGTTACAAGCTCTACTAGTGGTTGTCATGATTCTCAACGAGTTTTCTTCCCTTCTAAAAATTTATGGAATTCTTCTGATCACATCCATGTAACCTCTTGCAACTGGAGACTTTGTGTTGTGAATTTGGAGTTTTTGGAAAATTAGGAGTTGTGAGGATGGAGAAAAGATATAGACCTTCATCCTATTCTTTGTTCTCGTTCTTAACTCTAGACCGCGTATATAGTAGAAATTTTCATAACTCTTGTTCTTCGACTGGTAGTCCAAGAACGGATGTTCATATCAAGAATTAAAAATGTGGCTGACTTCGGGCTAGAAATGGACTATCCTGTGGCCAATGATTCTAGGGTACTACCCTTTCCCCTTGCTTGACATTTTAAGGAAATGGTAAAAAAATTATTCAATCTGTGGATAATCAGTTCATGGGAATGTTGAATATTTCTCTGGGGTCGTTTATCTACTCATATGCAATAATTATGTTAATAGTATTTTTAATGACAATACTCAGTCGAAAGAGATTGTTAGCGGTGTACGAGTATGTATGCTCGTAAATATATTCTGTGCGCGTAGAATCTGAAATGCTTTTATTTTTATTATTTTTTTGTGCCAAGGTTTATTACTGGACACCTGGCAACATTGCACTGTCAAAAAACTGTCGCCATTTGTGGATCCATACGTAGGCTGTAAAATTCCTCCAATTTGTTCAGTCCGATGCCGCAGCTGCCGTGACTCTAGCGATTAGAAAAGATTGCTGTTGCATGTTCGGGGTAATGGACTGTTTTCTTCTGTTTACTGATGACTTTAGCTGACACGGATGCCTCGCTGAAAGTGACAGAATAGCCGCGGGATTTGCTTGGAGATTAATGGAAGCGGGCCAATATCTTCCGAGATGATTGTAATCAGTGGCATTCTCCCTAAGCTTTCCCAACCTAGTGTTTATAGGAACTCGGGAGCTATTTGTTGCAGAAGGTTGCTGCCGTGTTCCCAAAAAGCGAGAGTGTCGAGAATACTTCCTCGGAGGTGACAATTAACGATAGTTTCTGCATCGGAGAATGGATATGATTTGGCATAAAATATATGGCCCGCAAACGTTTCATTTGGAGAATATCGGTGTATTTATGCACGAAATGTGCTGCGGGCTGTGAGATGAAGTTCGGAATTTTTTTCTTTTCTTTCGTGGAAGGAGGAACCCTAACCTTTTCTCAATTACAGTTTTCCTAACGATGTTTTGTGCTGCTAGCTGTTCGGAAGAACCGTTTGGAATTGCTTAAATCGCTGGTCACGAGTTCTGCTTTGATTCGGTGGCACTTTTTGCCAAGTTCGCCGTCGTGATACCTAATTATGGGTAGTTTGAATGTTACAGGTGATCATTTCAGACAATAACTCGTCTAGCAACGCGTCAATTTTGGTGACAATGTTGTACTTACTATCAGTAAAAAAAAACTGATTCGTGAAAATAATTAATTCGATACATCTAGCAGCAAGAGCTGCTGTACACATTTTGATCATTCTTTTTTGAATGAAATTTAATATTTTAAACGTTTAAAAATTAAAACCGTTAGTCTTTTAAAGCTATTTTTAATTAAAATTTTCTTCTAGTTTCTGTTTAATGTCAAACGCTATAAAATATTTTACCTCTTTTTTACTATTTAAATTATTTTTAGGTGAGATTTTCTTATAAACTTGAATCTCTCTTGAATAAACAATGTGCCCTTAATTTTTTAATCAATATTCATTTTATTTTTACAATGAATTTTATTTGTTTAAAACATAAAGCTAATTTAGACGCTAAACTTTTTATCTGTTGATTATGTTGTCATTGATAATGGGAGCGAACGCATTTCATTGTTATTTTACGTACTATACCTATACAGTTCTAAAGAATGTTTCAGTCACTGTAGGGCCAAACTACTCTTATAAGGGGGCCCAAACGTTATCGCAACCCTAAAAAGCATATCTTTTCACGAGAAAAGGTATAAAATAAAAATAATACAGAAAATAAAACTAAATGTATAAGTATTAGAAAATTTAAGTGACTTTTTTAATTGCCATATCATTAAATGTAGAAAAATCACAATTTTTAACGTCTTTCTCGAGACTTAATATAGCAAGTTCTGTACAATTGTTGAATGAGGTTGATTATTAATTTGCTCTATTTTTCTAAAAGAACGTTCTGCACTTGATATAATAACAGGAAATAAAAATATTAAAAAAATTTCATAGTACGGTTAATACCTATGGGGGAGTTACTGAAATGTTATTTAATATATATTTCAATATATCCTATGCCTAAAATATATCTTTTTCGTTCAAAAACTTTCCTTTTAATGACATAATTTCTTGAGTTTGTCTCCATCTTTTTAATAAAATGCTACGAATTTTCGTGAATTTTTTTTTTATAATTCATTGTTTATTTTTAAATATTTTTAATGAAACTTTTCTAAACAGCCATATTTTGTTCAGACCTGATTTAAGACTCCATAGAGCTAATGTCATAAAAGAAACCTCTTTTTGACGGCCACTCCTCAAAACGGCCCCTTTTTACCGGAACCACTACTGGCCGCCATAGAAAAGTTTCACTGTATATCAGCTGTTAATTTAAAACTAGAAATAATTTTAGGAATGTTTTTGAATCTTCTGTTTTTAATTAGAAGAAAGATTCACAGTAAGTGTATGTTACAATATTGTAAGTGTATCATTTAATATTGGGAAATATACCTTAATTCATCAACAAGATGATTTGATTCGTCATTTTCATCATATGACTTCATCTGCTTATTCAGAAATCCACCCCCTTTTCCCCAACTCGTTTCTCGGAAAAGATATCTGAAATGCTCATCCCTCGTGCCGAAAAATCTAAAAATTTGTCAAATTGTTAGCGTAAATTATATTTAATTTTAATTTTTACTATGTTTTTATTAACTCGCTTTCTTGTTTGTGTTTGTCCAGTACAAATCTTGCAATCGATTTTTAACTAATTTCCCGACTAGCTAGACATTTGAAATTTTTAGAATAGCTCAGAATACGATGACAATGCATTCTTTTGATAATTTTAGCCGTCTTTAAGCAGATTTGAATTCATTTTCAGTTAATTTTGCTTTGTAGACTGGTGCAGCCATCTATCGGCTGGGATGAGAAGGAAAAGTTAAACGCAAGTTAACTTCCAATTAACTTCATTTTCTTTCAAGTTGATGGGATGATTCATCAAAAAATATTTTTAAAAAGTATTTAATAATACATAGAATTGTCAAGTTTATATCATTCAACAGAAAATTTAAAAACATGGTATAAAAAAAGTTCTTTATCTTGTAATTATCATATCACTAAACTGAAGGTTGTGCCAAGTATATTTTTTTGTTCAAATTATTTGTTCATACTATTAATTTCATACAATATCGTAAAGTACACTGTTAAACTTAAGATAACTGGCATCTTTTGTAATGAATGTAATAGATTTTGAGCTTCGGATACTACTGCTGCATTATCATGCTTGAGCAATAATTTCTTTAAAGAAGCTACAAATTTGTTTAAATTGTTTATGCACCGCTTTAACTGAATCTACATAATCGCTTCCCAATTAGTAGCACACAATGGTTTAAGGGAACTTCAACCTTTATTTTTTTTAAAAATTTTTTTCTCTACATTCAAAATTAAAACATTTTTTACTACAATGAAGACACTTAGAAGCCACAAATCAGTATTGGGGCAGGAAAAAGCCCCTTTTTTTTTCCTTTTACCAAAAATACCAGCATTTTCAAAATGCTCCATGAGCAATCATTGCCTTTTGTTTTCTTCCAAATTTCTCAGAATTGTTTAATGAATTAATCTTTCCCTTACAGGGTGGGAGATAGCATGTATCCCAAGAATACGGACCCAAGAATGTCTGTGTGCATGTGTATGTATGTATATATATATATATATATATATATATATATATATATATATATATATATATATATATATATATAGTGGAATCTCGATCTATCGTTTTCGAAGGGACCGACTGAACTAAACGATGGATGCGGGAACATACAAAAAAGCATGAACATACCTTAAAGTTTGATATCCCTAAAATATATTTACTCGCATACATAAATGCATACATACCCGTAGTGTAACTGAAGATAAAATTACAAAGTTGTACTGAAATCCAAGATAATAATAATATAAAAGAAATACACGTAGATATACAGGAATTTTGATTCAAATAAATGTACTTAATCGTCGTTTGTTTTTTGGCGGTTTTCTCTCCACTAGTAAACATTTTTTTTGTGTTGCAAATCCATTCTTTTCGCTATCGGTTATTGTGTGAGAGTATAAAGAAACGGCAGCCGTGAATCGTTTGTAACTAGAACCATTCCATTGCACTGGATGGGGTCCGACATAAGACCACCAGTAAGTTCTGCTTCCGGGTGAAACACTCATCGGCCAGTGTAGAACTACAGTAATCAGAAACTTCTCACACACTAGACCAAACACCAGGGCGCCTCCATCGTAAGGCCAACAAAAAAAGCCGACTGTGAGCCATTGCTGACGAGAACAAAAATGTTGAATAGTCGGTGAATTTGGAATGAGTTGCCGAAAATAGGGTACTCCAGGGGCTAAAAAATGAAGGAACACCAATGACGAACAAATAATGGGAGTCGTACAATAAAGCGAAACCAGGCTAAACAAGAGAAAACAAAAATACAGGTCCGTGCATCTCAAATGTTCTGCTTATTGTTTAATTATAGCTTCATTCTAGCTGAATCCAGACATTTAAATTTCAGGTTCAGTTATTATGAAAAAACGGTCGATCCGATAAATTAATGTAAAGCTGCGATATTCTGAACGAATATTGCGGGAAAACGATGGATCGAGGAACGATCCATGCGGTCTTTTTTGCTTGTTTTCTATGGAATTTATTCGGGACTGGGTGAAATAAACGATACATACGGGAAAACGATCGTTCGGGGAACGTTCGATCGAGATTCCACTATATATATATATATATATATATATATATATATATATATAACCCCCTTAATGTCCGTTTTTACAAAGGGAGTATAAAATTTCCCTTCTAAAAAGGGAATTGGAAAAATTGGGCCCCGTAAGCTAAAGGTTAATATTTTGTGTTTGTTACAAAATTGTGCATTTTTTTTTTGTAAAACTTCAAGTATTTTTCCAAATTTATAGACCGTGAAATAAAGTATAAAGATGCAAAAACGTTAAAAAAAAATAAGAAAAAAAACAGAAACGGGCTGAATAAATTCAATGCACAATGTATATATATATATATATTGTGATATCTTCAGACTCCGGGTAGCTAAAAATGTTCAGAGTCAGTCTACTAAATTAAAATACAGTTTTATTAAATTTTAGTCGGAAACTTTTTACACAGGTGTTGATCTATTACACTCTTTACACAGGTGTTGATCTACCTCTAGACATAGAGGGAACTGGCCTTCGTAATAACCAATTGATATCGATGATAAGATGCACGTACAGTCACAGCGGAACTAGAAGGTCGGTACACAGCCTCTAGAGCGTACAGCTCTGAAAATAGATAACGAAGCCTGTAGAGCAGGATGCTCTGAGATAGCTATACTTCAGGGTGAAGTATTCGTTAACGAGAGCTTCGAGCGGCTGCTCTGAAAATAAGTCAGGGTCAAGTCGGTCGCTCCAGGACAACGTAGACGATAGGTGCTCTCTAGATGAGAGTCTCGACCAAGTCTGTCCAAATTCTGGATTTCTTCTGCGGCGTTGGCAACCGTGCTTCCGGTCACGTGACTACACAAGTTTTGGTTGGCTGGCACTATTTTGTGACATCATGTCCGTTGGATGTGATTCGCCTGACCACGAGGCCATGTGTTCGGTTCCCATGATTCAGCTGATCTGAAAATCATTAGTTCACGTCGAAATAGTCATTAGTTTACGTCGAACTAGTCATTAGTTTACGTCCTCCCAGGCCCGGCGGCTAGAAGCAACACCATTCTTTGTGTGCAGACACCTTGACGCTGAAAGATAGAACTGTTCGCTGTTCACCTGCTGTGGGAGGTCCGGCTGTCTGGGTGATTTATTCGGAAGGGTCGTAACAGATTCTTACAATATATATGTGTGTGTGTGTGTGTGTGATAACTTTAAATTTTTATATATAAATTTTTTAAATGATATGGAATGCGCAAAGAGCATTTTTTTAAATAAAAGGTAGGTTGTGTTTTCTCTCTCTTTTTTTATTTTCCCGCCCTAAATTAGGCCTTACTCTGCCACAAAATACTTATTTGTGAAATCATAGTGTTTTCATTGTAGTAAAAAGAATATTATTATATATATTCGTCTCTTTTTGTATATAGAGTTACATAATGAAAGTTAAAAAATTACGAGGAATATGGTCCCTTGTCTCCTTTAAGCGGAATATTTAAACGCTTTTCCATAATTTCCTATCTTTTCGTAGATGCAGATAAGTAAACAGTATAAGCGCTGCAATATTTAAAAAAAAAAATTACGGTATATACTGCTGGAAGCAGCATTAGGAAAAAAGAAAAATTAATAGAATTCGATAAACAAGGCACATAAATTGCATGATAGTATGGTTACCACAATCATGATTCTGGTGTGTCCGTAGTGTTGCCAGTTCTGCATTTAAAGCGTAGAATTCAGGTCGAGTGTGTAAAATAGAATATTAATTAATTTTTCGTTTTCTTTTCCCCCCTCTTTTTTTTTTGGGGGGGGGGGAAGGGACCAACACCTTCTCTCCGCTGAAAGAAGGTGTTGGTCCGGGGCCCAGAAAAATATATATGCAGCCTAATATTTTTAAAATACTCCATCCTGAGTATGTATTGTGTGTGTGTATATAAACTTAACCTGATAAATGGTACAGTAACGAACTTTTCTGATATTTTTTTCCATTCATTTAAATCGGCCTCGCTACATATTTCATCGAATTTTCCATTCATTTATTTCTGATTTGGCTATTCAAATGTCGCCGTGAGAGACAGCATAAGGAGCAATTCGTTAAAATTCGTTATACCCCTGTGTTTCTTAACAGCGTTCTCGATACCATGAAAAACACCGCCTGAAGAAAAAAACAAATTATACTCCAACAAATAGAAGTACTACTTGCCGTCTCCAGGAAGTATAATGTAGTGGGAAGTTAAATAAATGTTTCATTGTGTTGCATTCGGTGTGTTATTTACTCTTGAATTCGTCTCCCTTTCCTGGCAATTCCAATTTATTACGAGGAGATTAAGGTCACTGTAATTCACACGCAGTCGTTCTTTGTTGTGTAACTAGTAACCCGATTGATAATGCACAGTGCTATTTGGAGAATATTTATTTGTTTTATCTCTTTTGTTTGTTTTCTTTATCGGGCAGATATGTGGTTTTGAGTGCAACAGACTTGGAAAAAAAGAATTAAATTATTGTTGCCATATTTCTTTTTCTGAAGTTTGTTAAAAATTAAAACTTACGTGACCAGGAGAAAAGGCGTGTGCGTAAAAACTATATAAACAAATATTAAAATTTAAGAGCTGGAATGCAGCGCGTTCAAGGAAGAATATTAGCATATCAAAAAGTGTCACGTAGATACCAGTGAAAATTAATATTGCGTTGCCACCTAGTCCAGGTAGAGGGTTAAACTAGAAAAATTGCAAAACCACGTTGAGGGTTATAATAAAACTAAAACAGTCCCCATCATGCAACGCGGAGAGCGAAGAAGTGTGTGTTATTTATTTTACTGTGTTAACATTCCCGTGTATCTAATTGTTTGTAAAAAAAAAAAACCCTTCTTGTACACCGTTCTCGTTCTTTTCTCCCATTTAAAACGATCTGTATCAACGGGGAAACTCTAAACCACCACCTTAGTTATTCCAGGACCATTTAATAATTAAGGACGTGGTGGCCCAGTTGGCAAGAGCAGCGGGTCAGTGATCTGAACGTCCCTGGTTCGATGCTCGTCGCTGCAAATCCACCGCCGTGTTCACTAAAAGTGGCCGGGGCACGCAAAATAGGTCGTGGCTGCAACGTCCTTCAAGTTCTCAAATTTACCTCTGGAGGTGCAAGCTCAAGTGTTCCGGTCTCGTCACTTGACTCGGTTCAAAATTACGGGATTGATCATTTAGCCAAGTCGGACCCCGACCCTTGTGGTGCTAATTCCAAACAGGAGCCTCCCCTTTCAGCCCAATAGCCTATTAGGACCTGGTGAATGGAACCTCCAACCAGGGGATATTAGCAGCTAATTCCAAACAGGAGCCTCCCCTTTCAGCCCAATAGCCTATTAGGACCTGGTGAATGGAACCTCCAACCAGGGGACATTAGCAACAACAACATTTAATAACTACGAATTTACCAACGTGGAGACTGCAAGGGAAGAAAGACGTTTGTCCGCGGCCGGGAGTCCTCAGGGGAACTAGACACGTGCGTAATATCCAAGTACATGTATAAACAGACTTCATCATCTAGTAATCATGAAATCGAGTGGACTGAACATAGATTACTGTTGCACGCTACGCGCTTTCCAAGATGCCCATATCTCGGTCGAGAGTTTCTCAATTTATGCACGGTGCCTCTATAATAATCCTATATTTCACACTGCTCTGCCATCCATTTCTTTTTTTCATTAATTTAAAAACGCTTCTTTGGAAATCGAACTTGTATTCAACATCCTGAGCCAATATTCCAACCACTATAGTACGTTTCAGGTCTTTGCACAACCTTACAAGTTTAAAGATTGCTTTTTTCTTTTCCCCCTTGAATACAAATTCTCTTGCTAAATTTAATATTTAATTTAAGTATGCTAAAGTAATTCAGTTTTTGTTGGTGTTGATAACCAAGAGGGTTCTTGCATTTGGATTGGGTTGATAAGTGTTACTCTTCTCCAATATGATCTGTTACATTCAATTCTTCTAGCACTAGGAACCTCTCAATATTGTTTCTAATATTTGCTGAATTACAATCAATATTTTTCAGTTTGTATTATGTCCATGAAAGAAAATTTTAACGTGAAAAAGATTTTTGAATACTTCTTACCTAGGAAATGTCTTGCATTAAGAATTAAAACTGATTTGAGCTACGTATTTTTTTCCTCCCTCATAACAATATATTTGTCTCAAGTAAAGCCTTCTCTTTTTTTTTTTTTTTCTAAGAAAGAATGCTCAGTATTATTTGAAATAAACGGTTTAGCGTTAGTTCTCCAGACGAATAAAATAATGGCTTGGAGGCTATGATCCTTCATGGCTATGATCCTTCATGCAGCTCAAATGGATCAAGATAGCCAGAAGATTAAGTTCGTTAAATTTGAAGTCTTCTAAGCTTAGTTTTGTTAAATCCGATGTTTAGCGTCGAAGTAATCATGGAACAATTCTTAGGTACACTTCAAACTGCAGACATTCCTGCAACAGAATATTGTTTTTGCTTGGCTGGTTGTAAGATCGTGATATGAAGGAAAACGGTATCATTTTTATCTTTCGGGTCTTCGCCTATATTACTCTTAGCAATTTTCATCTAGATATTTACGTTAAGATAATTTCTATATCATGTATTATGGAGCTAATAGTAGTATCTAGTATTGTTGAAATAATAGAAATGGATATTAAGGTCCACTTGTAAAACACATAGAATCCATTTTCTGAACCTTCCTTTTTCACGCTATCGTAAGTGACGCTGCATGAAACTGCCTATACCACGTAATGCCTATATCTATAATTTATATATCGTGCATTATGGAACTAATAGTAGTATCTAGTAATGTTGAAATAATAGAAATGCATATTAGGGTCCACGTGTAAAACACATAGAATCCATTTTCTGAACCTTCCCTTTTCACGCTATCGTAAGTGGCGTTGCATGAAACTGCCTAATTTGGTTTATTTTGGTCTCCGAAAACTAAAAACTTGAAACCATGAAATCTTTTGGTCCGGCATCATTTCGTGCGCATTTACTCTCTCCACTCGCGTTTAGTACACTTCTATAACAGAGAGCTTAAATGTGATATGTATTGGCACAGTTTTGAAAATGAGCTGCAATATTTCTTTGAAATATTAATCTCGCTGGCTGAGATTTTTCAATATGGCTTTATTTGATAAATGTCGATATTTTTTATTGCTTTTATGCAATCTTTCCGGTGAACTTTCTTATCTCGAAACCGAAACCTGCTTTCGTCTAGTTAATAATAAATAAGCAGAACATGTGAAATCGCCCACTGTTACTTTCATTTGAATTTGATTTCACTGACATGTTGAACCAGTAAATCAAAGGTCTCGCCTCGCTTCTGCCAAGAATTGAAACATGTTGCTAAGTTGTTTGAATATTTCATCCCTGATGTTTAACAACGTGTAATTTGCTCGTGAACTCCCATGAAGTTTCGATATATCAAGCTCCAGATTGAGGTCACTTCGCGATAACGATGATCTGGGGAGTTAATCTTGCTCGAGTTTTACGCTTTTTCGTTGCTTATCCTGTGCAACTAGTTCTGGAAGTAAATAGTAATGAACGGATATCAATTCATTGATCACGTCTGTTGTACTGGGAAGAGTTGACCAAAGGTGCTCCTCTAGAAACTTTCTGATAAATTGTGGAAGGAAAGGGGTTTCTTTGTTTTATGTGGGCTTAGTTTCGTGTGGTTCGTAGCTATTTCGATTAATTCTTTATAAATTCTTAGAGAGCTATTTTAAATAAAAATAACTCTTACGATTACTAACTATTGCAATGTCCTCTCATAGGTGTCAAATCCACGGGAGGTCAATTTTTTGCTTTCATGTACTGTTATATTCTACAGGTGTTCTATGAATTAATTAGATTATTGGTATCATCCAGATCAAACGTATAGTTAACTATCTCTTAATATTTAGTCGGGGAGGTATGTTGTCCTGTTTTATCAGACGATATTAAGGAAATTCAGTTCAGTTTCTAATTTATGTTATTCCAAAATTGTTATAAATACATGGAAGGACGTGTCACGAAAATTTTCATGATGGATAATTGTATTAACTCAAAACCGCAGTTGAAACAAGATTTACAGTAAGATTTAAAGAAACAGGCTCGGCACCTCCGTACTGTTGACACCCTTCGGCATCCATCTAAACTGTTGGAAATGATTGCAATTACGTGAGAAAAATAACTGAGGTACGTGACCGAATTGAATAAAATGAATGAAGAGGGCTTAACTAAAAGGCAACCCTCAACAACTATTTTCTTGAATATCATCAGTTCCTTTATTTCTAAATTTTATCTTTCGTTTTTATAACGTATTTTCGTTTAAGTAAGTAAAATTCGTATTGCGTAGAGATTAACCGAAAGGTAAATGTATGTGATAAGATTTAGTTGCTTTAGACGGGCCTAATCATACTTCATGCATTTTCATAATTTAACCGGTAAATTGGCTGGTGGATTTTTTTCCGTTTGGTGTTAACTCCAATTGAGTTGTCCTAACCAACAATTTAAATTTGCATCTTCAGTGCTAATCTATTTTATCCGAAATTCTCCTTTACACATCTAGACTGTGCATCCTGAGGGAGAAGTGCATTTCAAAAATTCTTACCGAATGCACATACTAATTTAGAATTTTCTCCCCAAAAAAGAGAGAAAAAGAACTCAATTTCGTATTCCACGTATTTCAAAATAGGATCTGTGCGTACTTAAGTCCCCTAGAAAACGAAAAAATATTTTTATTCTATGGGGAAAAAAATGCTTCCTCCTTTATTTACTTCTTCCTGCGTGTTTCACTAAGCATGCTCATTAATAAATAAATAATAAAAAAAGGTATCTCTCTGGAGTTATTAAGAATTTCTTCTTCGCTACTCCATTCGCTAGGAATTCCAAATAATAGGAAGACGGTGGTAAGATATTTTGCGAGCGAGATATTTCACGGAATACTGTTGCATTCGAGATCGTGCAATATACTTTCTTTTGCGTCGACTACAGTTTTGATTTCTTTTCGTTTTTGGAGAGGGTTTTTTTTTTTTCTCTTTAGAAATTTGATTCTAATGTCTGTGCGGTCACATAATGGAACTGCCATTTTGCACCAAATCTTGTTTTCAACGATTTGGAACGAGCAAAATGTGAAGGAATTGCAGACGCCTAAATTATGTGTTTATACGCCCGCGCGGATATCGTAGCACTTATAATAGTTTCATGGCTAGAAATAGGAGGTATAGAAATTTCAACTGTACGGGCGTAAAACTAATTTGTCCATGTTTTAGAAGTTTAAGAATATTGATAGTTATCCTGAGTTACAGTCGATTCCGGTTAATTGGACCACCGGTTAATCGGACCAGCCTCTTATTCGGACCGAATCCCGTCTTGTAACATAAGGCTTGTTCGTTTAATCGGACCAGCCGGTTATTAGGACCAAAATGATCGCGTCCCGATGTGGGGACCACATCGCGATCATTTTGGTCCACATCGCGATGTGGTCCCCACATCGGGACGCGATCATTTTGGTCCTAATAACCGGCTGGTCCGATTAAACGAACAAGCCTTATGTTACAAGACGGGATTCGGTCCGAATAAGAGGCTGGTCCGATTAACCGGTGGTCCAATTTACCGGAATCGACTGTATTTATTTAATAGTTACACAAGTTTAATGGTTGTTGTTTCTAATGCCCCTTGATAGGAACCAGTTAAATGGTAGTATGTTTAAGCCTTGCAGATATTTATCCACATAAAATAATTCCAGATTAAAAGATGTTATTTATGAAATGGCATAGAAGATAATAATTGTTTTTGGGAGCTTCCAAATGCCTCCTGGTGCAATGACAACACTATACTTTTGTGGGTATGGATCTGAGTAATAGAATATTATGTGGGCGATCAGCCACGCATTGAACACTAACACAATTAACGTCAAACACTTGATTGAACTTCGGTAAAATCTCGACGTCGTTGGGCATCCGAACAGTGTCTATCAACGTGTCAATATTTAATACCATGATATGACATGACAGCGACGCATTTGGAGTCTGCCCCTTGCCGAGAAATCCAAGCAAGGATACGTGATACAGATAAAGTCGTGTGGGCGCTTTCCATAGCTTCTTTCGTCTTGTGCATCTATTCACAAATCCAGTGGCACGTCATTGTCAGAGCACTTTTTTAATGCATTACAAACTTACAGAAACCGTAGGACTTGGTTCAAATGAATGAAATTCTTTTGAGAGCCTATGACAAATTTCATTTATACGCGTTTTTGTGAATGGCCAAAAAAAAAATAGCTTGGGAAAACTATAATTGAGTTCTAGTAATTAATATTAAATTTATAAATAAAGCTCTTTGTACCTAAAACAAAACCCGTTTATGCGCGTGCTGTAGTAACACGATAATAAATTTCTGGACTGTTCTTCTGTTACAGTTTTTTCCCCCTCTATTATGCTTTTTTCAGTCGTTCCCTGGTGAGAATTAATGAGAATTTTCTGTATGATTAAATTGCATCATTTATACTTTTTTTTTGTGTGATACATGGTTGTGGGAGGACGGCTTGAAGAAGGTAGAAATTGATGAGCATACCATAAATAGCGCGCTTACTCGTCTGCCGATTAAACCGTGGTCTATCATCTCTCTTAACTCAAGGATTCACTGTCTTCAAACTAAGTCTATCATGTGCCCTAGACACTTATATTGAACTGTTATTATCTTTCTATATCATGATTAACCGTTTTTTAGTTTTTCTTTCTCATTTTCTAAAGAACCATTAAAATATCTTAAACAATACGAAATAGGAAATTATAAAACTCAGTCCAGGAAACGACATTTTTTATTTCTTGCATAGAATTTTCTGTAGCAGCGCAGATTCATCTACCTTTTAGCGTAAAACGAGAGATATTTAGAATTTCTTTCTGCGGTGTTATCCTCCGTTTTTCCTTTCGATTTATTATGGAAACCTCATTTTCTCCTTTGCGTGGAATATGAAATGAAGAAAATATTCCAAAAGATGCCTTCAAAAGACTATAATTTCCGAGAACATCATTAATGCTGGAAAATTGTTTACTTGTTTTCGAGTATAACAATCTCTTAAATCGAAAAACTGTTTTTCATTCCTTAATGTTTAATAAATGAGGGATTCAGGATGGATTCTTGTTTGTTGTAATAGCTCGATTTTTAGTGATGAATAATAAGGTTTCCACAAAGGTTCTCACTGCGTACGAGATTACATGATTCTAGTGGATATAAGACCGCGTAATGTTTTATATAATGAATACGGATATTTATTTCAGTCTACGTATGTAGTGCCACATATCCTTATAAAATCTTACATACGTCTACGGTAGTTTACCATATTTAAATGTGCATACATGTGTAGGCAGTCAAAGTTAATGGCATCATAAATTTCAAGAAATTTGTTATGTACTTCAGTGTGTTTAATCTCATATGATGGCTTACATTCAAATTTGTTGTTTAAGGGGGGGGGGGGGGGAGTTGAACATGGTTAGCTATGTAGTTGATGGTAAGTACCTCCATTTTCCCAAACTTTGCTCTATTCCATTTCTCTTTTAGGAAGCTAAATTAGTAACTTGTTTCAGTTAGTCCCCGAGAGAAACTCTTAAGATTATTTTCGCTTTTACGACAAGAATGTGAAATGCAGCATAACATTCAGGGTTTGTTTCGCCGCGAAGATGACGTTGATATCACAGAACTGCATGCCCTGGTGGACTGAGACGTCGAAGTTAACCTGTCCCTGTCGGACATATGGTTTTTGGCCCCAAAGACTCCTGGTTTGAGTACCACGGATGACATTGGTGTTTGTAACAATTCGGAATCGGTGTTAAACGGCAGGCCCTGGTCAATTTAGCTCTCTTGTAGCAAATTATGACCTTAGCGCTACCAAAAATCCCAACAAACTTTTCTCTCTCTCTGTCGTACATCCTCTTATGCTTGTACATCCTATACCACTCCAATCTCCAACAGCTTACAGCTTTTTCAGTTTTTGGTGAGCGAAACAACACGTTTTCTTACATTGCGTCTACATTATATAGGTCGTAACTAATTGGTGCATAGATAATGTGAATGGTTTTATTAATAATATAAGAGAGAGAGAGAGAGAGAGAGAGAGAGAGAGAGAGAGAGAGATATTAACTAAAAATATTTGATTGTACACCTAAAATATCACATAATACAATACAACCATCTTCTTGTAATCTACTTTAGCATCCGAGCGTATGAAACTGTATCTGAGACTTTTGAGAACAATAACAATGTTTAGGGTCTTATAAATTATGCAGTAGCATTTTCAGAAGTGTGTGGATAGATGTAGCCACTTATTAAAAGTTTGCAGACCATATGCAGATTAGGCAAAGTATGGTTCTTGTAAACACGCATTCATAAAATAAGTTACTTTGAATGGAATTTCCGTGATACAAACTATTCATTTATTTACTTGTTATGGTTACAAAAGCAAATAGGCTGTTTTCTAAATCACAAAAATGCAATGTTTACGATAAAAAAAGTACTGAATTGAAAAAAAAAGTTCTTAATTCCTGTAAACACTATTACATAAATGTTTAGATGTATCATGGCACCGCTCTTTTGCAGTCTATAAAACTAGGTTGCGCCACGAAAACTTACCGTCTCTCCGTGTCCTTAATGGATATCTCCCTGAAACTGCTTCTGGCTTCAGAATTTAATGACATCACCAACTGTACTTGACTTCGCTTACTCTTTCTATGCAGCAAACTCAATTCGAAGGGTCATCCATTCCTAAAATACTTTTAAACGCTGGATTTTCATTGATGTCCCTGTTGACCATTTGATCTGTTTAAATAGTCGTGCTTCCTTCCTGAATGTCAAGCTAGATTGGTTTCTTTTGGGCACTATAGTAAATGTTCCAACAATATCAAGCTTTTGAGGAACACTTCTTACTGAAGCAAACCACTCACAGCTTTTCTCGAATAGGTTGCGTCTTGGATTCTCTCTAGATCGCAGATCGTGTATTATGTGAATAGACATTCCATGTACTTCTATGATGAGCAAGGTATTTATTGGGATCTCGACGTTTTCCGCGATGGAATTATACTCTTCGTTAGGGACATGCAGGTACTGATAATGAAGATGACTCAGTTTTCTTTTATATTTTTTTTTAAACCATCGCCCATTTCTGCGTAAAACCAGATCTTGAGTCGATGGTAAAACTATATCGCAGATTAAAGCCACGGGAACATCTAAAAAAGTAAATGAGGAAGCAATTTATGGCGAAATTATTACAGCTACTCATCGGACTAAACTGTGGAGTATGACAGTGACAGAATGTCTGTATTTAGCTCTCGTGTTGCTAAAGGTGTCTGCGGCACCCCAGATCAATCCTGTTTTAAGAGTGTTTTTAATATATACATGGGCTTTTCTTGATACCGTCATTGCATACTGACTTATTATCTTGTCTTCGAACCCGACAAAGAAGAAAAAATCCTGCGCATTAATCTCTCAAATAATTTGCTCAGTAACGCACGGAATAAGAGGGGGGAAAAACTATATGATCATTAACTTAATTTTAAAAAATCGTTTTGTGAATCTTTCTTGATTAGATGCTTTGGAAGTCGTTAGTTTATAATCTGTTTTTCTGTTTTCAATTTATTTTTTCCTCTAAATTACTTATAAAACGTTGCCACGCCTTGATAGCTACAGACAAGCCGTAAGGTTTCAAAGTTGTTTTCTTTCACTCGAAACAATCTGTTCAAAAACCCGAGAAATTGGCGGTCATTTCTTCCAGAAGCCATCAAAAGTCTTATGTTCCTTTCCAGATACTACCACAGATAGCAATTCTTTAAGCTCTGTCTTTGCGAAACTAATAACTGGAATCTTTTCAACAGCTTCTCTCTGGCCACTTCGAAAACCTTCGCTATCATCGCAAAATGCCTCCCATTTGTTTAATGGTGCGATCAGCTGTCAGAAACAATGAAGCCATCCTCTTGAAAGAGACACCTAATCTCCTGTGTTCCCAACTTAACGCACTGCTGAATGGGTGTCCATCACAGAGTTAATTGACTTACCCATATTGGAGAAACATATTTCCTCTTAAGTCTCTGCCCTTTTTCTGTTTCAATTTTTTTTTTTCTGTTGGCATTGCCTCTCGGCCCTTTTATTTTTTTTTTAAATGATGATGACCGCTCTTATATTCGGCCATACAAGTTGTTTTGATATATCCCATATTTTCGGTATCTTTTTACCGCTATTTCTTATCGAATTTCACTTGCTACCAGGACACAGTGTACATTGACAACTATTTTTAAAGGTATTTCATGAAGCTCGTCGTGAACAGCCCTCATGAGTATTCCTTGCATTATGTGTTAAAACTGTCATGTGCATGAACATTCGCGACAGTTTAGCCCATAATTTATACTTGTTTGTTAGTAACTTCCTGCTGATCCATTAATATATTGTAAATACTTAAACAGTTCAATAAAACTATAATTTTTAGTTACATTTCCTATATCAGATTTTTTAAAGTTTATCTTTTCTGAATAACTGTGGTTCAAGTTGGAAGTCCTGGGCTCGAACTGTTGAAAACTTCAATAAATCCGTTTTCTGGTAGATTTTTATCTTTGTTCTTTGTGAATTATCTATAGCTAAAAAACTTATCAATTTACTGATCACATAAATTTAAAATTTTTTGTGCGGAGGTTAAAGTTTCACCCTTAAATATGAGTGATAGAGGTGGTTTTTATATATACAGTGGAATCTCGATCGATCTTTTTCCAGTATGTATCGTTTATTTCACCCAGTCCCGAATATATTCCATAGAAAACAAGCAAAAAAGACCGGATGGATCGTTCCTCGATCCATCGTTTTCCCGCAATATTCGTTCAGAATATCGCAGCTTTACATTAATTTATCGGATCGATCGTTTTTTCATAATAACTGAACCTGAAATATAAATGTCTGGATTGAGCTAGAATGTCACTTTAGTTAAACAATGAGCAGAACATTTGAGATGCACAGTTTCGTATTTTTGTTCTCTCTTGTTCAGCCTGGTTTCGCTTTATTGTACCACTCCCATTATTTGTTCGTCGTTGGTGTTCCTTAATTCTTTAGCCCCTGGAGTATCCTATTTTCGGCAACTCATTCCAAATTCACCTATTATTCAACATTTCTGTTCTTATCAGCAATGGCTCACAGTCGGCTTTTTTGTTGGCCTTAGGATGGAGGCACCCTGGTGTTTGGTCTAGTGCGTGAGAAGTTTCTGATTACTGCAGTTCTACACTGGCCGATGAGTATTTCACCCGGAAGCAGAATTTCCTGGTGGTCTTATGTCGGACCCCATCCAGTGCAATGGAATGGTTCTAGTTACAAACGATTCACAGCTGCCGCTTCTTTATACTCTCACACAATAACCGATACCGAAAAGAATGCAATTTGCAACACAAAAAAAATATTGTTTACATGTGGAGAGAAAACCGACAAAAAACAAACTACGATTAAGTACTTTTATTTGAATCAAAATTCCTGTTTATCTACGTGTATTTCTTTTTTTATTAGTATTATCTTTGATTTCAGTACAACTTTGTAATTTTATATTCAATTACACTACGGGTATGTATGCATTTATGTATGTGAGTAAATATATTTTAGGGATATCAAACTTTAAGGTATCTATCGTTTTCCCGCCTCCATTGTTTAGTTCAGTCGGTCCCTTCGAAAACGATGGATCGAGATTCCACTGTGTATATATATATATATATATATTTTAGGCGAAATAAAGTATGCATGGGGCACAAAACGAAATTTTAAATTATGTGATCAGTAAATAACTGATAAGCTTTATAGCTTTAGATAATTCACAAAGGAATTTATTGATGTTTTCAACTGGTTTGAACTTTTTTCCCATAAAATAAAGAATAACACTATATTGATTGTTTTGGAATTGACCTATTGACGGCAGACATAATTAGGCTTCTTTTATCGTTGAGAGAAATAGAATTCAAAAAAGTTATATTTAAGGGAAAGTGTTTTTAAATAATAGTGATTCAAATGGCACCGCCTGTATATCTGAATTATCTTTATTATTATAAAGATGATTTAAAACTGACATTACTGTTTGATTTTATTTATTTTTTAATAGTTTCATCAGCCATTTGTGCTTGTACAGGAAAATTGCATGGTATTATTTATGGTCTGATAAGCAGTGTTGCCGTGTGCTCTTTCATATTCGGGTTAAAGGCCGTTTAATAAAACAAAGGACTTAATTTTCTTTCTTTGGCTTTAAATTTTTCCTCATTCGTGTTAACGGAAAATCGCCTACGAAAAAAGTTTTGTGAAAGAATAGAACATGTGAGGAAAGCGCTCACGTCATTTCGAAAAAGAGTTTCGTCGTAAAGTTCTTTGGTACAATTTTTTTATTATTTACTTCGTTTTTATTCTCCGTTAATGAGAAAATTATCATTCATTAATTAGCATATGCTGAGAAAAAAATCATCTTTATGTAACGTTTATTTTTAACGACAAAAGAAGCCTCATTGTAATGTCTGTCCTCAACAGGTTATTCCCAAAACATTCAATATAGTGTTAATTTTTTTAGGGAAATTAAAGTTATATTTAAGGGTGACATAGTTTATTTTTGAATAGTTGAATAGTTATTCAAATGGCACCGCCTCTTTAACATAAGTTAACAAATAAAATAAATTTTAAACATTAAACGTTTAACATGCTGGGAAGTTTTATTGTTTATCATTGTTATTGTTTAAGTAAATTGCCCGGTATAAAGGGCTTAAGTCAAAAAAAGTGATTTTTAGATATTTGTTAGTATTGATTAAAAGAAATCTTTTGACTTGTATAAAAGGCTTAAGTATCACTTTTGTACACAAAAGTACATTTCTTTGTACAAAAGACAAGTCGAAATTATTGTTCTGCAATTAGTACCAAAGCCAATAACTTGGTATATTTAAATCACTGTTTATAGTGATTTAAATAACTGTTATATTTAAATCACTGTTTATAGTGTTTTAATTTTGACTTAAGCCCTTTATACCGGGTACTATATCATTCTTTAAGTAAATATTTCATTGTTTGTTTAACCATCTTTTAAGTTAATATTTACCGTCATCGTTATATACGATTGCATTGCCAGTGAAAACTTTCTTGGTGAGATGGGGATTTCTAACTCCCCCCCCCCCCCCAAAAAAAAAAAAAAAAAGAACGAGTTTTTTTAATTAATATTTTAATTAATATAATAAGTAATAAAATAAGTCACTTTCTTTAATACAGCAGGCTTTCATACTGTGGGTATTTATTACAATTTTTACACAGGGAATCCAACGTAACCTGTGTGTGACAGCTCAGAGCCAAGATTCGAACCCCTAGTCCACTTGGTGTTAGTTTATGATAAACCCTTAAAAATGTATGTGGCTGAGTAATAGCAACGAAACAAAGAATTTAATTTGGAGAAGAAATTAGCCTGATGTGTGTATGTGAGAGAGAGAAAATTCATGCAATCATGGTGTTAAAATTTGTTGGAGCCCTAATGAAATTTTCTTATTGTTTATCTGCGTATTATATGCACTTATACATCTAAAACATCTCATGCTCAAATGTGAGGATTTCATTATACCATAGTTAGCGAGAAGTATGTGTATATCTGCTTGTTTACTTGCCGATATGCGGGAAAGGAAATTTACCATAAATACATACTTGGAGCCCTCTGTCTGTCTAGACCTCTATCGAATTTCTAAATAATTGGTGGCGTTTGAAAACTTAAAACTTCTTTCTAACTTGTAGACATCGCATGGCAGTTTCGAAGACTCGATGCGCACTCATGGTTCGTATTCACCGATCACAATCTTCCCATGGCACTCTAATTAATTCACTCTGACCGCGTGTACACATTATTAAACTCTTATAGCGTTATATTCTTCCCAGTCGACGAGCATGCGTTCAAAATGTGGCCGACTGCGGCCGCCTCAAAAGATTGTGTGCCCCCTCCGGCGAGCAGCGCGTCTTCCTCTGTGCCTGTCAGGAACAATGAAGCCATTTTCTAGAGCGAAATCTTTATCCGAGTTGAGAACTTAATGCCCCGACGCGATGTCGGCGTCCATCAAGAGGTTAATTGATTCGCCGTGTTTCGGAAATGGATTTCCTCCTTTTCGGATCTTTCGGGAGCACTCGCTATCAAAATAAGATAAAAGTCGCGTTGCTAACTCCCCCACCCTCCACCCTCCCTTACTGCGCGACGCGCATTTTCCATTCGATTTTTCGTCCCCTTGCTAATTGGCCGAGATCGGCGTAAATGTCGTATATGTGTTTTAGAAAAATCCTATTGGGCTAAAATGTACGGTTTGGTGATGCGGAGACACAAGGCCGCGGTCCGTGCTCGGTTAATTTCTGTCCCAAAAGTGGGGAGAAGTTGGAATTCACTTGTGGAGTATCAGAAAATTTTCGACACTTTTCCGAAAATGTGTTGGTGCAATGGGTTTACCACGTTGTTGAGCTGGGTCGAGAGAAACAGAATTTTAATGAAAAATGTGTTATTTGATAAATTGAGCAATCTGTAAGCCTTTGTTGTAAGATTGTCGTTTATATCATATGAATGCGACATTTCTTTGGGGGATTGTAATTAATTTCTATTAATCGTTCAATGGGGGGATTAGATAGTTGTATTTAACACTAGTACAGATTTAACCCTTCAGTGGGCGCGCCAATTTTTGGGAACACCAGAAGGCGCGCGCGGCACAAAGTGCAACGTCTCTTTCAACCTTGATTATTCCTTTTGCGATAAACTTTTTTTTTTTTTTAATTGAAAATAATAACTCTGCGTTTTGTGACAAGATAGGAAATATTGATAATATTGAGATATATTTATAAATAAAGGGCAAAGAATGCAGATACAATCGGCTTATTTCAAAACTGTGCAGTTTTTTTGGATCCAAGGACAACTTACGAACTGGTTCCTATTATGTTCAAAAACCTAAAAAACAATGAGATTGTCCATTTTCATGATATGCGGCATACCGTGTATTAGCTGCACATTGGATCTACTACAACAACTCCTGATTTTGTCGTATTGTAATCCAGTAATAATCGCTGGTTTACCACGTTTAAAACACGACTAACAATGAATGGAAAGGAATACAAGTGTTAGAAAATCAGACCTGCATTAGAAAGGGTGTAGCTATAAATAGAAACTGCTTAGAACATTCAAACCTTACATGTAAAAACAAGCCATTCAAAATTACGAAAATGTTGCACTGGTACACGGGCGCTTCCGCTGAAGGGTTAACAAGAGTTCTCCAGAACAAGGAGCTGAACTTGGGTCTCTTGATGGAGTTAGTCATTTCTGATTCCATTCTTCACATTTTCTCTCTTTTAGGCTTACGATGAATTGTGCTGGCCTTAAACATCGTCGGAAATAAATAAGATACTTTTTTAAAGAGAACATTATTACCCTGACTGTTCATTTTTTTTTTTTTTTTTTTTTTGTCATCGATCGGGACAACTCCCACGTAATTTTTCACTACGAATAACACACTTCATTAAATTGGACAAGTCGCTAGTTATCCTGCGTGCATGACGGTAATCACACCAACTCAGTGCGTAAATGATACTTCCTCGGATATTCCAAGCTTTATCATAACTACAGTCTGGAAGCTTTGTATACTGCACGGACCAGCTTTTGAAGGGTTTTCAAATTCTTTTTCCAGTTAACTCGTCGTAGCTTCTTTTTTTTTGTAAATATAATTTTTTTTCAAAAACCCAGCGTGTATCGGAACGGCGACTAACCGGTTCTTAAGATCCTGTATAAACATAGTATAAACACAATATCCCTCTGCGGTGTTGCTAATGTTAGCTGCAAATAGCGCTATTGTATTCCACTGTATTCAGCCTTCAAGAAAGGGATTTTTTAAAGCTGTCTCTTCAATATGCAGCCACACAAAAGAATATGAAGTGCCTGACATTTTGGCGAACAAGTCTTAATAAACTAGTTTTCCTCTCGCTTCTGAAGCCATCATTCCGGATTTTTGCATTAAAATTCTCCTTTTCATCCTCGCCTTCCTTATTGTTTAGGAAACTTAAAGCAAAGGAAGATTAATTTGATCCGTTAATTATTAAAATTACATAATTAAAGTGATTGCCTGTATTTAAAAAAAAAATCTTTTAATTAAAATCCTCCGGAGTTTTGGTGTTTTATTTGTTGACTGTAAATTAAAGGCTATTTTAGAGAGGTTTGAAGCATTTATAAAAACGACCTGTTCATTTTTTAAAATTCGTTACTGGTTTGGAATATAAAGCGAGCAACGGCACTGAATCTCTAATTTAATTCATATCTGTTATTATTTAACGAAATTAAAAGACGTGTTTTGCAGAAAATTAGCTCCACTTTTATCGTACATGTGCAAAAACATTTTTATTTATTTTTTGCAATTTCCAAGCGAGGTGCATAAATTACATTTCATATACTTTTAAACAAGTCTGTGTTATCCACAAACATCGTATTTTAAATTATACCGTCTATTTTTTACTGTGATAAAAGTACTGTCTTATATCACATGACGAAGAGTTACTGGTTTACTATGAAGTGGAAAATAAACACCGTTGTTTCATAGGAGAAATAAACAATATATATCTGAACAACACATAGCATACATAATCGGGTGCATGTATGGTGAGTGTATCTTAAATCTATTAACACAAATTAGATCGGGTGGGGGCAACACCTCCTAAACGAACGTTCGTTTAGGAAGTGTTGGTTGGGGGGGGGGGGGGGGTAAGAAAGGAATACGGAAAAAAATATCTTAATCGGGTGTGGCGAATTTTCATTTTCTCGTTGTGCTGAATTATTTATAAAGGTATTCTTTAATTAACAAAAAATACCCTTTTTAAAAATCCGTTAAATCAAATGGTACAAACGTTTCTACTGAAATTGACAAATTTTTCGTGG
This sequence comes from Dolomedes plantarius, assembly GCA_907164885.2. Classification (NCBI taxonomy): domain Eukaryota; kingdom Metazoa; phylum Arthropoda; class Arachnida; order Araneae; family Dolomedidae; genus Dolomedes; species Dolomedes plantarius. The sequence continues at coordinate 47,720,326 of OU015496.1, forward strand.
ATAGAAGTTTCGCTTATGGTTGAAAAAGCTGAAAGTATGTATTATGTCTATCACATTGGTTTGGGCAGGGGATAAAATTCTATTACTTCGAAACGATCAAAAGACATTACGATATCTAAGCAATAGGAAATGTTTTTTCCCTCCTCTTGTGTCCTTGAAAAGAACGAGAAAAAATCTAAAAAATAATATCGGTATATGTAGGGGTGTTTAACCTTTCGGTTTACATTGTTCTTTTTATAACGAAAATTTATTTACCCTCTTTCACGCAGATTTTTTTTAACATATTGACCAAAGTTTGTTTGTGTTTTTCTTTTTTTTGTCTCTCACATCTCTATATTTCTTACGACCTCCCATGCCTATTAATGGCTCTTGGAAAAATTCTTAAATTGCATTTTTATTAGCTTGTTCTCCTAGATATTGGAGTTTTTGCGAGATCTTTTATTTCGTAATTAAATTCTTTGGGTAGATGTTTTGCTCGTTTTTGATATCCAGTTCAATTTGTTGTGTTCAGCCTCTCGGTTTTTTTTTTTTCTATTTGATGCCTGGAAATTTCAATAAGTGTTTTAGCAGGGCATAATTTATGGAAATCTTGTTCTTCCAAGCAGATTTTTTATAGAGTAGTTTAAATTTTAATTATAGATCCATTTTAAAGCCCTTATCTGTATATTTTTTAATCAACGTTTATAAAAGGAATTCGCGTAGTTTTGCACCTATTATCGCTTTTTGCTCATTAAAATTCATTAGGGGTAAAATGTTAATTATTAGTAAGTATTATCTCTTTTCAACGTGTAGCATGTGTGATGTGACTTCAATAAATGTATGATGACATTTTGAATGTATTATGATGATATTTAAATAGAATGCTTTTGTGGTAACGACGTTTGTATTGGGGTGTTTTAAAACTTAATATATATATATTAATTAATAATTAATGAAATTAAGGTAGGAATGAAACAAACTAATTAAGGGGGGTTTCAGTTAAATTTAAATACAACAATATTTGCCATTTGGCCGTTAGTGGTTAGTACATTTTAAGTTAGATGGTAAAGTTGCGTTGTGTTTATTTTAATGCAATAACCCATAATAATTAATATTATAATTAACACTGGTTCGATACTGTCTGCATCACTGTGGTGATTGAGCCAAAAGAAAAATGAAATTAAATCTAATAAATTTACTTAACCTTGGAGAACACCTAGAAATAAAATTATCTCACCTAAAAGAAAAAGCTTCATATCTGCTGAAATAAAAATAAAACCTAAAGCTGAAAGTCAGAAAATTTACTAAAAGGCAAGGACCGACATGACAAAAATATACTTTAACATAACAAATTTATTCCTTCCGATTACATTAACAATATTACCACCATTCTGTTAATCAGTTCTATTCAACATATTTTTCGAAATACCAATATTAAATTATCAAAAATACAATTACTGTAAAACTAAGATCTATATCTTCACAACACAATAAAAATATATACAATGAAATTACCAAAATGAAATGGCTGGCGAATATAAAAAAAACTAAGTCATTCTATATGCAATTGCTCATCATAATTTAATTTTACATTTAAATTTAATCTTAATGATTCTGCTGCAGCTTTAAAAAATGGAGAGAATTTAGTGATAGTATTTATAGAAAGGATAGGAAAGGAAAGGAAAAAGCAAATTCACCCGTCGCCGTCACATCATCGTCGGGATCTTAGCGTCGTCCCGAGGCCAGAGCCTCAGCCCCGACACCTCGGTCTTTCGCCCTCGCCTCCCCGTTCAGGATCCAGAATGTTTCTTTTTAAACCCCGCGCTCTCTCGTCAGCACCTTGTCACCACTTCCATCAGTCCGGTGAAACCATCCTCCATTCCAAGTAGTTCCTTGGTGCTCCGTGAATTCTAATGGCCGAAATGAGGGGGGAAGGCCACAGGTAGCACTCTTGCACTCTGCAATTCTTTATACAATTTATTTTTTCCACCCCTCATCTCGTTGCTGTTGATTATTTTAATTTCATGGCGGCCTGGTCATCCACCCGGCGATGTATCCTTGCGCGCCATGCATCTCCTCTTCTGCGATTTCTCTCCGTTTGAAAAAGGGCGCGTAGAGCGGACGTATCGGGTTACCGATAGTGGGGGAGGCTATGAAAGCTGTTGCTAGGCGCTGGGTCATTTTTAAGGAAAGAAGGAAAGCAAAGAATATTTCTAAGACTTTTACCATTTAAATTACAAACCGCCAGCCAAAAAAACAATAAAAAAAACAATATACCAGCCATTCACAAGGTTCATAAATAAGACTTATTAATTTATCAATATTAACAATGATAAGGTATAACCTGTGATGATCTATTTCAAACTTAATTCTTCTCAATGTCAAAACATTTAGAGAAACTTGCGCATACTTCTCCAAATGCGATGACATTAATCAAATCAATTAATATCTGATCACCACAAGTATAACCCTTACATATATAGCAGAGGCTTAATAACTTTATTAAAACAAAGCACAATCGTTACTAAAATTTACTTACTTACTTACTTTACTAATTTATTTATCTGAATACCCGATATTAATATTAACTTTAATCACTTCCAAAACTATTAATTATCATCACACTTTGTTCAGTACAACAGATAAATGTGCTCAGCTGTATAATTTTTTTTATTCTTTCTAGGAGCATATTTAGAATATTTTGCTTTGTGATGTGTAATTTAAAACATTTTGCTGTCGCAGATTCACATGTACTATTTACGGTGGCTGCCAGCATGTATAAAAATACCTAGAACTTTTGTCCTGGTGATACAACGTTCAACACGTGGCACAACTAAGGTCTATTCCAATGGAATATTTTATGGAAAGCAGCAGAACTTTGTAAATTCCTTTATTGTTGTTACTGTCGGTGTTTAATTTTGGAATTAATTTTTTTTCCGTTCACTTTTTAAAATCCCCTATCCCCCTGTAGTATTTATGCAACTATATTCAGCAAAACACCATAGCTGTTTCTTTCAGACCAAGAATAGACGATGGTGTAAGGAAATAAAATATTTGGATCACGAATTAATCGTGAATCAGAGTTGAGATCTGACCGTCAAAGAAATATTCGTGCTATTAGGGCATTATTGTAAAATCAGCGGTAAAGTTTTAGTGCTTAAATTGTCATTTTGTGCTTGTTTGTTTTTTTAACTATGCAATTTTCGTTTCAGTCGAGTATTGTCAAATTGAGTCACGCTGCGCGAGGTTTGTATACGGTAGTTGAGTGCATAATGTGTTAAGATAGAAATTGTTTCTGATTAAAATGTGTTACTAATTGGTGTTTTCTTTTTTTTTTTTCATTTTAGGTAAGTGGTCATATTTATGAATTCTATCCCGTGTAAGTTATACCATTACATAATCTACATTTAAGTCTTTCCTTTATTGTAAGTATAAAGCTTCTGTTTCTGATTTACTGCAGTTCTTTTCTGTACCTTATTTTTTTTACAAGTTGTTGAAAAAAAAATTCGTCAGAAACGAAGGAAATATTATTAAATATTAATATGACTTATTTGCACACATTTACTATCTGAACCTAAACAAACAAACAAACAAAAAAAAAAACAAACAAAAAAAAAAAAAAAAAAAAAAAAAAAAGTTCGCTGATTGATAAATGTTATTCCAGTATAGAAAAATTTAGTTATTTGCTGTCAGTTCAAATGATCATGATCATCCGTATCACTCAATCTCTCATAAATGGAGAGATTGAGATGAGTTCTCCAAAATCCAGAATTGGAAAATTTTCTGCACCAATATGTAGTGAATTCAATAAAGAATGAAAGGTTATTCAATTACACACTGATGTCTCTCGCAGAGCGAGTATTACTGATTTAACGATCTACATGTTGAATCCAGTTTTTTGACTTTCTGGAAGTCTCGCTTTACAGGAGTAATGTAATAAAGTATCGTTGACTGAGTGGTAAAATTGTACTTATAAGCAATCCTCTGAAAAATGCGTATCGCACCCGGGCAAGAAAAGTGGCACAACTCAGGAATGCAGCATTTGAGAAAAAAATCAACTTAAAGAATACTATACAGCTTGAACTAGCAATAAAACTGGTACAACTGCCCTCAGGTGGACAAATTGCGAGATAGAGATGCGTCGCTTTTCGTGCACGATGGGGCACTCCATACATACTTTTCAATGACATAATCTCAAAATTTCCATTTTCTGACTTGTGTCACTTTTCTGGCCGTGGTGCGATATGTGATATATTTGTGCAATTACTTAAGGTATAAATTAAAAAGTGTATCAAAATTTTCGCCTTTCAAACTTAATTCAAATACCCGAAAGGAGAAGAGGCGCATTAGTCCTTGGGGTGGCCTTTAAAGATTAATTTTTTTTTTTTAAATGAGTGTCGACGTTAACGTAGATACAAGAATCTATAGCAGCTCTGTTTTATTTAAACGCTGCAGTGTTGTTTTTTACACTTTATCTGACTTCATCAAAGTGCTAACGCAGTATGTCATCACGATATATCTGAATATTATAAGGAACCATTTGTTTTATGATTTGAGATAACCGAGATATAAAAGTTTTTTGGTTTTGGGGGGGGGGGGGGGTGTAAGCTCTTCGGTTATCTCCTGAGTTCTCGCTTTAAGCTGATAAGTTCGAACTTCAAGTTAGATTCCGTTTTAGGATTTGTTGAATTCTACTTTCTGCGGATTTTTTAATGTATATTCCAGGTATAGCCAGTTGATCGATTTCTCAATCTCGCCCAAAGATTTTTTATCACTCTGCTATTATACCATTGAACAATGAATGTTAAACAATTGTCTTATTACCTGTAACACGGCGCAACTGGTTACAAACCCGTCGGACGGGTTTGTAACCAGTTGCGCCGTGTGCGTGGCTCCATTCAATTACATAGGTTACGACTCATCACGGACTGGTTTGTGATTCGAGTCAGTTATCAGTTTCTTTTGAGTTGCTCCGTGTGCAGACGGCCTAAGCTGTAGGTCCCGTTCTATTTAGCCCTCGTGTAGCAAAAAATGACCGTAGCGCTCCCAAACAAACCACTTGAAGTTCAAAACTATTATTTCTTGAAGTTGCATTAAATCAGTGGTTCTTAACCTTGGTTGCGAGAGAACATTTCTAGGGGTGTGATAGAAGGTTCTAAATTTTTAATGAAAATTTCTGCCTAACCGCTTATGAGAAACATGTTTTATTCTCTTCTTCGCCACTACGTCTGAATCCAGACAAACGCTATCTCTACTTTCAGCTTACCGTGTTGCAAGACAGAAATATTTGTACTTAAGCGCATGATTCAGTGTACTCGAGTGTAAATGAGATAATTATGAACAAACAACAACAACGTAGCCATTAAAAATGCAGATATTGTTTTATATGTAATATTATAATATGTATTGTAAATGTATTAATTTTTTGCGAAAATTATTTAACTACTTTTCAGCGAAAACTCGGTGATAAATGGCTTTTTAAGCGAAATTAGGTAATAATAGCAATAATTTATTAACATAATGACTTATTTAAGACCATTCACGGTCTTTTACTGAGAGATCTCACTCTCGAAATTTGCTGCTTATTTATTGCTAAAGACTTAAGGAAGAGAATGTGGAGACTCTTAAAATGTTAGCTTTTAACTAAGAATGTTGATACTTACCTAACCTAGTAAGAAAATTGTGATTTTTTTTTTTAATAAATGCGAAATTTTTAAAATTATATTTTTTTGCGAATAAAGGCCAAATTTTATATAATGTAATTTTTTTATTTTTGCGAAATTTCGATATTTTTTATGCGAAATTTACGTACCCCTATAAATAAGGTATCGGCTAGGTTGGTTCCCTAGAATGTATATCGGGTTACAAAAAATTTATTATGCATATATTTTGATATTTCTCAGTACACATTTGGAATCAGAATAAAACATTAACTTTAATGATTGGTGTTTTATGCACAAACACATTGTTAATCGACCGTATCTGTTAAATAAGTCTGGTACAAAACAAATTCCTTCTCCTCTTTAATCTACATTTTCTTCCCACGTTTCCGCACACTTCCTTTATATATTTTCGTCGATATTTTTAAACTTATTCCATAATTACCGTTATTTATTCGGAAAACGGCCGCATAAAAATAAGCTACTTAATCTCTCTATTAGTGCTTTCACCTCTACTATAAAATGGGCGTTGCGGAACGTGAATGGGAAAACGTGTTACTGATCTCATTTAGCGAGACACAAACAAGCGTAGATCTGAGATATTTTGCCTTAAATAGCTGCCTGTAGACGGACCTCCTAAGCTTTCCAAAAAGAACTGAATTTAATTATTTCAGCCATGTGTAATATGTTATTAGCCAGGTTTACTGAAACCGTGTTTTGTTTTTGTTCCGAAAGTGAAATCAGTTATATATTTATAGTCCTTTCACTGAAAATTATTTTCTCTTCGTAGGTGCTTGATTTTTAAAAATCTAATTTTGGTACTAGATATTATCCGGATTATATCCCCAAAGGCGTTTTTATTGTAAACTAGCTTTCACTAAGCTGTGTTACCCGGGCTTCTTATATCTTGAAAATCAGCATTTGTAGATTTGCAAAAATCAAACATGTTGAAATGAATTTATAGCAACGTAAATGCATATTGGGTATTACTTAGTTTTGCTGTATTAAACATACCCACTTTAACTCATCGGTTTACGGACATGTTTGAAATGATATATTTTTACAGAAGCTCTTTATTTACCGTATATTTCGTACCGTAATACCCCATTTTACGTAAAAAAATCGACTTTAAATCGGGGTGGTCTTATTGTCCGAAGATAAGATTAAAATAAAATCAATATTTTATTTTATATATGATTATATTATAAATATTTATTATGTATATTATTTATGTACGTCAGAGGTAAACCATAAGTGAATTTTTTTCAGTCAATTTTCCCATTTTTCAGGAGAGCTTTGTGATAATTTATCTCTCATCAGGACTTACATATGTGATAATTTATAAGTATATTTCACCCACCATCTTGTTTTGTTTTTGGATAGTTTTCCTCAAAGAAGCTCCATCCAGAAGGTTTGGTTGGTAACGTGATGATGGTTTACCTCTGACGTAAAGATTTAATATATATATAATATATATAATCTTTATTAAGTAAGAAATTGAAAACAAAAAATTCTTTTCTTAAAAATCCTCCCATAAATTTGAGGTGAGTCTTATCGTCCAAAAAATACGGTAGTTTCATGTCTTTATATTTTATCCTCTCTCCCACATCAAACATCACGATCTGGAAAAATCTTTTTTTCGGTTATCCGTTGCCACCCGTGTAGAACTTAAAACAGTTGGCTTATATTTTGAGCTTAATCTATGCTGCACGTGGAAAAATGAGTGTCTGCGTGAAGTCATGCATTGTGATAATCTCATTACCTTCGTTTGCCATTTTTATGCGCGAGCCGCTGTTATTTTAAAGACTGAAATAGGAATGTGAGTAAAAGTTTGCGTACATTTAGTCATGGAAAGAATTCTGATGAAGTTTGGAGAGAGTTAAAAGTCAGTAAGAACAAGTTTCGAGTCCTTGCTTTGGAATTCAGCTGTTCTTTTTTTTCTCTCCTTTACCACAAATACTGAAATTAACTGTCGAGGTCGAAATGGCATGGAAGGCTTTTACCTGTCATCGTATCTTAAATACTTGTTACCTTTGTAGATAAAAGTTCTGGTATTTGAATCGAGCATTCGTTACGTCAGTTTGGCATGGACACGTTTGTGTTGAAATGGTGGCAATGGATTTTTATGACTCCTGGCTGTGGCTATCTTCGTATGTTATCTATAGACTTGGCAAATCAGTTTGAAATGTTTATTATTTCGTTTCTTGGTGGACATTTATTATTATTTTCTTTTTCATTCTAGAAAAATTCTAGAAATTTCTTTTATATTCTGACTTTTGCCGAAATTTTTTTAACTGTTTGAAGGAAACTATATTAATTCTGTTAAGCCTTTAGGGCGATTTTTCGTTCTACAAGGAAGTGGCTTTTAGATAAAGTTTATCTGTTATTTAGATTTTTATAGCGAATGGTAGCTTACCATGTTTCATTCAATGTTGAATAGGATTTGTGTTATGACTAGCTGAAAACCTGCACTTCGCTACGGAGTACATTCAAATTAAATACAACGGTCAATGTATGCAATTAATGCCTATATATATATATATATATATATATATATATATATATATATATATATATATATATATATATATATATATATATAATAAATGTGACGATCAATGTATACAATTGATGTAAAAGAACAAAAAATATATTTATAAAAAAATCGTAAGGGATATTTTTATAGACAATTTTATAGACACATAATTTAGTACGTCACAACAGAGCTTTGTATGTCAAGGTTTAAGTTCTAAAGCCGACCCAGACAGTTTTAGTCGACGGAACATCAAAGCTACTACCATGTAACGTATTGAAATCCTCAATTGAGTTTTTAATTACACTCTGGTAGAGAAGTAGAATATGATGCATGTGTTTTTTAGATCTTTTCCTTATTTTCCGAAGAGGTATTGCTTTGTATGTCGCAGATTTTATCAATCACAAATTGCTACAGTTTTCAGATTAATTTTAGGATTATAATTTTTACTTTAATTCTGCCATCATGGTAACTCACAGACGAGTGAATGCGCATTCTCTCCGACACTAATTCATATTGTTAGCCCGTTCTGTGAAAAACAGCATCCGCCATGTGTACCTGACTGAAAAGGGTTAAATTAATAATTTTTTAAATGCTAATATAGGTTATTCAGTGACGATTTGCTTACAAAAACTCCCCCCTTTATCCATAAATCCGAGATCAAAGTTTGAGATTTAATTGCAACCATAGAGGGATTGTATAAATTCTTACCTTTTTAGATATCTAAATCTCGATGGTGTTATTTTACCATTCGTGACCTTTTTCAGTGACCTGTCTTATTTGAACTTTCCTGAACCCTTTTAATCGCTAGGGAATTTTAATGGCCATCACCAAAAATATTTTTCAAAGGATATTATGAATATGTAAAAGGTAATAGATTGTTATAAAAGCCGTTGTTGTTGGGTAATATTTTCACCAGTGAGTCAGAGCAATCTGCTCATGCCTTGGGGAAACTGCCTCTTTGAACTTCTTTTCATGATGCAATGTCAATGTTACCTCATTACATTGAGAACAAAAAAGCGTCTCGTGCGACAGTCTTGAATTTTGGGTGCAATGATCGTGTTGTGGAAATATCCGTGTCGTGTGTGCTGCAGTAATTGCTAGACCATTTCTGTAATTGCCGTAGAAATAATTTTTTTTAGGAAGTAGTTTAAAATTACTTTATTAAGTATTCTTAAAAAGTAGTTTTTAGAACCCATATTTTTTTAACCATTTGGTAGTTTTTAAAAAAATGTAATCCTCGAGTCCATGGAAAAATTTAGGTAACATAACATGAGTGTTTTATCTTAGAGAATCCACAGAATTATTATCATAGATGTCCAACAAAAGAGTATTTTTAAGTACAAACATAACCAATAATAATGTGTTGTTTTAAAGCTAATAACTTTTTTTTTGACCTGCGTATGGAGTCGTTTTCTACCTTTCATCTTTTTTATGGGAACAAAAATGTGTCTTCATTTCTGTAAAATAGTTTATGAAAAAAAAAAAGAATGATAATAACATGTCGGTGCTCAGAACATGTTCAGATAGTTTTCTTAGTTACCTCGTAGGTGATATGCTAGTCCCTTGCGGCAATTTTTTCTCCTAGCATTAGACACATTGTCCATTACTGTCGAAGTTGCATTGATATTCTGTACTCTTCGAAACATAGCGAATCATCGGTTTAAAACAACAGTTTGTGCAAAGAGATCGGGTAGTATGGTCAGAAATTCTTGCCATGCTGACGGAACCTGCGGTTTCTTAAAAGATTTTTCGATTTTTTTACAATTACATGCATTTTTCCGATTTATTTTCCAGGCTTCTTGATTGCAGTATAATATATGAATGAATGATCCCTTACTGACTTCATTCTGTCTGGTGTCTTTAAAATGCCAGTATTTCAGAGCCTTCCACATTTCTCTCCTCTGAGTTAAATGCACTCCTGTCGTCAAAAGATAAAATTACACGAGTTCAATTAAAGCGTTTTATCTACCTTGCAGTTTGATGAGCACTTCCCGAATATTCGCAGTCCGTTTCTAAATGGCTCCTCCTTTTTAAAAGGCTGGTTTTGACAGAGAAAGTGGAAAGAATTTATACGTCCACAGATTCGTTGAAGGAGGGAAAAATTTGTTAGTTTTTTTCTTGAGAAAAGCCAAAAGCATCAAGCTTTTTCTTTCTATCTCCCATACACACTCTAATGAATCATCCTGCTTCAATTTCTGACGTATCTCGTATTCCAAAAATCGATTCTCCGTTTTTTTCTGCAGCCGGGGATGATTGAATGTTCTATGGCAGGACTCCTCAATATCCGTTACTGAGCTAAACGATTTTCGATATCGCGGTGTCATACTAACGCAAACCAAATGAAGGGTTAAATGTCATTAATCATATGTAAGTATGCATACGAATCAAGCTGATATCCTGTAATTCGACGCCAGCCACCTCTCTCTATTTTTTTTCCTTATAATTTATTTTCTTCGAGAAAAGCTAATAAGGGACCGCGAAGTCGTATCAATTGTGATAAGGGCCTCGGGCTGTTTTGCTTGGCAATGGGACTACGCCTTTGCCCCGGGTTGTGGATAACTTTTGCTTTTTTCCATCCTACATTAACCAATGTTGGTCGGAATCGGTGGACAGTTTTTGCTGCTCGTTTCCATCTTGTTGGTTATTTTCGCCGCGCAGTGTAAGGAACTAGGTTACTGTGACCAAATTACCAGATTTCTGCGCGTTGAGATTTCGGATTTTCTACGATAGGAGATCTAGAATTACCGAAAAAAAAAGTGTTTCCTTGTTGTATCGCTGATTATGATGCATAGTATGTTGCTGTATTCTGCGAATTTGAATGAGTCAGTTTTGAGGTTAAATCAACATATCGGAGCTAAAATCGGATCGAAATCCGACGAATAAAGATTTCTAGCGCAGATGAAATTAGATCTACCTCGGAAGTACTCAGCTATTGTGCTTTTTTTCAAACTCATTTTATGATTTTCAGGCTTGTTTAATGTTAATGTCTTCATAACTGAACTTGCTTTGCAGAGTTGTTGTGAAATAGATACCGCTTATTGCAATATTCAAATTCTTTTGAATTTCTTGCAATAGTAGGACTACTTTTCTAAATTCTGAACATGTGTTTGTGTGTGTGTGTGTGTGTGTGTGTGAGAGAGAGAGAGAGAGAGAGAGAGAGAGAGAGAGAGAGAGAGTGAAAACGAACCTCGATTCAATGAAAAGATAAGTAATGAATCCCAAAGCTCGAATTAATAACAAAACATTTCGTTCTTTCCTTCATGCGATATTAAAAGTGTATTTAAATGATATAAATCTTTATTTATAGCACTAACTTTTATTGTAATCAAAATTCTGAAGTTATCTAATCTGAAGAAAAAAAAAGTTATACAAATCTTTTGTTTATTTAAGTAATTTAATTCTCATCATTTATACCAAGTAGGCGATCGTGACGAAAATTTTGGATGAGAGCAGAGAAGTTGATTATCAAGATTATGAATGACGAAGAATCACATCTTTATGTGATATAGACAAAGAGAAGTGTGCTTTATATTGAGCGCTCGTGTGGTCTTGTCTTTCACTGTTAAGGAGGAGTTTACGCACCGGTATTCAGACGTATGTTGTCATTTTTGTCACATTCGACTAAGAATACCAGAGGAATGAACAAAGAACTCCGGTTTAAATCGACTACTTTTCTAGGATCTCCCAAAAATAACCTATTAGTGTCCGTTGGGACGCTCTAGTTCTAATATTCTGCTTGTTTGTTCGATGGATTTTGCGTGATGAAATATGAAATTTCTTTACTTTGTCAAGTGTTATTCGAAGGTTCTATTTATTAAGCATGGTAATTTCTTGCTGGATAATTAATGTACCCGTTTGACACGCTATTTGCAGTTGAAATGTTGAACCATGATGTCTGTGATGTTCAAATTTTAATTCAGTAGCTTAAGGAGTCTATTAATGTTTTGGTATCTCAGAATCCAGTTATCCATCTGAGAAACTAAAAGATAGTTGTAAACTCTCGTGAAATTTTAGGTATGGGGTATTATACATAACATTTGATGAGACATTTTAAAATCGGTCTTTTAATTATGTCTTAACTTAAAGGATTATTGAGATTTAAAGCAGGCAACTTTCTTTTCAGATTGATGTTCAAAACTGAGTCCAATTAGGGAATAAATAAATCTAGGAACAAGTAGTTTTTACAGTTTATATATATTTATATATATATATATATATATATATATATATATATATATATAATCAATGAAATTTATTCATGGCTACATGATTCATCAAAATATAAATATTGACAATAAGTAATTATACAAGTACAAAGCAACAATTTGCTTATTGAATTAAATTTTATTGTCAAATAACAAATAGAATCTCCAGTTTTATTGCTATGCTAGGAAATTACAAAATTCATGGAGCTAAACTCCCACTGCATTAGAATACGGTAATATTGAGGCAGAGGTAGTGCTTTACAGTCATAGTTCATCGAGAAAAAACAGCCACAGGCATCTCTAAATTTTATTACTACTACCCAGAAAATCTGTTATTTTTCCAATCTACTTTTTTTTAGTTAAATGGTGTTTTACTTTAGTAATTGAATCTCCAAGGATCACATAAAGTATTAATTACTTCCGAGAATGAGTCGGTGTATTTTGTTGTTTTACCGCCCTTTTTACCGAGAAGGAAGAGATATTGAAAAATGATTATTTTATCACAGCTCTGCTTCTGCTGTTTAAACAGAAGGGAGCTAAATAAAAAGGATTTCGTAATTATTCAGTTCGACATGTATTTAAAGTGTATTAGTGTAATATTGGTGCATTTTATTTTCGAATTAAAACTTTTTTAAGTAGTATTGTTTTGAAGTCCAGTTGATAGTTACAGTATCGAACAGTTGAAATGATAACATATCTTCTAAATGATCCTTCCAGTTTAGAGAATACATGCGTAACTATAGAAGAGGATTATTGGGCCGTTTAAAAAAATATTGTAAATACAGTCGGACCTCTATTTAACGAACCTCTATTTTGCGAACTTTTCCTTGGAACCAAGAACATTTTGTGAATTTCTTCGTAAAATAACCTCCAAATAGCGAAGTGCATTCTCTATTTAACGAACTTTTTCTTCTGATCCAATATTTTTTTTTCTCCATATTTCTCAAAATTTCTGAACATTTCAAACTTATTCTTTCTTTTAACACATTTAACATATTAACTTTCTTTTAACACATTCCGATGCGGGTTGCAGTTTGAAGAAAATACGCCTGAAGGTGTTTGTGGTGCATTTCAAAGATGAAAAACGTATTATGAGAAAACACTTTTTTTTAAACAAAAAAACTCAGAAAAAAAATTAACAGACTTTATCAGTAATTAAATTTAAGGACGCATGTGGTAATGTATGCTTAAAATTACTTGTTATAATAAATGCGATAATGTCATTAAAATTCATTAATTTTAATATAATTTTTTTTAATTGAAAAAACAGTGTATTCCCGGAAAATGTTTTGTTTCATTTCTTGTTTTCCTTGCAGATTTCTGTTTGATGGGTAAGATATATAAAACAAATAGACTTTAATTTACAAAATAAAGGTGTGATCAATTACTTTTATTAATAATACTTAGTGTTTATGAATTTAAAATCTGTTTTGTGTAGTTTAAAGTATTTTAAAAGGTGAATCTCTATATAACGAATTTTCCATATAACGAACTTTTTCCGGATTTAGCGACTTCGTTAAATAGAGGTCCGACTGTATATGCATCCTTTAGACGTTTCTCAAAGTTTTGATATTTTGCTGCTTTTATGTCAGTTCTTAGAAGTTTTTTTTTTAAACTCGGGAACTAACTCTAGAGCTAGCATGCTGTAGAATTCAAAGTAGAGCATCTGGGATAGTCGTAATCCATTTTTACATTGAATTTCCGAGCCACAACTCTTTGTTCAAAAATTTGTTCTCTCTAATCCTCTTTCGGTGTTTCAAAACTGTATAAATATATAATTTAAAAGAATCCGCTTTACAAAAGCATACATTTCAGGTTGCGCGATGTACCCCATCTCTAGAAAAGTCTTAACCAGATGCCAGAGCACCGATGAGATTTTAGAAATTTCTAATGAACCTTGCAAGTTTATCTTTGCAATTTATTTAAAATCTCTAGACTTTGTCAAAATCATCCAAAGGATGATGGTTGCAAATTTGATCCTGTATAGAACGGCTATACCTCTGACATCTACACGCAAACGAAAACAACTGAAATCTAGACGAAAAGCCTCTTTATTGGCAACGCCAGGGGATGGCCGAATGGCTAGGGCGCTGGCATTCGGTTCAGATCCTGTGAGTTCGAATCCCAGTGTTGGCATGGATGTTTGTAGTCGTTCGGAATCGGCTTTAAACTGTAGGTCCCGGTCTAATTAGCTTTCGTGTAGCAAAAAGTTGACCGTAGCGCTTCAAACCTAACCAAACCTTTATTGACAACACTAAAGCTGGCGCATACGATTTTAAAAGTCGAAGACGCTTAAAAATAATTTAATTCGATTGATTTCTATGCACTTATTGTTATTCTGATCGGCTACCGTTGTCTTGTTTCTCTACCATTTAGCTTTTATAGGCCTATGAAAAGACTTTTCGGAAAAGCGATAGTATTCGAGGAAACATGTAGTACATGTAAAGCACGTTGAAAAACAATTTTGCTCTTTCCTACACAATGGCCGTATTGACGCATGTCAGAAGTATCGAATTTCTGTCGTCATGATAAAATTACCTGACGTTGTAATGCTCTCCAGGTAATGGCTCTGTGATTGCGTTACGTACTAGTTGCGCTATCGGGACAGAACCGAAGAATTCTATTGTTAGATCTTGATCCTGTCCGATTTATTGTTGTGCCATAACTCATTAAATTGTAGTGGGAGCAGAGGTTGGTCATTGGAACGGCTCGATTTTGTCTCGTGGTATGTACGCGAGAGCTCCATCTTAAGAAATGCTGTCCGTGCTCTTTATAATTTCAAGGGCACAGTCGTCATTCACTGGCTTATTGTCAAATTGCAATAGTATTTTGTAATTTATTCCACGCTTTGCGATGGTATCTGGGTGTTTTATTGCTGCGGGTTTCGGCTAATTAAGTATCCGCTCGCATGTTTTTATCATGATACGGCTATTAAAGTCTCTTATTTATAGCGAGGCTTACGCAAATAATTTATTTTATGGCGCTGAGGAAACGTAAAACAAACCCGGAATGAGTCTTTCTTTTTCCTCCTTTTCCTTTATTTGTATCTGTGTAAGGATTAATATACTATTAATTCTTAAATAAAAGAAAAAAGTCGTGATGCAACAGCCGTGTAATTTTTGCAACATTATTTTAGCTTCATTGTGAAGTTAAGATTGTAAAAAACATGTATAATGGCGTTTTGAGTAATTTCTGTACATTCGCAGGATTTCTCCAGAAAATGCGAGTTTCGGAAATTTTTTTATCAACGCAAGATTTCGTCCTTTGTGTAGAAAAATGCGATGTATTGAACCTGTACTCGTTAGAGAACTGGAATCTTCTTCTCCCAATAGAGTAAGGAACGGGTAAAAGGGAACTGGAATTTTTAAGGTATTGCAGTTCAAGTTTTTCAGCTGCTAAAGTCTCAAATCTATAACAAGGCTTGCTCAAATAATTTATTTTACGGCGCTGAGGAAATGTAAAGCAACCCTGGAATGAGTTTTATTTTCTACCTCTTCCCTAATTTGTGTCGGTTTACGTATTAATATACCATTAATTCTTAAATTAAAATTAAAAAAAGGTTATGATGCAACAATTGTGTGACTTTCTTTATGCCTTGCATTGTTTTAATTTCAAGGTGAAGTTACGGAAGTGAGAACGTATATCTTAGCATTATAGGTATTTTCTATGCGTTTACAAAATTGCCGAGATGATTGATATAATGAATTGTTATTTCTTTTATCAATGCAAAAGTTTCTTCGGTCATGTAGAATAATGCCACGCATTCAAACTATAATCATTACTAAGACTGTTGGAATTTCCACCACCCCCAAATTAAGAGTGGAACGTGTAAAAGAAACTGGAAATTTGATGCAGTATTAGTAAACTATTGCATTGCTAGTAAAGGTGCCAGCGTGCAGTGCCCTGAAATTGGCAAGTAGTGTTGGTTATTTGGTTGAGAGTTGTATGATGGTCATCTTTTACTCTACGAGGGCTAGACAGACCTTCACCTACAATTGAAAGCTGAAAAATCCGACAGTGAAATTTCCCATAAATTTAACATGGGGATTGAACATCTCTGCTGTCAGTTGATGACACGTTGATATGTTATTCACGTTGTTAGGTCTTGGGTAAAAATATATATTTTTAACAATTACTCTTAGAAAGCCATCATATAAATGTATACCCTTTATGTGTAATGAGGGATAGCAACTGGACCCTCTAATCTTAAATTCTAAATGGACGGCCTTAACTGTGGTGACCGATCTCTCTCTCGACTTGCCAAAATTGAAATGATTCAATCCAAGCTATCACGTTTAGAAAAGTGTTCTAACGGTCAGTCTGTTGGGCCATACTTCTTCATTGTGAGGAGAATTATTATGCTAGTGGAAATTCCCGTCAAATACGTCTTGTAAAAAAGTTCCGCAGCAATTGTGTTTATCATTTTTTAATTTACTCTAAATATTAACAAAAGGATGTGGAATTGAAGGTGTTTTTTACCTTGGAATGTTTTTTTAATCTTCGGTGAGCAAGTTAGTATCAGGGTTGTCTTAAGATCTAAAAGATGGATAAGAATCGCTTCCCTGGGCGGTCCTATCTGTTGACACTACCACATTGCCCAACCGCCCCTCACAAAGAAGAAGAAGAAGAAGAAAAAAAAAAAAAAAAAAAAAAAAAAAAAAGAAAACTTATCGGTGAAAGTTTAAACCTGTTTCTAATCTACTACTTATTGGCTATTATGCCTTAAATCAGTAAATGAAAAGCAAATTATGAATATATTTCGATAGTGGTCTCCCCCAATAATATGATTTTAGTTATCACTTGTTAGCGCCTGGTTGGGATAATAGTTAAAGGATCATTTGCAAAATAATTCTCTCTTTTGAGATCCCCCCCCCCTCCCCCCACTTACGACGTGAGATTTCTTCTGTGATTACAGTCAATGTATCCAATCCCCTTTCCAAAGGATTCATTCCCAAACTCATTAAAGGAGATTAATGAAACCTATAATCTCCCGGTCTTCTTCCGTTTTATATCCGATAATTAATTTTACTGTCTTTTAAAAATCATTTATTTCTACAAAACCAAGTTTTCAGCCGCTGCAAGTCTCAATGATTGACCCGAATTAGGATTGGAACTACATCTAATATCCGATGAGCTATCGTTCTCTGATAAACTGGGGAAAAGCCTTAATTGATAATAATTTCATTCATTATTTGCATTATTTATCCATTAACAATTAAAATCCACGACTTGTTCATTGTCACTAATTCGCATTCGGGGTGTATCTCCCAATATCAGTTTGTACCAGTCGAATCCAATCCCACTCTCGCCGAAACTATTCCATTTAACGGCGCGCAGACCATCTTCCGTTACTAATTATAGCCAGGCCCTGTCCCCATTTCGCTGGGAATCATTTTTGAATTAGTCCGCCTCATTAGTTCCGCGAAATTTAATTAATCATTTCATTATTTCTTGATTAGCCTCCGTTGTATGCTCTCGCTGAGCACGCCATTTTCATTAATTAACAAATCGGCAGAAATCAGGAAAGACGTAGTCGTTGCTAACAATTGCTGTTATGTTGCTGGGCGCAATAATTGAATATATCTTGACCCGATTGGGTTGGGGTGGAAAAGCGAGCGATTCGAACTCCGGTTTTGCATGACCAAGTAGCCGATTCTTTTTCCGAGATGCGTTTCTTGGTCGAGTTTGCAAGGGAGGGGGGGGGGGGGGAGTGCTGCGTTTATTGCAGAGTTAGAAATAAGTGGAAACTTGGCTCCAGTTATAGCATTATACTACTAACGGGTAATATAGGCATTATTGAGGCTTATTATGTCTAGCCATTGTAAATTCGTAACAGTGCTCGTTAAACATCCACTTTGTGCTTACTTCTTACGGGTAAAACTTTTAACTTGTGTGATAACTGATATCGATTATTTCAGCCGCGTAAATGTGCTTTAGAATTCTACTGTCCATATATCCATCGGAATTTCTGTTTCTTTTGGTGTGTGTCCTTTTGTACGCGTATATATATATATATATATATATATATATACATATATATATCACGACTGTAACGCAGCTGCAGATAAGTCCACTGTGCGGGAGAAATATAATAAAAAAAAAAAAAAGACTCAGAGATACAGGAACTCCATATCGATGCCGAGGCGTTTATTCAAATATTAATTAACCAGCCCGATCCGCCAAATTCGACTCAACCCCCCCGAGCGGGAAAACGCGCGTCCTGACTATCAACAATATCCCTAAACTACCCGTTGTTCTTTCTCGCGCGTTATGCAAAAGCGTGGGCAATCATCCCGAGCCTCTTCTCTCGAACATTCGACGATTGCATCATACAGCGCGTGCGAGCAATTCGATGACCCTGAACTCTTCGTTGCGAAAAACAATCTACTTCCTGAATTTGAAAACATACTAGGACTTAAATAGAAAATTACTGTTTAACGCTTATTAATATAAATAAATACAGTTTGTTTCTAGCATCACACACACACACACACACACACACACATATATATATATTAAATGGTCAAATAACAAATTCAGTCGAACCCCGTTATAACAAACTTCAAGGGGCCAAAAGTTTTGTTCGCTTTATCCGGTGGTTCGCTATATCCGAATCTTTAAGAAAAATGCTAGAGTTCACAAAATGTAACTCATTAGTTGCAATGTGTATTCAATAATGATGTAATTTAAAAAATGATAAAATCTATTAAAAATGATCATTAATGAATTAAATCGACTAAAATCGATTACATTAAACTGACATAGTACTAACTAAATTACGTTCAGTAGGAAAACGGCGGGACCAAAATTTTCGTTCGTTATATCCGTGAGTTCGTTACATACCGGGTTCGCTATAACGAGGTTCGACTGTACTAGAGAGCGAATGACTATTTCGTTTTACCGCCATTTGCCCTTAGCAATGTTTGAATTCGTCCTGGTATGCGTTTCACTGAATAGAAGTCTGGAATATCAACGCAAAGGTAACAAATCACGCCCTTCGCTCCTTTAAGGGATGAATTTAAGTTTTTTATTCTCTTAATTTTAGAGAAAAATCTGTGTTAAAAATTGATGACGTGGAGAGGAAAACTTCATTAACTTTCAACTAATTTCGTTTTATATGAGCGGTTGTTCAGGAGATGATATCTCATTTTTCGGCATGCGTCGTAAACCAGCTGACTGAAGAAGGTTCTAATAAAAGTTGCCGCAGCCTTATGGCGAGCGAGAAATTATCTCACTGTATATTAGGTGATGTGCGACGTACCAATTTTTTTTTACCATGTTTTTATTAACTCGCTTTCTTGTTTGTTTGTGTGTTTGCCCGGTACAAATCTTGCAATCGATTTTTAACTAACTTCCCGACTAGCTAGACATTTGAAACTTTTAGAATAACTCAGAACACGATGATAATGCATTATTTTAATACTTTTAGCCATCTTTAAGCAGATTTGAATTCATTGTCAGTTAATTTTGTTTTGTAGACTGGTGCAGCCATCTATCGGTCGGGACGGGAACGAAACGCTAAAAGCAAGTTAACTTCCAATTAACTTCATTTTCTTTCAAGTTGATGGGATAATTCATCAAAAAAATTTTTAAAAAGTATTTATTAATACATAGAATTGTCAAGTTAATGATTCAACAGAAAATTAAAAAACATGGTATATAAAAAAGTTCTTTTTATCTTGTAATTATTTAAGATGTGGTTTCATAAGGAGAAATCTAATAGTGTGCAATAGGGAAATCTTGGCGTCTACATCACTTGAACCACTCGCTCCCCCCTTTACGCTATCTTGAGATTTGAGTATATAGTATCCAGTGTTATGATGAGGCAGTTCTCTATTATATTGTATCGACTTCTTAGTCCCGCTAAGAGTATCTGTCACCTCCCAGATTATTCAACTGAACAAACCGTTGACGTGCCAGGCATTTCCCCCTATTTCATTTTTCATGTATGCAGCATGCTTTATCAGTCCTCGGTAAATTTTTCAATGGAAGATTTGTCGTATTATCGTCTTTTCAGCAGATGTTTGCAAGAATCTCCGCCGAGCTGCAAATCTTCTCTACTCCCATGACGTTTTGTAATCTTATGCTTTATACTGAAAGGGTTTTAACCTATCTCGTATGTTTCTTTCAGCTCTCACTTAGGACCTGTTCACACAGAATCCGTCAGCGTTTAAGATTCCGTTGGCGCTGATTGGTTAAACGGGTCAATCATTGGTATATGATTGGTTAAAAAATATTTACGCCGACGCTGACTATGGTTGCGGATTCGTCTAAGGGCCTGTTCACATTGTGATGATTTATTTAATGGAGGCTTAACACATCTGGTTTTTTTTCCAGTCTGTCATCCAGTCTTCTGTGTGTCTTAATGTTTAGATGTTACTGATATATGAAACTTGGGCTGCGCTGGATTGGTAAAGCTAGCTTTTATTTTATCTGTTCCTTTTTAAACGCAAATTTAAATTTATGTGGGTAAACGATTTCCTAAAAATATTTCTGGGGACATATTATTTATTCTATCACCTGTTTCATTTCCATCTGGATTGCCTCTTTAACCTTTTCCATCAGCTGAAAATCTAGCGAGATGTATATTTTCGACTTCCATTTTAAAATCGCACTATTTCGCTCTGAATTCATTCAGTAGATCTGAAATCGCTTCCATAAATCTTTATGAGGAAAAAATTGCCAAGAAAAATAAATAATGCATAGTAAAAATACGCTCCACGGAACATTAAGCTAACAATCGAGCTAAACTATATTTGAATGCATGTGTCCCACGAAAACGATTGCAGAGAACAAACACATCTTCTCTCTGCTCCTCTGCGTTTGTAACGCCGAGATCAAAATGGAATCAATGAAAGAAAGATGGTGAAAGTTTTTATTTCAACTGACTTCAGGATGAAAGAGGTGTATTATATTTTTCCCCTTTATTAACGCCCGCTGAATCGTAAATTTTTTCCTTTTATTGTTGCGTTCTTTTTTTATTCCCCGGATAAGTGAGCGTAAAATAGGATGCAGGTATCCAAGATTGAAGTTATAATCGGAATGACGCTTCCGCCGTAAAGCGCAGAGATTAGGAATTTTAAAGATACATTTCTTTCTCTTTCGCTGTTTCCTTTCTCCACGAGTAATGACTGTGCTCGAAAATTTAAAAAAAATAAATATTTATATTTTCTACTCTGATTTTTTAAAGATTTTTGAGTTTTTCTGATTTAAGTATGAATGTTGAATGACTTTAGCATATTGGTAATTTTTACATTTCTCGTACTTGAAAACATTCTGTTTCACAAATCGCTCCCTCAGTTTTCTATGTCTGAGGTTCTCTAACAATCAGACTGTGGTACGAGTTAGAGGTGAGTTCGCGGTTCTCGGGGGCCAAACCCGACCGATTCCAAAACTTAGGGTCTGTTCACATAGAATTTGTCAGCGTTAGAGTAAAAATTCTTAACCAATCGTATACCAATCATTGATCTATTTAACCAATCAGTGCCACCGGAATCCTTAACGCTGACGGATTCTATGTAAACAGGCAATTATAGGGTTTAACTGAATTCAAACCTTGCTATAGTCATAGGCGTAGTGTGCATCTGACTTTTTTTTTTTTTTTTTTTTTTTTTTGGGGGGGGGGGCACGATTTGAATTCAGTTAGGGCCTTCCTCAATGCATTGACTGCCGAATGGTCCTTAACCCTTCAGCGGGCGCGCCAATTTTTGGAACACCAGCAGGCACGCGTGGCACAAAGTGCAACGTCTCTTTCAACCTTGATTATTCCTTTTGTAATAAACCTTCTCTTTTGAAATTGAAAATAATTCTGGGTTTTATGACAAGATATAAAATCTTGATAATATTGAGATAGATTTATAATTAAAGGTCAAAGAATGCAGATAGTCGTCTTATTTCAAAACTGTCCGGTTTGTTGGATCTAAGGACAACTTGCGAATCGATTCCTATTATGTCCTAAAACCTAAAGATAATTGTCCATCTTCGAGATATGCTGGATACCGTGTAATAGCTGCACATTTGATAGACTCCGTCAACTCCTGCTTTTGTCGTATTGTAATCCAGTATAATCGCTGGTTTACCACGGTTAAATCACGACTTCTAATGAATGGAAAGGAATACAAGGGTCAGAAAATCAGACCTGCATTAGAAAGAGTGTAGCTGTAAGTAGAAACTGCTTAGAACATTCAAACCATACATGTAAAAATAAACCATTCAAAATTACGAAAACATTGCACTTTGTACACGGGCACGCCCGCTGAAGGGTTAAAATATGAAATATGATTTTTTTTAATTAAATAACAATAGAACTGATGTTTGAGTAGTATTCAAAAGTTATACAATGAGAAAAAAATACAGCATCGAATTCCCCCGACGCTACGCCTATGGGTACAGTAGCTTTAGCCAAAATTACCAAGAGTGTGAGAGACCTAAAATCACTCTACTTAATTATTCCTGTGTGTGAGCAATGTGAATGAAGCCTGAAAATTACTAGAACTTTATTTTTCCTTCCCACCGAAACGCTGATAAATTTGAGAATGAGAAAGACATAAATATCTGATATTGCGTAGCCTTGTGTCGCAACTAATAATTTTCAGTTTCGAGTTAATGTAATTCACCCTTATGAAATTATCATGATGCGTATGTAATCCAATTTTACCATGGTTTTCTAGTGCAGTCAAAAACTTAACTAACAAACAGATCTCCTTTTTTATTATTATTTCGGGCAGAACTGCGTGAAACACCTGTGTGTACCCCTATACATCAATACGCCTATTACCTAATTAAATTTGCTCGTTTCGAGCGATTTATCTGGAATTTCTCGTCCCGTCTGAACCCCAACTCTCATCTTTTGGATATCAAATGCCCTCATCAATATGCATTTGTGCTCTAATGATGATTATCCCCACGTTAGGAGCAACATGGCTCTAATCTGTACGATACTTCGCATTGTTGCTGTTGCACTTAATTAAATGACTGATGATTTTGCGGATTCCTTCGGTATTTTGCGTACAGAAGTGCTTTTTATAATGTACCGGATTAAATATAATACAATGGTAGGTTAGGTCACAGGGAAATTGATGATTATGATGAAGCATTGTACGGTTTTCTGGAGATCTTCCTTTTTTTCGTTGGTGATGGATGTTCTTGGGTTCTGCTCCATAAGAGGATATAAACTATTAATCTTTTATAAGAGGATATAAGTTATCTATCTGTGCTAATCTTTTTCTTAATGTTGCTATTTCATGCAATTGCGTTTGGCTCATCTCTCGGCATTTGAGGAATATTTTCTGGCGGCGATTTCTATAAGCAGTGCTTCGTAAATTGACTTTTCCTAATTTAGACAAACTGCCCTTTTTGGTTTTTTTACTGCATCAACTGCTATTTTCTCATGTGACCTTGCATTAGACTATTTAATATTGGTTTGTTTTTCACCCGTCTACCTTAAATAATTGTTTGGTTACTTATCATCAGATGATAGAAAACGTGGAGAAATTCCTTTGAACCGTACAATTTAACGTAATGTAATAATGAAACTCTTGAGTAGCCACTGTATTGGATAAATATGAGTATATTTCGGTGAAACTTTCTTTAATCTAACGTTAATAATGAAAAGGAAGAAGTTTTAGGTGACACAAATTTGTGTTTTTAGCGGCTGTAGCTACTTTTTCGACATCAAATATGACATCAAATCCCAGATATGAAAATGGTATTTCATATTTTCGCAGTAATGCAGTGTTAAATTCCTTTTTGCCGTCACGAGTAGTTGATGGCAAATTCAAATTGAATGGTTAGTTTCGAATCTAAGTGATATGTAATTTTGCTTCGATGTGATATATCATTTTTCATATAACACTAAAAGTTGAACAATATCTTAATATCAATAATCTATTACACCCCTACATATCACAGTATTCTCACCTTAACCATCGGTGAACTAATAAGGTATCGCAAGTCTTACATTATTTAGCAGTATGAAATATCTAGCCACTGATCAAATCCACCTCAATGTATGACTTTAAACATCGTACTGTTTGACAACCTTTTGCTTGGAATTTTCAAATGCAAATGTCAATAGCGAAAATTTTTCAGTTTCTTGGCAGAACTCTACTTCTGTCAAAGAACATCGGGAACTATAACTTCGGAAATTCGAAATTAAAATTTTTTGAAGGAGGGGCTCGAAACCTAGTATTAAATACTCAAAGCTCCCTTGATCATTCATTTTGCATTCTCAGAGGGTGGAGCGAAGTATCGTGGTTTTAAGGAAAAACATTGTGTGGCTTTTTGCCGAAGCTCGTCAATGGGGAGTACCTTAAATTTTCCCCCCGGGCACAAGTCTAGGGAGGCGCCAGACACGTGTAATACCCCAAGCATTAAAAAAAAGTAAAAGAAGGGGGATGGGTTTTAGCATCTATTTATCTTGAAATTAGATGAAGGGAAGCGTCAGCCTGAAATTGCTCCTGGGCGTTTGTTGTTTTCGCTTCACTTCTGCACCTGTGTTCAACCTCTTATCGGTCCAGGATCTACGTCTAAAGCACTTCTAGCGCGAAACTCAGCACTTGCAGTTAGTTTTAGTCATCAGAGTTGACCCGATTTATGTTAAAATACTACATGTACCTCAAATATTCGCATTTTTCGTTACTAAAAGTACAAATTTCAGTACATCAGTATATTAATATATATCTTACTACGCTAGAGCCGGAGTACGCTAGAGCCGGAGAATCTTACTACCTTCAGACGATTGTTATCGTACGCGTAGCGTCGGGGGCCACGTGCCCCCCCCCCCCCCCCCCCCCAAACTTAGCTTGAAATAAATTTAAACGTTAATAGAAGTTCAATTAAAATCGGAAAATTGTAGAAAACTTTTAAGAAAGTTGGTTTTTTCCGCTTTTTCAAGCTGTGAAACTGAAGATTACGATTGTTTTTAGCCTTAAAATAGTTTTTAACAATGATATGGTCCATAACAAAAATTCAATGCTAAATTTTTTTCTCATTTTATTTATATTATATTTATTTTTCTCACTATATAACTTCTTAATACTACTCAAACATTAATTCTATTGTTATTCAATTTTTAAAAAATCATGTTATTTCGTATTTTAAGGACCGCCAGGCAGTCAATGCGTGGAGGTGGGCCCTAAATGAATGCTATTCGTGCGCCCCTCCCCCTCACAAAAAAAAATAGAAGCACGCTACGCCTATGGTTGTTATAAACATAGGTAATGTTTGCGATATCGCAGATGATATAAATGTCGCTCTATGTTTTAAACTGTAGATGTCGGTCTTTTTATCCACCGTGTTTCGAACAGAAGACTGTGGCTCTTTATTTATATATTTATATATATTTAAATAAAAGTTTTGAGGCTATTTAAAATTTGGCGAAATCTATGTGTTAAATTTTCGTTTATGGTTGTCCACCTTGAGCAGGGTTTTATACCTCCGAAAAAAGGTCTGTCTACCTTCGAAAAGGAAAAGATTACCAAAAACAGCTCTCAAAACTCAACTAGCCAAAAAAGCTATGAATGTCTACCTAGGAGCAGTGGCTTTATGAGCCGACATAGAAACCGGAAAAGAAAATTCTTTAATCTTACGTTTATCCTCTGTATTAATGCTATCATGAACCGGGAAAATTGGACTTACTCCGATCTCGTCGAACCTGCCTCAGAGTGCATGCCCAGAGGAGCTGTAATAATGACACAGGTTCTGAAAAACCATTGAATGTCTCGTATACGATGCACTGCATCAAGCTACAGTTAGGGAATCAATCCTCAGACTTGAATTGCCTCACCCACCTTGTGTCTTTTCTGCATCAACAAGGCACTGGATGGTCTTGAGAAAAGAAAAATAATTATATCCGTTACGAAACTGACTCTCTCGGCTGAAAATTCTGTTTAATAGTCATCAGCCTAAAACACAAAACTTGCCTTTTTGGGGACCGTTTTTATGACGAATATAATAGGAATTTCCGTAGAAAGATCTAGGAAAATCCTCTAACAGTGGATGTTCTGTCCCATCACGGAAGTTTGCAAGTAGAAAGAAATCCTTAGTCGCAACAGAAATTAATCAATGGGCATCGAGTAATATTTTGTAAAATACTTTGTTTTGAGGTATATAAATAGAATTGATAATGAATGCATGAAAAAAGGAATAAAAACGACCACATATGCCTTTTATTAATTACCAACCATTTTTTTCTTATTCACAGTGTTTAGAGAGTATTAAATATTGTTCTCTTTTTCTCCTAATATCCTAGTGGCTGGATTCTCTCACACACACACACACACACACATATATATATATATATATATATATATATATATATATATATACACATATATATATATATATATATATATATATATATATATATATATAACCTCTTCCTCGCCGTTAAACTAAGGCGTAAACTTAACCGGAACTCAAAGCGAATTCCTAGATAGATTAAAATAATGGAAAAATAAGGAAGGTGACCATTGATTAAAATAATGGAAAAATAAGGACGGTGCGGAATAAAGTTTTGAAACCAATCGTTACTAAAAAGAACTTTATTATCGAATATGGAGCATTCCTATTATGCGGTTATTTTGAGTAGACATTCAGCAGTGAGGAACGAGCAATAGAGTATTGCCGGCAAACAAATATCACATCCCTTGGAAAGGGAAATTGCAAGAAAAAGAGAGGGGAGTCCAAATAAAATAGGCTGGAGGCGGCCGGGAAAGAGGGATTTTTTTTCCCCCGTCCAAAATGACTGTCTATCATGGTGAGGGGAAACGT
This sequence comes from Dolomedes plantarius, assembly GCA_907164885.2. Taxonomy (NCBI): domain Eukaryota; kingdom Metazoa; phylum Arthropoda; class Arachnida; order Araneae; family Dolomedidae; genus Dolomedes; species Dolomedes plantarius. Next base: position 47,747,478 of record OU015496.1, read on the forward strand.
GCCCCGAGCCATCTTGCTTAATGTCGCCCCATATCCTATTCATTTATATCCATTCGGAAGATTCCTTTTGTACGGCTTCCTCCAGAATAATACTTTCGCCCAGCGATAACGGGAATGCGTCTGCCTATTACTAAATGCCCCGTGTTCGGGAGTCATTCAAATTACAAAAAGACGGCCACTAAAAAGTGTTATCTGCTATTTTTTGTAATCGGACGACAATGCTTGTCAGTTTTTCATTTGTTTTTTTTATCTGAAGGAGAGCATAGATTTTTTTTTTTTTTTTTTGGGGGGGGGGGGCATAACTATTTGATAATTATGGACCCATTACGGTAGTAGGGGTGACAGCGTTTTCAGAAAAATTTTGATACCAAGAAAAGTTAAGGTGGAAATTTCCCACAACCAGGGACCACTGAACGTAAGTGATGCCATGACTGGAAGAAGTAAAAAAAAGTGGTGGCTCCGTTATGAAAATTTCAATTTCTTTTTAAAATTACAATAACATTGAAATGATATAATTATTTAATTCCGTTAGAGTGACATCGACAAGCTTCACTTTTGTGTATATATGTTAAATTTATGATAAATTTATGTGGTTTCTGTCATAGCCGCTTCTCACTTTATTTTTTTTTGGGGGGAGGCACGAATTGAATTCAGTTAGTGCCCCCCTTAGCGCATTGACTTCTGGAAGTTCCTTAAAATATGAAATATTATGATTTTTTAAAAATAACAACAGAATTGATGTTTGAGTAGTATTCAAAAGTTATACAATGAGAAAAATATATATAATATAAATAAAATGAGAAAAAAAATATAGCATCGAATTTTTGTTATGGGTCATATCATTGTTAAAAACTATGTTTAGCCTAAAGACGTATTCGGAATCTTCGGTTTCACAGTTTGAAAAAGCAGGGAAAAAACAAACTTTCATAAAAGTTTTCTACAATTTTCCGATTTTAACTGAACTTGTATTAACGTTTTAATTTATTTCAAGTTAAATTGCCCTCCCCCCCTCCCCGACTCTACGCCTATGGTTTCTGTAGATTTATGTTATGTTCGTCTTACATGTAAAAATGGCAAAATTTTGTGTCATTGAGTTGAAGAAAATGGTAACTCTTTCCTTCTAAAACGCTGACTATGTTAAGTTTTTTACAACATTAGTGAGTTTTTGTAGGTAATAAAAATGTTTGTTTTAAATTTATTATCCACCCATCTCTCTAAAATACTTCCTTTTTCGTAACTGACACAAATCTTACAGTGCAGACTGAGAATCTGGATATTATCTCCAGCAACGAAGTTTCTCCAATTTTAAAATGTTACAAACAGCAAGTAAAAAGTATAATGAAATTCTGTTGTACTTGAAGTTTGTTGCACGAGTTCCAAAATATTCTTTAAAAAAACAATACTGATTTTCACGTGTCTATTATTCCCATGTCATATTTCAATTTTTAACTTTACAAAGTAGAATATCATTTAATTCTAGCGCTTTGAAATAATGGACAATAACATAGTGTAACATAATTTTATTTTCTAAGTTTTATTATTACATTTTATATTAGTGATCTACATTTCTTTCGACTAGGCAAAATGTTGCGAAGTATAATACATTTAAAAAAAAAAGCTAGAAAATTTTCTTGGGCCATTTCCCTCTCTATGGACACCGCTTGTTGCGCCCTCTGTTGCCAGTAAAGAGTATTATTTGTTGGCTCATCAACAAAAACACTTAAAGCACGACAATCTAATTTTCTGAAACAAAAGGAAAATATTACTTCTATGAAATTATTGGAACTTGTCACTATGCCTATCACTGGAACCTGCTATTAAATAAATAATTGGCTTTAAATTTACAGAAATTTACGGAACTTGCAAAAGAATTCCAAATATTAAAAGGTTTTGAAAAAGCCCTTGTGAAATTTTGTGATTTTTTTTAGTTTGTAATAACATTGAATTACTCAAAATACGCGTATTTAAAAAAATAGAGAATAACCAAATGTGCAGATTAGAAAAAATAATTTAAGCATTTTATTGCGCTTAAACTCTCATTATCCGTGTTAAACATTATAAAACCACATTTTTAAAAATATTTATTTTTTTTACTTATTTATTATTTTTTTCAAGAATATGAAGCACTTACATTTCAGCTAGAGTTAATAACACGAAATGAATATCTGAGCTCTTAAAATTTAATAATAAAATATAGATTTGCTTTTTTTTATTTATTCAAAAAAAGGCTTAATTTCTGCATTAACGAATGTAAGCTATTAACTCTCTGAATTTTCTCTGTTTAATATTTATGAAAGTGTATTGGCCAGGCGCACCTATTTTTATACCCATGAACATGTATCAAACGGAAGGGAAAAAAGATTTTCTGTGTGGCAAAGAAGTTGTCAGTGTGTCATTTAAAATGGAATTCTTATACATGTACAAAACACCTTGGTTGGTAAGAAAATTGCGTTTTTTCCCTGGAAATACGAGTTACGAAATCTATTTCATATTTTTAGGCCCCTCAACAGATTTATAAATAATTTCAAGATAAAAAAAGAACTTTTTATACACCGTCTTTAAATTTTCTGTTGAATCATATAAACTTGACAATTCTATGTATTAATAAATACTTCTTTAAAATTTTTTTGATGAATTATCCCATCAACTTGAAAGAAAATGAAGTTAAATGGAAGTTAACTTGCGTTTAACTTTTCGTTCCCGTCCCGGGCGATAGATGGCTGCTCCAGTCCACAAAACAAAATTAACTGAAATAACTGAAAATTAATTTAATTCTGCTTAAAGATGGCTAAAAGTATTAATATAATGCATTGTCATCGTGTTCTGAGCTATTCTAAAAGTTTCAAATGTCTAGCTAGTCGGGAAGTTAGTTAAAAAATGGATTGCAAGATTTGTACTGGACAAACACACACACAAACAAACAAGAAAGCGAGTTAATAAAAACATGGGTAAAAAAAAGGGTATGAGCCTCCCTAAATGTACAAGGACTAGGCATCCCTGAAATGCTAGGACCTATCTCACGAATATTGACCTTTTCCTTATAGGGTGGGATAGCGTCTTTCCTAAGAAAATATATATATATATATATATATATATATATATATATATATATATATATATATATATATATATATATATATATATGTGACATTTCACCCCCTGATTCCATAACACATTCAATAAGCACAAAAACGAGGCAAAGTTCTATAAAATTGCAGTCCTTTTATTCAGAGTTGGGAACGGATATCAGAGCGTCCTTCTAGCATGACGCGGAACATACAAGTGCTTACAAAGACAGACAATCGCAGACTGCCTGCTCTCTTAGTCAGGGGCTGTACCAAAGTCAGCGACTGTTTACATGAACACAGATGTTTTTCGTGGGTGGTATACTACTATAAGAAGCACATTGGGTGCGCTTTATCTTTATGATATTGTGAACTGCGGATTTTAGATGACTAGAGACGGGGTTTGGGTTACTCCTTCTGGGCGGCATGGCTAATAATCCTATCAACTGAAAAGAATTTATTGTGTTATTTTCCCCACTGGAATTTGCAGATGTTCACTTGCTTTTGGGTGGGCTATTCCTGAGAGAAAGGGTCCTCTCTTAACAGATGTCGGACCCGAATTATAGAAATAGACGAGATTCAACTTATAATGTCAAGATTCAACTTATAATGTCACATCCCCCCTCCCAAGAGGCTATCATCCTATGCCTGCATAGGGTGAGAGACACCTGAGTGTGAGTATGTTGGGACCTCACCTAATTCACTCTGCAAGATCAACATTATAAGTTTTACTACTTCAATTTTTAAGTTAAGTCATAATCGACATAAAACTCTTGATCTGCAGTATCAAGCTCTTTATATCGACATACGTTAGCTGGAATTATAAATCTTTCCGTCCCTCTGGGGAAGTTCTCCACCTACCTAAATTCCTCCATCTCCAGTCATCGTGTTCAGTACCATAACAATACAATTACTCGGCCTCAAATTAATAGGTGCACAATTACAACAATAGTCTAATAGTAATTAAAAGTACATAATCATAACAATATTAGTGGGATAATAAAATAAGTAATAAGATAATATACTAGTATAGCCATGAAAAGAATAACATATAAATGGCAAGTGATATGGCATAATTGAATCTCTCTGCAAATACATCAATAGTCTGGTAATAATTATGAATAAAATAAGGTATAAGATAATATAATGGTATAGCCATGAAAAGAATAACATAGAAATGGTAATGGATATGGCTTAATTGAATCTCCATGCAGATACATTATACCGAAAATCAGTTCTAATTCAATAGTAATCTACATGAAATCATACACAAAAACAATTCAATTCTGATACTTGTAAATCAATGCTAAATCAATACACAGAAATCATACATTAAATACTTCAATTCAGGTAAACGTAACTCAACATTAATTAAATAGGAAAACATATTGACAATCACGCACTAAATTAGTTCAATTCAGAAAAATATAACTCAATACTATTTACACTTCTAGAGCACTGGTTTACTCGGATAATAATTACTATTTATACAATCACAATAATGCCAGTATGATCATAAAATAGATAATATGATAATAGTGCGTAATAATGAAAAAGAAATAACAGGTGATATAATATAATAAAATCCTTACTAAGACACAAATATATCATATGAACACAATGCTTTTTACAATTATTAGATTATTCATCTCTTTCATTCCACTTAAATTCTCTCATGTTTTTTAATTCACTATATTCTTTAATACAGGGGAATAACTTCTATTTTTCTTAATCTCAAGATCTCTTTCCTATACTCTTTTAGATCTCTACTTTGAGCGAAAATTAATCCTTTCACCCTTCCAGTATTCATCTCTCTCAAGCTCAATTTTTCAATTACCTTATCCTTCTAACCTAGCTGTAGTGTTCTGACTTATGATGACATCTGCTAATCAGAGTACTAATTTCTCATGATAGCTTGTCTTTGAATAAGCCTGTCCTATTTAAATGAATTTAAGATTCTACTGAAAGGTACAAATTTCCTCCTTCCATTTTTTCTTAAATCCTTAATTTATATATAAAAAAAAATAATACAATAATTCTGACAACTTCAGCTAGTTTGGTTAAGGTAAATTATTATTCGTCTCTTTTTACACACTCAAAGAAATCGGGGACTCGCTCTTTCCTCCCCCTCTAAAACACTACTCGTCGTTTGACCTACTTCTGTTGGGGTCAGGGTTCAACTGTTACTCCTCGCACGCTCTATAAGGCCTCAATGCTACAGGTAATTCTGACGTCTTAAAAATTTTTAGCAGGTTCCATATTCACTCTCCCAATACCATATTTACTTTTAAGCAAATATACCAATAAACGATGACAATAGAGGAATGAGCTCCGACGGTAGACTCATGTTCGCAAATTCAGGTAATTTATCCTGAATGGCATTCTGAGTCTTAGAGTCTTCAGTCAAATCAAGTGTCTTCCTGATTTGCATAGACGTTTTTGGATGCTCATGTTCTCCATTGCCATTCGTTAGCATTATATCATCACAATTATTTTCAATACGACCATAATATAATTTAGCACAGTTATTATCATCAGGATATTCATTTATCAATTTACTCGACTTACATATATCATCACAATTATTTTCAATACGACCATAATAAAATTTAGCACAGTTATTTTCATCAGGATATTCATTTATCAATTTACTCGACTTACATATATCATCACACTCACTTATAACAGAACTATAATACTTTTTAGCACAAATCATATCATTAGAATTTTCAGTTACTCCCTTACTTGGATTAGATTGGTTATCTACAATTTTATTAGAATTATAAAAATATTTCGTCTCTATGAATATGGTACTCTCGACATCCTCCTGACTCTCATGGTTATTATTATTATTTTTTATATTAGAATTGAGATGATATGAAACATTATGATAACAACTCGATAATTTGTTAAGAGTAATATCTAGATTATCCTGATATACACTACAATCACTTAATTTAATATTCAAGTTAAATAATTTCATATGTGGCAAAGATAATAAGATGTAATTCAAATGGGTATCTATAACATACACTTCAATAGTTTTGGTTAGATCACCTATCGTAGCTTCTACACTGATAATTTTAACAATAACAGTCTTACCTTACGTTTGTTGCACTGTTAGCGGTAACATTGTTTTTATGAATTGTCAGTTATAATCACTATGTTCCGGATTCTCTAAACACCATAGTTGGTTACTATGCATTTCACTAAAGTTTTGCATCAAGAATCCATGAGATGAGCACATCACTCAACGTGATCACAAATATACACACACACACTTTCAAAACACTAAAATAACACTTCGTAGCTCGATGACACTTAGGGCCACATCAAAGGCTAATCAGAACCTTTGACAATCGCATTGCCCGTCATAAATAATACTTGACGTGCACACGTAATCGCACTGATCTATATTTCATTTTAACACATCCTAATTGGATCTGTGAAGTCGGCAGGGTCTCTCTAATCACTAATAAATTTCTGTGCTCATTCATTACTCTCTTGTTCTGCCACATTCTGTCCAGGTAAACTGCATCTCGGGGACTCACCACATAACACTGTACAGCTTTCTGACACGAATACTTTTCTTCTGAATATCGGAGAAACATTGCCACTCTCAAATGGGTTTAGTCCCGATCTCTTGTCAGCCCCTGTAGTCTTAGGCTGCAGAGAAAGTTCACTTTCTCCCCTTACTTAGTTTGTCCGAAGCTAGTGTCAATGACCTCTGATTATCACCGAACTCCTTCCATCTTGTATACGAATGATGCTTTCCACTGCAACACCAGTGAGCTATTACAGCACTGTCTTCCTTCGTAACGGGGGTGCAATATGACACCCTCCTCGGTTCGGTGTGGGGAATTGGGAAGCAAGGCTCGTCCGCCATGTTTGTCCTTCTTGTCTTCTATTGCCTTAAAATGCATATAAGTCCATTTAATCAATTTGGTTTCTTCTTATTAAAGTCCATTAGGTTTCCTTCGCAAAGTAACTATCCTGTCGGCTTGTGACATTTCACCCCCTGATTCCATAACACATTCAATAAGCACAAAAACGAGGCAAAGTTCTATAAAATTGCAGTCCTTTTATTCAGAGTTGGGAACGGATATCAGAGCGTCCTTCTAGCATGACGCGGAACATACAAGTGCTTACAAAGACAGACAATCGCAGACTGCCTGCTCTCTTAGTCAGGGGCTGTACCAAAGTCAGCGACTGTTTACATGAACACAGATGTTTTTCGTGGGTGGTATACTACTATAAGAAGCACATTGGGTGCGCTTTATCTTTATGATATTGTGAACTGCGGATTTTAGATGACTAGAGACGGGGTTTGGGTTACTCCTTCTGGGCGGCATGGCTAATAATCCTATCAACTGAAAAGAATTTATTGTGTTATTTTCCCCACTGGAATTTGCAGATGTTCACTTGCTTTTGGGTGGGCTATTCCTGAGAGAAAGGGTCCTCTCTTAACAGATGTCGGACCCGAATTATAGAAATAGACGAGATTCAACTTATAATGTCAAGATTCAACTTATAATGTCACATATATATATATATATATATATATATATATATATATATATATATATATAACTCCCTTAATGGCCGTTCTTACAAGGGGGGGGGGGGTGTATGAAATTTCCCATTGTACAGAGGGAATCCGGAAAATGGGCCCAGTAAGCTAAAGGTTAAAAGAAGTAAAATGTTTTATAACTTCAGAAAAAGGAAAAATTTATTAGCTCTACTAACATCAAATTTTGTAATGGCAGCGAGAAAAGTAACACATTTATTTTCGTTTGACCAAAAGAGTTATATTCCTTTGATCGTCTGATTATAATTTTTAAAAAAAAGTGGATGACCTTTGGTATTTTATATTGTTGAAAATATTCGGACACGAAAAAAAATATGTAGACCTATGTTAATGCGAGTGGTAATTGAACGAGAAATCCATTACAGTGTCTCGACGGCATAGACTCCACGCGCCCCGGCGCTGGATTTTCTTGCTCCCGATTTCTGTTTGGGATTCGCGTCTCGAGTATTACGAACAGGAGAAACCGTGTTTCTTTGCTACTGTCTCTGTTTTGCCGCCCCTACTTTCACATACACCACAAAAAAAAAAATGAGAGAGCGCCGTATGAAAGTGGCTCGTTAATAAATAAATCGCGAAGGAAAAAAAGGTCATTTTACAAAATATAATCCTAGCAAAGGCCATAAAACAAATCCCTAATGGCGTCGCCCGGGATATGATAGAGGGTGTGAGTCGCATGGAAACGGCCCTCTTAAAAGCGACCCCGACCCCTTGACCCCCTCCCCCCTCTCTCTGTTCTTCGGATTTACGAGCCACCGTGTGTGTGTTTTCTCCGACCGCCTCCTTGTATTTTATGACTTGTGTTCTCTGTGTTGGTTTACGGTGACTCCTACCAATTCGATGTAACGGCGTCTTCTCTTGTTCCCCCAGACACTGGTTTTCGAGTGTTTATGTTCCTTTTGTGTCCCATTGAGCTGCCTTTTGAATACACAAGTGGTTCGTGTCCGATTCCCTTACATGGCAAGTAAATTCCCGACGTAGGTAGAACCACTAAAATTAGCAATCGCGAAATTTTTACTCCCACAGTAATCAGTATTTGTCTTAATGAGAAAAATCAGATTTAGCATTAAACTAAACTGATATGTACATAAATACGTAACGAAAATACGTTGATAACTCTCTCTCCAAAAAAAAAAAAAAAATGAAAACCCGTGCAAAACCCCTTCTCCTTCGCCAGGGATGATGCAGATCTGCAAGATTTTGATGAAAATATAAACCAATTAATCCTGTTTTTTTACAGTAATTGTTTTTTCTGAAGGGCGGGGTTATTTTTTCTTATATATATTGTTTTTGTTTTGTTTTGGATTTTAATATAATAAAGTACACATAATTTAAACTGGACAAAACTATAATCTCTTCTTGAGCTGTTGCATTTGTTAGTTGATCCAAAATTCATTGCACAATAAAATCGAATCCGGTTAATGTGACCAGCGCTTATTCGAACCGAATCCTCAGTGACGTAGCGAGCATAACTGGCGCCCGGGGCACGATACCTTTTTGGCGGCCCCCTTTCCGAAAAACATATAGTAATATAATATTGGCGCCCGGGGCATGATAGACCCCCTTGCCCACCTCTCGCTACGCCACTGCGAATCCTAAAGCACCGAAACAAATCCTATTGCATAAGCCTAATAGGGCATGTTCGTGTAATCGGACCAGCCGGTTATTAGGACCAAAAAGATCGCGTCCCGATGTGATCCGATCCGATCAACCGGAATCGACTGTATTTTGGTTGTTTTTGTCACATACGAAGGAACTATAAATAAATACTTTTTGTGTACACCAGTTCCAATGGTTTCGAAACGCTTTGCATTTCATTTGGGCTACCGGGTTAGAACTAGCGAACTGGTTCAAATAACCAACATGATACACCCCGGATATTCTAATAGCGCGTTCACATCCATGCTCTCCTCAGAATTCTGCGGGGAAACCAGTGATTTATGGGCAGCGGCCTGCAGAGCAGTCCTGCACTGATCTTGTAGCGCATACAGATTGGTACAGAGTTCTCTGCATCTGCCAGTGATTTATGTCTCTCTGTACTCTCTACTATGCGTGGATCGCCTCCTCTGGCGGTCCATCAAAGAAAGAGTGGAGGGTCAGCGGGTCAAATGGTGTCGAGCGGGGTCGGGGGAGGCACCACATCAAAGAAATCTTGCGTGCGGGAATGGGGGTGGTTCTAAATACCGTGTCTAATGTTACCGTGACTAATATGATGACAGGAGTCGGGGAGAGAACTCTGTACCAATGTATATGCACCATTGTGTCTAGTCGGTCTTTGTCGCAGAGCATCAAAGAAAAAGAAGAGACCTTGGGGGCGGGAATGGGGGATGAGAGTGAAATGAACCCTACCCGACGGGTAGGGTTACCGTGACTAATGTGATGACAGGAGTTGGGGGTACTTCCCTGCAGAATTTCTGCTTCAATGTGAATGTACCATAACACGTTATCAGTAATTTCCTAGCGTTGCAGAGTTAACCCCATTAAATAACTGGTCGTTTGCCAGCGAGCCAATGATCCGAACGTCTCTGATTCGATGCCGGTCGCTGACAAATCCACCGCCATTTACGCTAATAGCGGCTGGTGCACGAAAAATCTGTCGTGGCTGCAATGTCCTCCAAGTTCTCAAAATTTACCTCTGGAGGTAAATCAGTCTCGTCACTTGACTCGGTTCAAAGTTACGGGACCGGTCCTTTAGCCAAGTGGGACTCTAGACCCTTGCGGTGGAGATTACGCAACGATATTAGACCCTTGCGGTGCTAATTCTAAATCGGAGCCGCACCTGTTAGCCCAATAGCCGTTATGGATTTGATGTGATATACTGTCGGTCAAGGGGCATAAGTCACGACGACAACAAGTAACTGGTCAGTTTTTAAGTTGATTTGATGAAATTCTTTATTATATTCTCTAGTTATTTCTCAAATGTTGGCGGGGATACTTCGTTTGGATCGTTTTAAAGTTGGCCACGAAACCTCTTTCACCGTTGGATCCAATTAACCGGAATGCGTTAACCAAGGGAGTACTTGATGAAACAATTAGATTAAGTGGTTCAAATGAATGCTGAAAAGGAAACAACCGTTCCTTTTTTGGATGTCTGATATCAATTAGATTTTGTTTACTCATCGCCTGTCACCGACCTGTAAGAGAGTATAATGTGTTCTCTGTTTCTGCTTTTCGACGCTGCGATTATTTCTCAGTCTCGTCACCAAGCGCAACTGACAGCTATTTCCTGCGCGATCTTTGAATGTTGTGAAGTCCAGATTATTTTATTCGGTCGTGTACTCGAAGTGATTTAAGATCAAGAGAGTTTTTCTGTTCTTATAATGTATGAAATTCCTTTTGCTAGGAAAGGAGAAGAGCTTTAAGGAGATAACAATAAATTATGGCAATCACTCATTTTTATGACCAATTATGTGGTGCTAAATTCGTTATGCCCTGGGTTTTTTTTTTTTTTTTGTTTTTTTTTCTGGGCGCCCCAGTTTTTAACCGGAATTGTTCCAGTGTCAAAGTACATTCCGAAACACCGGGCGTGTTGTGGCTTTGGTCGGGTTAGTAGTGTAGTACGGTACTTAACATTTCGTTTTTTAGGGAACTGGAATACTGCACCTAGTCTATATAAAACAGTTCCGTAACTGACTCATTCACTGACTGACATACAACGCAGACCAAACCACTGGACCTAAAGGGCTGAAATTTTGCATGGCGATTCTTCTTATAGTGTAGGGGTGCACTAAGAAAGATTTTTCAAAAATTCTTAAGATTTTTTTAAATTAAATTTTTAAGCTGTTTTTTTTTTTTTTTTTACTTTTTTTACGTTTGCATTTAAAATAATACTTTGAGGGTTATAAAATTTATATCACGAAAAAGATCATAAAAATTCCTTTAAAATGAAATTTTTTTCGAATCTTTACCTCCATTTCCTGATTTTTGGTGAATTTTTAAAGATTAAATTTTAGAATTTAATTTATTAAATGCTGATCACGTGATTTCTTTTTCTCGTACTTTAAATAAATTTATCGTCACGTGCATAACAACTAAATAAACAAAAAATATTTTTTCCCTTGCTAATGCGGCAGACGATTGGACATTATTTTGTCTATAAAAATATCGCTTACGATTTTTTTATAAATATATATTTTTTTCTACATCAATTGTATATATTGATCGTCGTATTTATTATATATATATATATATATATATATAGGCACTAATTGCATGCATTGACCGTTGTATTTAATTTAAATGTACTCCGTAGCGAAGTGCGGGTTTTCAGCTAGTATATATATATATATGCGGGAATCTTTACTAAATGGTATTTGTACCAAAAATGTTTTAGGGATGAATGAGACGATTATAAGCGATCCCACCCCATCTGTTAATCAACATTTATGTGGTTTGTCATAGCTAAAATTATGGGTAATCCCTGGTACCCTGATGGTTCCAAAAACTGTGCATGAAAAAATGATTTTAATGCGGAAAAACGGGATATCCTGTAATTTATATCTATGCCAATATTATCTGAGAAATCATGTTATACCCTACTGCGTTTCGTGTAATACTAATTATTTTCTCTAATTTACCTCGTCACGCCATCCTATCGGATCACGCTATCGCAGCACAAACATGTGCGTACGTACGAACACGCATAAGTGTACTACTACGCATATAATGTGCATAGAAAGAATGGAAAGCGAGTCTGCCATATGAAGAAAACAACTCCAGGGAAATGGAATAATCGACTGACATACAGGGATTAGAAGTCTAAATGCGTGTGATTGTTTGCGGGATTTTCCCCTAACCTTTTGCCGAAACAGAACCCGGTGCTTAGCAATTTTTGAAAAACGTTCTAAAATAGGAGGGGAAAGTTGTTCTAGAACGCGAAAAAAGGCGTTGCGTTAGTAACGAAACAAACTCATTTAAAATTTTAAGTATTCTTAGGAGAATAATTATTATTAGATCCACTGGCTTGCCTTTTTTAAGAATATGTAAAATTAATTTGCATCAAAAAGCGGACCTGGGTATATCTTGATATGACATAAGTATTTTTTAGTCGATGTACCAAAGTTTTTTTTTTCTTTTGTAACCCCAGGTCGATGTGAGTTGATCCAGGTGATCATTCTTGATCAACCTAAGATGCTCACACGCGTTCTATAACACTCGAACCACGCACCTCTCCGTTTAATAAAAAAAAGTATTGATTTATTCAACTGCAAAGTCCCAGTTTTCTTAATTTTCAAAGGATTGGGTTTTAATTTTAAACTGCATTTGAAGAATTCAATTGTCGCCGAATTTATAACGGAAAAAAAATAGATTGTTAATTTTTAATAAAATGCTAACGAACCTCGACTTTCTCGGATTTGGGTGATTCGCAAGGTTGTTATTGATAATTAAATAGCAATATGTTTTAAGTTTTTCTGCTTACTGCTATTTAAAATTATTGAGGTTTATAAAACGCAATACTGTCGTACTCTACATTACTGTATAGTACATTATATAATATATAGTTGGGATAACTTTGATACCGTCATCTTTTATCTAAATTGTTTATTTGGACATATTTAATGTATAAAAAAGGGTTACTTACACGCACACAGCTAACTTCATTTTTTTTCCAGAATACTCTAATATAACACATTCGAATTTCTCAGGTTAACTTTCGCAAGGTTTATTTGCGAGTTTTTCGTCAATAATTTAATAGGTTCTCTCTATCTGTATCTCTCTCTCTCTCTCTCTCTCTCTCTCTCTCTCTCTATATATATATATATATATATATATATATATATATACATACAGTGAAACCCCGATTTTACATTTTTCTTGGGACCAGCGGTAAAAAACGTACGAAACGGGAAAACGTAAAATCGGGGTAAAAAAAAATTCTAAGCATATTATTCAAAAGTTGACACTTACCGGATGATTTATTGGAAAAAATATGTAATCTTTACTTGTTTCTTGCTTTTAGATACAATTTCAACTACCACACGTTCAATACCAACAATTTTTTGCAAATTTGCTTCTTTGTTTACATATTAGGATATTTTAACATTATCGGTATAGGCAATTCTCACGGACCAGCAGAAAATGACGTAGGAAGCGGGATAACGTAAGAAACGGACAACGTAAAATCGGGGCTCTACTGTGTATATATATATATATATATATATATATATATATATATATATATATATATATATATATATATATATATATATATATATATATATATATATATATATATATATATATATATATACACACACACACACACACACACAGAGTTAGCACAAATAAATGACCGGATTTTAAAAAATTATTTTCGAAACTGTTACATATATTACAATACGTGATACTCGAAATTTTAAAAAAAAAAGTTTTTTTCCCACCGTCGATTAGTAGATGGTAGCACATCCATAGAACGCTGTGATTGAAATCCAAAAATGGCGACAATGACAGAGAAGGGTTTTTGCATAATATTTCAACAAAATAGAGCCCCTGCCCATTGATCTTTGCATGTACGAGCTTACTTAAACAAGGAGCTTCCTCACTGATGGATGGGGCGTGCGGGTGACAGTGATTTACCCTTAATCACATGGCCACCAAGATCCTCGAACCTTATGCCATGTGATTTCTTTTGGGGGGTTCTCTTGTGGGGTTACGTCAAAGCGCTCTTTGTGCACCACCGATGCCGAAAACACTGCAAGAACTTAAAGAACGCATTTGTGCAACCATTAGGAACCATTGGCAGTGTGATACTACGAGATGTGTGGAACGAACTTGATTACAGATTAGATGTTTGTCGTGTAACAAAAGGGTCACACATCGAACATTTGTAACTGAAAATAAAAATTGGTATATTTTTCTTTAATTTCGTGTATCACTTATTGTAATATGTGTAATAGTTTCGAATATATAAATATTTAAAATCTGGTCATTCATTTGTGCTAAACCTGTATATATATGTACACGCACACCTAATTTTACATTCAAATTAATAAAGTTTATGGATTTTTCTTGTAATAGTATATTGAAAAAAACACTGTTTAAAAGGTCAGAACTTTGGTCGTTATCTAAATGCTGCACATGTGTCGTATACTATTAGTTTTTTTCGCCATGTATGTGAGTGTTAGCCTACACTGTTCATATGTAGTTTTAAATTTCTAAAAAAATTCTCGGTTTTGCAGTTCAGTAAATTGGTTTTTTTTGTGTTTCAAAAGTCATAAACAACATTAAGAGTTAAGTTTTAGGAAGCGGCACAGTCGAGGCCGTCCATCTTTCGGAAACGGATCTCTAACGTCGGCTTAAGCCCGGACCGAACGCTGATTCAGACGGCTACTGGGCGGTTTTCAAAATTTTCATGTTTGGCAACTCGTTTACTTCGGAAATTTACTATATGTTCATTTAATCTGAACCGTTTGGAGGTGACAACAGTGCAGCCCTTCGCATTGCTATGTACTTCGTAAACCGTACTACCTTATCCTTCTGGAGATATTCGCCATTGCGTATTTCCATTGCGCGTGGATATCGTGCACCAAACCCCTATGTATGGAGGGGACCACCGCATGGACCACCTATATTACTTAATGACTTTACTTTAAAAAAGAGAAGAGAAATCATACCACGTCGTAGACTTTTAAAGTAAAGGAAAGCCCTGGTTGGGGGAATACATGAATGGAATTTTAAAAACGTATTTCCTTTACTTATACGTGTAATGTTGTTGCGAATCAAGAAAATAACAGGAATCAAGTAAAGATGATGACTAAAATCGACTCGTATTTTTCGGATGTGGGAAAAAAAATTCGTTTAGCTTTGTGCCTATAATAATATAGGAAAAAAACTGCTTAACTTCTGAAACAGAATAAAAGAAATACTGAATTTACCCTAATATATCATTTCACGAATGATGTATTTTTTAACAAACTGTGTGTATCCTATTTCCTCAACCCTTCCCTACGCTTGAAGTCGTATTCAATAAAAATGTGGTGGCATACACAAAGATATCAATCCTATTTTCTCTTGAATTATGCCCAAATATATACGTCTTTCTGGTCGAATGGGTAATTGCTGAAAGAGAAAAGCACATAAAGAGGGCTTCAAAAATCTATCCATGTTTAGTTTCTGAGTAAATTAGGGCCATACACCTTTTAATTTTCTAAATCCCAAAATTCTGTGCTGGGACATTTGTCGTTGTTTTTCGCCCTCCGCCAAATACCGCCATTCTGGCATTTCCTATCTCTTCGTTAATAATAGAGATATCTCTCTGTGCCCCTCCTCTCCAACCTCTCTCTGCAAAATGATAGCGTGTGGCTTTCGATGACAAATAATGGATTTTTCCCCTCATTTTTGCCGAGTTCTTGGCATTCGGCATTGTCAGAAGCACCTGCTTCAGATGGTCCTCGGAAATGATTTGGAATCGCAATTTTTTATATATTTTTTTGAGATGAGAAAACCTTTCACACGGAGCTGGGCGTCAAAATAAGTGGATTTTTTTACATCCTCGTTTTTAAACATCTCTAGACAACGATTACATGGTCTGGTAGATTTGAATTTCTTAAGTGAAGTACTCCCAATCGTTTTGTTGCGTCAGTGTACTGTCTCTGATTTTTATACCTAGGGTACCGATGTGTGCCCCTGCTACTACAGGTAACCCTCCTGTAACACGGTAGATGGGTTCCTAGAAAATGCCGTGTTGTGTGAAACTGTGTTATGAGACCCAGAGACAGTTGAAAAAAGGGGGAGGGGGTTACGTTCTGAAAACTTATTAAAAACAAGCATTTTTTTTTAAATTCCATATGAGCAACTTAATTTTTATTAAAAATATAAATGTATGTATAACACAAAACGAAAAGAAACAAAAAAAATATTTTCATTTAATGCGACCTTGATTTAATAAATTTCTTCCTCATCACTGCTCAGTACAATCAAACGAGAACGTTTTTTGCGATTGAACGATATCACCTTCACTTTCAGAACCTTTTTCTTCATTAAGATTTTTTGCACCTTCTATCTTCTTTTAAAAAAATCTAATTTTGGTTTATTTGCTGGTTCTTACAAGGTCATTGTAGATTCACGGTATGCAGATAGACAATTTTGCGGCTTTCTTTTGAATTTTCGGCTTCTTTCAGCGGAAGGGTCTGCATTTAGGAAAATTGATTAAAGATTTTCACCTAAGCTTAGGCCTTCTTGAAATTTTATAGAGTTATAAATAAATAAATTATAATTTGTTTATACATTTTCATGTAAAGCCACTATAGTTCATTATTCCTTCCCGTCATTATATTAAGGTAATTTAGTGTTTAAATGTGTTAAACAAAAATCATGTTATATAGTGCTATAGAAGTACAGTGTTGTACAAAGGTTTTCGCAATTTTTTTATCGTGTTAGAGCGAAACCGTATTACAGGTTGCAGTGTTATACGACGGTTCCCGCAATCTATCTTATCGTGTTAGAGCAAAACCGTGTTGTAGGAGGGCTACCTGTATATCAATTCGAAGGGAACAGCTGTAAGTGACTACCAGATATAGTGCGCATCTATAACTATAGTAATTGGGAAGATCTGTGTATGACTTTGTACCATGGATAGACCTTTACTGTATTCGACGCGAAAGCTTTTAATGCCATTTTAACGTGTTTCAATTCAGGCTATCATCAGTGGCGCAGAATCGTAAACGCGCGGCTATTAAAGACCCTTTGTTCTTATCTCGTCTTCTTTTAACGACACTTTGTCAAAATGAAACGCGTCTGGAAGTTCTTGGAAAGTTTTTAATACTCTGTAATCTCATGATGATATATTTATAGAACTTATGCAATATTCATTACATTTCAAAAGTGGAATTGTTTTTTAGATAAACGAACTCGTTTAATCCTACTTCTGATTCATCATAAGGCCAAATGATTCGCGTAAGTTATCATTATGACGCCATTTCGAGGAACAGATTTCTTTTCAATTTATTTTTTGCAGAAAAATATAGATTTCAAAAATTTGTCAGTACTATGAACAGAATCGCATTCGCATAGTATGTGCCTCTGTACTGTATTAAGTACACGCATAATGCTTTGTATGTCCGTGATTTGCTGCTAAGATTTTAAAATGTGACTTTGAAATTCGCGACTACATTAATTTAATACGCTGCAAATCGCAGTATTTTGTAATGATATTGATGTATACTAAACGCTCGATTATACGTTGGTTGATTTATTGTTGTGTTATCTGCTTTGCGAATTATTCGTGCATTACAGAAGAAAAGGAAAGAAAAATGTCAATTTCTAAAGAAACTCTGTAGTATGTTTTAATCCCCCCCCCCTTTCTTTACAAATTTCATATTCGAGATAGCATTTAACGCTATTTAAATCCCTACTAGATGGTACCCGTCAAAACATGACGGCTGAATAGTAAATAAATATAATAATGCACAAATTATACTCAACACATCATTGCCAAATGTTGAAAATCATAATATATAAGAATAGAGAAATATACTCTAAAGAATTACTATTGAACCCAATAAAAAGTGTTACGCAACAGCTCAAAAATTAAAAAAAAATTCCGTCAGGTTTAATTCTAATCTCACAAACATAATTAAAAATAAAAATAGCAGACAGAGAGAGAGAGCTGATAGATTCCTCGGAATAAACAAATTAACGTGTTTTTGTGGCCTCGTGCTTAGTATCTAAAGCCAGATTTAAACATGTCACTGAGCATGCGCAGAAAGCAATTTTTAATTGTAAATCATCACTAATTAGTAGAAATTGCTGTTTCAAAAACCAAATTTGACACATCTATAGATTAAAATCTTTCGTTTAAGACCCAAATGAAGTAAATGGATTCAGTAGTTTTCTCTCACGGACTGCCCAAAGAATCGACTTCGGAACTTAAATATATAGATGTACGTACTAGCTGAAGTACCCGGCGTTGCCCGGGATTTTTAAGAAACTAAACAGTATAGATGTATGACAAAATGCTCGGAAATATGTCATAATTAAGTATTGTCATCTTCTAGCACTCAAAATGTATCTCAATTCGTGATGGACGATGGTTCTTTCCGTTGTGGGCTGGATGACTGCACTTTGTCACTCATTAGTAAGAATTTACAAATGTAAGCAATTTTCTATGTTAATAGATGGCAGCATGTGACAGACCGCACAAAGAATGTTAGCGCATGTGCACTGCGATACTGTAAGACAGAGAGAGCGATGTGTAATGAATGGCGGCGCACGTTGACGGCCAGCCGCTAAGTGTTTTCTAGATGTTTCAAATAAAACTTTTGTTATTGTTTTAAGAAGTATAATGTCAGGTTGATATTCCGCTCTCAAGTAACCAGAAGCTTGCCTTGTTAGCAAAAGAAGAGCTAACACAAACATTCCGCATTAGGAATTCTTTTCCCTCTAGAACAGGGGTCCGCAACGGCAGGGACGACAGTAGTGTATTTAAAACTATTTTTTGGCGACAAACTGTTATTTCCGGATGATCCGTGAGCAAATCGGGCTCGAATTTGGCGCGGGTAATCGGGAGTTTCTAGTTTCGGACATGGCTCTATTAAGACCTGTTGGCGCTGCCTTTCCGCATCCATTCCCGTCTGGACTGGATTCTTACGATAATCGTCTTCTTCCTCGAGATCCTTTTTTCCCAAGACCATGACACAGTGACCACTGGCTGGTGGAGAGATTGTTTCTATAAATGTGCGAACCGCGCCGAGGAAATCACATGTTTGGGAAATGCCCTGCCTTTTAACGCCTAATCATACAGTGTGTTGCCGAGGGATGGCGAACTGTGCCATTACCTCCCTTCATCGAAACGAATCGCCCGAGGCAAGCACTTACGAACACTCGTAGAGAGATGGTGTCTCTTTTATTTTTTTTTTCTCTCTCTCTCCGAGTGTGCTTTCTTTTCTCTTCGCTTCCTTACCCTGGCCGAAATAGCATTTGGGCGGTGGAGAGCTTTTCTGGCTGAATACTGTTACTCGGATAGGAAGGGAATTCCACGGTCTACTGGACGTAGCAATTTCCGATTTAATTTAGGGATAACTATTTGTGCTTCGGCATTTATCTTGTTTCCGTTTCCCGTCACTATTTTTGTGCGGGGGCATTGTGGAACACTATGCCCGTGGCAGAATTTTGGGGGAATTATACGTCACAGGCATCCATCATAAATCTTAAGAATGGCAGCCAGTTTCGAACTAATGAATAGGGTTCTTCATCAGCCAGCCGAGCGTTAGGCGAGATTACCTTTATGGCCTTCCTTTGGAACAATCGCGCCCAATGCTACCCGGTGTGATGAAGAGCTATATTAATAAATTCGAACCTGGTTGCCATTCTTAATTTTTAGGTTGAATTTTAAGAAGCCGCGTGTTCCCGTAATGCGTCATCAGAAGTTATGAGTGATATCACAAAGGAAATTGCCGTGTGACTGTCGTAGCAGTTGACCGTACATCCATTCTCTTTGTAAACATCGAAAGTCGGGAAGCATGCATTAGTATTAATGTGATTTCGTATTCTAATCTATGACTGCGCACTAACAGAGAATCAAGAATCGACCCTTTTCAGTTTTAGAATATTTAATGTTCTTAGAAACCTCTTTCTTACCAATAGTTCATTCATGCATGTTTATTTCAGTGGGCTGCTGGTTTTATTGCTATATGATATCAGTCAGCGGGTAGCAAAACAATTTATTGCATTAAAAAAAATTCTTTTTTTTTTTAATTAAAGGGGGAAAATTTCACAATACCGCTGGCTGTTGCATTATTATGTATCGTAATTTTCAGACCATAAGACAGATTTTTACAAAGAAAAATCGACTCAAAATTGGGGTGCGTCTTATGGTCCGAAGGTAACATTAAAATTAACATTTTATTATATATATATATATATATATATATATATATATATATATATATATATATATATATATATTATTTTTATTAAGAAATTGAAAATATCTTTATATACCTAACAAAATACAAAATATTTTGTCTAAAAATTCTCCCATAAGTTAGAGGTACGTCTTTGATCCGAAAAATATGGTGTATGAAAAGAAATGGGTATTTTTTTTTTATTTTATTAATGCCGTGAAAGTAAATTCAATAATTTTTTTAATTACTGTAAATGAATGTTTAATTTATTAATTTCATGAAATAATTCTGCGTAAAACGTAATGACATGTACATAATATTTTGTATTCAATACGCCTAAAAAGGATCATTTTATGGAGCAGTCTGGGTACGCTTATAAAACTTAAGTCTTGATTTATCTTTCTTTCTTCTCCTTTCATAATTCATTTAAGCGGTCTATTACGAGTCATTTGGTAAGTCTGTTAAAAGTATTCTATTGTGACTTAGTCATATATGAAATCTATTTTAATCAATGCAGTGTCCCGAACACCAGAATCTATTTGAGAATAGAGCCCTAACGAGATTCCCAAGGCGAAATCGGCAATCTACGTGTGAGAAATATGTAAACAAACGGTCGTATTCTAAAACTCTTCCCCCTTTTGCAACGGGTCGATTTGGCAAGCCTCCAGATCCCCGCGCCACGCTCGCCAAAACGCCGGCTGAAAACTGCTGATTGATGAAATACGCTCGGGCGTGAGAAATTGTAAAACGTATTAGCATGCCACCTCGTTCCAGCGTTTCGACTGCCATTCGTCACGTGCTTTAATTTTCATTTATATTTGCCGGCACTGCACATAAATAATGCCTTGAAATCTATGCCCATAACTGTCGCGCGCGCTTTTCAATTGGAACTGTCAAATTGGCTTCACGATAGTTATTTTATTAGAAGTCGCCGTGAATAATTTCATTGTATGGGATCACTAGATGCGAGAGGCTTCGAAGCTCTACTGATTTCCCCCTGAGATGAGTGTTTTGTTTTTTATTTATCAAAAACGTGATTTTTCTCCTCCTTTGGACGCATTGAAAGTTTAATTTTTAAATAATATAGCACTGTTATAAAAGAATACCCTGTGGCATTTTTTATGACTCTTTAAAAATCATTTTACCACATTATGACTCTTTAAAAAAAATCCCTTTAACCACATTCTGTTTTTAAAAAATTGTCCTTGTGAAAAATTCGGATTTTTTTTCTTTTTCGGTGTAGAATTTTGTATAGTTTAAGCTTAATATCAAACACGAGCGTGATTGGGTCTCATCACAGAATAAAAGATCACACGTTTGTTCTCGAAAGAGTTCATTCTGTGATTATTTAAGATTTCTAGAGTACCAAAATTTTATTATCCGAGTTTGCGAACATTTTATAATGATTATTTTCTCTCATATGTCTTTTTATATAAAAATCACTCCACAAGTTTCAAATACTTGAACAATTTGATATTGAAAATTTTTGAATTCAAAATTTAAAGCCTGTTTAATGTATGTTATATCGGCCGATCCTACGGCTCTACTTGCATTATTTTTTCCTTAAAAATGTTTTAAAAATAACTTATCTCTAGGATTTAATAAAAAAACAATTCTATCCTGTCGACTTCTTCAGAAAATATTAGTTCTCTATCACATCGATGAAACGATGCATTTCACTCATTAAAATCGAGTGTAACGTAAACTTGCGAAAAATAATTTCCACTTAAACTGTTACAACTAGTTGGTATCCGTCAAAACATGACGGCTGGATAGTAATTAAGTGTACTAATACCCAAATTATACTCAACACACCATTGCCAAATGTTGAAAACCATAATATTAAGAAGAGAGAAATACACTCTAAAAAATTACTATTGAACCCAATAAAAAGAAATAGGGTTACTCAACAGCGCAAAATAAACAATTTCCGCCAGGTTTAATTCTATAGCTCACAAACATAATTAAAAATAAAAATGAGAGATTCCTCGGCATAAACAAATCAACGTGTCTGTGCGGCCTCGTTAGTAGTAAGTATCTAAAGCCAGATTTAAACATATCACTGAACATGCGCAGAAAGAAATTTTTAATTGTACATTATCGCTAATAAATAGAAACTGCGGTTACAAAAAACAAATTTGACACATTTATAGATTAAAATCTTTCTTTTAAGACCAAATGAAGTAAATTGATGCAGTCGTTTTCTCTCACGGACTGCCTAAAGAATCGACTTAGCAACTTAAATATGAGGCGGTGAAAGGCAAAGTGGTGTAAGTCCAAAGCGTTTTACTGGAAACACCACAAAAAAATCCACTATAAATTGAACAAATTATAATTCATAATAACTATCATAATATTGCAAATAATAATTATTTGCAATTCCACTATAAACTGAACATGGAGATTTCATTTTTGCCCTCAAATATAAAAAAAAGTTGAAAATGTGACTTACACCACTTTGCCTTTCACCGCCTCATATATAGACTATAAGGACTATAAAAATCTGTCTGTGATACATTGCCGTAGTCAATTATGTCGCATCCAATTCCTTCAAGTATACCATTGCACCTGAAAAACAAAATTGTGAAAACTTGTACGGCTATGGAGAAAGTTATTTAAAAAAAAAAAAAACTCAAATAATTCAAAAATGGAAACGAGATCCATCCGACGACGTTCCTTCGGCCAGGTGTTTGAGTCAGACGTCTGTTTTTGCACTTGGCGCTGTTAAAAATACAAAGCCCTCTCATCCCAAAACCAAGAAGGTATTCATACTGCCAACGACTATGGCTCGCGTGTACGTGAGTCAGCTTTTTCAAGCGTCGTTTAACCCATTGATACCCCTCCTGGGGACGGAAGGGAGGGGGCGGGGTATCGCAAAAGAACCTCGAGCATTAAAAGGTAGGAGAGATTTTTTTTTTCCTCCACCGTATTTGAGAGTGCGGCCGAAGTGATCATTAGAAGGGTGGGAGTCAGTGTTCAGTGAAGTGCTGTGTAATTAGATTAACGCTCTGGAAAATGAGCCCTACCTGAAATCCGGGGATGTGCTCGGAAATTGGGCGCCTCAATTATAGGTCGACTTTTGCGCCCAAATTTCTGGATGCGTTCGCAAATTTTGTGAAAGAGCTCTTTAAAAGAACTGTCTTGTTATTAAACCCCACTCTTTCACCCTCCCAGAGTGTAGTGGAAAGGTGCTAAATTTGGGGTATGAATATTTTAAACGTTTGCATTATGGAGTCTTCACAATTCGTGTAGTCAGAATAAAATTTAAATCTTGCTAGATTAATTATTTTTAATGAACTAGGATAACTGTTACATTTGAACAGGCTTTTAAATATTTCCTCTGTTAAGTTGATAGTAATTATTAGAATATAAAACACACCAGTAATCAGGGCCCGATTTAGAAAATTCTTGACTATAGGCACAACTCGGGATGGGGGCCCCCTAACACTGATGTGGGCGTAACATTTCCAAAATTGACACACACAAAAAATAATCATGGATCATTGTGAAAGTACCATTTTACCAAGAATTGGCTATTTGAAGCGTAGAAGCCTAGAACATTATCGTAAAATTACAAAAAGCAATACAACATATTAACTTCATCATTAAAACACCAATACAATGCAACCAGAAAACACATATTAATCCCTTATATGCACTATAACATAGAGTACATATGATGAACTATACATGTGATGAACCAATGAATCAAATTTGAAAGGTTATATATAAAATAATGCTATTAAAAAGGGTAAACAAAAAAAAATTTGAATTGGGTATTATCTTTTTCTTTTTTTAAATAAAAATTTTTTTGGGCCCCAAGGCCCGGGCCTATCAGGCCTAATGGAAAATCAGGGCCTGTCAGTAATAATGAACGGAATGGGAACAATTTGAAAATACAGTTTTGTTTCAAGGAAAATGTATGCTTTGTTATAAGCTTCGAAATAAGTGTAGTTACGTACATTCTCGCATTAATATAATGTTTGATACAAGTTAGAAAAAAATTATTTCTAAATGAATGACTCACAATACTGCGAATGATTTAATTTCTTTCTGAAAGATTTTGAAAAAACATATAGTTGAACTAGGTACCTTGTGAAGAGTAAAAGTGTATGGATATTTGTCCCCCCCCCCCCTCACTTAGGAGCTCTCAACTACCTGAGAGCTGAACCTCGAATTTAGAGGGTCAAATCCTTCTATAATTATGTCACATGCCGTGGATGTTCTTTCTTTTAACCTTGTTGTGGTGCTTGATGAAAATACATTGGTGGAATAAATTATATGTGCGTGTGTGTGTGGGAGAAAGTAAGTGTAAGTAATAATAACGCCCCACTAATATTAATTATCCTACATCTAACGCGGATACTAAATTTTCCTCAATAAAGAACAGCCGTATTTCAAAAACGAAATCAGAAATCGAAATAACCTAATATTCTCTTCAATGCACGCGCGGAAAAGTTATTTTTAGACTTTCGTGATCTCGACCCCCCTTCAATGAATCATACGACTTTAGACTCGTAAAAAAAATTCTAAGCCTAGCGGTAAAATCAGAAGTTACTCAGTATATTAGGTGAGACAGAGGTTTTTCGCGCGCGCTGCTTCATTACTTCCTTGCTCTGTTGTACGCGTACTGCTTCCAATCTTATTCCATAATATAATGTCTGTATTCTCAAGCCCCGGAAGCCGGTCCGGTGGCGTTGCTATTGTGTGTGTCCAGTTGTAAAGTTACCTGCTGTCAAGTTCTTTGTTGAAACGTCTTGTGCGGTGTGCTGTCTTCGTTATCCGGAAAAAAATAAAAGAATGTGCTGTGAAATCATGTATGTTGTGCGTATTCTTCAGTGCCTCTTCTCAATAGTGTTCTTCTCGTCCCTCTGCCTCGACTAAAAAAGCGTTGAATTGCACCCGCGAATTTTGAGTGTACCATCTCCTCCACATAAAGTTATTCGTGCGTGTAAAGTATCCATTGTTATTATATATATATATATCCATCCGCAAATCTTCGGAAGTGTGTTAGTTTATTTTAGGTGTAAGACTTCTTGTCCGGCGACCCAGTTTTCGTTTATGTAAATTAATTTCATCGGATATTGTTTAATAGGGTTATTGTCTAACAATAACTTCTAACGCAAATAAAATTTTATTAATCTATGAATGGAGTTGTACTCTTCTTATTCTGCAGCTCTTCTTTTAAAAACAAAAACTTCATACACTGATCTATATGCAGTTTAAGAGATAATAGCATTTTTTAAAGACAGATAAGGTAATGTTTTTAAGTGTATGTGTGTGTCATGCACCGTTTTAAACTTGAAGGTTACCTCCGACATTTTTGCATCTGATTTAGCTTCTGGTCACGTTACGGAAACTAAGTCTCACTCAGAAACTTCTAACATGAGAGTAGAATGTTAAGAAGTAGGTAAGGGAACATTTATATTATCTTTCAAATTACATTTCTTACTCAAATATAATTAAACTTTGGATCCTCCTTTAAACTCCCCTTCCCCACAATCCAGATATTATCTCTGGGCTACTGATATTTAATGAGAGAGTTAAGGCTGCTGTGTACTAACCCTATTGGATTCGCTGGCCTCAATGTTAACCTATGGAGTAAATGTGTCCAAGGATTGCCGACTTGGATTGAAAGGGGTTTATTATTATTATTTTAATTGTACTCCGTAGAAGAGAAAAAAAATGTGACACCTTGGGGTATTTTTCGTTTTAAAAAAATGCTAATATTTTAAAATTTAAAATTTCGGGGAAAAAATCTGGTCTAGTGTGTTTTAAACGCTCATCAATTCCTTTGGTGGACGAAATTTCTGTACGTCAGAGGCAAACTAAGTGAATTTTCTTCTTTTTCGATATTTTTATTTAAGTGACTCCTTTTGGATGGAGCTTCTTTGAGGAAAACTGTCATATATGCAAAATAAGATGGTAGGTGAAATATGGATTTATAAACTATTGCATATGTAAGTCCTGATGAGAGATAAAGCATCACAAAGCTGTCCTGAAAAATTGGAATTTTGCACATGTGATAGTTTACCTCTGACGTACAGATTTATAAAATAATTACAAGATTAAAAGAACTTTTTATATACCATGTTTTTTAATTTTCTGTTGAATCATATAAACTTGACAAATGTATTAATTAATAAATACTTAAAAAAAATTTTTTTGATGAATTATCCCATCAACTTGAAAGAAAATGAAGTTAATTGGAAGTTAACTTGCATATAACTTTTCGTTCCCGTTGCGGCCAATAGATGGCTGCATCAGTCTACAAAACAAAATTAACTGAAAATTAATGTAATTCTGCTTAAAGATGGCTAAAAGTATTTAAAAAAATGCATTGTCATCGTGTTCTGAGCTATTCTAAAAGTTTCAAATGTCTAGCTAGTCGGGAAGTTAGTTAAAAATCGATTGCAAGATTTGTACTTGACAAACACACAAACAAGAAAGCAAGTTAATAAAATCATGGTAATGAATTCTGTTGCAAGGTGCAGAAAAGGTGAGGCCATCTGATAGTACCATTTTTATTGGATTATCGGCATTTATGTAGCCGTCAATCGTAGACACGTTGTCTCCATAGGTTAGCATTGAGGTGAGCGAATCCAATAGGGTTAGTACACAGGAGCCTTAAAGAGTGTTTCTCTGTTGGCGATAGCGATGACGTAAAATGTCCGGGCGGTAGGCAGAATGGTCGGTACTGGATAATAAATATCTTCTTTTATCGCTAGCGAAAAAAAAAAAGGCCACTTGTACCTAGTCGTTAAGTCTCTCTTGAGCGTGTTTAGTTGCGCGCGTGGGCCTCGTCAAGCAAACTGAATAATGAAAAGCCCTAATTAACGAGACGTTTCGGTTTGGTCGGCATTTCTTAAGCGCCCGGGCAAAAAGCACTGCCGCTGCACTCAATTACAGACATCGGCGATAAATAACGAGGAATGCTGTCCGAAAATTAATTACTAGGCGGAACTGGAAGAATATTGGGGGAGCCCTAAGCGGGAGTTATTAACGCCACCACTCTGGCCAGTGATATATGAGCGACTCACTTTTAATAAGAAAAATCAATGCATGAATATTTATCAGCCTCTCCGGAATGAATTTCGACCCCTCTCTATGTATTAATATCCGAGTGTGCGGAATGAACGGATTATTGGTTGCCGAGGTCGAATGCGGTACCCGAATAGGGATTTCCTCAACGCGATGGGGACGTCACTTTTAATATTGTTCCAAAAGGAAGGAAGCGGACATCAAAGCTGTTGCCTGCTCACTTTTTTTCCGCGTGAATAATTCTTTTAAGGCATTTGTATGAGTAATATGCCTTTCATAATAGATAAACCTAAATTAAAGTTTTCTATTCACCTGTTGAAAGGTTGCATTATCATTTGCGATGTGGCAACTCTTAAAAAATTGACACAAACTCTTTGTTTTCGTATTCGGAGTAAATGATCTTATAAGATCCTGGACCCTGTTTCGTCAACCAATGAGGTTGCGGGACTCATTTTGCTCTCGACCAGTAGTTAAGCTTGTCTTTTTTAACCTCTGTAATACAAATTCATCATTTTGCTTCCTTTTTCGGCCTATTTCCAAGCCCGGGTTGCTTGATAGTTCTTTCCCATCCTGGGTTTGATCCCAGCTTTTAACATCTTTGCTGCTCGCGGTCCTCTGTGGCTCGTCTTCGACTTTTGAGAGTTTAATCTTTATATTTTGCTCTTTATTTTATCTTATATTGGAACATTTTATTTTGAAATGTCTTACTAATTTAATTTTTGTGTATTAACTTTAACTTACAAAAATAAAAATAAAAAATTAGAATTTAGTAACTCCTTTAATTTTGTAACTTAACTTTTCCTTAAAAAAAAAACTTAATTCATTTCTTCTTGGACCATGCGTGAAAAGCTTCAGTACTTACCATATCCATACCGAGAGTAAAGGGCTTTCTTAGCCCTGTTAGGAACGTCACGAAAACTTTTTGTCCATGTCAAAGTCCAAATGATCTTAAAAATATGCTCTTCAAGTGAGGCTCGAAATAATGAAATGTTGTAAAAGATTGAAAACTATATAAAATGTGTATATATGCAAATTACAATTATGTGGCATAGCGCGGAGAACTCCAACTAGCGTGGTACGCCAGACACTTCTTTTGGCTCAGACTAGGTTTAAACGACCTGTATAACAGTGAAACACAATAAGTTCACATTTTAATACATATGGAGCAACATGCGGAAAACTCGCATAAAATTTCCGTGGTACGTGAGACACTTCCTTTGACTCAGATTGAGTAAAAATTCCAGTTGTATGTAAATGCCGTAGGAAACGTCTATACGCATTATTTTAATTCTTGTATACCATACCGGAGATAATTCGTGTTAAGCAATATCAATAGCGTGGGTCAATAGTGTGTGATGTGAGACTCTTACAAGTGAAATTTCAGCTGTATTAAAAATGCCACAGAATACGTTCAGTTGTAATCTCTCGGAACCCGGCATTGGCTCTCTACGCCACTGTCAATTTGGTTCAAGACAGCCTTAAGCTCAAACCGAGTGATAACGCCTTGGAGAGCACCAATTAGCTTATTTTTACTCGTATGGGGTATAACGGAGAGATCTCCAGTAAAACAACCGGCCAGGCCGACAAGAGGCGGAGGTTGGGTAAGAATCTTTGAGCGGATCAGGGTAAGACCCTGATGCCTGGTAAAAATCTTTCCTCGAAGTTCGATCTTGGCTTTCAACACATCTGTCAATAACATAGTTTGTCGGAGGCTTCTCTTAGGTCTGATCGATTAGTAATGTCAACTGTGTTAAAATGCCATCAAATGGGTCCATGTTCATATTTTAATTCGTTTCAGACACACCAGATATAAACAAGAAGATTACTTTCTCAGCTTCAAGCGTTAAGGCATTCTGTAGACAGCGTAGAAAAAACGTGCGTCGCGTTTATTGGTTCGTTTTGGGGCCTATTCACATAGAATCCATCAGCGTCAGCGTTACTCGTATTGACATATTTTAAACCAATCACAGACCTTAACAGTTTCATAGCTAGTCGTTTGGAGGTTATAATTGGTGGCATATATTTCAATACGGCTGACGCTGGCGGATTCTATATGAACAGGCCTTTAACCATTATACTGAGGACAGCCATCAAGAAATTTCAGAAATTTTCCCTTTGTCAGCCTCTTTGATAGAAAGACTATATCCTCATTCTTATTCTCCCACTACCAGAGTCCGCAAAATACAAATATTCTCATCTCTTTACTGCATTATTATTTCTTAGTATTTCATACTATATGTACGCTTTTATCGTCGATCTTTCATTTTAAATTGACCGCCCTTCCTAACCCACTATTAACTGACTTCCAAGCAGTGGCACCGCAATATCTATTCTACCCCCTTTATCAAATTCGGTGCCGTCACTTTATAAATAATCCCCCCAAGAATTCGCAGAGCGTGCTGCGGGCCCCAGACCCCCGTTATTTATTATTTCCATTCCTCCGCCGCACTCTCAACTGAGTTTCAAACGGTGGGCCAGTGCGCAGGAAAGGCAAGCCTTTGTCTCTCCCGTATTATTTTTTACCCCTATAACGACTCCTAGATATTGTTGCTGCATCTGATAGCGTTCGGGGAATTATTAATGAATATCGTCTGTGTTTTGAAAGTGATAAGGCGGTAGACTGGGGGGGTGGGAGTAAATAAAAAAAATTGGGGGGAAATATTTTTCATTTCTTTGTGTTTGTCTTCTACTACTTCCTCCTTCCATAATTTGCATCTGTAGGATTTCTGCGTTTCGACCCAGCATTATTTGTCTCATGAAGAATTCATGTTGTTTTAGAGGGATAAATTAGATTTGTGACACATCATTCGAATGCAGTACTGTATAAAACACCCGAGTTTTCATATTGAGCTCCTCATTAATCGGTGTTTAATGATGCGCTGTAAAACAGCATACAGTAGCCTGACTCCCTTATAACGCGATTTCGTACAGCGCGTTCAAAAAAGTGCGACGCTCTAGAATAAAATTGGGAAATTTCCCTTTTAAACACTGTACATACATTTTGATGCACACAGGGTTTTGAACGATTTTGACGAAGTAGTTTCGCTTTGCTTTGTCAATTTGATAATCTGTAAGTAAATTTTTATACCTTAACATCATTCGCGTTATCCAAGACTTTTTACTCGTACAACACGATTTCCTAGTACGCGATTTCGTACAACGCGTAACATATTAATCGCGTTATACGGGCGTCTACTGCATATAAATATTTCACAGTATAAAGTGCTGTTTATGTACGTATGTGTCACGATCATTTACATACAGGAGTACAGTCGAACCCGGTATATAACGAACTCACGGATATAGCGAACGAAAATTTTGGTCCCGCCGTTTTCCTATTGTACGTAATTTAATTAGTATTGTCAGTTTAATGTAATCGATTTTATTCGATTTAATTCATTAATGATCATTTTTAATAGTTTTTATCATTTTTTAATACATCATTATTGAATACACATTGCAACTAATGAGTTATACATTTTGCGAACTCTAGCATTTTTCTTAACGGTTCGGATATAGCGAACCACCGGATAAAGCTAACAAAACCTTTGGTCCCTTGCAGTTCGTTATCACGGTGTTCGACTGTATATATATTTGACAAGGAATTAACGAAAAATATATTTTTGGCGCTTTTGGACTTTAATATACTAACAAAATGATAAAAAACCGAACAAGTTATGTTGTAAGAAACATCCTCTTTTTCTCCCGGAACAAAGCCGTCGTCAATTCTAGACAAGCCGTTGCAATCAGCCGTTTGGGGAGGTGCCTATTGAAGAGGGGATCGAATCTGACTAATCTGAAGTTAAAATCAAAACTGTAGTCTCAGTTCACTGTAAATGGCACAATTTTGCATGATGTGACGTGACGTGCAAGGAAAAGAAGGGACTATTTATGAAGCGAGAGTACTCATCAAGTTCAAAAGTAATACACGTTAAAAAGAAAAAGAGGCGATTTAAAATATTTATTTATATCCGAATAAGATTATACTGATGATGGGGTAATTCAGAGAAGGGAATTGTAACTCAGCACAACTTTTAGAGCCATTAACCTGAATACCGACCAGTTTAGAGCATTCATACCCCATTTAGAAATCGACAAAGACCCCAGATGCATATGTCTTTAAATTGTACAAAGAGGACATCAAATCACGTCTGGTGATCTCTCAGGACACTGATGAGTAGGCAGAAATGTTTCCAATTACTCAACTATGCAGACATCCATCGAAACATTTTGTGCATTGGAGTTAATATGTTTGATATCCTATTAACCTCAGACATAAAATCTGCTTTAAATGCATGTTACCAGAATTCAAGCTAATAACTTCCTCGAGTTCAATCATCTATATATATATAACAGCTCCGTAACTGACTGACTGACAGACAGACAACGCACAGACCAAACCGCTGGACATAAAGGGCTGAAATTTTGCAAGGCGATTCTTCTTATATTGTAGGGGGTGCACTAAGAGATTTTTGAAAAATTCTTTAGATTTTTTAAAAATGAAATTTTTAAGCTGTCTTTGTAATATTCTGTAAAGTTTGCATTTAAAATAATAAATCGTGGGTTATAAATTTATATCACGAGATGGATCATAAAAATTCCTTTAAAATGTAATCTTTTTCAAATCTCTATCTCCATTTTCTGATTTTTGGTGAATTTTTAAAAATTAATTTTTAGAATTCAATTTATTAAATGCCGATCACGTGGTTTTTTTCTTTTAATTGTGCGTCACGTGCATGACAATGAAATAGACAAAAAAAAAACTTTTTTTTCTTGCTAATGCGGCAGACCATTGGACATTATCCAAAAATATATTAACATACAGTAAAAAAAATGTTCCTCAAACTTTACTATATTCTTTAGTATGTTCTATTAGATTTAGTTTGAATATTTTCTTCTACATTATTTTGTCTATAAAAATATCCGTTACGATTTTTTTATAAATACATTTTTTCGTTTTTTTTACATCAATTGTATACATTGATCGTCGCATTTATTATATATATATATATATATATATATATATATATATATATATATATATATATATATATATATATATATATATAGGCATTAATTGCATACATTGACCGTTGAATTTAATTTGAATGCACTCCGTAGCGAAGTGCGGGTTTTCGGCTAGTCATAATACAAATCCTATTCAACATTGAATGAAACATCGTAAGCTACCATTGGCTATAAAAATCTAAATAACAGATAAACTTTATCTAAAAGCCACTTCCTTGTAGAACGAAAAATCGTCGTAAAAGCTTAACAGAATTAATGTAGTTTCCTTCAAACAGTTAAAAAAATTTCGGCAAAAGGCAGAATATAAAAGAAATTTCTAGAATATTTCGAGAATGAAGAAGAAAGTAATAATAAATGTCCACCAAGAACATTTTTTACATCAATTGCATACATTGATCGTTGTATTTAATTTTTACAGCGGAGCGCGCCTTCCATGCATTATTACTGAGACCTTTGTTTTAGAAGAAAAAAAGTGATTTTATATTGTATATTTTTTTTCTTTTCTGGGATTATGAAACATCTATAATTTTCAGCTCCATAACGAATAACTTAAATCATTTAATGTTTTTTCTTTTTTTCAAATCGCATGTTCCTGTGATTTAGAAAACAACTCATCCCTTTGAAAAATGTATAAATGGCATTCTGCTGATTATATCACTAAAAAGTAGAATGACGAAAATTCTCTGTCAACTCCAGTTATACCTCTAAAAAAAATGTTGTTAATAAAACAGTACAGCACATCGAGAGAGACTGTGATTTTAGTGAAATAGTTCCCATAACTATAGTAAACCACGAAGTCAACTTCGGCGAAAACGCATTAGGATTCCACTGGCATCGAAACTTCCTAAATTGAAAACTAGAATTCTCACCCAAGAATTACTTATAAATTTATAGGGGACACATATACTCTGTGTACCTAAAGGACGTTTGTAAAAATGTCTCATACATGACTTTCAGGGGTGAAAAGACAGTCTCGCGATGTTCTTCGGGAGTCTTCAAACATCTCTCAAATATTGATTATCTTTTATAACCATCTCTTTCGCGAGTAGTCTTTTGCTTTTTATTTCGCCTGCAATACGGATAAGAAAAAAAGTTTTGCTTTTTGGACCTTCTTAAATATTTGACAACTCTTAGCAGAAATGTAATAGCACTGTCAGAATTATTAATGAACAGAGTCTGGCTGCGAAGAGAGTGATAAGTTGGCTGAAAGCTTATCCCAGCGCCATAAGCGTAGATCTTTCATAGTCGCTCTTTCTTGATCAATTTAGTGTTTTATTCATTTTTTTTCGTGTGTTGTAAAGGGGTTGGAATGCATAGTCTATCCGAGCTCGGGAAGTCAATATTTTAACTATTTTGATGAAGAATTCTGGGTGAGGACGCACCCAAATGATATGCCGAATGATCTGTTGTTCGTACACTTGAATATTTGCAAACTTTTGTAGTATTTGCATTTTTCATAAACTTGGATCACTTCAGAAGTAATGAAGGATAGGGAAAAGGAAAAAAAACAGTTTCTGGAATCAAAATTACCTTTCTCGTTTATAACTGAACTAGCTGAATACCCGTGCTTCGCTACGGAGTACATTTAAATGCAACGGTCAATGTATACTATTAATTTGTATGTTTAATATCCATAAAACATACAATTT
The DNA here is from genome assembly GCA_907164885.2 of Dolomedes plantarius. Taxonomy (NCBI): domain Eukaryota; kingdom Metazoa; phylum Arthropoda; class Arachnida; order Araneae; family Dolomedidae; genus Dolomedes; species Dolomedes plantarius. The sequence goes on from OU015496.1 coordinate 47,781,688, forward strand.
TGAATTAAATTCTTAAAAAATTTCCATCTCAATTAGTCTAGTGGTTAAATTTTATCTTTTAGCGTTTTTTAATATTTTTTTTGTCAATTTATTTCGTTGTTATGCACGATACGCAAAATTAACTTAAATATCACAAAAAGAAACGACGCCAAGTGATCAGCATTTAATAAATTAAATTCTAAAAATTAATCTTTAAAAATTCACCAAAAATCAGAAAATGGAAGTAAAGATTCGAAAGAGATTTCATTTTAAAGGAATTTTCATGATCTTTCTCTTGATATAATTTTTATAATCCCCAGATTATTATTTTAAATGCAAACTTTAAAAAAATGTAGCAAAAACAGGTTAAAAATTTAATTTAATAAAATCTAAGAAGAATTTTTCAAAAATCTTTCTTAGTGCACCCCTATACTACAAGAAGAATCACCATGCAAAATATCAGCCCTTTAGGTCCAGTGGTTTGACCTGTACGTTATCAGTCACTCACGGAACTGTTTTATATATCTGTACATCAGAAGTAAACTATCATATGTGCAAAATTCCAATTTTTCAGGACACCTTTGTGATGGTGTACATCTCATCAGGACTTACACATATGCGATAGTTTATAAATGCATATTTAACTCACCATCTTATTTTGCATATATGACAGTTTTCTTCAAAGAGGCTCCATCCAAAAGGAGTCACTTAAATAAAAATATCGAAAATGAAGAAAATGCACTTATGATAGTTTACCTCTGATGTACAGATATATAGATGCTGACAGGACTCGTGAGATATATGGATATTAATATTTATAAAGATTCAAATGTTATATATGTATAATATATACATTCAAATAAAAATATTGCCTCATTTCAGAGAGTTATTAGTCTGTTGTACTTTGTATACACAAGTAAACTCAAATTAAGTTATTTAGCTAGTGACAACAAATAATTGTTTCTAATAACTCAACCTTAAGAGAGGAAATTAATTTAAAAAATATTTATCTATTTATTCCTATTGCTATTCCCCAGAAATTTGCTACTCTGTGAATACTAATTCGCACATTAAGACATAAATTTTATATGCTTGAAGGTTTGGGAGGAAATTTATTCTAAGATTTTTTTTTTTTTCATTTGATGTAGATACAAATAATTGTACTGTTATTAAAATGGATTTTTATATTACTTACTATATTAGATATGTGTTTCAGTTCAGTCATTGGTATTTTAACTCATTTTTTGTGTGTTCTTCCAGGCATAAATCAAAAGTCCAAAACTTGCTCCCTTGCAAGAATGAACAGCCAGGTCACCTGGGTGAACTTGGAGCAGCAAATGGTGTCACTTATGAAGATGTGTTAATCAACCACCATCCGACAAGACTACCACAAGGGCACCTGCCTGGGAGTCAAACTCTCATGCCTCTTGAAGTATGATATCCAATTATTAAATCAAAACCTCTTTATTGTTCAGCAGTTTTTGTGCTACCTCCTATATCATGACTCTTCAATTTAATTCACCAGGGGCATAAAATTACATTTAAATTAGTTACATAAAATATGTATATATATAACTCTAACTTCAAGGACTTACTTATCTTGTAAATGAACACATATGCAGCTCTTATTTTACTTTTTTAAACTTTTTTAGGAGGGGAGTAGATTGTTGTTCAATAGTGGCTTTTTTTCAATGCAATTATCCATTTGTGCCTTTGAGCAAAGAAAAATAATTTAAATACTCTTACAATACAGTAGTATATTTTTGATTTTCTTCAATGGTATTAGCCTTTTTTCATGGTATGATTATATGTTTGTACTTTCAGAAGATAGCATTTTAACATATAAGAATAGGAAGTTTTTTCAATAAACAGCTTATTTTCCCGATTTTTAATGAAACAAAAATTTGAAGTTCTAAGAAAATCCAAAACATTAAAGTAGTAAGAAAGACTTGATGCTAAAATCACTTGATATAAAAAAATCCCTTATCTAGGGTGCAAGAGCTCTTAATGTCTCGTTTGCATTTTTTTAAATACTTGAAATTACTAAGCAGGGTAAAAATGACTCGTCTTTAACAATAGTCGAACTTGGTATAGGTTAGTTCTTGGTAGCTCTACAGTAAATATGGATAAATACTTGTATTTTGATTAACTTACTTTTTTGAGCAATATGAATAACAAAGTTCTTTAACAAAACTCAGTATCACTAAGTCACTACAATCATCAGTATCACTAACTCTATTTATTTTTATAGAAGTAATAAACCAAATCTAAATTAAGCCATAAAATAATTATTTTAAGTAGTCATAATGTAGTCATAAAGTAGTCATTAAGTAGTCATAATGATATATATACCCATGCCACTCCTAACGTATAGCTGCTGGAATAAATACACCAGTGTGTTTAGTAAATTTGCCTCAATCTGTTTGTTTTTTTAATATTAAAATCAATAGGAAAAAAATTAGATGAGCGTTCATATCTGTTACTTATAGAGTTATATTTATAGTGTTAAATTTCTTTTGAGAGAAAAAAAGAAATATAGAAACATCGTTGAAACATATTTCACTTACCACATGCTTTCTTTTATAATTTAAAATTTTTTTAATGACATACAATAAGTCACTTTGATATTTTACAAGATCATCACTTATATAATATTACTTTCCTTTCCAGATACTTGATGTGAAACTTGGAGAAATCGGACCTCCTCAAATAACAACTTTACATCATACTACATTTTATCCAAACCGAGATCCTGGTCAAGTAATGGGTGGAAAGCCATTTAATCCTGTTTATGAAGAAGTATCCCAAGCTCCATCCGGTGATAAATCCACAACTGGCAAAAGCTATGAATCTGACTTTGAGGAGAGTGGCAAACTTGGTGGGCGCAGCTTAACAAGTGATGATGACTTTGCAGAGGATGAATTCAGTGTTGCTGAATATCCAAGTAGGGAAGGGAGTGGACAATGTTCTGCAACTAGCAGTGTGAGAGGTTCTACTGGGGGAGATTTATGCAAAGACCCGGTATCTAGTGATGAAGGCAATGGTGAAGACTGTGATTATACGATTAGTGACCTACCTGAAATGTTACCCGGTGACAGTTCATTTAATTATCCTAGGAAACATTTACATATGCATTCTAATACTAGTTCTGTACGTCCAGAAAAGTTGCGTGGAAATCCTATGCAGTCTCCTCATAATCACCAGCACAATATAGCAACATATCCTCTTCCAGAAAGAACTGTTAATGTTATGCCACCTGCCCAAAGAATAGCAGATCCTGTCAAGGGTAACAAAACACATTCCACACCATTAACTGACTGTAAAAAGCATATGTCTTCATCTCATGTTCCCTCAGCCTCTTTTGCACCTATCCTTTCTTCTCCAAACACAAAAAGCAATTTAATGTCGATGCCTGCCAATGCTCAATGGCCGATGAACCATGGACATGAAGATCGAATTAATTACCCGACTGGAAGTTCTTCACAGGAGAATATTTATTCGACCATTGACGAGGATGAGTTACCAGACTATCCAGTCCATCCTTCTTTAACTAGTCTTGCTTGCCCTCAACGTGGGAGTCCTTCAAGTAAACACAATCCTGTGGTGCCAAAGAGCATACCAGTGCGTGGTGATAGAGCAATCCCACCACTAAGTCAACGTAATGCAGATGATAATGGTAGTTCGTACGGAGACATCATGCCGGCCTTTAATTCTGCTTCATTTACGTGATGTGCCCTCTAGCATTGAGTAGTTTGCACCTGGAGCAAAGACTCAACCCAATGCCAGAGCTACCTGTGATATGACTGCAAACAGTTTTACTACTGCACCAGTTCAGAGTCCCACTTAACTATTAAGAAGCATGTATGCTTTTTGTGTGTGACTATTAACCACACAAGTTCATTTTGTATTGTTTGTCAATTATAAAAAGAATATCAACTAAGTGTTTATACAAAGGACCACAATAATTGTCGCTATTAATCTTTTTTATCTATGCATGTTTGTAAACAGTGATAGAAATAAAAACGAAATTTTCGGTGCAGCAAAAAGAGACCTCTACTAATTATCTAGTTTGGAATTATTAAAAAAAAAAATAGAAATGAATAATTTCATAGTTGAAAATAGCATTTTTATTTTGTTGAATTTTTTTTGACAAAGAAAAACTCAGAATTTCTTGATGTAATGCTTTTAAAATTAATTTAATATTTTTACTACAAACATAATTTTGATGTTCATATTTCCAACTGTGTAACATATTTTTTCTCTGAATTAAATTTACAAAAGTATTTTATGCTTGTATTACAAAATTTATTTAAAGTTGTCTACATAATACATTTTCAAGTACGAATTTCCAAATTCTTCTTGATAACATGAGCACAGTCATATTTACCTCTAATAACTTTCAGTCTCAATCCAGGCACATCTTTGACTCGTCCATATCGAACGAGGACAATATTATGTTCTTGAAGATTGTGCCCTTCACCAGGAACATATGCTACTGCTTCTTTGCCATTCGACAGACGCACTACAACACACTTTCTGTTAGCAGAGTTGGGCTTCTTTGGCTTCTTCACAACTGTTCGGAGAACCACACCTTTCATCTGAGGATTGTTATCGATAGGGTGCCTACGCTTAGTCCTTATCTTTGGTTTGGCAAAGTGGATCATAAATAATCGTTTGTCTTCGGAAATTGGTTTTGGCCTGTAAAACCTCTTTTGTACAGAACTGAAAAGATGTTCATTTACAGTACATAAGTTTTGGAAGGAATGACAGGTAGCATATGTTTGTGGAGTTGGTGGTGATAAAGTTAAATTCGAAAATGCAGATGATAGCCGTCTTTCGACACATACATTACCTAATAAGAGAAAACAAGTTACTAATATCATCTTAATGTTTATTAGTTTAAAAACAAAGTATACACTCCTATCATTCCCAAGATAATACCTGCTACATACAAAATTTCACAATACCTTTGAAAAATCAATAAAAAAACAAAGCAATGGAAATCTAATAATGAATTTTAATTGAATTCAAAATATTTTTTCAGTGGTAGTTGATTTTGGAATGCTGTGGGTCATCTTTTACTAACACAAAATTAAACTGATGGATTCAAAAATGGGGCCTATTTTTTAAAACTGATTTGAAATGGCTACAAACACCTATACCAAATCTTACCTGCAGACTCTCATACCAAAAGATTTATAGCCGCATACATTGCCCTATGTTTAGCCCCATTGAATGTCTTTTCCCATATATATGCACACACATACACATAGGGAAAAGATACATATAATGAACCAGTGGCGCACCGAGATGAATGGATAAAAATATTTATAATGCATGGGGGGGGGGGGGGGGGGGGGGGGGGGGGGGGGGGGCCCGAGATGAACGAATAAAAATTCTTATAATGCAAAATCAACATTTCTACTTTTTTTTTTTTGGGGGGGGGGGGGGCAGGGCCCCTGGACGCACCACTGTAATGAACTTGATTAGACAATGATAAAAAGTGTACAGATAAAACTTAGTCTTTAAAAGCCTAAGTCATCAAATTTTACAATGAATATCTTATCATAAACAATAATCCATAAAAAAATATCAAGTTATTAAAAATAGTATTTTATACTGAACTTGAAGGGCTTTATTACACTCAAGTATACAACAGGTGCTCAGCAGATCAGAGGCCTGTAGTAAAGTTAAAATTTTCTTGATTATAACATAGCCAACCTCAAGATATTACTTTCATATTTAAAACAATAGGAAAAATGAGAGAGACAGTTGAAAAAATTATTCCAAAGAAGTAAATTGAAGCCTTGTTTTCATTTTTTACAAATGTTAGCTTCACACAAACACTTTACAATTTCTAAAAGGCAATTTTAATCATCCATATGTGTTTAGCATTTGAAACTCTGGTATCTAATGCCCCATGAATTTCAGAAATTTTACATGAATATAGAAAGATGTGAAAATTATACTAGCACCAACAAAATTAAGAGAGTTACCTAACTGATACACTTGTACAAATCTCCAAAAGCAAGAGGTTCATTTATCTAATAGCTACACTTGCACACACACACTCACACCAAAAAAAAAAAAAAAAAAAAACAGCGAGCACAAATTACAGACAAAACAACTTATACAAATACATAAAATTTAGAAAATTGCCTAATGTGTGTGCTTTAAGAGTACTAAGTTTTTAAAAAATCACGAGCTGATTGTAAATCAATTTAACTTTATATTCTGAACTTTTTTTTTTAACTTTAAATATTTAAGAAGAATACAGTTATGTGCTATGGTTTAAGTCAGTAAAAATGCATAATAAATTAGCATTAAAGAAAGATAAGATTGAATTTTTTAATTACCTACGAAACAATATGGAAACTGAAAATTATTGTAAACTTGACCCTAATATATGTGTTTGATACATTTACTTTCACATATTAAATATTTTAGAAATAAAAAGTATCTAATCTAAAGATATAACATGTAATTTTATCTCTGAACATTAGAGGTAAAGAATATTCCCCGATTTCTAAATTTCTACTTTAGTATAATTATATTAAAATTATCTTTTGTCGTTATTATGTGTTTATGTTTCTACATTTCTAAGCAAGCAAACAAAAGAAACTTCTAAGCTGGTTATACATACTTTATATCTCATACTGTAGACATTTGAAAAAAGCATTTTAAAATTTTCTGAGCACAGCCAGGATTTATCACTCCTTAAATTTTGCTACTGACCATTATCGGTTAAATGTCATGCCTGTACTTGACACACATCAATCCTAGATTGAAGTTTTAAGGCCATCATCAATTACAGTGATTTCGCTTATAAGAATCACGTTTGTTATTACTGTTTATGATTCTTATAATTAGTATTTTATGGTAAATTATCTATATATATATATATATATATATATATATATATATATATATATATATATATGTGAGAGTGAGTTTGGCAACACAACTGAACTATTACTACAACTTCCACTCCTACTACTGCGGCACGAAGGACTTTAAGCGGATGTGTTGTTCTGCAAGCTCCCGATGTTTAGCTCTTTTGATGCTTCTGTGTTTATTTTTTTAATTTCATACTAAGTGTTAGTCCTGTCTTGTAAACATCGTCTAGTTTAATTAAATGTTCAAAATAATTAAGTCTAATGATTCACTTCTAAAGGAAGGAGTACTAACTCCTTCCTACATATATATATATATATATATATATATATATTAGATAATTTACCATAAAATACCAATACAACTTAATTTCTAGACCTATAAGTAGATACACATGATTATAATAAGAGAAGAAAAAAATCCAATATTTCTTACCACATACCTGCATAACAGTTTTAACATTTCAACTACAGGAAGGGAGCAAGAAATAGTTTTCTATGGTAGTTTGACGTAGTGAAATTTTCAGGAGGCTGTTTATAGCTCTTTCAATACTAATAGTCTCAGATGAAAATTCACCTTCTTGCTTACGTTTCGCGATTTGATAACGTGCTGAATCTACTAATGTCATGGTTGCCTAAGTGATAGTGGACACTTCACCGAAGATTTATGTGTTTCAGGGTCCAGGACGCCGCAACCAGGATGTGGGAGGCTGGAAAAGAGTCCCTATTTTTGTTTGTCAGTGGAGAAAAGTGACATAGGACCCGGACGGGTAAAGATGCCCCCAGATCAAGCTAATAGGGCAGTGTTGTGCTAAAACGGTTAAGGGGAAACTATTATGTTATGTCTAACAAAGAAAGGGATGAATTTTATGACTATATTCCATCCCATCTTATCAATCTTTCTTTTTAAAAAAAGAAAGAACTTTGTGCCTTTTGAGAGTTTGTGGCTTTTTTGGAAAAATGAAAGGAAAGCGAAAAGTGTAAACTGATTCTTAAAACCGGTGGATTGATTCTTTAAAGCGAAAATTTTAACATGGAAATAATACATTTGTTTTTGTTTTCGCGATATTTTTTCTTATAAACGGTTGATTCTTATAACCACTGATCACTATAAGCGGTGGTTACTGTACTTATATTTCCATTAATTTGAACTCAATGAGCTAAAAAATAAACTAATAGGAAAGGGGGAAAAAATTCAGAATTAAGAATTATTTCATAATTTTAAAACAGGCACAAGACATCCTATGTTGTATTAAAGTCCCCATTCTTTAAGCATACTTATTTACCTTTTAATCAATATGCACCAATTAAAACAGTGGTTCCTAACCCGTAGAACTCTGTGGACCACTAAGGCAGAAATTGAACCACGTGCCCCCCCCCCATCCACTTGAGGGGGGATCTTCCGGGGGTATAGAATATCCCTCAGGCAAAAGGGAAACAGGATAAACATACTCACATTCTAACATATCATATTCAAATAATAAAATAGTTATGTTAAACTTTTAAGAAATTTTAATTCAACACCTGATAGTCATCGGATATATTCTGCCCATATCTAGTTCAATGAACATTGCTTTCAAAATCCCCATTTATTCGGCAACTTTTTTATATGTGGTGCCGGACCACTTCCGAGACTGTTGCGGACCACCGGTTGGGAACCACTGAATTAAAAGATAAGTATATATGGTCCTGTGATTTTAAGTCATAACTATTTCTTTTCTATTAAAATATCACTAACCTCTATTCCTGAACATCATCACCTTTAGACAAATTTCTCTATCTGAAGATTCAAGGATTGACTTTGATTTCCTATAAGTGCATTTTTTTAAATGAAGGGCTCAGAGTAGTAATGAACCAACTGTTTTGTACTAACATGCCATAATAAAGTAAAATCGTCCTATTTTTCAATGCAACAGTGAACCAAGTCCACAGTATAAATTTTACATTATTGAAGGAAGAAACACAAACAAAAGTCAATGGTTGATCAATACAGTTGTTCAACTTAAAGATCAGTTTACTCAAAACTGACATTTCATGGACTTGGTTTTGGTTGACTTGAGCCCTCCTAATTACATATTCAACTAGGAGCTTCGATACTTAAATGAATTCCTTTTATATATATATATATATATATATATATTTATATATACACTCTGTTTTTCTTGGTATTCCTACTGAAGCTTCTAAAATTAGATTTTTTTTTATTTTTGGCTCATCAGCATTCTCATGAATGAATCAATAACATATCATTCACACAAATGATTCTACAAAAACACAAGTACCAGTGATACTACATAGGGAAAGTCCATATGATGACAAAAAAAAAGGGGGGGGGAGGAGTCTGAGGAGAAATTTTGATTACAAACTAAAAACCAAGCCAGCCTGAGCTAGGCACATACCAGGTCCATAGACTGTAATAGCCTTAGCTTGGACCTATTTTTCATCATATTCAGGGCTTGACTATCAAGGCAAAATAAAGGCAAAAAAAAAGCCTTAAGTGATGATGTTACAATGATAGAAGAAATTAATTTGATATTTTAAAAGCCATAATCTACTGGTACATTTACAAGCCAAACTAAGCTAAACCAACTTTCAACTTGCACAGACTATTACTCTAAGCTTTGAATTATTGTAAATCCACTACTCATGAGTACAAACCAAAGTGAACTGTCCTATGTAATTCTGGTGATTATTTGAGTAAATTTAAGTTCCATGATGCTCCTGATTCAATAAAAACTGTAATTTAATGCTTTGATTTTTTTTTTCTGCCTACCTATTCTTGACACTCTAAAGAAGCAAGAACCAGGGGACCACAAGGGTGATCTACTACAAGGGAAAGCTCAAAAATGGATGTCATTCAAGTTATGGGTTAACTTTAGAAAATATAGCACATTCACCATATCTCTTGCAGAGTTTCAGATATGGACATTTAATCTAGGCTTAATTCAACAAATGATTCTACGGAGATATATGTACAAAGAATACCACATGTGAAAAGTTTCTTTTCATGACAAAAGAGAAATTACTGTCTCAAATGCTTTCAGGATAAACAAGGATCATGCTCAAATATTGAAGATTTTCATTTCTCACTCTAAGTTGTCCTGACAAACAGCTCTCAAATACAAGCAGCAGGCCAGTTCAGCTTGGTCTAGCCTTAGTTAGGCAAGCGAAAATTACAACCCATAAAATTCCATACAATATACGCTCAAGTTGGAAAACTTGAGCATGTGCTCAGGCAGCAAATCAAGTGCTCACTTGATATTCACACGCTCAATCAATTTCAGTATATGCTCAGAGAACAAATCAAGAGCTCAGTTATAAAATGGATGCTCCCCTCCTTTCAAATAATCAAATCATTCAACTCTCATTTAAAGCCTCTTATTGAAAATTCTCATAATTTTTACTTTTACTAAACAAATTAAACCCAAAGTTACAAATATAAATAAAAATAATATTCCAACCGAGCTAGATAATTATAGGAAGAATGTAGACAAAAAATAAACAGAAATCAAGCACTCAGGGCTCTATGTACCATAAATCAAGATTCTTTAGTGCTGGAACTAAACCAAAAATCGAGGTAACCGACTCATCTCGTCATCAGAGAGCTTAACCAAATGAGTTACCTCAAGGGGAACTTTCTGAATAGGATGCAGGTTTAACCAAAAGACATCCCCATTGAAACAGATAATGAAAAAACACGGACAACTTGCACTTCGGGCTCAATGCACCATATATGCAAATACACATATGATCCTAAAGAACACAAATGAAAAGACAGAAGTACACAAAGACAGAAATGCAAAGATGCTCACATAGCCTAATTCAGTGAGTGACGGTTATGGTGAAACAGCAGCCAATTTTACCCTAGGAGTTATGTCACTGTAACAAAACCACAGCCCCATACCCCATTGAAGTTTTAAAAAAGTATGAAAACAGAAAACCCTATCCTAAACGTATTTAAAATATACCCAAGTCTAAATGCCATTTTTTTAAAAACTTTTAAATTGCCGAAATTATTAGGGAAATTGTTCTTGCATAGGTTTTCCTCAAAAATGCCACATGCCTCCAAAAAATCTTCAGCATTATTACAAATGATTATTATTCTGTTTAGTTGTGAGTGAAAGATATAATAAATTTTATAGTTCAAGTTGCTATGGAAATTGGTAAACGTGATAACCTCAAAGTTAAAATCTAATCTTTTATCATATATCCCAATTTTTATTTTAATTTTTATAACCAGATAAGTCGCATAATGATTATTTTCATTAGTCCTGTTTAAAATTAATTCCTTTAGATAGATTTGATTTAGAAAATCCTTACAGTTAAAAATTATAAGGTCATCAATATGCTAATCTCTGATAAGAAAAAAACCGACAGAAAAATTTCACATTGTTAACATGGGTATTGAAGTTCAGTGTGGTCACTTGATCCTCCTTAACCCTTAAGTTCATAAAGAGGATTTTAACTGAACAGAGTTCTTATGCTACAAACCAAATAAGCATAACCTTAAAAATTTAAGCATAAGGGGGGGGGGGAGGCAATCTAGGAGAGTTTCCACCGGCCGTCTGGACTTCTGAATGTTCGGCCTTCAGAGGGTTAAATAGATTTAAAACTTAGTACACCTTACATTTTAAACTTTAGTGTGTGATTGTTTGTCATAATTGTGAACTAGAATTTTTAAGCCTACTTATCTGGAAATCTTGGAAATATATGAAATTTAATAATAATAATAGTAATAGTTATAATAATAAATTTTAAAAAATTTAAAAAAGCTTCTGCCCCAAATATGGACCTAATCTAACTATGGTATGCAGATTTTGAAGAAAATTTCCTCCTCTTGATGGTCTGATGAGATATTTCAAGAAGAATTTTAAAAAAAGAAGTAACCCATTTACAATTTCCTATTATAAAAAAAAGAACCATTATATGTATTACATTATACAACTGTCTACAACAGTAGTAATAAGAATATTTACTGGGAAAAGTTAATCCTGATGAACAAAAAAAATAAATTAAAAGATTAAAATGTAAAGATTTGATAGTGAACAGAAAGGCAATGGGCATAAAACTCAATATTGCAAAATATTTTAAAGAGAATATTAAATACTGGGTTAAGTGTAAAAAGTACAGATTTTGATCTTAAATTTAAAAAAGGTAAATATTTTTTATTACATGTAACATTTTTGCATGATGACAATCTTCGCTGAAAATTTGAGAAAGAGAGAAAATTAATTACCAGTAAAATAATTATGATTTATAATTTAAACCATCTAATCAGGATGCTATCCTATAAAGAAGGGGCTCTCAACCTTTCAGGCTTTGTGCCCCCCTTTGAACACTGATGTGAGGTCATGCGTCCCCCACCACCACCACATGTGGTCAATACAAGTAGTACAATCAGAATTTGAAACCGAAGCTGGTTATTAAAAGAAAATATAGAATAGATAATTTCACACACAAAATTTAATATTACTACACATATCTTAATTTGGAACATACTATTATTCGAACATATGAAATAAAATAATTAAATACAGATCAAATATATTTGAGGTAATCAAGGATCTAGGTAAGATTCGCATGTAATACCAGTGACTTTCACAACATTAATTGACTTGTCACTTTCACAACATTAATGAGAGGGCTGGCACTGTTTGTCCTTGACAAGTTTTTCAATAATAGGTTGTAACTGTCACAAAGCACACCTCAGGTCACTTTCAATGTCCAGACGTACGACAATTATCATGTTTTCACAATTACGGCAATTATCGTGTTCGTATGTCGAAAATAAGTTATGGTTACATTGTGACCGCAAAATTGAGTACAGTAAATTACAGTTAGTTTTACTTTTTTTTAGACTTATGCCTCCCTTGAAATTCTTCTACGCCCCCCCCCCCCCCCAGGTTGAGAAATGCTGCTATAAAGGATTCTTCTTTTAATAAATGTTTCATAAATACCTTATCACTGAACAGTTATTTAAATTAATGATAATATTATCTAACTTTAAGCATTGTTTTATCAAATGCATTGAAGTTTACTACAAATACTGCAGTTAATAGAAATATTTTACTCATATCATACCATCACAGATGTTCAACAAATAATTAAGTTGGTATAGTAATAATTTTAATACTAACATTTACCTTTATTCAATGATATTTTAAATTTATAAGTATAACATAACCTGTTTCTAATGCTGAAGCAGTGAGAATATTTTTCTAAGGAAAAAAAATAATAGTATTCAAATGTAAATTCTAGCAACGCTGTAGAGAGATGTAAAAGTATATAAAATATTCTCCTTCATTTGTGTTGATAAACTACTGTTTAATATTATAACACCTATTATGTTGTACTATCATTAAGCATAAATCAAATTGCACTGAAGAGTCTATAATAAAATTATTTTCCATGTCTTTAAACTCAAAACAGTTAACATAACTGTATGCATACATATAAACGGTAATTAATGCTAATAAGATAATTTAAATGAAAAATTACATCTAAACCAGAGTATACTTATTTAAATAAAATATTGGAATCTATGATGACTTTTGAATTGATATTAAAAGATACTGAATATAAGGTGGTGCCAGTGAAGGTACATTAATATATGCACTCCATATATTTATTGAATAATACCCTTTTTGATCTAGATATGTCCTTTCTAATGATCTTTGTCCTTTTCCTACTCTGAATTTATGTACCACAACTTGCTAAAACTAAATTTTAAACAGCAGCTTATATAGTAAAAGCAACAGTCACAGAAATTACTATTATCTAAGACAAGGCTTTGAACTTGGATATGTGTAAAAAATATGATAAGTTTGATAGAGATTAAATGTGTACCTTTAGTTCACTGAATTTTGAATTTAAGAAAAAATAAATAAAATTACATAGATGAAACTTTTTTTTTTAACCCACTATGCATCAGAGCAGAAAAAGGTCTGGCATCTCTAATAAAAGTATAAATTAAAGATTGAACGCATTGGCTAGAATTTCAGCATTTATATCAATAAGCATGTTTGTTTTAGAATTATTAAATGCTTGGCAAGAGTCTAAATAAGGTCCAAATTAAAAAAATAATTCTCTCAGCTTTGGTTTGGCAAAAACAGCAGTCAATTTTATTTGAGAGGATCTTTATTTCCATGAGATATTTTTAAAAAAAATATTACTTTTAAAAGTTATGCAAGAATGAAAATTAACTGCTGTATTTTAACTTAATAAAAAGTCTCAGTTATGACTTTCAAACTGAAATATTTTTAAATATTCCAACAACAAACAGCATATGATTTAAAAGACTTTTTTATAAAAAACAGCAGTTAAAAAGAACCAAATACTACTCCAACAGAGAATATATACATAAATGTAAAATTAAAGTAGCCCTCAAACAAAATACAACTACAGAAATATAGCAGATGTTATTCTATTTACTACTCCTTTACATTAACCCTTTGAGAGGCGCAATTTTATTATTGTAATTTTTTTGAAAAAAAGGTAAGAATGAGGTATAATGGTCCTATAGATAAAAGAAATGTGATTTAAAAAAATTTAGCAGCCACCCTTAGGTAGAGGGGGCCGTCCTCACAGTGTGAACGGCGCCCGTGTAGGGCATTTGAGTTCGACCACTAACTTACCTTGTTTTACTCGAGCAAAAACATAAATAACTGATCTTATATCATTATAATAATAATTATTTTACTAAATAATTTTCAACAAACAGAAATTTGAATTTTATTTTTAAAATTTTAAAATTTAAGAAATTTTTCAAAATGTTAAAATCATTGAACTCAAAATATCAAACATAAGAAATATCAAAAAATATAAAAATATATCAGAAAAATATAAAAATGTCAGAAAAATGTGAGAAATACCAATAAAATCTAAAAATTAAGAAAGAAACTAAGAAATAAAAACCGGAACATATCATTTTATGGCTGTCTTTCCATGGAACTTTTGGAAAAATCGAAGTTTTAAATAAATTTTATACTAAATAAAATTAAAGCTTATTTTGTACAATTTTACAGATTTAAGTAAACTATATGAAACGAATTTAAAAAAATATATTTGCACCAGAATATTTAACTAAAAAAATTAGCAAATAAGAGCGACTGATCTGAAAACAGAGCAAAAGCAGAATGAGATATTTTTAAAACGCACTTTAGCTATTTCCAACACCTTCACACGTGGGGATTTCCAGGGGCCCGCCCAGAGCGGTCATGCTTATAATAATTGATTTAAATTCACTTGTACTGAAGGTGGCCGGTTGCCATTTGGAAACAATAAGCCAGACATTTTGACAGAGGCCAACCTTAGCACACAGAATGAATTCAATAGACCATTGTCGAATGCAGAAAGGTTGGGAACTGTAGGTGATAGTGCCCAGCACGCACCATTGAAACAGATGACAATACAAATGATAACGTCTTACTTTTCCAAAAACACCCCCAATTTCAGAGGGTTATCGACTTTTTAATCCCCTTTACCCCCCAAGAAGCAAAACCAAATTGTGTAGAGGAGAAAACATAAAGACAGCTGTGTTTGTTTTTCCTTTCCGGGGTGAGCCTGTATTTCAATGTTGTAAAGGGGCGGCGTTCTCGCTGTGCGAACACCATTTAAAAGCGCAAAAATAGAAAGAAATAAACGAATTTTTTTAAGAAGTAATGACATGTCAGTATTTGTTGAGGCATGTTTATAAAATCTAGTGGAAAAAATTAAAACATTTTAGGTTTTTAATACTTAAAATAATTGAAAATAAAACCAAGTATGAAACAGCATTAACTTGCATTCATTGTGTTCAAACTAAATGAGCAGACAAATGTCTGGTGCTGCCATTTATTATCAGTTTAAAGATGTAAAAGTACTTTACAAGCTTTAATTGAAAAAAAAAATTGACATTTTTTAGGTCAAAAAAATTCTAGAAAATGTGTTCGCACAGTGAGGACGGCGCCCCTCAAAGGGTTAATGTATTAGAAAATTAATAAATGAATAAGTTGGTTGGTCGAAGTATTATGACACAAGATCCAGAAAAGACAAGCTCTTCCACAATAAAAGAATTTAATGATTTATATTAGCTTCAAATGAGAGGAAAAAAAATTATACTTATCAGACAAGTAAATTGTCAAGAATAAAAATTTATACAAAAAATAATATTTTAGAATATTTTGCCACAAAGATCCAGTACACCACACTTATTATTGAAAAGTAAAATGATTCAATTCATGAAAAATGCTCATTAGTAATCTTGATTTCGGATACATAAGAAATCATAGAAGACTGATAATAAACTCATAAAACACAAAACTAATAAAACTTGAAAATACCTTTGGTAATTTTCAGATAAATCATATTACAGAACATTTTAGTCCATCTCAATACAGGCAACTTTTTAGAGCAAATTAAATGGTGATAAGAAAAATTCCTTTCTTAGATCTAAGTTTTGAGGTATGACAATCAACAATATGCACTTTATAAATACAGTGGCTCCCAAAAGTGTTCGTACACTTACGATTTTCAATGAAATAGTGGTCTATCCATTAATTAAAATGAATATTTCAGAATGGGTATTTAATAATAACATCTATAATCCATTCTTAACAAAACTACGAAATATTTTAAAAAATAGTAAAACTTTATTTTTAAGAAACCAATAATCAAAAGGTAACAAAAACTTTATCCCACAAAAGTCATCGTACACTTGTAAAAAATCTCTACATATTAGTAAATATTCTAATTTTTCATTAAATTAATATATTTAGTAGGATATCCTTTAGCATCCACAACAGCTTTTAAACGTCTGGGAATAGATTGCACTAGTTCTTTTGTAATTTCTGCATCAATGTTCATCTATTCTTCCATCATAATTGTTTTTAGTTCGCTTTTCATGTGAATGTTGTGTTTTCCTACTCAAATCTCCAGTTCTCTCCAAATATGTTCTATTGGGTTAAAATCTGGTGATTGAGGTAGTGTTTTCAAAACTTGTGGACATTTATAGAGACACCAGAGGCGAACGTTGAGAGCCGTGTGCTTAGGATCATTATCTTGATAAAAAACAAAGTTGTTCTCAATACCCAAATTTTGGGCTGATAATTTTAAATTGTCTCTTAAAATATTTATATAAACAGCAGGATTCATTATGCCATCAATAAATACCAAACTACCTAGTCCTGATGCTGACATGCATCCCCACACAAGGACACCTCCACCGCCATGCTTAACTGTTCCTACTAAGTTCTTGATATTAAGTTCCTAATTTTTTCTTCTCCATACAATTATACACCCATTGGAACCAAAAATGTTAAACTTGCTTTCATCAGCAAATAAGACATTATTCCAATATGTTTGGGGCTTATTTATCATTGACAGTGGAAAGGAAAGCCTGAGCTTTCTGTTTTTCTCACTCACAAAAAATTTTCTCTGGACCCATGTAATCCAGCTGCTCTGAGAACTCGTCGAACAGTTTCAGGTGAAAGTGAAGTAGAAAATGTTTCATTAAATTCTGCAGAAACTTTTACAGCACTCAAATGTGGATTTTTTCACAAATATTCTAATTATAAATCTCTGATCACATTTTGTTAACTTTTCCAGACGACCTTTTCTTAACTTGTTTTCGATCCGATTTTCTTATTTAAAGAGTTTTATCACATACTGCACAGTAGAATGGAATAAATTAAGTAATTTAGCAATATTCCTAACTGATTTACCACTAGTATGATGAAAAATAATCAATTTTCAAATGCTGCTTGTTGTTTCTTTACGACTATGAGCCACTTTTAAATAATAAACAGAATATTACGGAGTAGGCAAGCAAAAATTAAAGCCAAGCGATATTTTAAATGCCATCACAATTCAAAAATAAAAATAAAGCGCCAGACAATAATTTTAATTGTGAATTTATCCAAAAATATTTCAGTGTACAATGACTTTTGTGAGATAAAGTTTTTGTTACTTTTTGATTACTGGTTTCTTAAAAATAAAGTTTTACTATGTTTTCAAAATATTTCATGTAGTTTTGTTAGGAATAGATTATAGATCTTATTATTAAATACCCATTCTGAAATATTCATTTTAATTAATGGATAGACCCCTATTTCATTGAAAATCGAAAGTGTACGAACACTTTTGGCAGCCACTGTACATTCATTCATTCATCTTTTTCTCTCTCTCTCTCTCTCACAGTTAACACACAATCTTAAATAACATTCCAAACTCCCATGATTACATCCCACAATTAATGCATTGGTAAACATGCATACTTATTTATATTTTTAAGTTTTATTAAGGATTTTTTAACAAACACATTTGATACATGAAGATGATACATTTGTTACTTTCCATTTGATGCCTAACTCCTAAGTTCATACTCATTTTTGAAAAACTAAATTAAGGAATTTTAAATAGTACTTCCAACAAATTTTTAACAGCCTGAGATAAAACATGTTTTTACCTAATGCTGACGTTCTTTGCAAACCTAATTAGTAACTATAAATTAAACACTATATTTTTTAGCTACTTGATAACACTAAGCAATCTTCAACAATTCAAAAACAAGCAGAAACACAATTCTTTGAATAATTACATATATAGTCTTACGGACATGCATATTTAAACTCATAGTTAGATCATGAAATGAAAAAAACTAAATGAACTTTTCTAAAAAAATTTTTTTAAATCTATTTCAGTTATAATTTTGATCACTTGTATTTTATCCCCAAACTATGATAAACAATAAAAAAAATTCTTAAAATATCCAAAAAATGAATTCAGAATCTAATTACACACTCTAAATCCGGGTTGTTTGATCAATGAGGGACAATATGTTATAATTTTGAACTGTGCCACTGAATATAAGAATTCCCCAAACCTAAATTGGATGAGCTTCAAACCCATTACAAAAGTTAATCTATTAAAACTTATCACAACAAACAGGAGTTAATCAAATATTTAACTTTGAAGTTGGCATCATGATCTTTTCCTGTCAATTAAAATAAAACCAATGGATTTATTACACATGGTCTGCCATGTATGTGAGCTACACAGGCCATGGCTGTTCTACAACTAGAATTTTCCAGAGGGCAATACAAGAAAGCACTGTAAAAAATGAATTCGATTGCATCTGCAATTTAGTCCCAAGTCTAAATATTTCTTAAAGTAAAGAAAATTTTAAGGATTGAGAAAATAGAGTTTAAAAAACTAAAAATAATGAAATTCAAATTTAAGGGATTAGGAACCTTTAAAATGCTATCCATCATATAGTATTAGACAATACTGAAAAGCAAAATCAGAAAATACTTACTTTTAGGGGCAGTTATCAAACATTTTGACAGAACACTTAGAGGTCTAAAACTTCTCAAAATGCCAGCCATCCCAAATTCTATGATTAAAATAAATATTTATAAATATATTTTAAAGTAATTCATAGTATATTTGAGAAATAATGCGCATGCTGAAAAATAAATATATGTAATTGAAGATTCCAATTTTTTTTAACTATTGTAATTCTTTATTTCTTAATATTGTATTCTGTTTTAAAAACATACTTGTACAAAAGTAGGAAAATTCAAGGGAATTTTTTTTTCCCCTACAACTATTTCTTTTATATATTTTGGTGACTTTTTAACAACAACAGAATTACAACCTCAGGTAAAAAATTTATATTATCTAATGTACCAAACAAACTGATAAACTTTGGGAAGTATTAACTAATTTGAAAAGGATGACCTTTTTTTCAGGTGATTTTCATTATTGTTATTATATATATATATATATATATATATATATATACAGTGGTACCTCGACTTACGAGTTTAATTTGTTCTATGACAGAGCTCGTAACTGGAAATACTCGTATCTCGAATCAAATTTTGCCATTAAAATGAATGGAAATACGATTAATTCGTTCCGGGCTCCCCCAAAACACCGCAATTTTTTGTTACATGTTTTTAAATAAGAAAAATGTTCTTATAAACGACGAATATTGTATAAAAATGCAATACAATAGAATGTACTGAAATAAATTTGTTTTATTAAGTGTAATGTACAGTATTTACCTTGGAGATCAGACTTGAAGATGCTGATGGAAGAGGAGGAGAAAGGCTAAACTGAAAAATTAAATCTTATTCGTTGATTTTTGACTTTTTCACCCCGCTTTCCTCACTTTCGCTTTTATTACCAGCTACTCTCTTAAAGTGAACGAGTGAAACACGGAAGCTGGGTGATTGTTGCATCGTCCACAGTGGCTGTAATGTCCAGATTCTTCTTTCTGACACTGCGAGCACACATTCGCGAAACAGAGAGCAAAGTGTAGGGGAAAGCAGTGATTTATTGGTCCCGTCCCCGAGAGGAGGTTTTATGGTGTCCCTTGTGCCTTTGATAATTTGTACTCAGACCGCTCTGGAGAGCGGTTTTAAGACTAATGATCAATTGACGAAATACTTCCCCCACGTTGGGGGGTGAATAATCGACACCGAAACGTGTCAAGAGGCGACGGGGGAGCTGATTTGCTTGTGTGTAGATACGCCTTGAGAATCCGAAGAACGTTTTCTCAGAATCCATAGAAAAAGGAGAGCTTGCGATCCTAGGACCAAGGTCATCCCATCCCCTAGACCCCATGGGGAGTTCCAGTGTGGGGAAGGGAAATGAAGCTTTCTCTCTGCAAGAGAGGTTGGGCGCTGTTCAGTTTCAGAGGGATACTCAAGTTTGAGCAGTGCAAACTACCTCGGGTGGTAATTGTTCAGTGTTTATCTCTCAGTGTAAGACTGGATAGTAGTCTTAGAATAATATGTACACAATTGTATAATAATTGTACGTAAAGGTTGTAAATATTATATGCTTCTTGTGTACTCATTTGATGAGCACGTAACATGGCATTCGCTGCCCAAATTAGCGGTGGGATATCGGAAGCTTGCTCGTAACTCAAAGCAAAAAATCCTCCGAGAGAATGCTCGTATCTCGAAAAACTCGTAAGTCGAGACACTCGTAACTTGAGGTACCACTGTGTGTATATATATATATATATATATAGATACAGTGGAATCTCGATCGATCGTTTTCGGATCCATCGTTTTTCCATATGTGTCGTTCATTTTATCCAGTCCCAACAATCATATTGCTTTGTTATGTTTCCGCATCTATCGTTTTCCCGCATTTATCGTTCATTTCAATCAGTCCCTTGAAAAACGATAGATCGAGATTCCACTGTATATATATACATATATATATATCAATATATTTGGGACATTAAATTTCACAGAATCTTATAGCTCTGTAATAGTCAATTCAGAAATTTAGACAATAGATTAGTAAACATTTTGGTGCACAGATTTTAAATCAAAGTGTAAGAATGCTTGATGAATCTACTGATGTGTTTTTGAAGCTGTGGGTATAAATGAACCATAAATTTCAATAGTCAACAACAGCAGTAAAATAAAAAAATAGCTTGGTCAGATGGAGAGGAAACTGATCACTTAATTTTGCAGAACCTAAATACTACATCAGACCTGAAAATAACATCATAAAAGATGAGAAATAATGTGATCAGTTATGAGGGATGTGGTCAAGATAGTGGAAATACAGAATTCCATTTAATTTTTCTTCTGCTGAGTGAAGTGAATTCATTTCTGATAGTTTAATAAGACAGAATTGCCATTTGTGTAAGATGGCTTACATCTTGTACTTTTGATGTAAAGTATACCTACATTTTTCTTTTGTTCTGAAATGTTTTCCTGTTTTATTTAGAATTTTGGACTTCCCTTTCAAATTATTTAATGAAAGTTATTTACTGTCATTCTATAGAATTATATTATCAGAAAGCATAATACAAATTTACACATACTATTTTTTTTTTGCTACATGTTAGAGTTTGCTATGTATCAATGAATCGATATGCTTAAAAGTTTGTGTAAAAAAGTATACCAGATCAGATAGACTATAAATCTTTACCCAAACTAAAATTGATGCTACACATGGAAAGAATACTTTAATGAATCAAATATAAATTCTCAATTTATTAAATCAGCCAATAATATAGCTGACTGCATAAGAGAAGGGAAGAGGTTAAGGGGGGGGGACATGGATTGTAAGAGTAATAAGTAAATAAATTTATGAGGAAAAAATGTCATGTCACATCGACAAACAAGAAACAGAATATGGTTAATATGACATGTTTACATTCCTTTTCATTTATTTTCATTCCAAGATAATTGACACAGCTGGAAATGTGGACTTTATTCTTGCAATTAAATTAGAAGTACATAAACTGTCACAAGACATACCAAAATCATAAAGTGAATCGTCCTTTTATAAACCAGAATGCATTATAAGCATCAATTTTGTTTTAAATATAAACAATTAATATCTAAAGCAAAAATTATAATGTGTCATATTTTCAGCTACTGGCCCATAATCAAATTCTCAAGCTGTTATTTTAAAAAAATTGCACATAAATGCAGTTATTGAAAAACAGAATAAGTTTCAGATGGACAGTAAACATTTATGTCTAAAAACTTAAAATTAATTGATAATTTTATTTTTTCTCAGAAATAATGTTTTCATGTAGAGTCGATTTTGGATAACTGGACAACATCGGGATGTGATCATTTTGGTCCTAATAACCGGCTGATCCGATTACACGAACATGCCCTATCAGGCTTCTACAATAGGATTTGTTTTGGTTCTTTAGGATTCGGTCTGATTAAGCGGCTGATCTGATTAACCGGTAGTCTAATTAACCAGATTCCACTGTATTAAAGTACATAATCCTTAATATTGTAAAAAAAGTTACATCATAAAATATATTATAAATAAAGGTTATTTTATATTGCCAGGTGCACCCACTGTTTTATTTTGCTATCACAAATTCACTGCAAAAAATTTTTTATTTCATTTTCACAAAGAACCAACTTTTGTTATGGGGATAAAAAACTAATTTGGGAGGATCTTAATTTTGCTTCTATTTTCTCATGCTTTGACTTAAAACATATGTTTTTAAGTAAGCCTGACTGATGATCAAGTAATGTTTAATTATTTTAAATTTTAATAAGCTGAATTCAATCACTTTGATTTCGATGATTTTCAATCTATACTATAATTAAATCAATTTATCATTACTAAATTTTAAAAATATTTGCACAATTACCCCAATTATGGAATTACATAGAAACATTTCCATACACAGACACAAATTACAAAGGATTTCTTTTCCAGTAAACCATACCAAAACCTATCATACCATGATAAACAATGATGAATACAAAAATGATATACAAAAATGGTAGAAGTTTTAAACATTCAAATCCAAAACATCTACTAAATTTACCAGATAATAAGGTAAACATAATGCAATTCATACTTTACAAGCATAACTATTACTGACCTTAAATAATCATCAAGAGAACTGCTGTTTCAGACACAAGTTATAAACAAAGGAAAACTTTCTGAAATGAGAAAATGTTTATGTAATTATTCATAAATATAATACATTATTATACTCACGAAAGATCTTAAATAGTTTGTGTGCCATGTTTAAGTCTAGAAGATAATGATATAAAATTATCAAGATTACACAGTCTTCAATATTAAAATTATCCCTCCAATAACTCATCAAAACTGCCTATGCACAATTGTAAAATTCAGATACCAACTGCAAGAAGATTCATGAAAAATCATAACGCTGAATTGTTACTAATGTATGCTAGCATTACATAAAATTCATGATTTTCCTTACAGGCGTAGATATCCATATACTATTTTAATTGTTATATGGGCAAACTGTTCGACGAGTCATCACCGGTCACACCGGCTCACGAAGAATAGTATTATTTATAGAAATATGGCTACATATAATTATGAATTAAATACTGTTGTTTATAGTAGGATATTTCAATAATTTTCAGATGTAATTACTACCTAACATGAATACTAATAAATAACAAATGCAGATGAATAGTAACACTACGATAGAAAAGCAAATACATTTTAAACATCGTGGTTTATGTTAGATAATGAAATAAGAGAAACAAATATCAACCAACATACGTATTAAAGAAATATATCTACATAAAGATATATACATATATATATATAAACCAGCCTAATCTACTCTAAAGAATAAAACAATACAAACTATTAAATTACTCAAATTACTTCAGGCAATGGGATTGTTTACATCGAAAGATGGTGCGACAGAGTTTAGTTGATATATTGCTACTTTTAAAAATAATAAATAGAAAGATGGAAAAAAAGAAGTTGACAAAAAACCCACGTAATCCAAATCCTCGGAGTAATTCACCAAAAACTTGTGATCGCACTGAAATTCATGCGAAAAACAAAGATTGCATTGATAGTCCGGTGGCTTAATGAAATTACCGTTACCTGGCGGATAAAAGCACCAAATTTGGTGTGAAGGTACCTTAGGGCCTGTTCACATAGGAGTCCATTGCGTTGCGTTAAGGAAAAGATGACGTTGAGACGAAAATAAACCATTCATAGGAGTTAAATATTTCATTGCTAATCGTTTGGAGGCATATGATTGGTCCTATGTGAACTATGTGAACAGGCCCTTAGGGTATACTAATAAATGTTAGCCTAGGAGCTCTCTGAAATTTCTAAAAATTTTCATGTACGGCACTAAAATCCAAAATGGCCGACAAGTACGACAAAATATCACTTTTAACACAATATATTTTATTGTTAATTTCCAATTACAGCTTTAAGACAACTAAGTACATTACAAATCTAACTTATGGTAGTCTACATAATGAATAAAATACAATAAAATATATCCATATCATTTATTACAGTAATTTATGAGTACAAATATAGCGCTATTATGTGTTCCCAAAATAAAGCAAAATATTTATAGCTATTCATTCAATAGAATTCAGTATGCAAGAGTTATAATAAATTACACTTGCAAATTACACTTATACTTTCAAAGTGGTGAGCAGTCCAGATTGGCTTTCCGACATTTGCAGTTGTTGCAGTCTCCTTTGCAGGAACATTTAATCAATTCCCTGCATGATCGGGAAACCTCTGGAATTGTCATCCAAACTGGTACCCATGACTCTGAAACCTTATACCATGAAAAATCCTGCGGGGAACGAATCACTTGCTGTGCTTGTGTGCTGGTCGTCAAAATACTAGCTTGATAAACTGCCTTTCGGATATGTTGTAGAAGAGCATCCTCAGTCAGTGGAAGCTTGTCCATTGCTCGATTTTTCTGACAAAAAAAGCTCCTTTCTTACCTGGTGGATACTGCTGAGAGGAGTGGTTTTATCATATAGAACAACAGTCAGTCGTTCCAGATTTTTGAAGTGTTCAAAGTCGGCTTGCAGCAGTTGGAATGGATGAGTGGCCAAATACACAAATGTATCAGTGATGTTTTGAAATGCTTCCCATGCTTCCCAAATGGACTTCTAAAGGCCTGTTCACATAGGAGTCCGTTGCGTAGCGTTAAGGAAAAGATGACGTTCAGACGAAAATAAACCAATCATAGGCGTTAAAAATTTCATTGCTAAACTTTTTAACGCCTATGATTGGTTTATTTTCGTCTCAACGTCATCTTTCCTTTAACGCAACGCAACGGACTCCTATGTGAACAGGCCCTTACTCTTACCTTTGAAGGCGGAGGTTGTGTCGCTACCAGAGTATGAGTGAAACACAGGTAGTGCTCGTGATTTTTTTTGGCTTCCCCAAAATCACGAGCACTACCTGTGTAGTTGTACAGATGGCGTTGATGTTGTAAAACCTGTAATGCTTGCCCATGCCAAAGGCCACCCAGATATCGGACAAAGGTTGAGTCCCTATTAGTTCATAGAATGCTCCAGCAAGGATGACAATCACATCTATGCCCACAGTACGCACAAGGATAATCTGCCCCTTGCTGTAGTGAATGGAGTATATGAACCACAAGCCTCGTGTCTGCCTCTTCATAACTGCAGTTTTTCATGGGTGTGTTTGAACCGACTGCTTTCCTTACTGCGACATATACACTTTTGCCTAGTGGCCAGTTGAACTCTACAACTTTGGAAGTAAAAAAATTGAGCAATTCCTTCTTGTTCACTGAGTCCCGGAGAAAGTCCATCCAATTTCGTGGCAGTTTGGTATTGCCAGATATTTTCCTTCGAATCCCCTCACCTCCTTTTTTCTCGGGTAGACTCCTTAAACTGGCTAGAATGTAGGTGTCCCAAACTACATCTAACCTTTGGGCATTCTCCAGTTATGAATGTAAGGTAGAAATATCTTATCAGCATACTGATTGAAGGTGTCTATATTAATAGTGGGCAGACAGTGAACGATGATACCGCCTTCCAGAAATTTGGAATCCTAGGTTGAAGGGGATTCTCATTGACCTGGTTGCTCAAGATAGGGATGCGATATCGATTCGATGTTTTCAAAACATCGATGTTTTGATAAAAACATCGATGTCCTAAACATCGACTTATTGAAGCCGATGTTTTTTAACATCGATGTTTTGTGCTCGATGTTTTTTTAAATGAAAAAGTACCATAATAAAAAAATTACATTTACTGAGTGAAAATTATGCTACGTGGTAAGTCTGTATTCTGAGAAGGATGAATGCATAGAGGGAACGATACTCTAGCATCGAGACAAATGGCAATCAAAGTTAACAAACTTCTTTTTTTTAAAACTAAATAATAAATATAGGGCATATAATAAATAATTATATGCCCCAATAATTGTTATTTACAGTAAAGAAAAAATAAGCTTGTTCAGTTTCCCTCCATACCCTGGTTTTGCATCAATACTTCAAATACGTGTAAATATATGTAATTATCTTTTGTATTATTTAATTTGAAAATAAAAGATTTGTTAATAAATTTTTATTATTAATTTTTTGATATTAAACTCTGTTGAACCACACTCAAAAATTCTTTTAAATAATTTTGCCTTATTATATACTTTACTAGAGGCTTCGCTCCTAGGCTCGCTACGCTCGCTCCTCTGTTATGGCTAATAGCGAGATACATAGGGGTGATTCTCGAGCAATGTAACAGCTTCCACCCATTTACTGTTGTCACCCTTAATGCGAAGGGCGTTTCATCACTGTTGAATTATCAGCTTTAAAATTCAATTAAAAATCGAAAATTTAAGATATAGACTTGAAATGAGGTTTATAAGAATAAGAAAGCTTTCAGCTTCCAGATGATGTAAATATTTTCTTCGTAAGATAAAAACTCGAGGAGCATCCATATTACATCCACATAGGGGACGATATTTCTTGAAAAACTGTGTTTCATTTTTTGATGAAAATATTAGTCTGTTTTAAAATATTTTTAAACAAACGAGGTCTAGTTTTAAAGAGAAATGTCTGTAGTCTTAGACTGTAAAAAGATCAAAATTCTATGATCATTTTTTGGCGAGTTATCGTAATCTGAAGATGAAAAAGGTCAATATTTTCCCACAAAACATAAAATTTAAAAAAATAACTTAAAGTCCGACGAAGATGAGACATATATTACTTTGGTCTCCCCATTTTTCTGCATCCATCGGTATTGCTCTCGACCCCATACCCCCAGCGGTTTCGGAGGAGATAGCGTGACAAGCTTTTGACAGCGGCAGCGTGAGTTACTTTATTTTTTAGAATAGAGAAATTGATATGAAGTTGTGTTACAGTCATGAACTTCAGAATTTTTAATTTTATTTACTAAATTATTTAAGCCTTTTGGAAGTAAATTATTCTCCAACTTGTAAATAAATATGACAATAATTTTTCACATTCAACCAATTTAAATTAGAAAACATCACGGATATTTCTTTATGGCATTGGTCCTATCAATTGTTTTTATTGAAATAATTTCTTCCTCCATTTTCTGGTAAAAGTAACAAAATGTATGATGGAAATTATATGATTTGCGCTGACTCTAGCAACCAAGTTTTTGTCATTTGTGTCAGCCCAATCAGAGAGTAAAATTAAATCCCCCCCTCCCCCCACGACTAACCGAAGTAGCATTAATGTTAGAGGTTACTAAAGTAGTTTTAAAAAAAATGGATGTTCTAAAACATCGATGTTTAAAAACATCGATGGTTTTTGGGCGATGTGTTATTAGCATCGATGTTTAAATATTGAATATGGATGTTTGAAAACATCGATGTTTTGTTGTCGATGTCGCATCCCTATCGCAAGACAGTGCAGTATCCCAGCATTGTTGGTTGGCAAATGAAGCTTCCCAAAGTCTGAAATGGAAGGAGGGAATGACTGTATCTCATGCGCAAAAACTCATCCAAATCAGATTCCCCGTTCTGCATAGGTATATATAGTTAGCTAAATAGTTCCACATTGTTCTGAAGCACTTTCAGCTTCTTCCCCTGATAAGATGTTGCTTTATGCTTTGGACTCTTGAAGTGTGCAAGAGTATTCTTAATTGGGAATTGGATCATGTATAGAAAGGGTACGCTCATCAAGCACATTCTTGACAGTCCTGATACTGCCGTTTGCCTATGTCCGCCAAGGTGCGTAAGGTTACAACCACCGACTCGCGCAGTTGCGACTGTGAAGACCTACTAGATCAAGAAAATCATCCAAGAAGGTATTGCCTATTTCATTGATGGTTTTACATAGTATCTATGTCATCATTATCCAGAATGCATTCTTCTTCAAACTGTTTAATCATTCTGGCAATCTCAGGTCCTGAAAGCATCCATCGTCGGAAAGCAATAGCGTTTTCTGTGATCACAACAACAACACCCGAACCTTTCACAATCTTGTTCTCTTGTTCGTGAGACTGATCGAATGGTATTGTAGAAAATGTGTTGCGTGCTTTTGAAGTGACCCAGTTAGAACACCGCTCAAACTGATCCTTGATAGAGTCAGGCAAATGACTTCATATCCCTGATGTGGCTAGTCATCCATCTTGAGTAGTTTACAAGATCCAAGGCAAAGAATAGTGGTAT
This sequence comes from Dolomedes plantarius, assembly GCA_907164885.2. Classification (NCBI taxonomy): domain Eukaryota; kingdom Metazoa; phylum Arthropoda; class Arachnida; order Araneae; family Dolomedidae; genus Dolomedes; species Dolomedes plantarius. The sequence goes on from OU015496.1 coordinate 47,810,469, forward strand.
AAGTTCCTTTTAGACAGCAACATAAAGACTAAAGTTCTTTTTCCTGTGAGCTCTAATGAAAGTTAGTGTAAGGGTTTCATACTCCATGATTAAGTCTCAATACATGAAAGTTGGACTCCTTTTCCGCATGCCGTTTCTCCATTCTATTTCAGACTCTTCATATTTGCGGCACTAAGAAAGTAGCAAAGCTTCATTCTGGAGATTGTGCAAGATCATTGAAGTGATTTGATAAGCATGCCTAGTTCGAGTTAAGTGTGCTGCTTTTAGGTAAGATTCAGCCTTGCCAAAGGATGCCACTTCTGCATCTGCAAGGGCAGTAGTTCAGCCAGATCCTTCCATGACATCTCCTAGTGCAGGGCTTCTTAAACTGTGGGTCGCGACCCCCCTGGGGGTCGCGAGACTACTGAAAGGGGGTCGCAAAGATCTGATACTTTTCAATCATTATAAATAAAATTTTAAAATTAGTATACACACTACGTACAAATATAAATACAAATAAAAATCATACAAAATACTAGTGTAGTTTTATTATAACTATTTTTTGAAAAAAGTGGCAATGCAAAACTGTTATGTAGGGCCTATAAATGAAAATATGGAAGTAGCATTTAAAATAATAAATACAACGCGCTCCTCGATTTTCAACTGAACGTTCGACATTGATGTCTGGCCGCCGGCGTCAGTGTTTGCAAGATAACTTAGTGATTATAAGTACCCAGACGCCGCGTCGCCTTACAGCTTACACATACAATACGGAAGCATAATCAAGCTAGGCTAGGCGAATCGGCATATTATTTTTATGAAAGAATAATAAAAAAAATTAAATGAAAGCTTCTTTTTCGGCGTCTTTGTGATACGGTGCCTTTGTGCGCTGCACACTTTGAACACGCCATGCGTCGGGGTTGATCTGATCGTAATTTGTTGTCATTGCACTGGTAAAGATTCGAGTGTAGTTATTTTTCTGTTTGTACTTCAGTTTGGACTCAGCTTTGTCTTCGTAGTGACATGTGTGTATTTACTGTGTAATTTTCAGTTGGTGTTTTTAATTATTACGTTAAAGTTCAACTACATTTTGTTTAATTAGGAGGGGGTCGTTTAAAATTTCCTAAGCTTGAAGGGGGTCGCTATATAAAAAAGTTTAAGAAGCCCTGTCCTAGTGTATTCCGGAAGGCCATTTCAATGTGCACTCCACCTAGCATAACCACTTGGAGTCGCTCACCATGAGTGTTCGGTCATGTCCAGTGTACAAACTTAATCAGGGCAAACAGAGGTTGATTAAATGTAATGACTGGTACTTGTCCTGGATTAAGGAATTGAATAGCTTGTCTAATGACATCCATGCCATGTTTAATCGATGTGTTGCGATGGTCAACATCTGCAACACAACATCACAAATCCCATATTTTATGATTTTTGCAGTAGGGGTGCCTAGAAAAGAAAGATTCACATGTGATATTTGGTCGTAGTCGGCCATTTGGGATTTTAGTGCTGTACAAGAAAATTTTTAGAAATTCCAGAGGGCTCCTAACCTAATTTTATTAGTATACTCTAAGGTACTTTCATACCAAATTTGGTGCTTTTATCCGCCAGGTAACGGTAATCTTAAAATACAGCTCTAAGCCACCGGACTATAAATGATACTTTTGGATGAATTCTCCTCCCTCTGTTTCAAAATCCTTATATGATTCCGTTATAAAATTTCATCTGTGATCTTTAATAATCTTCGAATATTGCATCTTTTTCAAGCCACAGTATGCCGAGCTACCATAACAACAATTATTGAAGAAAAATATTTAAAATATTCATTATGAAGAACTGGAAAATCATTCCTGATCTCGAATTTCAAAAGCAAAACAACTTCTCTTTCAAGAGAAGAGGTCTGAGGGCTAGCTCTGCTCACGAAGAAGAAAGCTGTCTTGCTTTCGAAATTCGCAAACAGAGTATGATTTTTAGTTATTATAGTGAATATTTTATATGTTTTTCTTTCCTTAGTTGTTTCGCTTGTTTTTGCACATTTTAAAAAAAATATCAAAACCGCAGTACCGTAGCTTACGACAGAGACATCGCCGTTATGTCTCTTTTCGGAGTACCTGGGCCAATCTAGTTTACGAATACACAAGGAGCCGTTTTAAAGTTAAAATAGGACATGGGATGATAATATTTTCCCTCATTCTGACATTATACTTAGAAGGTTGAACAAAGCACTTAATTACCCACTGAAAGTCGGAGGTGGTCTTCCTCCATGGAAGGCATTGAGGGCTTGGTGTTATATCAAAGGAACTGTCGACTTTGAGTTACATGAATTCGTTACTCCGCCGATCTATTGTCATCAGATCAACCAAGTGGCTTAAAGGCTACTTAAAGCGAAATAGGCCTCGGTTAATCTATCGACAAGTAGTTATGTTTCACTAAGATAACACCCAAATTCAAACTGTAAGAACGTAGGTTAAAAATAGGAAGAACTTTGGCTGAAATCTAACACTTGATCCACAGTATTTGTGAGACTTTGCTTTATCAAATATACATTTATTTTCAGCTTTGCAGCAATTCTAAAATGGGGAATTCTTTTTCTTTCAATTTCCCTTTTTCATTTGGAAGACTCGAAGGATGATGGTATCATATCATTTCCTATTTCAAAACGAGAAAAGTTTTATCGCGAGAGAATGGACCTTTTCCTTTTTTTCAAAACGGGATATTTTGTCAAGACGTGACACCACTTATCGCATAGTGATCCCTGATTTGGAAAATTTTCAATCTAAGTAATACATCCTCATGCCTCTGAATTTTCCCACGACCTGCTAAACACTTTGCAACATCCCCATCCGCAATGTATTCATTAAAAAATGTGTTGATGAGGTGGGTAAAAAATCTCTCTCTCTAAGATCAGGAACATCCAAGTCTTCACCAGGCAGGTACCGATCAATCAGTCAATCAGTTGTCAACTTTCCTCTCTCTTATTAGCCAGTTAAACGCTTTTTACGTCGTTAGCTTTTACCATGGGACAATTGAATGTAATAGGTGCTCGAGAGGACATGACCCAGGAGGCATTATTTTCAAATTATTCATATTGGTGACATAATGTGATCAGTTCAGATGGCGATTACATCGTAGGATGTATTTATTGTTTTAAAAAACTGTGCTGTTTTTAATAACTATTCTTTTTGTGACTACAAGATGTCTAATATTTATGAAACGAATGATATGAATAAAAAGTAAAAAATATCCTCCACGGACATCAGTTTTAGTAGCACACAAGATTTTATCTTTGAGTTTACGTATATGAGACGTATTGGGAAGGGGGTTTGATGCATTTAAACCTATAATACTCATACACACCCTTACTCATATTCATCAGCAGTAGATGGAATCGAATTGAATAATGTTAAGGATAATGTTGTGTAATGACTCAAACTATTTACTACATTAACTTAATTCTTAACTTTTTTATGGGTTGTGTGGCGAATAATCGATTTCAATGTGTCTGTAAAGTTTGCTGCTTAAATATTAAGATGATATTCTGTATTTTATTGTTACTTTAACAAAATTTGTAAGAGCATAAATATAGAAAATTCACTAAGATTTTTTGTTAAAGGTATTCGAACTAAAAAAAAAAAAGGATTAGCTCAGATTCCTAAACTAAGCTTACTAGTTTATTCTAAATGGTGCCCCGCGAAAGCCTTCGGTGATAAGTGCCCCGCATTGGCAAACAACTACAGTTTATTCGAAAATTAAAACTACGGAATAGCCTGTAACTCCCCTTCACGACAAAATGCTGACAGAAATCAAAATTTTCCAATTCATAAATATTATCAAACAAGGATGAAACTCTTTCGATCCTTTCTACACGTGCAAAATGTCAATTTCTTCGTCGAATTCACTAGATTTTATCGGAAAAACATTCATAACATTCAAATGACCTGGAAAAATGTCACGTATCTTTGCAATGTACCCTTGATTTGGGTTTTCGGAGGTAATTGAATATCATTTAAACCTGTGGAAATTCCTTCGGAATGCTTAGATTTGCAAGGCCGTTCAACTTCGCATCACCCATAAAACTTCTTTAATGTAAGGCCTGCAGAACACTGAGAAAACGCGTGTCTGAAACAAGCATGTCTGACACAAGCTGCGTTAAAAAAACCCAATTATTTCTGCGCCGAGTGCTTACGTCAATCAGACATGTGACATGATAGCGCCATTTTGTCGCTGTCTCTTCGGTGTCGCAGAAGTAAGGCATGCAGCATTTTTGTCGAGTATCGCGTTACGTCGCAAAGCATGGCGGGTCAAATTCCCAAAACTTCTGATTTCAATGTGCGCTCTCTGGCAGTTATTCCACGCAACTTGTGTTAGACATGCGGGTTTCAGACACGCGCCTTCTCAGTGGGTGGCAGGCCTAAGCCTTAACTCATCATAAGGTAAAAAATGTTCTTTTAAGAGTGATGGATACAAGGGTTCATTAAAATATTTTCAAAAGGCCATAAACATCATTGAAAAAAATGTTACAAGTGCTCAGAATGAGATTCTTTTAAATGACCCTCCTACCTCTGAATGAATCCAGTGTGAATATGTTATACTGAATTTCAATATATTGTTTTCATCGTTTCCGGAAAACCCAGTAAGTTTAATAAATTCTTTATGCTATATTTAAAAGTTCTTGGGTTCAGTGGCGTTATGGGGGGGGGGGGGGGTAGAGGGTCTACCATGCCCCGGGTGCCACTCGCAGAAGGGTACCATATGGTCCCCAGGACAAACAAGATTTTCTTGAAAATTTCCAGTTTTTTTTAATTAATTTATTATTTTTTTTCTGGGGGGGGGGAGGCGCCAAAAAGTTATCGTACTCCAGGCGTCAGTTATGCTCGCTACGTCACTGCTTGGGTTAGTAGGTCATTGAAACTTCTGAAGATATGTCATGCCGCATTTACACATTCGCGATCGCGCCACCCGCAAGACATTCGCGAGACATTAGTCACGTTCCTGCATCGACGCGAGTGACCGTTCTCACATTTCCGACTCTTGCTGTGAACAAGACTTCCCGTCCCCATTCTCCCCCCCCCCTCGGCGCCATTCGCTCCTTTGACTCGTGCCAGAAAACCGCTCCCGAAGTGAGCGCTGCGATTGGCGGGGAGAAACGGCGAGAACACCGTTTACACATTCGCCCCCCGCAATTCGACTCGCCGCTATCGCGACTGTGTAAATGCTGTGTCAGTGTTTCAAGAAACGGGCCTGAGGGTCATTAAGTATACGATCCACTTAGATGTAAAAACTGTCCATTTGGCATATTTACTGTTAACGTACTATAATAATTTGTGATTCTATATTTTTTAATTCTATATTTTTGATAACTTTAAATATTTTTTCTTCAATTCATCGTCTTCAATTCATCGTTCATTTTTCTCTCATTTTGTTTATACTCGACATGGTTCTTTTGCTCTGGAAACAGCAGGTTTGTGAAGTTAGTCTTCTGTCTACAGTTACTATTTACAAGTTATTTTATAAACGATGTGAAATTTCTGTGCTGGGGGGGGGGGGGAGGGGGGTCTTGTTCGATACCAAAGATATTATTCTTCATTTTATCTGAATTTATATCAAATTTGTATCTGAATTACGCACTGTCAACAAACTGCATTATCTGGACTTCCTGCAAAGTTTACGTCAGTCTATCCTCGAATGTGGGCTGATTAATCATGGGTGTTGTAGTACAACAGCGCAGTCAGACACAAGTCACTCCGTATATTTTCACGCCGAAACAAGAGCCGTTGTGTTTCAGTACAGACCGTGTGTAGTGTAATGTTTGACTAGCAGCGCTAGATAAAGTGAAAATGTTGTACCCCGTGATTCCTCCCCACCCCTCTACCAATCAGAGGATTGGCTGCGGGGGCGTTGAACCCAAGAGGGTGCTTGGGATCGCGGGGAGTCAGTAAGAAAGAGAATGGTCGCGTCTATTGTAGGAATCAGAGGTCTGGCGAGATACATGCAGTCCCGTCTCGCCTCTGGTTAGTAATTATTCAGCAATTAGAATAGGAACTCAGAGAGCGTCTCTGAGAGTAGTTTTAGGATTCCTGGTTAGATAGAGCAGGCTCGTCTCGCTTCCAGTGAATTAATTAGTTCTGCAAGCAGAAGAGTTGTTTGTGATTGTTATGTTAAATGTGAAACTGTAAATAAATTTATGTTCGTGTCGTTAAGAGAGACTCGTTATTGCACTATCTCATTTGTCTCTATGCCATAGAAAAGAACCCAAGTGAACCGGTGAAAGAAAGAGGGTTCACGACACCGTACTTACCATTCTTACTCAGCATTACTTTCTCAGTCATAAAACACTGCAAGAATTACTCTATACCTACTGGAGCCTTTAAAATATAGAAAATTTAAAATAATAAAAAAAAGGTAAAATCTCATTCAAAATCCATTATCAATAAACCGTCTCACAAACTGAAACCTATAAATATAGCATCAATAAAACAAAAAAATTGTGTACACTTATATCGAAGCAGCTTATGATTATGACATTATATATAGATAATATTATGATTCTTGCTTAAAAACAATTACATCCATACCTCGCTTTACGGCCTAGATACGTTCCGGAAAAGTTGGCCGTAAAGCGAAAAGCCGTATAACGAATCAGTTATTTTGATAATACCCATACAAATTTAATCGAATCTATTCCAATTTTTTATAAATAATATAGTTTTTAGTTCATAAAGCATTTTATTCTTTTTAATTCCTGTAAAAATGCTTACATAAAAATAAAAGTACAAAACAATGTCATAATAAACATAAATTCAAAAAATTAACATACAAACAAAAAACAAAAGAAATCATATGCACATATGTATACATATAATCTATATATATAAAACAGTTCCGTAACTGACTCATTCATTCATTCATTCATTCATTCATTCACTGACTGACTGACATACAACGCACAGACCAAACCGCTGGACCTAAAGGGCTGAAATTTTGCATGGCGATTCTTCTAATAGTGTAGGGGTGCACTAAGAAAGATTTTTCAAAAATTTTTCTTAGATGTTTTTAAATTAAATTTTTAAGCTGTTTTTTAAACTTTTTTTACGTTTGCATTTAAAATAATACATTGAGGGTTATAAAATTTATATCACGAGAAAGATCATAAAATTTCCTTTAAAATGAAATCTTTTTCGAATCTTTACCTCCATTTCCTGATTTTTGGTGAATTTTTAAAGATTAATTTTTAGAATTTAATTCATTAAATGCTGATCACGTGATTTCTTTTTCTGGTACTTTAAATAAATTTATCGTCACGTGCATAACAACTAAATAAACAAAAAATATTTTTTTTCCTTGCTAATGCAGCAGACGATTGGACATTATCCAAAAAAATATTAAAATACAGTAAAAGAAATGTTCTAAAAACTGTACTATATTAACTGTACTATATTCTTTAGTATTCTTTATATTAGATTTAATTTTAATATTTTCTTCTACATTATTTTGTCTATAAAATTATCCTTTACGATTTTCTTATAAATATATATATATATATATTTTACATCAATTGTATACATTGATCGTCGTATTTATCATATAATATATATTTATATTTGGCATGAATTGCATACATTGACCGTTGTATTTAATTTGAATGTACTCCGTAGCGAAGTACGGGTTTTCAGCTAGTCTATATATATAAAACAGTTCCGTAACTGACTCATTCATTCATTCATTCATTCACTGACTGACTGACATACAACGCACAGACCAAACCGCTGGACCTAAAGGGCTGAAATTTTGCATGGCGATTCTTCTTATAGTGTAGGGATGCACTAAGAGAGATTTTTGAAAAATTCTTCTTAGATTTTTTTAAATTAAATTTTTAAGCTGTTTTTTTTACTTTTTTTAAGTTTGCATTTAAAATAATAATTTGAGGGTTATAAAATTTATATCACGAGAAAGATCATAAAAATTCCTTTAAAATGAAATCTTTTTCGAATCTTTACCTTCATTTCCTGATTTTTGGTGAATTTTTAAAGATTAATTTTTAGAATTTAATTTATTAAATGCTGATCACGTGACTTCTTTTTCTGGTACTTTAAATAAATTTATCGTCACGTGCATAAAAACTAAATAGACAAAAAATAATTTTTTTTTTCTTGCTAATGCGGCAGACGATTGGATATTATCCAAAAAAATATTAAAATACAGTAAAAGAAATGTTCTAGAAACTGTACTATATTAACTGTACTATATTCTTTAGTATTCTTTATATTAGATTTAATTTGAATATCTTCTTCTACATTATTTTGTCTATAAAAATATCCCTTACGATTTTTTTATAAATATATATATATTTTACATCAATTATATACATTGATCGTCGTATTTATTATATATATATTGGCATTAATTGCATACATTCACCGATGTTTTTACTTTGAATGTACTCCGTAGCGAAGTGCGGGTTTTCAGCTAGTAATCTATATATATAAAACAGTTCCGTAACTGACTCATTCACTGACTGACATACAACGCAGACCAAACCGCTGGACCTAAAGGGCTGAAATTTTGCATGGCGATTCTTCTAATAGTGTAGGGGTGCACTAAGAAAGATTTTTCAAAAATTCTTCTTAGGTTTTTTAAATTAAATTTTTAAGCTGTTTTTTAAACTTTTTTTACGTTTGCATTTAAAATAATACATTGAGGGTTATAAAATTTATATCACGAGAAAGATCATAAAAATTCCTTCAAAATGAATTTTTTTTCGAATTTTTACCTCCATTTCCTGATTTTTGGTGAATTTTTAAAGATTAATTTTTAGAATTTCATTTATTAAATGCTGATCACGTGATTTCTTTTTCTGGTATTTTCAATAAATTTATATTCCCGTGCATAACAACGAAATAAACAAAAAAATATTTTTTAACTAAATAGACATTTTTTAACTAAATAGACATATTTTTTAACTAAATAGAAACTATTTTTAACTAAATAGACAAAACCAATATTTTTTTCTCTTTCTAATGCAGCAGACGATTGGATATTATCCAAAAAAAATGCATATCCCTTACGATTTTTTTATAAATATATATATATATAGATAGATATATATTTTACATCAATTGTATACATTGATCATCGCATTTATTATAAATATATATAATTACTAGCTGAAAACCCGCACTTCGCTACGGAGTACATTCAAATTAAATACACAAATACAACGGTCAATGTATGCAATTAATGCCAATATATATATATATATATATATATATATATATATATATATATATATATATATATATTTATTTATATATTTATTTATAACAAGGTGTCACGTGTTGTCGTGTTCACGTCAGCTGGTAGTGGTTTTGTTACTCACAGCTGTTGTAGATTCAGACACGTTTTGTACGCAACGCACTGCATATCCAATGAACCAATTTATATTACTCTGATGTAATATTTCATTGATACACGTAAATCTAGTCCTAGTGATTTAATTATTGTTTTCTTTCTATGTTTTATTAAAAATGTTCTACTTTTTAATTTTTCCCACGTCCTTGCGGGCCCCTTGGCCCACGGGCCCCGTTGCCGTAGCAACGGTAACACCGGGCATGTGAGGGCCCTGCTATGATCAAGGAATAAAGTACCATATTTTGCTGCGTAACTTTGGTCGATAACTTCCAGGAAGTCGGTCCAACAGGTGTACTCCACTCATTCCTTTATTATATAATTTTATAATGTAAGGTTAAGGAAAATCAACTTTTATTTTATCTCGGACATATCTTTTTGCTCTTCCTAATGGTTCGTGAGTGATAAAATTTGATGTAATAGTTACAACAAAACTATCGTTCCAATGGCACATATAAACTTCTCCATCGCATCGGTAATCAAACTCTCCACATTGAAATTTCGATATTTCTTTTGCTGTTTTAAGAGAACATTGTCCCATTCTGGATTCTCGCACTGTGCCGATTGCCTTAAAGCCTTTGTTAGATAAATCTGTCAGCAGACTGTACGATGTAAAAAAAGTTATCGAAAAATATTTTGCGTTTCTCTGGATTGTCAATAAAAGATAATAGTTCGGAGACGACTTTTGATCCAAGTGGCAAATTTTCATTTTTCGAACTTTTTCCACCGTAGATAGACATAGCATAAGGATAACCATTTGCTGAGCAGATCATCCAAACTTCGAAACCAAAGCGAATTGGCTTTCCACGTATGAACACCTTAGCCGAACGATGTCCATAACACGGAACCATGGATTCATCGATACTCATATTTTCATGAAAAAATCCAAATTGACGAAAATTTTTTCCAACCTCTTTATATAAGGGAGAAATTTTTCCTAATTTATCGCCTGGTTCCAATTTACTATTATCAACAATGTGGAAATACTTTTTTAACATCCGAAATTTATTTCTGGGCATTGTATTGTTAACAATTAGGATATGCAAATCTTCCTGAGAGCTCCAATACGTATTTTCATCAGGTACTGAGTGGTAGCCACTAAACAACAGTCATCCAAGAAACTGCCGAATGTCATTTGCGTCGACGTCTAAAGAGTCTCCTTTTTGTAGGGCATACAGCTTTGTAAGTTCGGCTGAATTTTCTAAGTAATCAGAAGGCAGAATCACTGATTGACGGCAGAATCACTGATCACGTATGATATCACTGCTTTTGTATATCGTTACATGCCAATGTTCCTTTTTTGGAACATTGCATTTTTACGCAGTCTTGAGGAAATATTTCTTGTTATTATTTTAATTTATTTTATTAACTCGTTAAACTTATCCTTTGCAAGTACGATGGGGAAATTTTTGGGTGGATTTGAATTTTTAGGAATTTTATAGAATTTTTTTCTTACGTACTGTAAAAATTGTGAAAAAAGCTGATTTTTAGAAATTTTTCTACGCTAAAATATTCATATTTGAAAAAAAAAAGTCAAAAAATCAATCATGCCTTCTATAATATACGGTAATTTTTTCAAACTGACAGATATCACAGTTTATTTTTAAAAAAATATTAAACATGGTGTTCCAAAAACGGAACATTGGCATGTAAAAGGTTAATTTATTAAACGCTGATCACGTGATTCCTTTTTCTGTTACTTTAAATAAATTTATCTTCACATAACAACGAAATAGGCAAAAAAATCCTTTTTTTTCTTGCTAATGCGGCAGACGATTGGACATTATTCAAAAAAATATTAAAATAATGTAAAAGATATGTTCCTCAAACTGTACTACATTAACTGTACTATATTCTTTAGTATGTCCTATGAGATTTAATTTGAATATTTTCTTCTACATTATTTTGTCTATAAAAATATCCCTTACGATTTTTTTATTAATATATTTTTTTGTTTTTTTTACATCCATCCTATATATTGATCGTCGTATTTATATATATATATATATATATATATATATATATATATATTGGCATTAATTGCATACACTGACATTCTATTTAATTTGAATGTACCGTTCGTTTAGGAACACGTTTAGGAGGTGTTGGTTTATAGAATACTAAAAGTTTAAAATAGTGGCGCCATCTATTGCACATCTGTGAATCGAAAATCGCATCCTTCAAAAATTGTTAGTTATCCTAATTGTTAGCAATACAATGCCCAGAAATAAATTATTGATGAATGTTTGTTAACCAAAATCAATTTTAAAACTAAACACAGTATAAATAACATAGAAAAGATTTAGCCTTTATCATTGGAGCAAAAAATCCTGGAAAGTAAAACATAAAATATATAAATACATATATAAATTTATAATAGCATATATAAATTTATAATAAACCTACCAAAATCCATTAAAAAACTAAACACAGTATAAATAACATAGAAAAAAAAAGCATACGAAATGTTATATACATTAATAATATGAAAACCAATTAAAAATATATAAATGTATAATAAACTCCTCAGATTTCAGGTATATTCGGTGTTTCATCATAAAAAAGCTGAAAAAAAAATAAAATAAAAATAATTAAAAAAATAATAAAATAAAATAAAAATAATAATTTAAAAAATAATAAAATAAAGATAATAATTTAAAAAATAATAAAATTAAAGCTGAAATAAAAAACTTTCATAAAAAAGCTGAAAATACAGGTTTAGCAAAATTTGTACGATCCCATATTCGAACCCGAGTCTTACGGGGGTTCCAAATGAAGCGTTTTAACGACTGCGCCACGATTATACACAAAACTGGTGAGTAAAGTAAAAAATATACGCAATGAGTTTTTTGGAAAGTTGCTATGGGTTGGTGAATATACATACATTTATGGAGTAAGAGGAGTTTTAAGTTAGAAATAAGTTAGCAGGATAGAAGCTTAGTCTTTAACTCTTCAATAGACACAAAGACATAAGCTAGGGGGATTTCAGTAGCGATTAAGAAAGATCGTGACACTTAGCGTGGTTGATTCCAATTTTCCATCGCGTGTGAGAGTGTCAATATGCCGTTGGGTCAGATTTATTTTAGAGTATAAAATCTGACTTGAAAGATTATTATTTTCATTTATTATTCTGGTTTAATATATAACTTGAAACTTTTTGATTTTATTTATTTTTATCTTTTCGCTCGCTGTTTGCCAGCTAACCCTAACGTGGACGCCATATTCAGAGGGGTGATTCCACAAAGTGTAACAGCTTACAAATTGTTGGTTTTTTATTAATTAAAAATCAACGGTAATTAATTTCGATTTTTGAAGTTCTTCAGACCCTCGGCTGTTTTTAAAGACGCCTGTATGTAAAATTTCACGATCGTTGCTCCTAAACTGTGGATTTCTATACAATTACAGAGATACAAACATTCATTTTTATATATTAGATTTTTTGGCATAAATTGCATACGTTGACCGTTGTATTTAATTTGAATGTACTCCGTAGCGAAGCGCGGGTTTTCAGCTAGTAAAAACATAAAATAAAATGTTTAAAAGCTGTTTTAATGTGATGACGAACATTAACACGAAGAATCACTGAGCTATAATATGCTGCCATCATCACTTTCCGCTGTTGTGCGTCATTAAAGATAAGCCTCAATTAAAAAATCACTTCTAAATATCTTCTTCTTCTAGCGGAGGTACTTGTGCAGAATTTCGCCTATAATTCACCGCACTGCTATTTTTGGTACAACTGGAGTGCCTGGTCCTGCTCGATTTATCTCCAGTATCAAGATGGGAGATTTCACTGGTAGCTATCATCAGTGAGACACGTAACAAACGTATTATTTAGAGTCAATGCTTAAAAGTATTATGCTAGATTTACTTGAATAAAACTTAAATTTAATTGGGAAAGAAGAAAAAACTAAGTACGTAATGAAGACGCAAAATACATCAAAAGTGGAGAGCGAAAATCCCAACCCGACCTGAGTACTCAGGACGGGAGGGGGGGGGGGGAGGAAGAAAAACGATTAAGTAGAAGCATCCTGGCCTGGGTTCGAACCCAAATCTGGACAGAAAAATTCACATATGATTTTTACGATATCTATCATTTTAAGATGCATGTCTCCCGGAGCACGAAGTACTTCGGCAATGTTTTTAATGAGATTTATTAATTCCGCGATGGAAAATATCTGAGTTACTTCCTTTATAAGCTTTACGATTTCAGCGAAGTCAGAGAGACCGCTTTTATTTTCATTGCAGGGAACGTTATGATTAATATTAGCAGGTTGGGTGCTGTGTTTGGAAATAAATTCACCGCATTTTTATTATGGAGGCACTATATAGGCGGACCAGCATTACCCCCTATGAAGAGACAACACAAACGGAGGTGTTTTAGTGGCGCGACGCCGGGATTCGATACGAGCACCCCCAGCACTGAAAGCCAGTGCACTGCTAAATATACAGAATTTTGAGAGTAAAACCAGATTAAAACTTTCCCTATTTTATGGTGGTTTCAAAATTTCATAAAGCACCTATCATTTTCCAAGTTGTGCCGCCCACATAGTATAGTGCAATGGTGCACAAACTTTTTTCGACCGAGACCCACTTTTTTAACCCTTCAGCAGGCGCGTGTGGCGCAAAGTGCAACGTCTCTTTCAACCTTGATTATTCATTTTGTAATAAACTTTATTTTTTTTTTCAAATTGAAAATAATAATTCTGCGTTTTGTGACAAGATAGGAAATGTTAATAATATGGAGATATATTTATAATTAAAGGCCAGAGAATGCAAATACAATCGCCTTATTTCAAAACTGTTTATTGGATCTAAGGACAACTTGCGAATGGATTCCTATTATGTCCAAGAACCTAAAAAATAACGAGATTGTCCATCTTCGTGATATGCGGGATACCGTGTAATACAGGGGTGTCAAACTCAAAGGCTACCTTGGGCCAAACAAACAAGGTTTAACTATAGGTGGGCCGTAAAAAAAAAAACCAATATTAATAGAAACGTAGGTTTATTTACCTAATTACAGTATATTCAACATAAATATATGCATTTTGTTAAATAATAGCAAAAAAAGAGTATCATTAAAAAAACATTTAGCGAATTCTTCCTATCTTATTATAATTCTGATTCGGTTATTTTATTATATGTTATTGTGTGCCAATATATTGGCCGGGCCGCAAAAATGTTCGTAGCGGGTCGCGAGTTTGACACCCCTGGTGTAATAGCTGCACATTGGATCGACTCCATAAACTTCTGCTTTTGTCGTATTGTAATCTAGTATAATCGCTGGTTTACCACGGTTAAATCCCGACTAACAATGAAGGGAAAGGAATAAAAGGGTCAGAGAATCATACCTGCAGTAGAAAGGGTGTAGCTATAAATAGAAAGTGCACTCTATACCCGGGTGCGACCGCTGAAGGGTTAAAATAAAAAATTACCCGACCCCCCCCCCCCCCCCTGCCCAATAATTATTCTTATGCTGCATTTTAAAACTCAGGTATATCATAGGTGTTCTGTAAAAAAGACAAATACCCATAGAGATTTACATACCTATTCACCCATTTTTTACAGAACACTGACGATTTACTCACTTTGCATAATAACCGTAAAAAAAGTCTTGTTTATTTGTTAATCTTATGCACTTGTATTTAGCAAATCACACGGGACTAAAACTTCATATTTAAATGTTAATATGTATTTGTATTTAGGAAAAAATAACAAATATTAAAATAAGAAAAGAGCATGATTTTAAAATTATAAGCTTCCTATTAAAACATTGAAAATTATAAACTTCATTTATTTATATGAAACTAAAGAAATTTATAGAAAAAAAATTAATTTATTTTCAGAAAAAAATTAATGAAGGTTGAGCCTGGACCTTAGATAATATTACTTCAATATTTGGGGAAATATTTGAGAATGCTACTCTCATATCATCGTAGTTTGGTATTCATAGCTACTAATTTTGAAATCCCAGTCTGGCACATATAAGTAAAAGAGATTTACTTCAGACTATCCGTGACCCCTCCAATTTTTTTCCCGACCCCTCTGTGGGTCGCAACCCACAGTTTCCTCACTACTGGAATAGTGGTTAGCGTCTTGAGCTACCACGGTCGGGGTTCGAATAATGGAGAAGGCATGAACCCTCATAGTGATGTTCCCTCATAAGGAGCAGTGTTGGCTCAACTATAAATTGCTGCTATTCTAAAATAGCCATCGAATTTGCGGTATGGATAGATCAACGTCTTTAGGACAAAGTACCTGCTTCGTTGGAGAAAAAAAAAAAAAAAGAAAAAAAAATTAGCTGTGAATCCCGGACATAACATCTGTGCTACGAGAGCAACAAATACTATATTTCTGATGACGAATTTTAATACTTCTATTTTAATTTAAGGAGATCCGGGACACATTTAAAATTTTTTTAAATTTATTTATTGAGTTAAAATTTTGAATTTTTTTGTGATGGTCATCCTTATAATTTGTAAACAAAACCACATCATAAAATTTATCGTAAAGTTTAAAAAAAAATTTAATTTAAAATTTTTAAAAAAAGTGGGGTAATTTAAAATCGTTTTAACTCGAAATATTATTTATCGAATTTCAAAACTTTTTTATTTAATTAAAAAGAAATATATGAATTTTAATTTTGATTCAGCGTTTTTTAAAATATTAATTTTTTTTTAAATTAAAAATATTTAGAGTAAAAATTTAAAATAAATTATGTAACTTATATTTAAAAAATCATATTTTCAAAAGTAAATATATTTTTAAATTTTCTGAATCAAAATTAAAGTAAAATAATTGAAAAAGACACGTTGCAAGTTTGAACCATTTATCTTTAACGGTTCTCGACTTAAACAATTTAAAGACGAGAAATGTTGAAAAAAACCATCATGCAATAAAACGCATTTACAGGTTTAAACATAGATTGGCTACTATTAGAATGTTGTAAAATAATAATAATAATAATAATAAAAATAATAATAATAATAATAAAAATAATAATAATAATAAAAATAATAATAATAATAATAATAATAATAATAATATCTTCTGTTCTAATTAAGATAGAAACATGATTTAAACGTCATTTTAAGCGGAAAAGAACACAAAATTTATTAATGCAATAAAATTTTTTTCGAAAATTTGAAGAATTTTGTGTTCTGGACTCCCCTTAAGTTGAAAGAATAATTGTATAACAAGACAATAGCTACAGTTCAGTCGAAAAAATTTCAAAAATCCGAAAATATTTAATCCTCAGATCTTATGATCTTATTCAATATCATATATATAAAAGTCTTAAATCTTGTTATCGTTAATTCGACAACAGAATATCAGCAAAATTTAGGTAATAATTTCAATATCAGCCTGTTCTCCAAATTATTAAACTTTGCCATCCGTTACAATTACATACTACAAAATAATATTTCAAACAAATTAAAGGAGTCCTTTAAGAAAGCTGACGAATTTATATTTATATTCGTATAAGTGTCGTATCATAAATGATAGTAACGATAACTTTTACTGTTATTGAGAAGCTATAGAAATTTTTTTCAATTAAAATAAAAATTTTAAGTATATTTTAATTTAAAAATTAATATAAATGATAAACAAGAGTTAATAATCAACAAGAGATACAAATTAACAGTAAGTTGAACTATACTACTTCTCGGGAATAGTAGCTCTTCTTTCTGTTTCTCTGCGAAAAGTATTGAGAGTCATAAAGAATTGGGGAACGAAACTGCCAAAATTCTGCCAAAATTTTATCAAAGCCTATCGAAGGACAAAAGAATTCTCGTGGAAGAAGAGGGAAGAGAATAACTCGGACAATTATTCAAATGTATAATGTCGACATCATTTATACGCTTCCGATACTGACTTATATTTATGAGCGAAATCAATAAACTTTTCTCAAATTTTTCGGGACACAGATCCTCGATTACAAACTTTTTTTTTTGTTTAAATTGGCTAATTCACTTGATGTCGACTCAACAAATGGGTGTCGTTTGAACCCTTGTCAACAACTTGATAATAGTGTGCGGGCCTTTGATACGTATTCAGTCGTAAATCATTTCATCTCGGTGAAAGTCATTTAAACAGGACAGCCCATTTTCTAAAGGTCACGGAAGAATACAGGTTATTTCTGCTAATTCGCTGCTCTCGACATTAGCAGAAATAGCGTGTTCAAAACCCATTTGATTCATTAGATAAAGAAATGAAATGCATCCCGATTGATTTAGGTTTGAGTAGGATTGGCTAGTCTTGTTTATAAGTAAGTTGTTGTTTCACCGATATTCTCATAATTATTCCGAGATAATTCCACGTTTCCATGTAATCGTTTTCCTGGCTCATTTCCATGCTTATCTACGGCTCGTAGGCAATTCTCATCCAAGGAGGATAATCGCTTCTTTGACCTCTTATCCTTTGCCTACTTGTATGGCTAAGGCAGGTTGTTTTCTATCCAGCCCTCATTAGCTACCCAATTATGTCGTCGCCTTGAGATTTATCAGGAGCTGATTTATGTTTTTATTATTCTGTAATCCGATATCGCTTTATTTAGATTTAGCGTATTCTATCGTTATGAAACTGTTTGCATCTACTAAATGAATTTATCTAGTAAACTTTTACTGCATAAGTTACAAACACGTCCATTGCCCTCGGAAAGAAGTTACTTGTCCACGATAGGGAAATAAGCAACTCTCCTATCCTGTGTAAATACGAATAGAGCAATTCAATCCAATACAAAAAATTGCATCTTCGGCGTACCCAGATGCCATGGATCCAAGTTTTGCTCTTACTATGAGGTCCCCAGAGTGACGTGTGTTATAATCTACTATATATATAAACCAGTTCCATAACTGACTGACTGACAGACAACGCACAGACCAAACAGCTGGACCTAAAGGGCTGAAATTTTGCATGGCGATTATTCGTACAGTGTAGGGGTGCAGTAAGAAAGAAATTTGAAAAATTCTTTTTAGATTTTTTAAAATTAAATTTTTAAGCTGATTTTTAACATTCTTTAACGTTTGCATTTAAAATAATAATCTGAAGGTTATAAAATTTATATCAGAAGTAAGATCATAAATTTTCCTTTAAGATGAAATCTTTTTCGAATCTTTTCCTGTATTTTCTGATTTTTGATGAATTTTTAAAGATTAATTTTTAGAATTTAATTTATTAAATGCTGATCACGGGGTTTCTTTTCTTTTTGTGATACTTGACGATAAATTAATTTTGCGTCACGTGCATAACAGCGAAATATATTGACAAAAAGTATTAAAATACGGTAAAAGATAAAATTTAACCACTAGACTTATTGAGATGGAAATTTTTAACGTAGGATTATATTCCTCAATAACGGTCCTTCGGAGAGAAAAAAATTGCCTTGCGTTCGCGAGTTATAATTTTGGCAGCGCGCCAAGCCCAGTAGCAGTAAACAGATAAACAAAAAAGTACCAAAAACGTAAAAAAAAGGTAAGCAAACGATAAGTAATCTTACGTTAATAACCCACGTAGTTTCGTTAGAGGAGACTAGCTGAAATATTTTTTTAAGAATTTAGTTCAAATTAGTATGTTTTATGGATATTAAGCATACAAACTAATTGCATATATTGACCGTTGTATTTAATTAGAATACACTCATGGACAAAAAAATTAGAGCACCAAGAAGGAGTCTTCAAAATGAAACGAAATTTTACATATGTAATGACTACTTTGATATAAGTAAATGATAAGAAAATCAAAGAAAAGGGATAATTTATTTCAGAGAATAAGGCAAAAGAACGGAGAATACTCCGTTGGACCCCCTCTAGCGCGAATGCACGATGCGATACGATCGGGCATTGAGTCATACAAGTTCTGTATGATGTCTTGAGACATTTCGTTCCATATTTGCTGTGACCTTGTCTCTAGTTCGTTCAAACTCGTGGGATGCCCAACTCGTCGTCCCAAATGATCCCAGATATGCTCGATTGGAGACAAATCTGGAGATCGGGCAGGCCAAGGAAGGGTAGTAACAGTGCGGAGACAGTCTTGTGACACCCTTGCCGTATGAGGCCGAGCATTGTCTTGTTGAAAAATGGCTCCTGGGAGCCGTTGCATGAGTGGCAACACATGTGGTTGCAGGATTTCATGAACATACCGCTGGGCTGTCATGGTGCCACGGAACAATACTAGGGGTGACCGTGTATTGTAGGCAATGGCGTCCCATACCATCACACCAGCTGTGGGAGCGATGTGTCGCTGTACAGCAAAGGCAGGATTGAAGCGTTCACCACGGGCTCTCCACACACGAACACGATTGTCATCACTGCCGAGATTGAATCTGGATTCGTCGCTAAAGACGACCTGGTTCCATTCCGCTGCAGTCCAGTTTCCCCGTGCGCTGCAAAACTCCAAACGGAGGCGACGATGGGTGGGCGTCAAGGGCAGCACACGTAATGGGCGCCGCGATACCAACTGTCCTTCAGCCAGGCGCCTTCGTATGGTTCGAGAAGACACAGAGGCCCCTAGTGAAGGTGTTACCTGTGCCTGGATGGCGGCCGATGAAGCAGTTGGCTGTACGCGTGCATTTCTTACGATGTGGCGGTCTTCTCGACGACTGGTCTGTCGAGGGCGTCCTGAGCCTGGTCTTCGTGTACATGACATCTCTCGGGTCCACTGGTCCCAACACCTCCTCACAACACAATCAGAGCGGCCTAATTGACGAGCTACTCGCCTAGCTGCCCACCCAGCTTCCATCATCCCGACGATTCTCCCCCTCTCAAACTGCGACAACTGCTTATATTGTCTTCGGCGTAATGGCATGTCTATCTCAGCTCTTCCTTTGTAAATGATTCAGCACACTCAAACAATCTTTGGTTACCTGTTTTATACTCCACAGACTACGATGTTCAACGCCCTCTACCGGCTATACGTAATGCGCAATCACGTTGCATTTCTAATCATTTGCACATCTCCCCGACATGTAATTTCATTGCAAGTTTCGTTACGATCCCGCAATTATTTCTTGTTGCGCTAATTTTTTTGTCCATGAGTGTATTTTCTTCTACATTATTTTGGTCTATAAAATTATCCGTTACGATTTTTTTAATAAATACTTTTATATATATATATATATATATATATATATATATATATATATATATATATATATATTGGAATTAATTGCATACATTCACCATTGTATTTATCATAAATATATATATTTTTTGTTTTTTATGGCATCAATTACATACATTGACCTTTGTATTTAATTTGAATGTACTCCGTAGCGAAGCACGGGTATTAAGCTAGTATGCGTATAAAAATGCGAATAAAGTCAATCGAACTCATTTGGAATTTATCAACCACTGTTAAAAAAATTTTTGTTGGTTTGGTTTCTTGTCAGCATACTTGCAGTGCTGTAAAGCCCATAGTAAGAGCAAAACCTCAGATCTATGGCTGCGGTTTACGTTGAAGATGCCTATCTTTGAATAACTGATTCTTCTTACAAGGGTATGTTTCATGAAATTTTAAGGACACCTTCGGGAGTGATTTTTTGAAATAGTTTAAAATTTTGCCTTTTTATCTATTTTTTATTATGAGATGTAAGTTAAAACTTGGGAAATTGTACAAACAATTTAGCTGTTACATGAAAATAGGTTTTTCGATGCGAAACACTGGGTGCAAATTTGACATTTCTGCAAAACATGATAACTCAAAAATAAACAAATATATTATCATTTTATGAATTGGAGAATGAAGATAATAACTTTCTCTAGGGAATAGATGAGTTTTCGCAGGATAATATTCTGTTTATCTCAGAAGCTGTAGCAGTTTAAGTACTGACGTACGGAAAAATTGCTTAAAATTCATTATCATTTGAAATTCATGCCAATGTAAACAAAAAACCAATGAATTCACAATGATGAGCGTCGTTTATTCTCTTTATAAACACTTGAAGAGCAACTCTTCAAAATTTTAAGGCATTTGATGCATAAGTTTTTACTGAAGGATGTTTTGCGCCAAGAGAAATGATGAAAATAATTCATTTTGAGAATAATTACAAGATAAAAAGAACTTTTTATATACCATATTTTTAAATTTTCTGTTGAATCATATAAACTTGACTATTTTATGTATTGACAAATACTTAAAAATTTTTTTTGATAAATTATCCCATCAACTTGAAAAATTAAATCCCATCAACAAAAAATGAAGTTAATTGGAAGTTAACTTGCGTTTAACTTTTCGTTCCCGTCCCGACCGATAGATGGCTGTACCAGTATACAAAACAAAATTAACTGAACATGAATTCAAAACTGCTTAAAGATGGCTAAAAGTATTAAAATAATGCATTGTCATCGTGTTCTGAGCTATTCTAAAAGTTTCAGATGTCTAGCTAGTCGGGAAGTTAGTTAAAAATCGATTGCAAGATTCGTACCGGAAAAACACACACACACATAAACAAAGAACATGGTAATAAACAAGAAAGCGAGTTAATAAAATCATGGTAATAAAAAGCTACTTCCGGTTGCTTTGACAACTGTTGTTAAAATGGCTTTTACTCGGCTCTTAGTTAAGATAGAAGCATAATTCAAACAGAATTAGAAAGATAAAAGATTAGGCATTGATACTGCAGTATAACAGGAAAATCAATTTTTTTGATCGAAAATGCCGTTTCAAAGGCGTACGGATACCTTAACTATACTATAACTACGTAATTTTCGAATACGAAATACGTAGGGATACGTAATTTTCGTATTTACGAAATAGATGCGAATAAATGCGAAAAATATTTGTTCTTTTACTTCTGATAGGGAAAAACTCGCTGATTAATGGGATTTAGGCGAAATTAGGTCGTAATAGTAATAATTTATTAACATAATTGCTTAACTAAGAACATCCACGGTCTTTAAATGAGATCTCACTCTCGAAATTTGCTTATTACTTATTGCTAAAGACTTAATACGGAAGAGAATGAGTACACCACTACAATGTTATCTTTTACTAAGAATTTTGATTTTTACCTAACCAAGTAAGTAAAATTGTGATTAAAAAAAAAAAGCGAAATTTTTTCGTTTATATTTTTTGTTTTGTTTTTTTTTGCAAATAAATGCGAAATTTTATATATTGTAATTTTTTTTTGCGAAATTTCGACATTTTTTATGTGAAATTTACGCACCCCTAACTATAATCCAAAATCAGGACTCCCAGAGCAGGGATTTTTCAGTGACTATATGGGTGTATGGTTTTTTCCCCACGAAAATATCTCAAAATCTGGGTTTTTTTCTTTGTAAGTTAAAAACATAGCAAAAGAAAAATATATTTATTTCTTATTATAAGCCTAATTTAATAACGCAGTTTAATAAAAATATACAGCTTACAATGACATTAATATGTGTTTGAATGTTAAAATGATTCAATGACTGTAAAATGATATACAAGAAGGAGATCATTTCTACTGAATCGTGACATATCTTCCTCTTACAAAACCCTCCAAGAATTTTGGTATTTGTTACGTCATATCAAAGACTAATTCAATAGTCCAAATTATGAATTCTTATCACACTTCAGGACCTATTTTACCCCACTCTTCTGAGTTTTTTCTATAAATTGATAGAACCTTTCTTAAAACGTAAACCGTAAACGATCGTATGATGGCAAAACAGGCAATAAATAGATATCATCAAAATTGTCGCACGTGGATACTTAAAACAGAACTGGTAAAAGACGTCATAGATGGAGCATGTTACATAGACCAGTGGTCGCGGATAGTTTGAAGTAAATTAATAGATTGAATTATTTAATTAAAAATAGACTTTAAATTTTCTATAATTACACATCTTAAATATTTTTATTTGCATATCTTTAATATTTTTATTTGCATATTTTTTTACGTTAAAATTATATGATATGATAGTGTGATAATGTTAAATACTAAAAACTCAACAGCAAAAGCCTGTGTTTACAATGATTCCATTTTCTTCTACCTATCTACGCGAGACTGTGTTTTCAAAATTATTAGTTATAAAATCCTAACAACGAACATGACTTAACCTGGAAATATGATTAGAAAGTGGCACTCTCATATATTTCACCAAATATTGAACAAATATAATATGAGGTCCACGCTCATCCTTCTGATTCAATTTTTTTCTATTCTAGTTTCTCTCTATCCCTCTATTAAAAAAAATTCTAAAAAAAAGTAACTCCCGCTGCCTCTGTAAAAAGCTTGTCACGCTATCTCCTCCGAAACCGCTGGGGGTATGGGGTCGAGAGCGATACCAATGGATGCAGAAAAATGGGGGGACCAAAGTAAGACATGTCTCATCTTCATAGGACTTTTAAGTTTTTTTTTTATATTTTATGTTTTGTGGGAAAATATTGACTGTTTTATCTTCAGATTACGATAACTCGCCAAAAAAATGATCGTAGAATTTTGATGTTTTTACAATCTAAGACTACAGACATTTTTCTTTCAAACTAGACTTCATTTGTTTAAAAATATTTTAAAACAGACTAATATTTTCATCAAAAAATGAAACACAGTTTTTCAAGAAATATCGTCCCCTATGTGGATGTAATATCGATGCTCCTCGAGTTTTTATCTTACAAAGAAAATATTTACATCATCTGGAAGCTGAAAGCTTTCTTATTCATATAAACCTCATTTCAAGTCTCTATCTTAAATTTTCGATTTTTAATTGAATTTTAAAGCTGATAATTCAACAGTGATGAAACGCCCTTCGTATTAAGGGTGAGAACAGTAAATGGATGGAAGCTGTTACATTGCCCGAGAATCATTCCTATGTATCTCTCTATTAGCTATAATAGAGGAGCAAGCGTAGCGAGCCAAGAAGCGAAGTCCCTAGTTATAAAAATAATTAAAGTTTACAATTTTCAAACTGTTGATATGAAGCTTACTTTGAAATCATGCACTTATTTTAAAATTTTAATTTTTTGGAAATTTTTACCTGAATGAAATACAAATGCATATTAATATTTTAATATGAAGAATTAGTCACACGAGATTTACCAAAAATAAGTGCAGATGGAAAACCTGACATTTTGTATTGTTATGTAAAGTAAATATACACCTAAATTCTACAGTTCATTTGATTTTAAAAATGGTTTGTCAAAATTTGCTAATTTCCGTTTTTCTATTTTTTGTTAAAATTTTTCCTAATTTTTAAAAGAAAATTCGCCACTACTAAAAAATTATCATTGGGTCGGGTTATTTTTTTATTTAATGAAAGTGGGTCGCAGTCAAAAAAAGTTTGAGCACCACTGTTCTAAATGATAAGAAACATGCATAAGAATAAAAACAAAAAAAAATCTTCAGAAAATTAATTTGGAGATGAAAGATAGTGCGAATAATATTCGACGATTAAATAAAATAACTTTAACTTCAAGTAATCTTAGAAGATGTGGTGTGTATTATGATATTTATATTTTTTGTATCATTTCATTAAAAAAAAAAAACATTTTTATAAAAGTTTATTTTTATAGATGAAGTCTGGGTTTATTTTACTTTTCTCTTAGGGAGCCCTACCCAAAACCGTATGATTTGGGGTGAAGTTAAGGAAAAGGAACTGCACTACTGGGGGGGGGGGGGGGGAAAGGGCACACACAACATATTAAATTTCCCAATAGAAATTTTAAAAACGTTACTAGTTCCGAGAGAGTAAATATAGTTCTTCGTTAGGCCGAGGAACATTAGATGTGATTGTCTCTGTGAACGATACACAAATGTGAAATATCATTCAATTCTTCGGGGTAACGACAAAATTTTCGTAATGACTACATAACACGGGAGTCACCATTTCTATCAAAAAGTTCAAGGATCATCCGATTTGCGAATTGGGCTGCTGAAATTTGAGGCCGTCCTGGCGGAATACACCGACAGCTAGAATTGTTTTCCTCCATAAAATGCTTTGATTGGGATGTTATGTTTCTAGGACTGAGAGTAAATAATGGTCTGAGGAAAAGGTCGGAAATCTATGCCTTATGACAATACTCCCCACGCTTTTCTCTTCATGACTTATAACTGCGTACCAGGAAGTCCTTTGTACTAAATTTTTTTAAATACTCACAAAATATATATATACGCATATCACGCAAAGAGATATTTGTAAAAAATTGGAAGAAATCAATATATTTGATGCAGTGATTTTAAGCATCTTAGAGCAGAAACCATAGTGTCGACTTTAACGCGAAATTATCTTATAGTCAAGGTGCGGCCATTAATTTCCAGGACTGATCTAATAACTCCAGAAAATGTTACATGAAATACATACCCATATAATATGTTTCGAATTAACTCCCACCTGTCGTAATGCACTTCTGGGCTCGGCTGTATAACTTTCGGAAACAACTTTTAAAGTCCTCTTCCGGAATGCTCTTTAATGTGGACGTCACCGTTTTCTTGATCGCTTCGACATCCTCAAATCTCGTTCCCTTCAGAAAATTGGCCCAGATGAGGTTGTGGGAATGCAGCATCCTCCATACTCTCCGAACTTAGCGCCGGCAGACTTCTCTTGTTTCCAAAACTGAAAGATTTTCTGAAGGGAACAAGATTTGAAGATGTCGAAGCCATCAAGAAAACGGTGAAGAAATACACTGGTGTAAGAAATTAAGAGAATTTGCAGACTTGGTCGATTATCTCTAGAACTACTGTACCGATTTTAATGAAATTTGATATGTACATACATTGATACAATACAAAACAAATAACCATTCAATAATTGTAATACACACGCATGATCGTGCGTAACACTCGTTGGAGTCGGAAGGTATGAAACAGCAGTTGCAGAATAAACAAAAAAAGGGTTAATTCTTGGTGTTATTTTGCAGCAATCGGTTAATTTCAAATTGTAACAGTAAAAATGAGTAACCACCAACGTTTAGATGATGGAATGAGGGGGCGAATCGTGGGGAGGCTAGAAGCAGGCCAATCTCAAGTCCAAATTTGTAGAGAGTTCAATTTAACGCCCAGCGTCGTGTGTAACTTATGGAAACAGTTCCAGGATACCGGATCCATCGAGAGAAAGCCTGGGCAAGGTCGTCCAAGAGCCACGACGGCCAGAGAAGATCGCCATTTGTCGATTATAGAGAGGCGTAACAGGCGTGCTACAGCTTCTCAACTCTCTCGTGACTTGTATGCAGCCACAGGAACCCGTGTATCAAGGGTGACTGTTTCCAAAAGACTTCATGAGAGAGGGTTGTTTGCAAGAAGACCTGTTTGCGTCCCGCTCACTTCTACGAACAGGAGAATTCGTTTATCATGGCGCAGAGAGCATAGAGATTGGAGTATGGATCAATGGGCGACTGTTCTCTTCACTGATGAGTCCCGGTTCAGCCTAAAGACCAATTCTCGCCGTACGTTCATATGGAGAGAACCAGGGACCCGCTACCTACCCTCCAATGTCCGCGAAATTGACCATTATGGCGGAGGAGGTTAAATGGTCTGGGAAGGCATCATGTTGGATGGCCACACACCTCTCCATGTCTTTGAAAGAGGCACTGTGACTGGTGTGAGGTATAGGGATGAGGTCTTGGAGCCCTATGTTCGCCTTTTCAGGGGTGCAGTTGGCCCGGAGTTCATTTTCATGGACAATAACGCGAGGCCACATAGAGTTCTTCTGGTCGACGAGTTTCTAGAGAGTGAGGATATTCGCCGGATGGATTGGCGAGCCAGATCTCCAGACCTTAACCCTATAGAGCATGTCTGGGACGCTCTGGGGAGGGCAATTGCAACTCGCACCCCCCCCCCCCCCTCCGAGAGCCATCCAGGGAATGAAAACAGCGTTGCTGAACGAGTGGGACCAATTGCCACAGGAAATGATAAACTGCCTTATTTCAAGTATGCAATCACGCTGCGAGACCTGTATATCTGTAAGAGGGGACCATACCCCCTATTAACCCATCTATTAACCCATTTTTTTGTTTATTCTGCAACCGCTGTTTCATACCTTCCGACTCCAACGTGTGTTACGCACGATCACTAATTGTTATAAATATTCACGATCGTGCGTATTTATTACAATTATTGAATGGTTATTTGTTTTGTATTGTATCAATGTATGTACATATCAAATTTCATTAAAATTGGTACAGTAGTTATAGAGATAATCAACCAAGTCTGCAAATTATCTTAATTTCTTACACCAGTGTAGAACTTTAAAAGTTGTTTCCTAAACTTATACAGCCGAGCACAGGAGTGCATTACGGAAGGTGGGAGTTACTTCGAAGCATATTAAATGGATATATATTTCATGTAATATTTTCTGGAGTTAATAGATCAGTCCTGGAAATTGATGGCCGCACCTTGCATTTATGAACAGTAACGGATGATTGCACATCCACAAGTGGTGCACGCTCTTGGGACCTCTAATTGTCAGGGGCCTCCGAAAGTGAGCAGTTTCAAAAAGAGATACATTCTGCGAATCTCAGGCTCAGATACCAGCTTCATCAAGACAATTCGCCGATAGTCGAGCAACAAACGAATGTAGTACAAGTTGTAACTTTTAGTTCTTCCAAAGTTCTACTTCCGTGCAAAGGTGGTAGTGAAAGGTTCACTTACCTGAAATCTGTTGATGCGCGGAGTTCTTTGATCGGAGAAACTATTCCTTCAGCATCTAATGCTGGTGAGTAAGGGCCTGTTCACATAGGAGTCCGGTAGCGGAAGCGTAAAAGGAAAGATGGGGCTGAGACGGAAATAAACCAATCTTAGGCGTTAAAAATTCCGTTGCTAATCGTTTGGAGGTCATTGGTTAAATATATTTCAATACTTTAACGCTTCCGCTACCGGACTGTTATGTGTACAGGCCCTAATAACTAAGTAGTCAAATTAAAACCATGTTGAAATTTAAATGACTTTATAATGATTATTAATACACAAAACAAAACGTGGACAATTAACATAGTACTACGACGGACGACATTAACTCAAATGGTTAGTAGACAGAAGCTTTTATTTAGGACGTATGTGTGAACAAAAAGCAGACACACAGAGCCTGTTCCCAGTGCCATCTGGTGGTTACTAGGCACATTGTTAGATTAGCTATATAACAGGAATTTACGATTCCCTACACAAGTTTATACTACCTAATAACTGACGGTTAAAAACTCCTTTCCGAGCCTCGGGGCTACATATTTAAGATTTAAAAAAAAAATAAAGCTACTATTGTAGAGATATATTTAATTGTAAATTTTAACAGGAATACTTACCTACCTAAAGTCCACAATAAAAAATAAGAGTGGCAACCAGTTTCTAACCAATTAATAAATCTTCAGAAGGCTGAGATGCATTAGGTGGGATTGTCTCTATGGGAAATTAATAAACTAGGATTATCAAACTCTTTAGCATAACTAAGGGAGAATTAGTATTACAGCAAAGTTTTTTAGACAATCGAATTCAGATATGATCAGTTTGGTTTGGAGCGTAAAGGTCAATTTTTTGTCACATGAGGGCTAATTAGACCGGGACTTACTGCTCAAAGCCGATTCCGAACGGCTACAAACGTCCAAACCATGAATGAGACTCCAACCCACAGACTTGTTACATAGGTACCAAAAGCCAGCGCCCTAGCCATTCGACCATCGTTCGGAGAATTCAGATATGAAGATAATATAATGAATGATTTTTGCATCAGAAAATTTTAATGTGTGTCCGAATGTCTGGAAATGACTAGCAATCGTGGATTTTGATCAGGGGTGTCAAACTCGCGGCCCGCGACGAACATTTTTGCGGCCCGGCCAATATATTGGCACACAATAATATATAATAAAATAACCGACGCAGAATTATAAGATAGGAAGAATTCGCTAAATGTTTTTTTAAAATTATACTCATTTTTTGCTATTATTAAACAAAATGCGTATATTTATGTTGAATATACTGTAATTAGGTAAATAAACCTACGTTTCTATTAATATTGATTTTTTTTTTTTGCGGCCCACCTATAGTTAAACCTTGTTTGTTTGGCCCAAGTTAGACTTTGAGTTTGACGCCCCTGATTTAGATAATTCATGATTTCTAACACGAATGTTCCGTATTGCGTTTATCAAGGACATAGTTTGTCCATTATAAGACGAATTTTTATTATATATATATTTATATATATAAACAATTACCGCAAGGTATACTCAAAACGCCCCACTTACTATATTATGAGTGATAACTTAGTGAGACGTTATTAACTACTGTTTGAAGTAGTCCCTTGAATTCTCTAAAATTTAAAGGCTACGCTTGAGCACCTAAAGATTTCAACGGCTCCGACAAGAATATTTGGTTAAAGAGGGGAAGGAAGTGCATACTTGACTTTCGCCTACATTTTAACAAAGTATCCAGCCCTTTATGACAGGTCTTATATCATTTTAAAGCTCATATAATTAACTATTAAAATGAGTTAGAAAAGGTGTCACTAAAACAGGCGAATTTCCCGATATCAAAAACACGACTCCGAATAAAAGTAACAGCATGCCAATGATTTGAGAAACATATTTATACATATTAATGAACTTTAAAACACATTTTCATGTTTGAAGGTTGAAAATAATATTTGACACTTTGCAGTGTGACAAGTGCAGTGAGAGTTTAATTTTAGATTTTTGATAAATGTAGATGTAGACTATGCGATAAACGATTGTATAAAACAGTTTTCGTAGCATACAAACGAACAGATTAGAGAAAACAAAGCACGTATCAGCTATGCCATACAATGAGCTTTGGGTATCTCTTAAGCTTTTTTTTTTTTTTTTTTTTTTTTAAATTAGGTGTGGGGAAAAAATTATCTTTATCGGTAGGGTATGGAAATCCTACTCATTATTTACAGTTACTGTTTTTTCCTTATGTAGAGCATTTCTTTTCTGCTTCAGGTGGAGGCAATATACTTTTATTTATTTATTTATTTATTTTCCTACGCGGCAGGCACTTCCTCCTGAGGACATTCACCCATCCACACCGCGAATTCGTCGGCTACTTCACTTATGAAGTGGGCAGCAAGGAAATGTCCAAGGGGATTCGAACCCGAGCCTACACCGCGGAAACTCGAGACGGAAACTATATGCGATGTGGGCGGCTAGTCTGTGTTTCCATAACATATAAAGCAAAGGCCCCGGGTTGCCTCAGTTGGTCAGCAGATCTGTACTGTCCGGCCGGTGTCCAGGCCCATACTAATTATAAACCGAACAGGGGAAATAAACCCTCGGCTGAGTTTGCAGGTATTGCTACGCAGCTTCTGGTTTTTCGGTTCACCACTGCTTACGGACTAACCGTCCGGGAAGCTTAATTTGTCGAATAACATATAAAGCAGTAGAACAAGTTGAAAGTCAACTTATTTTTTGATAATTTAAATAAATGGGTAGAACATTTGTAGTAAATTTTGATAGAAATATGAATTAATTCCAGCTTAGCACTAGCAGGTTATTCACCAATCCATATTACAAATATCGAATTCACAAATTAATTTATTGCCAATTTAGAAATTCTTTTAACTATGATATTACGATAAAGTTTTGCAAGGCTAACCCACTCACCTTGGATGTTACCAAATAAACAAATAAATAAATAAAAAATCTAACAATAAAATAAATGCGTTCCGTAAAATGAGTGGGAAAGAGATTAAGGTAAAACAAAAATCATGAGACTGACAGTCTTTTACAACTGTTTTTAATTTCAGCATGGTGTTGATGAAGTGGCTGTGGAATTTCGAAAGCAAAGCTATTACAATGGTTCCCATTGCAAAATTGATACTTTATCCTGGATTATAGGCTATAGCACAAACGTTTTTAATTGCATTTCTTTCATCCCATTGAGTGGAACATGGGTTCTGTGTATTCGCAAATCTGCTTACTAAAAACAGAAACAGACTACAAAAAGCTAATCGCGATGCGATGGTTTAAGAAACGTTGCTGACAAAAATAGTGCCGAACGTTAATTAACTAATAGGAACGCACCAAGTTCATCCTTTTTATTCGGATTAAAGTTTTTTATAATTTTCATTTTAATATTATCCTCCGTTATCTCCATTTTCTGTGTGTAATGCGAATGTTATTATGATTGGTTTTAATAAATAACTTTATAATTTCGATCTTCAAGATGTCTTATTTACGACATCTTTCTTTACTATGTTGAAGGACATAGGTCGAAATATATATACACTGCTGGCCACTGTAAATGCAACACCCTGAAGGAAACATGCAAAGAACATGAAATTTACAATCTAGAGATAATCGACCAAGTCTGCAAATTCTCTTAATTTCTTACACCAGTGTATTTCTTCACCGTTTTCTTGATGGCTTCGACATCTTCAAATCTTGTTCCCTTCAGAAAATCTTTCAGTTTTGGAAACAAGAGAAGTCTGCCGGCGCTAAGTTCGGAGAGTATGGAGGATGCTGCATTCCCACAACCTCATCTGGGCCAATTTTCTGAAGGGAACGAGATTTGAGGATGTCGAAGCGATCAAGAAAACGGTGACGTCCACATTAAAGAGCATTCCGGAAGAGGACTTTAAAAGTTGTTTCCGAAAGTTATACAGCCGAGCCCAGAAGTGCATTACGACAGGTGGGAGTTAATTCGAAACATATTATATGGGTATGTATTTCATGTAACATTTTCTGGAGTTATTAAATCAGTCCTGGAAATTAATGGCCGCACCTTGTACTACACTGCTGGCCACTGTAAATGCAACACCCTGAAGGAAACATGCAAATAACATGAAATTTACAACATGCATTAGCGGAGGTGAGATATGCAAATGATTAGAATTTCAGCGCAGACGCACATCACGCGCGCCTGTGGCGCCACTTCAAAGCGCTATTTAAGGCTTGGAGATTTCGACGATTTCAAGTTCGGCAATTGTGTTTTTCTTGTGGTTTTTTTCAAAAAAAACGATCAATTATGCCTCGTCGAAAACAACGATCATCTTTTGATCAAGTATCCGAGTTCGACAGAGGAAGGATAGTGGCCTACCGAGAATGTGGATTATCTTTCAGGGAAATCGGTAGTCGTGTTGGACGAAACCAAACAACTGTAATGCGGATATGTGATCGTTGGATGCAGGAGGGTACGACGGACCGGCGTATTCGATCGCATCCACCTCAGCGCACCACTTCACGTGATGACAGGCAAATTGTGCGCATGGCAGTGACGGATCGCTCAGTCACATCACGAACCATAGCACAGCACATGCAGTCTGTAACGCATCATCCAGTGTATGCGCGTACCATTCGACGCCGTTTACAGCAGAGTGGTCTGTCCGCAAGACGTCCATTGCTTTGTCTACCCTTGACGCAGAACCACAGACGTCTCCGCCGCCAATGGTGCGATGACGGATGTGGACGGCAGAATGGAATGAAATTGTCTTTACTGACGAGTCACGCTTCTGTCTGCAACACCACGATGGTCGCATTCGAGTCTGGAGACACCGTGAAGAGAGGATGCTGAACAGCTGCGTTATGCACCGCCACACTGGTACTGCACCGGGTATTATGGTATGGGGCGGTATTGGATATCACTCTCGCACACCTCTAGTACGCATTGACGGTACTTTAAACAGCCAGCGCTACATCTCCGAGATGTTGGAGCCAGTTGTCCTTCCTTACCTTCAGGGCTTGCCCACAGCCATATTTCAACAGGATAATGCGCGACCACACGTGGCACGCATTGTCCAACGGTTCTTCGTCAATCGCCAGATTGAATTGCTTCCCTGGCCGCCTCGCTCTCCGGATCTTTCGCCGATAGAAAACATGTGGTCCATGGTTGCTCTACGATTGACCCAGATTCCATCCCCAGCTGCCACAGCAGATCAACTTTGGCAACGTGTGGAAGCTGCTTGGTCTGCTGTACCCCAAGAACTCATCCAAAGTCTCTTTGAATCAATGCCGAGGCGTGTGGCAGCGGTGATCTCCAACAATGGCGGCTACTCTGGCTACTGATTTTGGCAGGAACCACACTTCACAGAAGTCTATAAATTTAATCATTTGATACTTGGTCAACATGTTATCTACAAAATAAATTTTGTTGTGATTTCTCTTGTCTTTCTTGGTGTTGCAATTTGGGTGGCCAGCAGTGTACATAAAAGGGCGTAAATTTGTCACTACATCTTTGTTTGTTAGCTTAAGAAGGAAAATTTGCAGGGGCGCTACTATTGCACGCCTTTAAATGACATTAAAATGATTTCACGATACCAAAGTCATTAAAATATATATAGTAAAGGAAAAAAAAATGAAAGGGGGAAATATACACTATCCGACAACGAAGCTGATAAAGTAGATTATAATTATAATTATGAGCCGCTCACTTGCCAAATAGGTTAAGTCCATTAAACAAAAAGTGGAGAAAAGTGATGAAATAATATACATTGTTTTTTAAAATTCCTTTGAAAATCTAAATCTAAATAAACATTGTAGAATGCATTTGTCAGAACCATGCACACGTGGTGGTGCTGTGTCCAATTTTAAGTGGAAAAAGCCTCCCCATATGCGTCGTTAACTTAAGGCGTGTCCAATTTAAGATAATTACGGCCACATCCGAGGGACTAGATGCGTCGACATACGAGCTGACCGGAGACCGCGGGCGGTTTCCCACGCGGTGACGGAGTCCTCTCGAATGTTCTGGAATTTTCTGAAAGAGAGGATATATAAAGGAAAGAAAGGAGAGAACTATGGGATGCGCTTCCCGTCTGTATGCTGGATTTTAGACTCTCTCGCTGATTTTCGATTGATGATTGTTCTGTTTGAAGATCGATAATGATCAACTGATAATGGAAATGTTGTATCATAGATGCCTGGCCAGCACGTTCTCCAGATACCTCATTCATTGAAAACATCTGGTCATAGGTTGCTGAGAGAGTAGGCCGCCATCGCTCTCCAGCTACTATGATTGATGAAATGTGGCAAAGACTTGAAGCAGAGTGGAAGGATCCATATCTGTCATCCAAGCCCAGTTCGACTCGATGTCTAACCGGGTTAGAGCTTTTTTAGCTTCCAGAGGCAGTAGCTGTGCGTACTATTTTCAGAACCTGTATATTCCCAAAATACTTACAAATTTAATCGTGTGTTTCTTCCTACTTTGCTGTATACGTACAATAAGTGAAGTTTTGGTATTTGCTTTCCTTCCTGGTGTTGCAATTTTAATGGCCAGCAGTGTATATTATGGGTTTAGTGTACTATGTTGCGGCTCGCGTAACGTAGCAAACATAATGCATGTGGCTCGAGAGAAAAAAAGCCTGAGCACGGGCGCATTAATGTATGGAATTTGATTGGCTTCTGAAAAAAGTGACTTATTGTTCGATGGCCAAAAATTATTTTGTCATTTAGTGGTGTTAATCCTAACTATTTGGGAAATTTATTATGAACTAGCTGACCCGGCAATGCTTCGCTATTGCTAGGTTTGAGTGTGTGTATATTATATATATATATATATATATATATATATGTGTGTGTGTGTGTGTAGATTAAATGAACCTAATTCTAAGTTTGATATCAATTATTATATTTAGTTAAAAGTAGATATTTACATACACATAATTTTTATGTTTCCGATTACATAAATTGAAATTACTGTTTTATTCAATTTTAAGTTCATTGCAATGCTCTTGGATATACAATGTTTTTGGTTATTCCATTTGGCATATATACAAACAAATCCCTTGGTTTTCCTGCATGGGAGCATGCAACGTTGCCCATCAGGAAAACATGGATTATCCAAATTCAATTCACATACTTGCAATGATTGACCTTGTGATTTGTTTATCGTTATTTCAAAAGCCAGTTTAATTGGAAATTGCAATCATTTGAATTGGAACTGCATATCTGTTGGTATCATTGGTATACGTGGTTTTAGCATATCCTCTCCTTTGAATTTACCAATTAAAATTGTTGCTTTAATTATACTGTTTAATAATCTCTTGACTGCCAATCTAGTACCATTGCAAAGTTAATGTTTCTAAGAAGAATGATAGGAACACAAACCTTCAGATTAATGCTGTGTAGTGGCAATCAAGTGAATTTAAGAATTCACTTGGATAATTTACTGCAGTGGCGCATCCAGGATTTAATCTTGAGGGGTGAATTAAATATATTATATATATATATATATATATATATATATATATAGTTGACTGCCAATCTGGTACCATTGCAAAGGTTAATGTTTCTAAGAATAATGGTAGGAACACAAACCTTCAGATTAATGTTGTGTGGTGGCAATCCAGATAAATCAAGTGAATTTAAGAATTCAGTTGTATAATTTACTACAGTGGCGCGCCCAGGATTTAATTTTTTTTTTTTTGGAGGGGAGGAGTTGAACGGATATAGATATTTATAATGCAAATCCAATATTCATAATTTAATTTGTTTCTTTCGGGGGGCAGGGCCCCTTGGCCCACCCACTGGGTGCACTACTAATTTACTGCTGCTTCATCTTGATGTATAACAGTACATATTGATTTTAAGAAGCTGTTTCTCCTGGTAACATGGAGAGTTTACAGACAGCACATCTTCTTACGTGGGGTGTCAGAAAACACTCTCCCTCCTTCAAGACTCGGGGGTCATGATCTTACCCCTCGCCTCCCTCACAGGAATATAGAAGGGGTATGAGAGGGGTGGCTATCAGGGGTTGTTATGTGCTGCCATCCGTACGCCTAGTTTGAAAATAGTAGGTTCACAGATATCTGAACAAACGGAGAATGAAAAATATTTTAAACTTTCTTTCTACTGGTCAGATCGAGGATTTCAATAGCTTTAAACCTTCTCGGGACAACATGGACCATTTTGCAAAAAACTGCATGTAAATCGGTTTAGTAGTTTTTTTATTCTATAGAGGACACACATACGAACATTGCCTTGAATTGAATTGAATTGAATTGAAAATTTGTGAGACTTACGCTACAGCCAGGCGGCCGGCTTTGTCTCTACATAACGACCCGAAAAGGAAAAACATGGACGGACAGACGCTAGACCAGTAGTCGGCAAACTCATTAGTCGACAGAGCCAAATATCAACAGTACAACGATTGAATTATCTTTTTAGAGCCAAATTTTTAAACTTAAACTATATAGGTAGGTACATTGTTATTAACGTAATTAGGATTCTCCAAAGCTGGCTTTTGCTAAAAACATCCCCAATCTGATTGAGGTACGTTCGCTGAGGTCGACCCCTTCCAACTCTCCCACACATACTCGTCTTGTATACTTATTTCGTCTATCTCCTTTCGTTCATCCTCTCGATATGTCCAAATCCTCTCAACATACCTTTCTCAATCCTCGACACTAGATCTTCTTTCACTCCATAACGCTCCCTAAATTTAACTTCATAAACTTTACTTAAAGTTTTAAGCCATAGTAAAACTATAGGTGCGTTGAATAAAACTTGATATAATACTTAATAACGATATTATTAATTGATAAAATCAAATTGTAAGGTATCCATAAATTAAATCATGACAATGACAGACAAACACTAATGGGAACAATGGCCTTGCATCTCCTCCGAAAGTTTGGGTAAGTCGGGTTTGTATATTGTTGTTTTTAATTTTAGACACAATTCCAGGTTCTCATCAATAAGACATCTGAATTTTCTCTTCATGAGGTTCATGCTTGAAAATGATTGTCCGTATGAATTTATCGAACCAAATAAGAAAATAACAGCAAACGCTATTTTTTTCATCTGATTATATATATGAGTCAGGAATACAATTCCAGGTGTTGAAAATCAACATATCTTCCTTCTCCAGGTCTTTCAAAGCAGACCACTTGTGCTTTGAACACACATTTGTTTCACATTTGTTTTTCTTCAATACTAGGTGGCCCGTGAGACCCTTTCGCATGCGATTAAATTACGATAAATTTAATAGCGGGGTTGGTGGTTTGTAGTAGGATGAAAGAAGAGCCGGTTCATTTGTAGCATTTGTTTATTTGTCAAATAACAGTGGTGCGTAAGGATAATACAAAACCAATTACAAAACGCCTTTGGCCACAATATTGAAGGTGAAGCATGAGACAAAACAGGGGAATATGAGATATGTATACGTCAAAACACCTTTGTAGACAATATTGAAAGTCAATTACGACAAAAACTCGTGGAAAATGTTATATTTACATTACAAAACCTCTTTGTGCACACTATTGGACCGTGCCGTTTCGACGCATCCAGGGAAAGAACTTTAGGGCCAAAAGTCAATTTTTCGCTTCGATTTTTTAACAAACAATACAATGTGTCATTCTGAATCAACAATTCGTCAGAGGAGGAGAACTTAATCTTTAAAATGGTACCTCATTTATTGATTTTGGTTCAGTATGAAGGGAGTAAAAGGGACAAAACAAAAAAACACCTTTTAGAAGTAATATATAGATAGATATATTTCTATATCAGCACAAAGACGTTCAAATTTCGAGCTCCACAATTCTTTTTTTTTTCAAATCAATTGCATTTCAAAGTTGCCAATGTCAATATTAAAGGGAGAAAAATTTAATTCTGTTACAGTAGCATTAAGGTTTTTTTTAGAAATGCTAACGTCGCTTTGCTGTTTCTGACTTCCTGAAACCTGTTGAGAAAAGCTTCCCTCATATTTAAAAGCGTTGTTTTCAAATAGCAAATATCAATATCAGAATTATTTTCTTGGCAATGTTTCAATTGGCTTGGAAAGTGAATCGAAGTTAATTTATCAAAATATTGAGCAAAAAGAGATAATTTGTTTTCGAATGAAATAACTTCTTCTAACATCAAAAAAAAGTGTATTTCCTTTCCCCTGTAGTTTACGATTAAGCTGATATACGGACTCGTAGATGAGACGTAACGTCTACCGTGAAATTAATTTTTTGGATCCACTGATTGTTCGTTAGTTCTGGATAGTGAAACACCCTTCTCAAGGAGAAATGCTTTAATTTCTGTTTTTAAGGAAGCGAAACATTTCAAAAAGTTTCCTCCTGATTACCTTGTTATGCAGCAGAAGATCTGCGTACTCACTCTCCATTTCACCTAAAAATTCTTTTAATTGTCGGTGATTAAGAGCTTTAGTTATAATGGAGTTGATAATCTTAATCACCAATTCCATAACTTCGCAAATTTCTTCTGGAAATGTCTGCTCACAAAGCACTTATTGAGGAATGATGCAATGGTAAGTAAGTATCTCGTGATTAATTTTTCCTTTCAAAATAGCAACAAACCCGTTTCTTACGCCTGTCATACTTTTCGCCCCGTCTGTTGAAATTGAGGCAATTTTAATTTGAGACAGTGAGTTTAATATGATGTTTTCAATGCACTGAATTACAACGTTTTCTATATCCTCTCCACGTGTTTGACCTTTGAGTGGCAATAATCCTAAACGTTCTTCTTTAGGATCTGTAGATGAACTAAATCGTACAAAAAGGTAAAACTTGCGCTGTATCATTTATGTCACAAGACTCGTAAACTGCTATTGATAAAGATGAAACCAACTTAAGATCTTCGACTTGCTGATTGGTT
The DNA here is from genome assembly GCA_907164885.2 of Dolomedes plantarius. Taxonomy (NCBI): domain Eukaryota; kingdom Metazoa; phylum Arthropoda; class Arachnida; order Araneae; family Dolomedidae; genus Dolomedes; species Dolomedes plantarius. The sequence goes on from OU015496.1 coordinate 47,849,304, forward strand.
ATATTCGAAGACATTTTGACTAGTCTAGACTTTCCTGTGGGAACAAGCGCTCGGAAGTAATACATTGTAGAACACGATGCAAAGATACGACTTGACGATAAACGTTGACATTTAATCTTTCTGGAAATGTTTTCTCATTAAGTCGCTTCAGAGCACTCGCCTAAAGATAAAGATACATAAACACCAACTAAGTATGTAAAAATAGAAATAAGAACACCAGTTTCAATCGCACTGTACGTGGTATTTTGTGGAAGAGCCACACTCAATGGGCCTAAAAGCCACATGTGGCTCGCGAGCCGCGGTTTGCCGACCACTGCGCTAGACCAACTAGCACGGAGAAACTTTGAAACACAAATTTTTATATATATAGATTTAAAAAAAAAATAAAAAAAAAAAAATAAAAAAAAATAAAATATAAAAAAAAAAAATTGCCATCTTCAGTTATTGTAAAATGAGAATAATAAAAAATAAAATATCACGCGAATAATACAAAATATAATATCATGCGTGCAAACAATCTCAGGTGCAGGAATCTAGCAAATATTATATTACGTCATACTGGTAGGCTGAATTTCAAACATCACACGTGGGTGTATTCTTCCTCCTTCAAAGTCGGAAGTCTCCCTCAAGAGTCGGGGGCCATTGACCTTGACCCTCCCCTTCCTCAAAGGAATGTCTGAGAGGGGTGGCATGAGACTAATCTACATCAGAGGGGTGGCTTTCTAGGGTTGTTAGGTGCTGCCATCCATACGTTTTCTTTTAAAGTAGAAGGTTCATAGATATCTGAATAGACGGCGAACGAAAAATATTTTTAACTTTCTTTCTACTGATCAGATCGAGGATTTCAATAGCTTTAAACCTTCTCGGGACAACACGGACCATTTTGCAAAAAACCGCGAGTAAATCGGTCCAGTAGTTTTTATTCTATAGAGGACAAACATACGCACACTGCCTTTTATATATATAGATGTAAAAAGTTAGGCAACCATCAAGTGCTTTGACACTGAAATTTCAAGAGGTGAACTTAAAGCCGATTTGGTTTGTGAAGGGCTCATATATGCTTCTATAGTTATACGCAAAACGCATTACTCTCTAATGAAACAAAAATACACTAAAGTTGAAATTGAAAACAAACACATGAAGACATATTAAGATTACAAGTCGATAATGTCAAGATAATTTGTCAAAATTACTAGTCAACAGAGCCAATTATGACGGTGCAGTTGATAAAGATATGCAATCTCTTTATATACTTATAAAAGTTTATTTCTTTAGTAGAGAAATAACGTTAAAACTTTATCAGTCTTTATTTCTTTAATACTTTATTTCTTTAGTATTTATTTCTTTACTAGAGAAATAAACTTTATACTCATAAAACTTTATTTCTCTAGTAATATTAGTTAGGTTTTCCATCATGCTTGTTTTCATTTTCAACTAAATTCACTTCCACGACATATTACTGCATGAAATGCTGTGCTGCGGTTAACGAGGTTCCAAGTTACCCGCAAACTTCAACTTTAAAAGGCACGGCAACTTCAAGCTCAACATATGAAAGTTGCATTCATGCAAATCTAGTGTATACATAAGCCAGGAATATAACCAGAAAACTTTTCCGGGGAGAGATAGCTGCTGAAGCGTCCCGTATAGCATGACTACCTTTATATTATACGGCTTATAGTTTGTTTGTTTTTAATACAAAATTTTCTGACCACTGTTTGGTTTAATCCCACTACAAATCTACTTACAGCACGAACTGAAAATGCATAATCAATGCCCGATATTTAAAAATTACTAAATCAGATTATTATCAAACTAGCTGAATACTCGTGCTTCGCGACGGAATACATTACTACCATCAATTATGTAATTTCGTTAATTTAATTTAAATTAACTTTAGCAGTAAATAGTTCTTCAGAGGAGTTTACCCTACAACTTAGGGGCAGTGGTCCGACATTAAATATGGATTTTAGATTTTTTTTTATTGGGGGGGGGGGGGGGAAATTAAGCCCTTATTTTAGCACCCTTAATGGTTGAATTTTTTTTTCTAAATTTTTCTTGGTAAGCACCTGGGACATTAGTGGTAAACCTCTTTTAACCCCTTAACATTTGTTTTTTAAAACAAAATTCGTAGTGAGCACCTAGGGCTTAAGAGGAACCACTATAAGAAATTTCAGCTTCTTAGACCTTATGGTTCCAGAGATAGTTTTTTTGGGGAGGAGGGAGGTTAGCCCGTTTTAACCCCCTTAAAATTTGAATTTTTAAAAAAGTTTTTTTGATGTCTCTAGGGCTTAAGAGAAACCACAATTCAAAATTTCTACTGCCTAGGCCTATGGTCCCAGGGATACATTGGGTTTTCTTTAAGGGTAGAGGGGCTTAACCCCCTTAAAATTCAAATTTCATAAGAAGAAATTTTACTATCTCCTTGGATCTTGGAGGAACCACCTTACACAATTTCAATTTCCTAAGCGTTATGTTTCTAGAGATACAGTGTTTTTATTTTTATTTATTTATTTTTATTTATTTATTTATTTTTATTTATTTTTTTTTTGGGGGGGGGGGCTTGACACCCTCACAATTCGAATTCTTAGTGGGCACTTTGGGTCTAAGAGGGACCACCTTGCAAAATTTTAGCTGCCTTAGCCTTATGGTTCCAGAGACACATGGGGTTTATTTTTTTTTTGGGGGGGGGGGTGAGAGGCTTAATACCCCTTAAAATTTGAATTTTGGTTAAAAAATATCTCAGCCCATTGACTCAAAGAGGAAACCACCATACAAAATTTCAGATGTCAAGGCTTATGGTTCCAGAGATGATTTTTTTTTAGGGGGGGGGGGGGGGGGAGCTTAACCACACAAAATTCAATTTTTTTTTAAAAACACTCCGCTGTGTGCACCTAGGGCTTAAGAGAAACCACAATATACAATTTCAGATTCCTAGGCCTTATTGTTCCAGAGGTACAGTGATCAGTCAGTCAGTGAGTGAGTGGTATTTGTCTTTTATGTACATACTCGTAAATGACCCGTTTATTAAATGAAGATGGTTGACCAATCCTATTAGGAAACCGTATTTAAATTGTATCTTTTAAAAGAAATTTACAGCGTTATTTTTTAAAATTCTTTTCAGCTCATTTTAACAAAAATAAATGCTTGCTACGCAAACGTTCCGACGCATAAGTTCGTGCCCCGACTTAAATAAATCAATAACTTTCTGACAAGTCAATCATTCTAGAAAACGGAGCAAATGATTAGGAAGTCACGTTCCGACACAAACAGTGACACGATTTACCCACAAAAACCGAAGAATGCAGTGACAAAACTGATTCGAAGAAAGTAAAAGAAGTCCTGCTGCATTTCGACTGCAGATAAGTGACGCAGCAATGAAACCCTATCTTTGCAGATAAAAATAGATATTCACAGCTGCCGTTCTTGAAAACGTAATCCCGTTACTGGGATTTTTTTTCTTCTACTTTTTGATACCGAGAGATCCAATCAAGCGATCTGATGCTCAGGTTCAATCATATGTTTGACATTAGGAGTAACCTCTTATCGATCGCGTGTTTGGGGCTATGCTTCGCCAAAGGCTGGTTCGACAAAGTGCGGTGATCAGCTCCAGCAACGAAAGCTCCACCATGCCATCGCCTCCGCCTCTCCGACGACGGCGGAATAGTCAAGATTCCAAAATGTACCGGCAATTATCCTCAGATTCTTTGGACAATCTCCTGACCGCACCTTTGGCGTCTTCCACCTGCGAGGCCAGAAGGGGCGGCGGCAGGCGACACTCGGTCGCCTGCGGTGTTTTGTACGTGGACCTGCAGAAACCAACCCTGAAAACGGCGTTCAACTCGGCAGTAAGACGTATGTCAGATGCATGCTCTCTCCTGAGTTCTGCTCCTTCGTCTACCTACAACCTCTCCTCTCCAACCCAGACGCAACCCGCGAAGAAGAAGGAAGGTGAAGTGATATTGCCTCACGTTCTAGAAACCTTTCGGCAGAGCCATTTGCCGGCGCCGATACCCCAAAACAACGACACGAAATTCAAAAGGAGTAATTTCCAAATAAACCGTCGTTTCAGCACAGACTGTCCGCCACCATCGTACTCGGATGCAACAAGTGGATGGAAACAGTCAGGCCCGAAACCAAAATTGCTCACCCGCCAACAACAAATCGTAACTTCCAAAGCATCTTTGGTTGCACTGGAAGACGATGATTTTGGGAATCACGAATAACACTCAAAATTAGTGGATGTGATATTAGAAGTTTCCGCTTAAAAGTGTGCGTTATATTTACTTCAAATGTTCTGTAAATAACAGAATTTCTATAATCTGAAAAATGACACATTTCAAATGTCCTAAAAACGAAATAGCTTGCTGAAATATACATATAGAAAAATCCAAACAATTGTGTTTAAGATTCAACAGATTTTGACTATCAGTGATAAAAGGGAGCATCTCTTTTTGTGATTGCATTTGAGTGTATGTTTATTATTATATTTATACTACTCAAAGTTTAGTTTTAACATAGAAAAATTATATATTTTTAAAAATTTAGTTTGTAAGCAAGCGTATTCAGCTGATACAGAATGAAATGTAATAAAATAATTATTTAATTTTTCTTTTTATCTTTGATATATTGCAGACGCTGAAGTCTGAAAAATTATCGTTTGAAAATTATGCTTTAGTATATATAAAAGGATAAATGAAACCTCTACATAAGAGTTACTTCAATTTTTGTTGTTCAATATACCTTCTAGTCATGGATCATGCTTTCCTTACTAAATTGTGTTTGCAGTGTTCAATGAAAGGCTAGCAATATGGCTTAAAAAAAAAAAAAAAAAAAAGGATTACAAGATTCTTTCATAGAGAATCACAGAATAGATTTTACGTCGTTCTTATGCAGTAAAAAAATTAATCCAGCTCAAAAGTTTAAAGGAGAATCTTAAGGTAATGTTTTTCTTTCATAATTATGTTATATACAGGTTTCTTTTAATTTTTGTTTTCTACTCATATCAGTTCAATATCACAACATATACAGGGTTAGCACAAATGAATGACTGGATTTTAAATATTTATATTTTCGAAACTATTACACATATTACAATAAGTGATACACGAAATTAAAGAAAAATATACCAAGTTTTATTTTCAGTTACAAATATTCGATGTGTGACCCTTTTGTTACACGACAAACATCTAATCTGCAATCAAGTTCGTTCCACACATTTTGTAGTGTCACACTGTCAATAGTTCCTAATGCTGCACAAATGCGTTTTTTAAGTTCTTGCAGTGTTTTCGGCATCGGTGGTGCATAAATAGTGCCTTTGACGTAACCCCATAAAAAGAAATCACATGGCGTAAGGTCCGGGGATCTTGGTGGCCATGTTATTAAGGATAAATCACTGTCACCCGCACGTCCCATCCATCGGTGTGGAAACTTCTCTTTCAATAAGCATGTACATGCAACGACCAATGGGCAGGGGCTCCATCTTGTTGAAACACAAAATTTGCAACAAGTCCAGATAAATGCTACCTGTTACCGTTTTTTCAGCAAGGAAAAAAAAAAGCCCATACAGTTTTGTTTGTGACAGCACAAGAAACATTCACTTTCGGTGAATCTCTTTGCAACTGCACAATTTCATGGAGAGTTTCACTTCCCCACACTCTAACATTATGACGATTGACATTTCCTAATAAATGGAAGGTGTAAAATAAATAAATATAAAAAATAATCCACTTGGTATATATTTTTTTTATTTCGTGTATCACTTATTGCAATAAGTGTAAAAGTTTCGAAAATATAAATTTTTAAAATCGGGTCATTCATTTGTGCTAACCCAAATCAGAGAAAAAAATTGTCAAAGCATTACTCAGAGAAATTATTTAACCATTGTAAAGAGTTTTCGAGCTGAGATTTGAATATTCTAATTCTTCGTACATGGATTGGAATAAGGGGAAAAAAATCATTAAAAACGTCTCCACAAGCAGTGCCCCAGCTACAACATATTTGAATAATTTAAGAGATTTACCAAAGGCAATTTAAATTACATTTAAATGTGTTGAGTGGTTTTTTATTGGATAATTTCGCTGACTGCTAAACTGAAAAGAGAAAAAACTTATGCTCAAATTTTTTATTGTCTATATTTCTTAAATCAAGAATAATTGACAGGTTTTCTATCATGAGCCTATAGCATGTATCATGAGCAATACACATATTTATAACATATATATTTATGTCTATAACGGAATAAAAAACTTATTGACGAAAGCGACAAAAAAGTTTGAATATTACAGGACAAAACATAGCATTTATAGAATTAAAATTTATGATTTTAAGGATCTTATTATTTACATAACGATGGGAGCCCAATTATCATTAGTGTCAATAGTAATTTTTTAGAAACGAGCAGAGATTGTCTGGTTAAATGCTGGACATCGCTTTAACTATACCGAAGAAATAGTGAAAAATCTATGCAGAGAAACAAATCTATCTTATCGATCATTGACAAACTCGCCTTTATTTAAAAAAAAAAAAAAAAAAGAGAGAGAGAGAGAGAGAGAGAGAGAAATAGAAACAGATTTTCAGAGAAACCGTTTTCCAGAGCCTTGAAATAAAACTCGCCTTTTAAGTAAATTTTCGGGTTACCATGCTAGGTCGTTTCTCTGTGATACGGATGCATTCTATCACGGAGCAAAACAGTTTCATACTACAGTGTTAGAATTAAAAGAACAAGTATTAGGGAAAATTACAAGCAAGGGATAAGAAAAAAGCATAATGCATAGAATTTTACATTAGCGATGCTTAAAATCATCAAAAGTGACAATTTAGAAAAGGTGATGTAATAATATCCGATATCTAATAATACACAAATTCGACGAATATAAGTTAATTTTGATCATATTTGTTAACAGTTCAATATCATACGACAGTTTAAAATGCTTTACATATTTGTGAAAAATTTCACAACACCGGGTATATTATGAATTCAGGGTAATTTTAGTTATTTAGGACGTCGGTTGTCTCAGTGAGAAATTCAATTTTCTTTAAAATAATTTAAGACAGGATAAGGAAATAAATATAAAAAACCGCGTATCTTTTTAGTATGAAATCAGTTGAAATGAAAGATCGGTTTTGGAGAAGGTGTGCGACTTGCAGATGTCTTTATAGTATTTTAAACACCATAACATAAGCGTATGGGTTTGCATAACATACATCTAAAGGCTAAACCGCATAGTAACACTCATACATTCAGGCCATTTTTGACTTCTAAGTATTTTATATTATATATATTTATAAATCCGAGAAAAAGACCTTTTAGGGGGAAATGCCCCCTGAACAATCGCACCTACATGTATTCTGTGACAACTATGATGTCTTAGTTGTGTTCTGTGTAATCCCTCAGCAACTGGTCTATCTTTATACAATTTACATGTTCTCTGAGGTGTCAAATCTTTCCTCTTTCACACAAACACTTCCTTCCAATAAATTAGGTCATAAAAATTAAAGTTCTTTCATATCCGAAGTACACTCGCTAGAGCAGTGATCCTGTTTTTAAGCTCCTCTCGAGCTTCAGAGAGACGATGCCAATCTAAGAAACAAAACAACCCATTTTGCCCCTACATACGTAAGCTGTCATAAACTTGAGCTAAAAATTTTCAACTCTTTGCGAACTTTTGGCAGATGAAACCACCTTTGATTAGCCATACCATAGATCGATTTCGCAAACATGTATGTTTAAAAACTATCGTGGCATGAATGATTTTTACACCGATTGAATCCCGCTTGTAACACTTCTCTCTTCTCAGAAGGCACTCAGATGCTTAATATTTGATCTCACACTCAAAGAACTCGTGAGTGGAAAAATATATATAAAAAAAATAAGCGACTCACCACCTTAAATTCAAAAATTCCAGAACCCAGAATGACCGAACGTAAAAATTCATCGAATACTAGAGTCCTAATTTTCGTATAAAATACCTAGATTCAATCATCAAATTATGGAGGAAAACCCTAAATTATGCTACGGAACAAATGATTCTATTCCTTCGTATCGCCATGCACGTTTGTGTTAAAATGTTAGAACGTACTTTTCCATACATTGAAAAAGCAGAGGTCGTTCTTCAGCAGCCTTGGTTTGAAAACATTGATTTCGCCACACTAATGACTTTCCCCATAAAAATTAGCAACGCAGAAGAGAAATATGCTATATTCTTCACTGTATTATCTCTATCTGAATTTTTGTATTATAATTCCTAAATGAAACTAGCTCTACCGATAGAAAATAAAATTTAAAATCCATTCCACATTTTTTTTTCCGGGACTTGAAAATACTTGTTTTAACGGGCAGGGTATTTGGGCAAGGCGTGCCAATAATTGGTATTAAATTATGACAACTTCTATCGGTGATCGCAAGGTTTGAGTCCAAAAAATAAAATTGCGATGATAAATTTAAAATAATCCGAACAGACTAGTTAGTAACTGTTAAGTAAGAATGTAAAGACAGTAGTTGCATCGATCCGAGAAAGTGATGTCTGAAATTGTCGCCTAAGGATAGTTATAATCTGAAGTATTTTAAAGTTATTTGAAACTACGCATGGTACAATACAGCTCTTCAAAGCCATAGGAAACCGTTAATACTACTAAAACATTCACGTACGAATTAAAATTACGCTTGTATATGTAGAAGAAATTATTTCGAGTAAGTTTTCTATCATAAATCTTACACGTGTCTTTATATTTATAAACCCTCTGCATTCAGTGAAACAAAACAGGAAGTAGACTACACCTTAGGAACACTTTACGACATCCGAGGAAGTAAACTGGGACACATCTCTGTAAGCGGCTTGTTAAAAAGCAAGCACCTTAATATCCAGTGAATGAAGGTAGTTTGCCCCTCACACCTGGTGAGACTTGTTCCTGTTACGCTCCGACGCATCTTTTACTTTCACTATTTTCGGCTTTCCACTTTCAGTAGAGAAGAGAAGCACGAATTTAGTTCGACATCCTAGTGACCTCAAAAGCGTTTGCAACATTATCAACATTTCTCGAACAGAAGCATGAAGGCGAAATGAAAAACAGTCTTTCTAGAGACTCGACGCGAGAGGCATTACGATAACACAGTAAAGAACGAGCACATACAGATGACCATTATGAGTTTCCTGCATTGATTACATTTAAATGATTGAAATTATTGCAGTTCATATCGGCGGACGACTTCAGTGAACCAAGAGACTGTTGATCATGGAAGTGTTGCTCTTTCTCATCCCAGTTATACTCCTCGTATTTCTAAAAATTTACTTAAGGCTTACAGCAGGAGTTTATAAAAACAATAAGCTGATGGAAGGAAAAACAGTGATTGTGACAGGTGCAAATTCAGGAATAGGATTTGAAACTGCATTGGAACTTGCACGTAGGAAAGCCAGCGTTATTCTGGCTTGCCGTAGCATGGAACGAGGTACGAAAGCAGCTAAAAAAATTATAACAGCCACAGGAAATGAGAATGTTACAGTACACTTTTTAGACCTGTCTTCACTCGAGTCTGTGAGACGCTTTGCTTTGGAAATAAATAACAGTCTTAGTAAACTTGACATTTTGATCCATAATGCTGGATTTATGGCGAAGCCCGGCTTGCAACGGACGAAAGACAATTTGGAAATCCAATTTGCTGTAAATCATTTTGGACCTTTTTTGCTGAACTATTTGCTACTAGATTTACTAAAGAGATCTGCTCCGTCTAGAATTGTGGTTGTATCATCAGTTACGCATCTATGGGCAAAATTGGATTTAGAAAACCTGAACTGTGAGAAGTACGCAAGAGATCCTTACTGGATTTATTGCAGTACAAAACTAGCTAACTTACTATTCGCTAGAGAGTTAGCAAAAAGGTTAGAAGGAACAGGAGTGACAGTAAATGCTTTACATCCCGGCGGCGTAAGAACTCGCACTGCCCGAAACGCCGGCTGGTTTATCAAATACATAATAGTACCCATTGTATATCCCTTTTTGAAAACTGCCAAAAGCGGAGCGCAAACTTCCATTTATTTAGCCGTAGCAGACGAAGTGGAAAATGTTTCTGGCCAGTATTTTGTAGACTGTAAACCCAGTTGGATATCGCCTACAGCAAGGAACGACGAAACAGCAGTTAAACTTTGGGAAGCTTCAGAAAGACTTACTCAGATAAGATTATAATAGTGCTCTCGATGCTATATTTTACATTGAATGTCCGGATAACTTCAGTGCTTGCATAACTGAAAGTGGTACTCAGGGTTGTAACTCAGGGCTGGAACCTATTTGTTGTTGTTCATGGAAAAACTTAATATTTTTTTACAACAAAACCAGTTTTTTAAAAAATAAATCTTACTGTAGTTTTGACAGTGAACTAAACAAGCCATATCATTCCAGGATACTTAAATGTACTTATTATATAACAGCAACAATGATGTGCAGTTTACACATGTGCATTTAATACACTTTGTATAGTGTTTTACAGTTATTTTGAATTCATAAATCTTGAGTATCCCACATACTGACTTGAATGACATGCATGGAGTACTCTGTACGTCTAACTTTTTATTTATTTAATGTTTATTACTTTTTTTAAAAAATTATATAACTTAGATAAAACTTCTAAATTTTTCACAATGCAGCAGAGTAAAAAATAAAAAGCTATAAAAAATATTTAATCTATTAGGAATGTTTTTAGAGAATGTTATACATTGATAAAGAAATTCACAAATTAAATGGGTTTTTTTAAAATATATTTGATGTACATATTATTTCATTAATATCTATAGTTCTAAAAGGAAAGTATGATTAAATGTTATAAAAAAAAAACACAAACTTTAAAAAAACTTCTAGTAACAGCTTCATAATTTCATACCATCATAAATACAAATGATTAATTTCATTAAATGAATTAATCATGATTTAAGAATGGCATTTTAATTTAATACCAACAAACCAAATTAAATTAGCCATTCTGAAAATGAGCATGCATTAAAAAATTAAAGCATTAGCATGAGTGCCTGCAGAACCAATTTTAAAGTGAAAATGAGAGTAATTTGAAAATATTAAAATAGATTAATTTCTTCAAATTGAATATGCTTTAAAAAGGAAATTTTTAAAATAGTATCAAATTCCCAAACAAAAATTTTAAAGAATTTGAGGAATAAAATTTTAGTAGATCAAAGGCGAAGCTGTAAGTAAAAATTAAATAATGATATGAAGTATTCTGAACCAAATTAGAATAAATTTTATGATTTCTAACCTATCACTATTTAAATGTATTGTGACTTCAGTCTACACACTAATATATTTGTCATTAAACTACCAAAACTAATGATATTCAGTGTTTTTAGCCATTACTCAATATTGCATTGTTTTCTTTAACACAGTAAATTTCAGAATATTTGCCCTAAATAACTCCAGGAAAAATGCTGAAGCCTGACAAGATATAAATTTCAGATGTGAATGAAATACAGAGTGTTTTTATAGTGGCTCTGATACCTCATACTGATCAATATATAGTCTTTAAGTAAATGCAACAATTTGTGAAACTTAATCTTTGGACTTTACCTGCAAATTATGGGAAACAATGAAAACTTACATGCCATGCATATAGAGGAATTAGTTTTGGATAGTTTTTAACTTTCAGTTACCTACAAGATGTTCTTAATATTACCTGGAAAATACAAAAGGAACCATAACTTCATACAGAAAAGAGTTTCATTCAACATAATAATAGCAATAATGCTAAATAAAATAACTTTTCTCATTTTACTTTCTCGAAAATGGACTGACTTTTGACTGAAACAAAGGACACAAAGCATTCACTTACTCAAATTAAGATAGATATTTTGTAAGAGGTTCTTCAAGGGTATAAAAATGCACTGATAAATCTGTTCTTTATGAATGCATTTGCTGCAAAGGCTACAATAGGTTATCTTATAAGGAAGAAAGGAACTTTACTATAGTAATCCCTTATTTTACAAGAGCAATATTCACTTAGCATGCAAAACTTCACAAGAATGAAAAAGAATTAAAACAAATGCTATTGCACAGGTAAAATATCGAGATAACATAATCCAAAGCAAAAAGGTTTGTACCATTGCAGTCAAGTAAAACTGATGAAAATTTAAAACTTAAAAGATTTCAAAATTTTTTTAAATCAGATTACAAAAATATTTGTTAAAACACTTCTACAGCTTAATTTTATAAAACAGAGTACGTAACAAATACAAAAGAAAAACACTTATAGTTTTATCTTTCAAATATGCAGTTTGTTGAAAAAAAAACTTTATGGTATAAAAACTTAAGATTGTCATACTTTAGCCTAACACCTTGTCTCAGGGGGAAGGGAGATAAAGGTGTAAAAAAGTTTTATTATGAATATATTCATGGTTTCAAAAATTCAGTTGCTATCCTAATCAACTAATGGTTAAATACATATTTCCCCTATTATTACACAACTTTATAAAAGACCTTTCGATCAGAATCCTTAACACAATAGTAAAAGGTTTTCACAAATTCTTCTTAATTTTAATTAAGAGATAATTTAATATTTTTGTTATTAAAGACCTCCCAAAGACAAATTCTATATAATATATATAATACTATATTGTAAGAGAAAAATAATACTGAAGTAATTAAAATGACAGAAAATTAGGACCATATATATATATATATATATATATAGTAACATTACTATCATGATAGAACAGACCACAAAAACTCAAATTTAGAAGTATCTCAAGCAAACAAATTAAAATCAAATGGTAGCACAAGTATAAGAAAGAGGACAATATTCTCAAATTTTGCCTAAAATTAGCTTTAAACAAAGTTTTACAGTGGAAAGGCTGCATTATCAAAATATAATATAGGGTGTTAAATAAGGGTTTAATGTTGGCATCTACTCATTACGATTAAAAGACAGTTGAGATAGCTATTGCTACTATGGCTAAAGAAACACTTGGATCACACATAAGATATAAACAAAGGTGAGCCAGCAAGAAGTAGTTATTAAACCCTTTCTTACGTGCCCTAAAAAAACAAACCCGAACTTTTACAAGGTTTGTACTTATTTTCAAAACCAAAAATAAGGAGTTCTTAAGGGCTTAATTAGATATTATTTACATTGGTAAATTTTCTAAGGACAGTCATGGTTTTCTAAAAAAATTGTCGTTTTGAGGGGTAGGCCATTGAATACAGGTCAATTTCTCTATGGCAGCCAATAATGGTTACTTTATATTATATATGTATACCAGTCTACTTCTAAGAAAGGACACCAAGTCCATTTCTTAAAAGTAGACTGTTTTAATTTTATTCCTTCATTTTTTAGCACTATTTTCAGTAGAGAAAAGTTATTACACGAATGTTTATACAAAAGAGACCTTGCCCATTGAAAATGGCACCATGTCCTATCATTGTGTCGAGGTAAAATGCAGTAAGTGGATTTAAGCTATCCTGTGAAATTCAAACATTGTGACATAGTGTTCTATACCACCAAGGTAGAGATATATATACATATATATACAGTGGAATCTCGATTGATCATTTTCGGATCCATCGTTTTTCCGTATGTGTCGTTTATTTTATCCAGTCCCAAAGATCATATTGCTTTGTTATGTTACCGCATCTATTATTTTCCTGCATTTATCGTTCATTTCAATCGGTCCCTTGAAAAACGATAGATAGAGATTCCACTGTATACATATACATATATATATATATTATATACATACATATACATATATATTATATACATATATACATATACATATATATACATACATACATATATATACATATACATACATACATACATACACACACACATATATATATATATATAAATAAAAGGGCTGTTTTGAGGGGTGGCCAGTATAGAGAAGTTTCACTATATATATGGAAAATGGAATCTGAAGAAAGAGATACTTCTAACTACACAATTTTGAGGGCGATATTCCAATAATAACAACACAAAACTTATTATTAAAATAAGCAGAATGAAATAGGCAGGACATTTATTGCAAATGGACTTGGACTCTTAAAGTAATGCTGCTCCCTCATAGCAAAATATCAAAGAAAAACCAAATGCTGATATTATGATGAAAAGACAGTTAAGATAACGATTTTAAAATCACTACTATAAAGAAGTGGGGAATGATTGTATCCAAAATTACACAGTTATTTAGGCAGATTTCTAAAAACCAAGGCCTAGCTTAGGGTGTTATGATACTACTGATAATATTGGTATTCACACCAGGTAAGAAAATTACAAGTGAAACATACATGAAAATTGAGTCCATGTAGAAAAATATACTTTATTATAAATCTGTACCTTATAAATATTAAAAATAACATAACACTAAAACAAATTTTTGCAACAAGGTAATACTTGACAAAGACATTTGATATAGAAAAGAATCTTTTATACAGGTATATAAAATATTTCTGCAATAAAAAATATTATGAAAGAAGTAACAGATTCAATAAAATATGATATATAGAATACAAGACAAATGCCCAAAGACTTTGTACAAATTGATCTTCCAAAATACTGTGAGGTTGTAAAATTGCATGTAAAATGAGGGAAAATAGATGAAAGTTCAACTTAATTTAATATGAAATGTGTATGCCTGCATACATATATACTCACACATATATACATAGTAAGCAAGTGGTAAAAAATACTCACATTTTCTGCTTCAGTATGAGAATATTAGAAGTCCATGACATTTAAGTAGTAGTTTTTATAAGACAGATCTTACTAGGGACAAAATGCTATTTTATAACCAAAGCTAACTTTTTTTCCCCCTCACAAAACTGCAGTGCAAATACTTCATTACTAACATGACTTTGAATCCATCTGTCATAAGATTTAAAATGAAAGAAAAAGTTCTGACACATAAATCCTTTAGGATGATATTTTAAGCACCAGTTTCAACTATATGAAATTGATTTATATAAAGAACAAATATATCTTAAAAAATTTAAATACATTCATTTTATCTGTACAGAAAACAAATATACATTTGAGAATTACCATTTAATCACCAGAAATTTTACCTTTATCTGTAGAGTTTAGCCTTATTTGAATAATAAAAATCTATAATAAAAGTTATTTACACAAGGCAAGTCTTTGTATTTTGAACTTGAGAAAATGAAAGCACATTTAACATTTAAATTTTTTTTGAAAATGCATAAAAATACTCATTAACAAACATAAATCTTTCAACTGCACACTTAATTATGATGACAACTGTGAGTTACAAACAATACCAATACACTCTGCAGAAGCATTACAATATCACATCTGAATCAGAATAAGGATCACTTACTTCACAATATACTGTGTGATCTCAAATCTATGTCAGTCTTTTCATAACAGGCATATACAAGTAAAAATAAATCATTTAAATTCTCATTAGCATTTATTTTCAAAAGGTATGAACATAAAATAAAATTCCGCATTTCTTTGATTCAAGACTAAATTACTTAAAAGTTTTCGCCGTTTTTAAGAACAAAAGTCACTCTCCATAGTTAGAATTAATATTAACCTCACCCCCCCCCCACACACATGCATTTTTTATTTTATTAAAGATAGTTATTACATACAATTGCACTTAAACTTATATCCTGCCAAAAGAAACTGAAAAAAGTTTTGGCAGACTAAAATTTAATTTAAAAACCACTGAAGACTTTCAAAAGAAATTATGTGATATGACAGCAATTAACAAATTAAAAGAATCAGTCACAAATTCTAAATTACTTAAAAAAGGGGAAAAGTTGAAAACTTTCATCTAACTCCATTTTACAAACTATTTTGTTAAGTAGCCAGTATTTTTTACGTTCATTAATCACACCTTTTCCTTACTGGACATTGATAAACAGCTGCATATGATTGAAAAGACAAAAGGAATGTATAAACACAGATTAGTTACAATTACTGAAGTTAACAAATTATTAGAAAAACAATTGCACTTAGATTTCATAGCAGCATTAAAAAATTCATTAATTTACTTAAAAATTAACTTTAAATCAAGATATAAAATGACATAATTATAATATACTAAACACTTTACTTAAAGTTCTTATATTACACTTAAAATCTTTTAATACTATATCACATTTTAAGAAGCTTTTGGAGATAATTTCCAATATCTACAGAGAGATCCATCATTATTCAGAATTTATAAATTTTGAACAGGTGAAAAAGAAAAAAAAATTATCTACATTACATCCTGATCTGAACTGTAACATGTTTTTTAAACTCAATAAGAAATAGAAGAGAGAGAGAACACAATTTTATCAATGTAATTTAAATGAATCCAAATGAAAAATTTAGCTTGGAGTCTAGAGAAAAATATGTTTGGATGAAAAACAGCAGAAACAAGACACCTGTCAAGAATAAGGATATGGTTTGCTGGAACTGCAGAGAAGATTGCTTGGCATGCAGAGATTGAACCTGGAAAAGAAAAGAAAAAGTGAAATTGATTAGCGGATCATAAATACATGTAGAGTTTCTACTGACTCAAAATACAGTGGTGTGAATAGGGACATAAGAAAAATATTAAGACATCAAAGGATTGCTGATAAAACTATAAAAGAACTGATTCAATAAAATGTGATTTACAGAATACATAACTGATTCCCAAATGATTTCGAATAATCTGATCCTCCCAAACGTATCAGTATTTTGCACAGTGGCACCTTAACCCCCTTAACGATCGCATATTTTAAAAAAACTGTGATAAAAGTGCCTGCTTTTCCAGAGGATTCCATTTATTTCTTCATCTGCCAAATCTAGTTTAAAAAACCCCAATCTCCAATTACATTATAAATAATCTTGTGCTGCCATCTGGTATGTAAAATAAGAAATAAAAAATTTTCAGGGTAAATTAAATGGATTTTTAAAATCTTTTTGGTGCATTACTTTTAAACACTCCAGCCCAGAAATATCACGGGCATGAGAAATAGAAGGGAAACCCCACCTCGTAATTTTGATGGTAGCGAGAAGGAAGGGGTTAAAGAAAGAGGACAATTAACACATTCCTATCTTTTCATGCTTCATTACATAAAAGAGCTATTAGCTTGAATGTCAACTAATCTTGAGAAGTGATGATATATCCTTAAGCACATATACACATTAGCATAAGTGTGCACAGTTTGTAAATGTTTCAAACAGTAATTTTATCAAACTATACAGGTTATTTAAACAATATTTCTGCTTAATAACTTAGATAACTCTGCAGACAAAAGGAATTATGTTGGATGTTTTTACTCAGTGGTTTATGGTTTCATAGACAGATAATAACCAATACATATAAAGACAAGATACAGAGCTACAAGAAAGAAATATAATAACACCGAAGGAAAAGAAAAATTTCTCGCTCTGCTTAACACGAAAAGAAAAAAAGTTACTAATCCAAGAACTATGATCTGCTGAAAAAGTTTACAAGTATAATAAAATTAACATCATAACAAAAAGAGTGTTATACCTAATTACAATTATTTGGTTAATACAGCAGTTCCCCAAGAACTTGCATCCTGAATTATCTTTTATAATGCATTTAAATTCGAAAATATTTTTCCTCTGCACATTTTGCTGTGAAATTTCCAGATCATATTGTGAAATGAAACAGTTTAAGCCTAGTGTAGATAAATGTTAGACAATAGTCCTTTGGTTTCTAGGGAAAGAAACATGTTTCATGCAATTTAAATCTTGTATAAATTGAACCCATCAAAAGCTATTATGGACTGAAGGCTAATTTAATTTTACAATGTATTCTAAAATAAATGTTACGACAGGAAATAAATCTCAAGACAAACAATTTTGTTCTTTCTAACACCGATTCCTTGTCTTACTTGTAATAACCCAAATGAAAAATCAATGGCAAACTCCAGAACTTATACACAGAAAGAAAACCACACAAATAAATTCAGTGACAATTCAATAAAAATCAATCAGATTTTTTCCAGATGAAACAAATATAGTATCAAAGACTTACCTTAGTATCAATATTAGACAAAAGAAGATTGATATTCTGAAGAGACTGAGCAATATCAACAGCTTCATCCTTTTCTTTCTGAGCTTTCTCATCCCGAATAACACATCTTAACCTATAATACAATGCCAGAATAAATCCCTATAAATAACTAAAACAAACAAACACACACACAAAGAAAGAGTGAAATGAATATATATAACTGTTGAAACTCAAAAATGATCTCAGACACTCTGATGTGCAACTAACTGTTGAAGAATAAGAAATCAGACAATTTTCAAAGAAACTAATCAAATAAGACACCAATATTACTTGTGGTCAGTAACAGCATCAGATTTCGTATTTTTCCAGAGGGAATTCAGATCTGATGTTGACATTTTGGGGTCTGTCACTTCCATAGCCATTATTAAAAATTTATCTGATGGCAGTGGATGAAAATCTGAAATAGAAAGTACTTATTGAAATTTCAATGCAATACTATCTGTATACTTATATTATCTGTATCAAAACAGGGTATGAAAAATGTGAACTAACAGAGAAATGTTACATTTTCCAATAGCTGTATAAACCTCTTTGAATGCAAACAGACTTTGAATACAATAACAGACTTTGAATGCAAAATAACATCCGGATAAAGGAAAGAGGAGAAAATCCTGGGGTTGTAAACAGTTGACATTTTTCAGACTGTCCAATCAAATTGTGAGTCTAAAAGACATGTTAACAGTTCATATCTAAATCAGAGACAAAGTAATCACTTCTTATGAATTATAGAATACAGTATACATCTTAAACATTGATAAAAACTGAAAAGTAGGAAGATACATAACATTTCTTTGAATTTTCAGTTTTTTTTAGGGTTTCAACATTCTTATATTAATATATGATAGATTTATAAACATTATAAAATTCTCTTCCTGATTTTAAAGTGAAACGAAGCAGCAAATTAAGAAGCTACCTTTAAGTTTATCTTTAACTCACTAAAAAATTTCTTGTGAATAATTAAATGAAGAAAGTGTTAAAAAAATTATTATTGAAGTTACAGCTTCCACATTATTAAATCTTTTATGAAAGCACATCACTTAAAAAATATTCAAATGCACAAAATTTTTAAGTAGCACAATCAAGTTTAATTATGAGAAACAAAGCTTATAGCTATTATCAGAAAGTTTCAAGGTATAAAATTGGATTCCAGCAAAAAAGGGGGGGAATTCAAGCTATAAACTTTATGAATTTCCGCAGATTCATCTGGACCAGGCCCGCACCACAAACAGCCCACCAGCACTCACTCCGTGGTCTGCAAAGACTTTAGTGAAAATGCATTATATTATCAATCTAAACAATAAAGACTATTTTTATATTTTAATCATCAAAAGGAATGCATAAGCAATGAATATTAATGTTTAGTTTTCAAAATAATCAACAATTTATATTTTCTTAAATATTTTTTGCTTTCCCATTTATCCTACATTCTTGCGGCTTGCAGCAACTTTCCATAAAGTAACATGGACTCATCATATTTCAAGTTGAGCAGGTCTGATCTAGACCTTAAAAGTAGATTTACTGGATAAACTGATGGATACATTTGCACTATCCCTAAACTGGTGAAAGAACTAAGCAGTTTAAAATATACACAAGTTACTTTGGAAGAAAGAGCTCATGTAATAAAAAACCACTGAGAGAAACTGGTACACTTTAAAAATGTGACACATGAGGAGAAAGGAACTCACAAGAGCAGATTTAAACAAGAAATGACTTACTTTTAGACTTAATTTGTTACTGCTCAAAGGTTGTGAGTGTAATAGATTTTTTAAAATATGAATTGCAGAGTAGATACAATTAGACTGAGTGTTATAATATTTATATATTTGCATAGTAAAAAGTTAATTAACTAAAGAAATAATTTATTTTTGAAAAAAATCCAAAACTTCAATAAGAACTTCACTTTTTTTTAATCCTAAAAGTTATTACATAAAAAGAAATAACCCTAGAAATTTGTTCAGTAAGAATATTAATATTTTTAAAAATTACGCCAGCCATCGTCTTCTCAGACATAAGGAGTCTTGCAGTCCAATACAACAGGGAGGTGGCTCCAGAAAGGGGGAAAACTACAAAGTCATCAACAGAGTAAATGTCAAGTAGGGAGAGGCAACTGAAAAGATGCTCCCCAGTCATGTGTATAGAATTGCAAAGTAGGAAGAATGGAGAATCAGCTAAATAATCCTATATAGATGGGCTTGCAAGTAATCATGTCTGGTGATGATTCTAAAACATGCCACTTCCTTGACTCTGGGGAGGAGCGAAAGTTGTACACGTCTCTGGTTATCAAGTAGACAAGCTGAAGATTTTCCACCAGCCAACTCTTTAAGAGTAGAAATTCTCTTGTGCCGGATATTACCTCTGAGAAGTCTCTTGACATTTCGAAGAGGAGTCAGGAAACAAGGTAGATGTAGTGTCCAAGCCTCCTTAGCCAACAAGTCGGCTTGCTCATTGCCATAAATGCTGCAATGGCTAGGAATCCATTGGAGGACGACCTCTCTTCCAGTACTAAGAAATGAATCTATATGCTGTTTACATTCAAACTCGAGTTCTGATGGGTATAGACTACAGTCAGTAATGGCCTGAATTACAGCCTGAGAGTCAATGAAGAGGACAATGTTTTGGTGAGGGATTTCACCAATAGCTTTAAGGGCCATAAATATTGCAAAAATGTTGACGTTGAAATTATCTGGCCAGGAACTGCAAGATTCTATAAGATTGAAAAATTTGGAGTATGCACCAGCTCTACCAGAGATGTGGCAGACCCATCAGTATACACATGCAACCAGTACCGATTTTGGTATCTCACCTGGATAGTAGCTAGAGACAATGGCACACCCAGGGGATGGGCCAAGGGGCCCTGGTCCCCTCAAAGAAATAAAAATTGCATTATGAATATTGAATTTGCATTAAAAATGTTTTTACCCATTCAAATTTTCAAGTTTTATTTATCTTTTTTAAACACATTATAGAATTGTAAGAGCAAAATAGGCAGGAGTTTTCATGCTATTGTTTTATAATACGTATTATCATACTCAAATGAGTAATAAGAATGTTAATGGACTGTGGCATTTAGCATTCAAGACTGGTAAAAGCAAATAATATCGGCAAGTTTCAGCAGAATTCCATTCTTTTTCCAGAATTTCCAATTTTTTTAGGACAACATACTTTACCAACAATCTTTTATATACAGATCCCAAAATAACAGTCAGAAATGACATCAGATTATATAATAAATAAATAAATAAATAAATAAATATATATATATATATATATATATATATATATATATATATATATATACATACATACATATATACACAAACAATGGGAATATTGCAACTTTACAGATTTCAGTTATAAACTACTAATTAGCTAATTGCCTATTTAAATTATAATAATTAAAATTAAACTAATAAGAGTTATAATTTCTCAAGAATTTATCACAAAAGTGTTATGCTCTATCAGAAACACCCTGTTACAGGCTATAAGTTAAAAACTCATCAAAATAATTTAGAGATATTTTTACTTTAGCCCATTAACATTTTTTAAATGGGTATATGACTCAAAATTACTCTTTTAATCAGCTTCACTTTTTGGGGTGGGGGACTAACTACTATTTAACAAAGTAACAGTTAATGTTAAAAGGAAACTGACCATACAGCAAAGGATTATGAAAAAAAAAAAACATTCCTATAAAGTTTAAAAACATACCTTGAAGAAGAATCACAGTTATATCTATACTGCTGCCTGGTTCAATAATACCAATGGAGGGCTTCACACGATAACTTTCAATATTGTTTGTTTTCACCTAGAAAGTAAAGTAATTTTAACTCACCAAATCTCATAAAGCACAAATTTTAGATATATATATATAAAATGTATTTAACATAAGTAATAACCTTGTAAGAAATAGGGTTTTCAGATACACAAGTAAGCTTGATGATAACATCTCTGGAAAGCTCAACAAGAGAGAAACTCAATTCAGAAGCTGGGCTGGAAAAATTTTCAGGAATTAAAAATGCCAGGTTTCAAGCATAAAGGAATATAAAAATATACAGGAAATAACAGTAAAAGCACTTAAGAATATATAATTATAAATTAGGGAATATATATAGATTAAAATAATTGAAGTACAAAACCAAAAGACATACCAAATTTTAATAAGTCCCCCAGCAATTGTATAGTCATCAGTAATAAGGATATGAGATTTATTTCCTTTACCTTGCTTTGTACCCGCATAACCATTAGAAATCTAAAATAAAAGAATCTCCATGATAATACAGAATAATAAACCAACTGTACTTCAATTAGACAGAAACTCAAAACACTTGTATTTAAATTTGAAGGCATACATAAAATAGTTCTTTACATAAATGATACAAGAACTGTATTAACTGCATTTTAATATTGGTAAAAAATTAAACATTAACACAAAAAAAAAACTGAACAAATTCTGCAAAATATATTTTAATGCTAACAATTCACAAATATTCTAATTATCTACTCAAAATTTATGAAAAATAGACTGAAAGTTAATGGAAATCAGACAGTATGAAGTTATGAATTTTTAAAAATTTTTAATTTATTATTTAAAGTAAAATCTTATAAAAAAATGCATAAAATTCAGGTAAAGCAAAGTCCTGTATGACTTTGCTTTACCTGAAATGTTTAAGAAAAATAAAATCTACAATCCTGGAAGATTACTTCTCCATTATATCAAAACTACTTTAAAACACAAGTACCAAATTTATATGGAACAAACTATACATGGAAAAACTACACAACTAGGATTACCAATCTTTTGCCACCAGCATATCTCTTAGTAGCCTAATGCCAGAAAATATACCCTTTTAAACTATCAAAATTTAAATAATACACAGTTGCTAATATTTCAGGTTTATATGTTGTTAACTGTAAACAAATGGGCTAGTAATGAGATTTACAAGTTGTACAATAAAAAAGATGAAGGAACAATACACATATGAATTCAAAGTAACCCTTGATGTAGAACCAAATAAAGATTATAAGTGATATCATGTTTAATAATTTCATTAGTAATCTTAATTTGGTTTGCTTTCATGTGTTAGTTTTTAGTTTCAATCAAAGTGTGAGCATTTCTACAATGTTTGTATTTTGAAAGTTTGAAAAACATCAACTTAATATTGAAATATATAACAGACTATTGGCATAGACTAATAGAAAATATCGTGAAAAAATTTTTCATTTTTGTTTTTGCAAACAATAAAAATAAGGGTCCCAATCAACTTGTTGCCAACTGCTGGTCTAGCATGTTAAAACAAGGATTTAAACAAAGGTCTGAAGCCACAGGATTTTCGCCACAGAAATCAGATTTGACAGTATAAGAGCATTATTTTAAAACTGGTTTTAATTGAAAGTATTTTTAAACTGCAAAATTATCATTCAGTTTTGGAATGATTTAATCTCAAACAGCTAAGAATAATTTCCAGTCATTAAAATCATTTACATCTGGAGTACTGAAATTGAACAAAAATTGATTCCGTCATACATATATATAAAGGACAGTTTTATAACATATAATTGACACTAGAAGTGTTTTATAAAATACAGTATGTTGGAACATATAAAGAAAGATTTTATTTCAATGTTTTTTTGGGGGGGAGCAATGACAACACAAGGATTTAAGAACAAAATACTGCATCATGTCAGAAATTATAAGCAATCAAAGCAAACTGTAAAAAGCCTAATTAAAGTAATCATATATTAATTCACAAGAACTATGAAGGGTGAAATAAAATATATCAAGCATACAATATAAAATATATACAGAAACCATTTATATTAAATAAATGAAATAGTATTAAAATAAAATTAAGGGGGAAAAAAAGAAGAAAAGAAAAGCTCCATGCATCATAATAGACTGAATATAAAATCGCATGCAATTCTGAAAAGACAAAAAATCTGAATAGGGGATGTCAAATTGTAAGGAATTATTCTGAATTTACATTTTAAAGTACTTACATTTTCATTGCTTTCAGAAGAGTGAGAGAAATGTACCTGTTAGGAAATTTATTAGTAATAAATAGAGGGGTAAAGCATTACAGGACTATAAGAATATTTTGAAATAAAGTAAATTAAAAATGATTAACAAAATGCACTGTCAATGTAAGATATTAGTGAGTTTTCTCTTCATTGAGCCCAATAATGAAAATAGCTGAAGGTAATTTAAGAGGAATGGAATAAAATAAAAGTTCTAAAAAAGTGGGGGCTAGTTAAGAAGTAATAACTTAGGCTTAAGAAATTAGATGACTGTATAGCTGGAAAACCTGGGTGTTTGTTCAAAGTCCTTTTGATTTTCATAAACATAAAACATTGTTTGATTAGTTTAATAAGGCTGATTTTAAAATTAGCAAAAGCTTCATATTGTTTTAAATTGGCAAAATGTTTAAATCATATTGTACAGTATAGTTTTAGTACAAGAGACAATTTTAAAAAGTAACAAAAATTTAAACTGATTAATTTTTTTGTTACACATTCTTTTAAATTACACTACAGAAAGAGCTCCACAATATTAAAATTTAAAGTCAAAATTAATATGCCCATAACTATAAAAGTCAGCTGTTAGGTTTTGATACAAGTATGCCATTCCCGTAAAACTTTGCGTTACCTGAAATGTTTAAGAAAAATAAAATCTACAATCCTAGAAGTTTACTCTTTCATTATATCAAAACTACCTTAAAATTAAAGTACAAATTTATTCATTACTGTATTATAGTTATGTTATTAGAAGAATGATATTTATACTTCATTGTAGCCCTAAGTAGCTTTAAACTAACCAATGGCACAACAGTCCATGTGGACCAAGGCCGGTGGTGCCCATCTCCGCTTTCTTGACCATGGGCTTGGGTTACCATACAGCATATGTCTTGGTCAGGTGGTCAACCTGATGCAGAACCCCCAGAGTTAGTTCCCAAGCATGCCCTATATCGACCCACTCAAGGGATGAATGTCTGAATCAACCTTGCTGCAGGATTGAACCCTGGATCTATGGTGTGGCAGCTTGAAGCTTTTAACCACTATGCCCCTGGGCATTCCTAAGTAGCTTTAACATACATAAAGAGAGAGAGATAGGAAAAAAAAAAAGTAATTCTAAACAAATTTATTTTTGATATATTTTTTAATTCAATAATGCAAGATTAAGATTTTGAGTTTCATTGCAAAAGCTAAGCATACTTTTTTTCCCTTCTTTTTGGAAATGTTAAATTTTTTAAAAAAGTCATTTACATAATTTAAAAGTTATGAATTTTAAACCCTACTAATCCTTAAACCATTCCAAACCTAAAGCAACAGTTAAACGAATGCCAGTGCTAAATGATTTTTGAAACTTAAAATTGCCTATAAAACTGACAATTTATGAATTTAAGGAAAAATAGAAACCAACCAGGAAGTCAATAAAACACAAATAAGTACAGGGATAAGCTTTGAGCCAGTAGAGGCCTTTTTAAAAGATACAAACAATTAAAAATTTACTTCTATAAACTACATAACTTGTATCAAATTTTCAATTTTTTTAAAAACCATTAAATGATTTATAATGTAAAATGTATTAAAAAGCCCTGCAACAATCAAACTTGAAAGTTTACTGGTAAACCCTACATCTAATGTCACTAATCTCTTGGAAGACAGAGCAGTTCATAAACATCCATTATATACAAAACAAACAAAAAACTTTTCTGTTCATACCACATGGATGTAAAAAATACCTTTTCAACACTTATGAAATGTAATAAGATTTAAGAAACGAACAGTCTACTTTGAATACATTTATATAGGAAGAAAGAGAAAACTACGGGAAAAATTAATAATCCTAAGCTTTTTTTGTGGGAATAGAGGTTACATCATTACCTGTATATAATTCTAGATACTAACCTATTCCTTACTTTCCAATAATCAAAAATAGAAAATCTGACATACAATAATGAGAACATTATACAGTGGTACCTCGACTTACGAGTTTAATTCGTTCCATGATGGAACTCGTAACTCGAAATACTCGTATCTCAAATCAATTTTCCCCATTGAAATGAATGGAAATGCCATTAATTCGTTCCGGGCTTCCCCAAAACACTGCAATTTTTGGTTACATGTTTTTAAATAAGAAAAATGTGCTTATAAACGACGAACATTATACAGTCAAACCTTGATATCTCGAACTTGAAGGGAGAGACAATAAAATTCGAAATATCGAAAATTCGAATTATCGAAAATCACATGTTATCGATAGCAGAATAGAGAAAAAAGTTTTTTTATATACCTTTTTAAAAAGTAATCTATTTTTTTTATTTTAATAAACACTATTTACAAAATTATTAGAAAAAAGATTCTATTGTTGTTTGCTTCAGAGAAGAGTATGAAATTTTATCTATTACACTTTCTAAGTGGACAATGGCTTGTGTCCTCTGACATATTTGGCTGACTTTCAACATATCTCCTCAAAGTGTCCACTGCAAATAGTGGTTCTTTGTTTGTCACATTTGATGGCGAATTGCGAATTTCTTTCTCATCCTCTTCTGATATACACAAGAAGCTTACGTGTGACTGATGATGTCATTGTCCTCCCACTGACCATACACCATTACTGCATCATCTATGACAGTCATCGAATTCCATGTTATCGAGGTGCACGAGTCTGGTTAATCGGTTCCAATCATTTTCGGCGCAGTTTTCAGCAGGGTGGTCGATGTTGATTATCTGAGTACTTTCGTCGTCTTTTATGAATCCAGCCCTTTTAAAGCTATTCATTATCGTAGAGGAAGACACAATGTTCCAAGCTTTGTCTGCCATTCGCATAGCTTGTAGAATATTTGCACCAGAGGGTAAAACACCTTCTTCCATTTCGGACAACATTTTTTTAACCACTTGATGACGATACTTTACTTTGAAACTTTGGATGATGCCCTGGTCAAGTGATTGAAGTTTTGATGTAGTAATCGGGGGGAGGAATTCAATTCTTAAGTTTTTCATTTTAGATATGGTATGTGCCCCGTACAATTATCAACGAAATGCACAATTTTCTGCTTTTCTATTTTCTTTTTTTATTTAAACTATTGAGCCAGTTTTCAAAAAGGTTAGATGTCATCTAAACTTTTCGGTTAGCTTCGTAATCCAAAGGAAAAGATTTTATCCCGCTGAAACACCTTGGTTTTTTTCGATTTCCCTATCATTAAAGGTTTTAACTTCTCTGTTCCATTCATATTCACGCAAAACAATAAAGTTAAACGCTCTTTGCTCCTCTTCCCTCCATGACATGCTTCACCCTTTAGAAGCATGTTTTTGTCTGGAGTGCATTTAAAAAAAAGTCCAGTTTCATCCGCATCACTTTCACCACACATTTTCAAAAATGTAATGTTGTTTTGTTTTTTAAAATTTTCGAACCAACCATTACTGCCTTTGAAATTTAAATAACCAAATTCTTTTGCAAAAGATTCAGCTTTATCTTTGATTGAAAGTTCATCTAGGGGGACGTTTTGAGTTCTACATTGCGTAATACAAATCATTAGGTACTTCTCCATATCGGGAAATTCACTAGATTTGAGTTTCTTTCGCTTGCCTAAACCGTCATCAAATTTTTCTAGGATAATTGCTTTATTCTTTAAAATTGTTGACAATGTGCTGCCTGGAATCCCACACTCCTTTGCAATTTCCTTTTTCTTTTTCGAACTTTTTTCAACTTCATCGATAATTTGCTTTTTCGCTTCAGTAGTAAGCGTATTAAATTTTGAAGTTGCGATTTAATTGTGTTATCTTCCGTCTTTATATCCCTTCATTTTAAAGTTTATGCAGGGTTTTACCACTGTAATTTTTGAATAGCTGTTCTTTTTTTTTTTTTTTTTTTTTTAGAAATTTCAATTTTTTGATATTTTTTGATTTTAGAAAAAATTTTCTTCTCCATTTATGGAAAAAAAATTCAAGTTATCGAGGGATGAGCCAAAAAAATTCGCCAAATCAAGGTTTTTTTAACATTGAGTGTATAGGAAATTTGAAGGGAATTTTTTTTTCTTCGAGATATCGAAAAATTCGCGAAATCGAGGTTCGAGTTAGCGAGGTTTGACTGTATAAAAGTGCAATACAATAGAATGTACTGCAATAAATTTGTTTTATTAAGTATAATGTACAACATTTACCTTGGAGATCAGACTTGAAGATGCTGATGGAAGAGGAGGAGAAAGGCTGAACTGAAAAATTAAATCTTATTCGTTGATTTTTGACCTTTTCGCCCTGCTTTACTCACTTTCGCTTTTATTACCAGTTACTCTCTTAAAGTGAACGAGTGAGACACGGAAGCTGGGTGATTGTTGCATCGTCCACTGTGGATGTAATGTCCAGATTCTTCTTTCTGAGAATCCAAAGAACATTTTCTCAGAATCCGTAGAAAGGGGAGAGCTTGCGATTCTAGGGCCAAGGCTATCCCATCCCTTAGACCTCATGGGAAGTTCCAGTGTGGAGGAATTGAAGCTATCTCTCTGAGAGAGAGCTTGAGTGCTGTTCGGTTTCTGAGGGCGACTCAAGTTTGGGCAGAGCAAGCTGTGCTGGGTGGTAATTGTTCAGTGTTAATCTCTCTGTTTAAGACTGGATAGTAGTCTTAGAATAATATGTATACAATTGTATAATAATTGTACATAAAGGTTGTAAATATTATATGTTTCTTGTGTTCTCATTTGATGAGCACATAACATGGCATTCGCTGCTCAAACTAGCGGTAGGATATCTGAAGCTTGCTCGTAACCCGAATTTTAGCTCGTAACTCGAAGCAAAAAATCTACCGAGAGAATGCTCGTATCTCGAAAAACTCGTAAGTCGAGGTACCACTGTATATACATTTTATATAACATAACTATATGATGAAAAATTTATCGATAACAACCCCTTTTAATGAAAAAGCTTTAAATTTCATACAAAGCATAAAATGGAGGGGGGAAATCACTCTTCATGTCTCAATTTAAAAAAAGAAAGAAAGAAAGCATTAAGCATATTGAAGACTTGCAAATTATACACCAACAAAAAGACATGTAGGGCAAAATCTGTTAAGGTGAATGCATATACCAGGAGTTGTCAACCTTTTAATACCTACCACCCACTTTTGTATCTTTGTTGATGGCGAAATTTCCTTGTTACCCACCAGTGCATATTTGCAGTGACTCAACTTAGCGCAAGTGTGAAGTATTATTTAGAGGGGAGGGTTTGTAAAAAAATATGTACTTAAATTTATCTTTTTATTTATACTTTATGTATATTTATACATAGATAGCTACGGATAGCTATAGCTGTCCACAGCTATGCAGAGCTCATTTGTGGCTCCCTCGTCCACGAGTATATTTCGAGAAGTGTGCAGTGAATTATTACCTGTAATTAAAGTTTAGAGATAGAGTTCAAAAGTAAATTGCAAATGCATATTTTAAAAAGTCAAACTCACGAATGTGTTAACAATGCATTTGATATGTGGAGGAAGAAAAAAATTTGTAACAACGGACAAAAACTCTCACCTCCCACCATGAAAGCTTGAATCACCCACTAGTGGGCAGTAGGGACCAGGTTGATGACCACTGTCATATACTGTATGCAATAATAAATCAATTTTCTAAAGACAACATGAAAATACTTGATTTAAGAGAAAAAATGCAACACTGAGGGAGAAAGTTTCAAGCTTAAATTCTATAGACTACATAATTTGGATCAAATTTTCAAAGACTGTTGCTAAAACCTAGAATTCATGCTATTTATTTAAAGAAAAAAAAATTGGCATTTTCTTTAAAGTCAGTCTTTGCATTTAAAAATTTCTAATAGGGATGAGAAAAAGGGGAAACTTTCTATTTATTATATACTAACACATGTCAAAAATATTATTAACTAAAATAATATCTTTGCAGACTGAACTACTAAAATTTTAACAAGGGGTTTAACTAGATCTTGTTAATTTTAGCTATCAAAATCAAGTATATCTGTAAACAGTCTGGAAGACCAACTATATTATAGTTATAATAAACCTGGCATACCAAATTATAATCATACCTCAGATGCAACTAGTCAGCTATTTATCAGCTTATCTATGAGCATATCAAGGCAAAGAACAACGAACCAACTCTTTCTTTTAACTGATGAAAGTCAGTTTTGTCTTAGATTTTAAGTGACACCTCATTTAGTGTAAACCTGTTGTTGTGTAAGTACACAGAAATCGTTATAAAGAGATCAATATGCATGGTTACGAGCATATCATGTTAGGATGGCATTAAAACTAGTGTATTATATTAGTTGATATATTAACCAGTGAATTATGATCATGCTTTAGAAAAGGAACATCTTCCTATTAAAAACTGAGACATTATTCAATTTGAAGCATGTTCAAGGATGCTAAGTTTATAGGTTATATGACAGAGTGGAATATTCATATTTAAGTAAGAATAACTTCCTGGTAAAAAGCCAATGTTACTGAAACACTTAAACCAATAAAAAAATTCATAGAATTAAGAGAATAGATCAAGGAACACTATTTTTTTTGATATTACCATATGAGTAACACAAAAGAGAGGAACAAAATCTTCCATTTGAAAAGCTTTTCTCCTTCATAACATACAATACTAAGGTATACCCTTTTGGTAAAAGCATTCTCCCTCAAAATATCCAGTTATTAACTGTACACTCAATGTGTTATTTTTCTATATATCACACAAATTTTCAGTTCTTTTTTAAACACACAATACTTCCTATTATTTTTCTGTTAAAATAATTTTTACAAACCCATATTCCTAATCAGATAGAAAAGAATATTAGATTTTGAAAAAAAAAAATATCCTTGAAATTATACATCAAGTCCAGTTGTATCAACTGATTTCAAAATTATTGACTTGAAAAAAATATAAAACTTTCACCTCAGACAGATTTCACCATATTTGAAATACATTTGAGCATTTAGAGGCATGAAGTTTAAAACATGCTCAAAGCTTTGAATCCAAAAAGCAACAAAACATTATTGAAATATTTAAACGCAAATTCAAATATGCAAATTCAGCACAAAAGCAATTTCTAAATATACATGTAAGGAACTGCAAGACAAACAAGTTTATAGCACCTTAAGCAATTTGAACTTCATATCTTATAAAATCAGCAAGGAAAACAGGTAACTCAGTACAAGTACAAATGCACACACAAACATGTTTTAAAAGGTTAATTTCTTAGCTTCATAAAAGTATTTTCTTTTTTACAGCTAAATTAATATATTTTAACTCATGAGATGAAAAATGTCCTTAACTGTAAATCATTTCACATTATTCTACAGTTTAATTCATTATTTTTTTAAAGTACATATACTTATTTAGTAAACATTTTTTTTAAGTATACAATTTCATAGAATTGTAGTTAATTCTTTTTCATAAGATAGAAAGCTATGCATCTAAATTTTATAGAAGTTAAAATTGTACATGGAAAGATAAGGCAATGAATGTGAAAATACTCAAATAGATATTAACTAAAACACTTGACTCATTTTAAGTCTATAAGAGAAAAGTACAAAAATTGAAATTATTCAATTTAAGTATATTTTTAATATTAGTTATGACTGAAAAACAAAATTAAAAACTTTTTATTGCTTGTAAATGTATAAGAAAGTGTACCTAACACAGACAAAATACATTTATACATTATGTCCTTAATTTAAAAAAAAAAAATCTCAGACAAAATTTCCTTTGCAAACTTTAAGCTATAATTACCAGTGGAATATTCATAGACGCAATTGAATCAACTCTAAAAAGTTTTACCATAAAAAGTGATACACTGAACTTTTATGGTAAACATTCATGTACTACACTTGGAAACATTGCTTTGATAAATATCAGCAGCATAACAGTTAGCAGTCACATTTGTTAAAGAAGCAAAATCTATTCCATTTCTCGAAAAACATTAATCCTGTTCATAATAGCAAAAAATTAAGTATAATTCTTTCTTTTTTGCTATTATGAACAGGACAGGAATGGGATACAATTTACAGCAAAATTCCCTTCACAGTGACTGCAAGAGCTGTTAATTTTATGTTTTAAATGCTATTTATCCAGATTGCATGAAATTAACTTAAACATTTCACATCTATTTCTTCATATTCACATAATTATAAAAATACTTACATGTTTTGGTTCTGTTGGAGTAGTGTCATTACTATTAGCATCTAGAGCTGTTGGAGGTTCATATTCAGTAGTATCCTATAGAAAAAAGACATTTTATTTCTTTAAAACTACAGTTATTTATCTTGGAAGAGGGAAGGAAGGAATTCTTTTTAAACAAAAATTCAAATGAGGGTAAGGGGTACAAAGAAAATCCCAATATTTTAATATTTGACACCAATAATGAGTAAGAATGATTTTCAATAGTTTACAAAGCAGTGTTTAATTTGAAATAGTATCATTCCATTGAGAAATATATTAAATCTGATTAAAGTATTTTGCATACAGGTTGTAAAATTTAATTCAAGATAAGTGGGCACTTATAAAAATATGATGAATAACTTTTTTTAAAACAAAATCTAAAGTATTTCAGTATTTTCAGTGGAAAAACATGCATATTTTAGCCAACAGGATGCTTTATCCAATTCCTTTGAAACTTTAAATAAAGAATGTTATTTGATTTGAAAAATACAATATAATGTATAAAAGAATAGCTTCCATATGCAACAGGAACAGATACACAATTATAAATTTCTCTAATTTAATAAGAGTTGTTTCAATAAGACTAAAGAACCATTCTGAAAGCACACACTGAAGTGTTATTCAAAATTAAAAACAAAAAGCTGCAGCCAAAATTTAGTCATATTCTTTGATGTTTTAGGGAAAAGCCCTACATCATATTTGCCTAATCTTTTGGCAAGACAAGAAATCCAGTTTGACCATAGGCATAGAGTGCTTCTAACTTTTTCTTTTCTTTTTTTTTTTTTTTTTTGGGGGGGGGGGGGGGGGGGCACGAATTGAATTCAAATAGGGCCCTCCTCAGTGCATTCACTGCTGGACGGTCCTTAAAATATGAAATATTATAATTTTTTTTTTCTAAATTGAATAACAATAGAATTGATGTTTGAGTAATATTCAGACGTTATACAATGAGTAAGGAAAATATAAATAAAATAAGAAAAAAAATATAGCATCGAATTTTTATTATGGATCATACCATTGTTAAAAACTATGTTAAAGCTAAAGACATAATCGGAATCTTCAGATTCACAGTTAAAAAAAGCAGGGAAAAAACCAACTTTCTTAAAAGTTTTCTGCAATTTTCCAATTTTAACTGAACTTCTATTAACATTTTGATTTATTTTAAGTAAAGTTGGGGAAGGGGGGAGGCACATGCCCCCCTTATGCTACACTTATTAAAAATTGCATTATATACTGTCAAACTCATATCTTTTATTCCATGCCATCTTATTGAAATGGGAGTGGTAAAGATCAATTCACTCAAACATCCAAAATTTCTTACATGCATTCTGTCATACATACACACAAACAGACTAAATACATACTAAAATTTCAAAAAAGGATATAATATCACTTCTGATGCAAATGAAAACTAAATATAATAAAAAGGAATTAAAGAGAAGCCATTGTTTGAAACTGAATTTATTAGCATGTAAAGACTATAGAAATAAGATGAATAGAAGGAAAAAAACAAAAGAATGAGAACAAATTTTGTCCCTTATCCAGATTAATAATCTCAGTCAGAGACCTATCTTGAATTTTACTTCATAATTAAAAACTAAACTCATGGCACAATGGTCCGCTGTGGACCAAGGCCAGCAGTACCAATCTCTGCTTTTTTGACTGTGGGCTTGGGATGCCATACAGCATATGTCTCAGTCAGGTGGTCAACCTGATGTGGGACCCCCAGAGTTCAGTTCCCAAGCATGCTTGGTCCTCATTTTATCGACCCACTCAAGGGATGAAAGGCTGAGTTGACCTTGCCCAGTTGCAGGGTCGAACCCTGGACCTGTGGTGTTGCAGCTTGAAGCTTTTAACCACTACGCCGCCAGGCGTCTTACTTCATAATTATGCAAATTAAATTAAATAAGTTTACTTTTAGCTTAAAGTGAGAGAGCTATTAATATCACAAAAAAATGCAACTGTAAAACTTACTGTTCCACCCATATCTACAGGAAGGTTATCTTCTGATACATATTCCTGGATTGAAGTCATATTTACAAATTTGATTTTATCCACAAAATCTTCAGGGAGCCATGCTTTTATAATTTTCCATGCCGCTGTAAGGAAAACAATAGAAATACTTTTACATATACAACATAGTTCTAACAGAACTTGGGAAGTAAAAAATTAGTTTTTAAGGACTTTCTAAAGACTATTTTAGCAAGTTTCAAGATTGTTTCAAATATTCAGTGTTGAAAATAGAATAGAAAAGATGATCTAAACTTTTCTTGTTTGCTATATTTATATCTTAGTATAGAATGTTGTGAGAGAGCTTTCGTTTTTATTTCTGTCTCAAAACATTAGTTTGCCAAGGTCACTTAAAGTGATTTCAATAAATTATAAGAATTTTTCTTAAACATTTTGATGTAGTCATTAAGCATAATATTGTTTAACCTTCTTTTATCCTTTATGATGTCCCTTTATTTACTGATTAATTCTGAAACAGAAATAGAAAAAATCTGCAACTTATAACTTTATTAATTTTTTTAAACACAACTTTCTTTATTCAAACAATCGGTTATGAAAAGCAGAGAAAAATGTATCCAGAAATGGATAGCTGCTGGTATGAAATACAAGGTTTCTCCCCTGCAGCTTTAAAAAGGGTATAAAATATTATACTTTTAATAGTAAATATTGATTTCCATATATTTTTAAACCCATTACTGATCTAGGATTTCACCTGAAACTTCTGGAGTAATTCCACAATTTCCAGAGTACTTGATATCTCTGCAAAATGTCAATTTATGAAGACCAGTAATAGAAGTTTCTTTGATAAATGAATTGGAAATTGCATTTCCAAATTAATGTTTCTCAGCTAAATGAGTAAACAATACAATTCCTGCATGATCAAGAAACATGCAAGAGGAACCAGATGGTTTTAAAATGAAAGGAAAACAGGTTCTTAATTACCCAATTATTTTGTAAAAGTTTAGTTTTTTTTTTTTTTGCGAAAAATAGATAAAATATGTGATAAACCTGGGTCACTGCAATATCTTTACAATATTTAGATGTCATATCTGGCACCTGCTTGTTTAAAAAATTATGATATTAAACATTTCCAAAATCAATTCAAAATTAAAACTTACAGTACAAAAGGTTTTAACAGATCTTGTTTATAAACTAGCAAGAAATAAGTAGTTCTTTAGGATTTTTAAAGACCATATGAACCCTGTACAAGATTTATGAATAGAAATTATAAACAAAATCTAACTTCTGAAAGTTAAGAATTAACTGTTAAAAAAAAATAATTGCATATGTTACTTACGATTCAAAATCCATGGCATCTCAAATATTAGAATATGAGCTAGACAAAAAATTAAATATCAAATTAGTACACATACATTTGAAATCCCTAAGAATGTTTAAAAAAGAAATAAGATCTGCCATATAAAATTTTTGAGCAGTATTTAGGAAAATTTTTGAGCATGTACATAGGAATAATTTGAGAATCCTAAAGAATTACAATTTATCACACAAGATATGGCATTTTTTCAAATGTGTTCAATTAAGAAATGTCTTTTTCAAATATTAAGCTTTACTGATTAAAATTGCATAAAGTTAAAGCTGAATTAGCTTCACAATCGGTAGGAGGCAGAAAAATGCCATTTTTAAAAATTTTAACCCTTTGAAGATGATATTACTGCCTCTTAAGCATAATTTTAGAGATCTTAATAACTTTCCCATTTGAAAGAATTTACATATTTCATCAATCTGGTCAAAATCACAAATTTTAAACAAGTTAAGTGTTTAAAGAAGATAAACTTTTAAAACTATCAGAAAGATTAAAGCTATCAAGTTCTTAAACTGTTCATTCTAGACAGCCAAGTATACCTAAATTTAAAATTTGAAAAATTAAAATACTTAAATACAGAGAGTAAATCAAAAATAGTAAAATAATATTCCAAGTAGGATCATAAACAATTTAAATTTTATTACTAAACAAAAATTATCCATGAATTTAAACACTGATCACTCTTTAGTTAATAAATACAAATATGAAAACTGGTTTCATACACGGACCTCAAAGATTCTAAGACAAGCTCCTGACTTATGTTCACATGACCCTAATCATAAAAACTTTCAATAAATTCATAAGACCCCAAATCAATAAAAATTTATTAAAAAAACCAAAATAAGGAGAATATTATTGACCATTGAGGATAGTTATAGTTGAAGAAGTAAAATTCACATCCATAGAAAGTCATAGGGTATTTTGATTAAAATGTTGAGAACTATATTTTATACAAGTTTTCATGATCTTAAGGAAGTTTATAATGTAACATCATCTTTAAAATATAACCTCACACACTGAGATTCTCCCATTCAAATCATAAATAATGAAAAACCTATTTCACAGTCAGAGAAATTAATGATTTTTTTTTCACACAAGAAATGAAACACAAATGCAAGAGATTAATTTTTAAACTAACAACTTACCTAAACTATGAGGATAATATGACCTAAATAATGTGATAAGGAATTTTATGAGATCTAAATCCTGAAAATATTAAAGAATATTAAAATCTAAAGACTTGCAATTCAAAAGGAAAAAATATCAATTCTTTAACGATATGCATACAAATATACAAGAATAACATAAATAAGGATTAATTTTCCAAATAAAGCCATAGGTTAAAAAAAAAATAAATAAAAAAAAAAATACAAGAATAACATTCAAAGTTCTGGGGCAATTTCTGCGCAGTGAAGTCAAAACTTCATTACTATTTAATGTGAAGTATTTAACAGAAAGTTTAACATATAGACTATATATAAGTTTTAAATTTTAAACTTCAAGTATAGAAAGCTCTAAGCAGCTTAAGATTTGGAGCATTTAAATTTTATCTGTTTAGAACAATTAAATTTTAAAATGTGATGAATTTTAACAAGCACATACCAAAAAAGTTTCTGGGTTTCCCCAATTTCATATGAACACATGTTAAGTGCATTTTAAGTTAATACATTGTAATAAATGAAGGATTTATTATTATTATTTGCTTGTGTGGGACTTCTCTTGGTTCCTGCAACTGTCTTTTAATTTCTCTGATACCCTTCCATACAGACAGCCACTAGATATCAGAATTCCAATTCATTAAATCAAGTCAAGCATCTGCAAAACACTATATTTTATCAATAGCTGTAAAGTTGCTAGGTTCCGGTCTTATAAATTTAAACAAGACATTCCAATATGTGTAGATGCATAGAATTGATGATTCCCCAGATAAAAAAAAAAGGTTGGTAAGGAAGGTCAGGAAATGTAGGGCAAAATCAAGTAACTGTATGATACTGTTACAGCAATGATTAGGTTTGAAATTACAACTTGGACAAATAACACTTGTAAATCGCACATGTGAAAATGACTATTTACTCACTTATGATATTATGCAAGAGATTAAAAAATCATACCATATGTAAGGGTTTAATAGCTTTGTTAGAGAGCTATTTCAGATATGCAATGTAAGTTTCTACATCAAAACTGTACATATATGCTTCTATCAAAGGGCTCTAGCATAATGTAAAATACTTAAAAAAATTTAATTTTCCTACATATTTATACAGGGAAGTGATTTTAGTTGAAGAATACATTTTAAAATTATACAACAAATATTTATACCACACAAACTTTTTCAAAGACAAACACAAAGTATTGTCAATTTCATAACTATAGGGTGATTCCCTTGGCAGAGGCCCTGAATATTCTGTAATAAGTGTTATATGCTAGAACCCATCAATCTGAACAAAATAACATACAATATGCTCTTCAGTAGATGGCATATCACATCACATGGTTCTCAGATAAGGCGAGGTCCCGTTTGTCTGGTTATATTAACTTGCAAAACACTCGTATATAGGACACTGAAGATCCCTTTGCCACATACCAAACACCACTCCATGATCAAAAAGTTGGTGTGTAGTGCACGATGTGTCAGTTGCGCATCATAGGCCCCTTTTTTCTTTCACATTGATGTGTAGGGCCCCGGGTTGCCCA
The DNA here is from genome assembly GCA_907164885.2 of Dolomedes plantarius. Classification (NCBI taxonomy): domain Eukaryota; kingdom Metazoa; phylum Arthropoda; class Arachnida; order Araneae; family Dolomedidae; genus Dolomedes; species Dolomedes plantarius. The sequence goes on from OU015496.1 coordinate 47,887,538, forward strand.
ATTGTCGGTGGATCTGTACCGTCCGACCAGCACCCAGACCCATAAAAATGACTTTTCACTGAACATGGAAAATCAACCTTTGTCTGTGTATACAGGAACTGCTACGTAGCAATCTTCAGTGGAAACATGGCATATATGCAAGAGCCATGGTGCCATTAATCCTTACGAACTGACATTGATGTGTACCTGGACATTTTTGAACAGTTCGTGAATCAACTGAATGATCGTGAGTTAATGGAAGGTTACTTTTAGTGAGATGGAGCAATTTGTCACACATCGGCAAGGAGCATGGTGGAAATTGAGTCTTTCATCGACAACAAGGTAATTTTAAAGGGGATTTGGAGATCTCTGTCACCAGATCTGATACCACCAGACTTATTCCTTCTTTGGGAAGAGTCTATCAGTACAAGCCTTGAACCATGGAAGATTTGAAGGAAAACATCCAACGTGATATCGCTGCTATTCCCCTAAACATCCTTGCCAATACATTCAGGAATATAGAGTGTCACATTGAAATGTGGCTGGTAGAAAGCGGAAATCACTTCTAGCATCGCATGCAACATAATCGATTACACATACGTCAAGGTATGTACCATTTTTTTTGGTTCAGACTGCTTCATCCTAGCAAGAGTTATTGCAGAATATTCAGGGCCTCTTTCTAGTGAATCCCCCTATATTATCACTTATAAATGTTTCTTGTACAAGAGAAAAACATTTGAAGATTTCTATACTTTGATGACAATGCTAAGTTCGGCCTTCCTTATATATATATATATATATATTTGTTCCGTACTGATCACAGCAATTTCTGGCGATTATAGCGCCACCTTTTGGTTGTATGAAAAAACATTCTAGTGTGAAACTTGTTCTAAATGAGTAAGTCGCGTCGCTTTCAGCGGCCATTTTTTCAAGCCCATGTTGCGGCACTGCTTTCAATAAAATTATTTACTTCAGTCCACTTTGTATTCCTCCGTTCCATTTTAGTCCTAGCGACCCGGAGGTGGAACTTTTCGCGTAACTATGGAGAAATTTACTGCTTTAAAGAGACGAAAATCAAGTTTGAAAGGAAAAATAACGCAGATCGAAAACTTCGTGCAAAACTTTAAAAACAGTGATCAAGTGAGCATTGAGCTCCAATTAAAACTAACGAATGTTAAAAGGCTTCAAGATAAAACCGAAGAATTACGCAGTGAATATTATGATTTACCTGAGGATACGGATTTAGCAGAAATCGAAGAACTTCAAGATTTAGATTCGAGACTGGAAGAATTAGAGGTAAGCCTAAATTGCCTCAATAGTAAATTGTATGCAAGTAATAAGCTTGAAAATGATCATATTAAAATAAATAATGCTGATCTGCCAACTTCATCATTGAATGTTAAGCTCTCAGAAATCCCGCTTCCACAGTTTTCAGGAAAATACGAGGACTGGAGTAAGTTTAAACTCCAATTTTCTAATTTAATTGATAAAAATGTTGTCTCATCAGAAACGCAAAAACTAGATTATTTACGCACAGCACTAAAAGATGAAGCAAAACAATTAGAAACTCTAGATGACACTTATAAGTTTCTGTTTAATGCATAAGAAGAACGCTATCAAAACAAAAGAATGTTAGTCGATGCACATATCCAAGTTCTAATGAATTTCGAGAAAATCAGGCATGAATCGCCAAAGGAATTATGCAATTTGTTAGATTGTATAAATCGAAACTTACGAGCCTTGAGCGTTTTAGAATATAAAAGAAACAATCTTTCAGATATTATGTTGATAAATGTTATTACAAGAAAATTGGACAGAGAAACTAGAAAACAATACGAGTTATCTCTGAAGTCTAAAGAAGTTCCATCACTAGACAAATTTTTAAATTTCTTAGAAACTAAGTTTGATGTTAGAAGGCTTAAACAGAAATTTTTCGGTTAAGTCCAGCCCTAAAAACGTTTCAAATATCTCAAATCATTTCAAAACTTTCATGATTAATTCCAAGGAGCATTTAAAACTTTGTGTTTTATGTAAAAACCCACACCCTTTACATAAATGCTCAAAATTTCAAAATATGAAGGTCTCAAGCAGATATGAATTCATTAAAAATCAAAAGTTATAGCATAACTGTTTAAATTTCCATACTGTATCTCAATGTAAATCTAAATACTTTTGTAGTATTTGTAAAAAGAAGCATCATACATTATTGCACTTATTCGATGAAATGAAAGAAATACATGGAAATTAAAACACATTGCCTCAGAACATTGTAAGCGATGATTCAGATAGACAAAATGTCACGGTTCAGCTTGGCGCTGAAATGAGGAGTGTTTTGCTTAGTTCCAAGCTTTCAAAAAAGGCTTCAGAAAAAGCAAATGCTGCACTTCCGCAGAATGAAAGTGTTTTATTAAATACTGTAGTTAATTGTTAAAAATAAATACAGTCAAAGGTGCAAATTTAAAGGCTTGTTGGACAATGGAACCGAAATAAATCTCATTACTAAGCGTTGTGCAGAAATTTTGGGGTTAAGAAAAGAGAATATTAAAACTTCAATTTCAGGAAAAAACAACTCAATTCATTCAGTTAAGGCTAAAGTAAATGCTAATATTTCTAACAAAAGAGACATTTTCGATAAATGTAGATTGCATATTGGTTCCTAGAATAACTGAAATTTTCCCAGCAGCAAAACTAGATATATCAAGTGTTAAATTTCCTGATTATGTGGAACTAGCAGATCCAAGTTTTATTTACCCAGCCAGATTGATTTCTTGATCGGAAATGAACTATTTTTTGAAATTTTGAAAGGTGAAAGAATTTATATGGAAGATGGAAATTTAATGTTACAGAACACTAAGTTTGGTTATATAGTAATCAGATCTTTACAACACGAAAAATATAATAATTCTCGTTACTGTTGTTTACTTAATGAAACTAATTTAGATAAATCACTTAAGAATTTTATCAAAGCAGAACTGATACCGGAAGATAACGTTGAAATGATTAAAAGTGCTGATAAACTATGTGAACAACATTTTTTTAATACACACAGAAGGGACAATTCAAGCCGATACATTGTTCAAATGCCGTTTTCCAAGAATCCTGATTGTTTAGGTGATTCCAAACAAAATGCCTTAGAAAAACTTGATTGTTTATGGAAAAGATTAAATCAAAATCCAAAATTCTTAGAGCTGTATAAAGAATTTATTCATGAATATTTAACCTTAGGCCATATGGAGGAAGTTTTAGAAAATGAAGAAATACTTACAAGATTACTTAAACCAGCTCCAACACAACTCATGATGACAGTCATTTGCCCACCTTTAGTTTGTTCTTCCATAAGCTCAACCCAGTAAATGACAAATTTCCTCAACAGTTCAGCAAACTCAGGAGCTTTCTTATGATACCTCACAAGAATCATTACTGGAAAATTTAAAATCATAAATGCAACCTCATATTTTCTCTCAGTGTTTGTGTGCATATTATATATATATATATATATATATATAAGAAACACTGGAAACTGATATAGTACATATGAATCTAATTATTTAATTATGTTAGGAATGTTTAAAAATTAGTATAACAAAAGAATAATTGCTATTTTAACGCTAAGATAAATCACATTTTCAGGGGTAGGTTGAGAGTTAACTATAAAGGTATATCTAGAAGTCAAAAAGAAATGGCAGATTTGTATGTATATATATATATATATATATATATATATATATATATATATATATATATATATATATATATATATATATATATATATATTTTTAAAAAATCAAAAAAAAAAATAAAACCTTTTAAGTATTTATCTCTGGTTTCAATGTAACATATCAAATTTATAAATGCATTCAAAGTTGGTCAAGAATTTAGGTAGCTTTAGGAAAAACTAGAGTGAGCTATTTCACGCTCAGTATAAAAATAAGGTTGGTGAGGAAGGTCCCTCTGTCTATGTCCTTATTAAATAAGGTAGAGTTCTCAACAAAAAAAAAAATATTATACCTAAATAAAAAAATATATTATAGGTGAAAAAAATCTTCATATCTAATGCAACTTAGAATCACTATAATTTTCAAAAAAGTGCTAAAATAACTTTAAATATCAATATAGTTTGCTTTGAAAATATAAGAGCTGCTTTTATGTACATACTAAGCTACAGAGTTATTCTTACTAACTTACAATAACTCATTTTATATAAGCAAACACAAAATCACATAATAAAAACAGAAGAATTTCCATATTTATAGCTGGGAATTGCACTTACTAACAGGATTTCCACTTTTATCTTTGTTGTATGGAAATACAGCTTTGGCTTGAAAAAATTCAAGTGGAATAGCTGCTTGATTAACATCTGAAATTAAAGTATTTTTAGACAAAAATATCTGGTGAAAATTCAGAATTAAAAAAAAATCAGGATATTACAGTAGGCTAAATAAAAAAAAAAAAAATATGCCTACTTAAGAAAAGTTTAGATGATGGGTCATTTAAAAATGCAGCTAGTTATAATAAATTAATGAAATTTAGAAACCTCACATGTCTATATTTCAATATCAAAAGCATAGAGCTTTATTATATTCATATAATTCTCAGAGTGCAGCAAAGTATCAAGAAATGATAACCAAGTCATATATATCATTTATACATGATAAACTTTATAATACCATATAAACTTAGGAACCTGCTAGATTTAATTGATACTGCAGAAACATTAAAATACTGGTTCAGTTATAGCTGTGAACCAATAGCTCAAAATCATAGAAGGTAAAAAAAAAATTTATAAACATAATGTACAGTGAAAGGTATTCTAATTGACCAATAATTTCATAGAAAAGTAACAGTTTTTAAAGAAATTATGAGACTTATTTGTCTAACCTTTAACACCAAATGATTTTCTCCACTTTAAGGATTCCTCTACCATTAATAATGCTTGATCAAAGTTTCCTCTCTTGTGTAAGATGAACCTCTTGCAGTAGTTGTCATCATGTCTAAGTCGTTGCAAATCTGCTTCTTCAAATTCATCTATGAATAGTTTTATATATGAGTGACCAAAAAAGTAAGGAGAAAAAAGCTCTCTTTATATGATGATGGGAAATTTAATTAAGTTAATATTCAAAATTATGTCAAAAAATGAAATCTGAGCACTGATATAGTCCCTTGCTTATATCTAGAGAAATACTATGTAAACATTTCAAACATAATGTAATCCTTCCCAGAAACTATTTGCAGAATAAATATAAAAAAAATTGGACCTTTAACAAAATATTTTTTAACATGAACATTTTTGTACAGGCATACAAAATAAAATGACCAGTTCAAGGATTTTCTACTATTGAGTTGATTTTCATCCATTAAACCCTATTTACAGTCAAAGCATGTGCCTGTGATATATAGATAATTGTCCCATCCTCTGAATCAAATCTCTAAAGACAGTCTTTCAGTCTTTTGTTGAATACTGAAAAATAAGAAGCTCGAAAAAAGGAAAAATTTGAACTCTGCAAGCTGAGTGGTAAAGTTCTATTCTCCCCTGATGAGAAAGCCTTTAAAACACTTCTGGGTAGGAGGCAAATCCATTATCTTTTCTTTAATTGTATTCTAGTTATTAACAGGTAATAAATTGACAGATATTATCAATGAATTATTCAGGCTGAAAAGGAAGTCAGTCCACTTGGGTGGTACTGGCAGAAAAATACATCATTCTTGTCTCTCCTCCACTTTAATGCAAATTGACTGCTCTCTGCACACTAAGACTATCCCTAAAGTGGGCAAACAGCAGCCATTCAGTCAAATGATGCCTTCCATAAGGGATTCTTTCACTGAGTCTATTCTTGTGTATAATGTAAATTATAAGGAAACCACAAATAATTCTAACTGTGCAGCGACCATCTCAACCACTGAAAAGCTACATTTTATACAAAATGAAAGATATATTAATAGCATAAAATTCTCTTCTTACACCTGCAAGTTAAGAATTCAAGAACTCTGCATATGTGATTCTGTTGTTGTTGTTGTTGCTTATCCCACTTGACCGACAGCAACATCACATCAAGTCCATAAAGGCTTTTGGGCAGAAAGGGGGGGGGGGGGAACTCTGGTTTTAATTAGCACCACAAGGGTTGGAGTCCGACTTGGCTATGATCCGGTCCTGAAATTTTGAACCGAGTCAAGGGACAAGACTGGTACACTTCCTCGCACCTCCAGAGGTAAATTTGAGAACTTGGAGGACATTGCAGCCCTGACAGATTTTTTGTGCACCAGCCACCTTTAGTGTACATAGCAGTGATACATCAGCGCCAAGCATTGAACCAGTGACGTTCAGATCACTAGCCTTTGCCAACTGGGCCACTGCACCCTTATATGTGATTCTTATTCTATTTTAGCATAAAATTTGGATTTATTTTAATATTAGTAGCAAGCACTCAGAGATAAATGTATGTTAAATGGTTACATTATCCTATGTCCTTTGACTAGAAAATTAGGGTTCTGCTCTCCAGAAAAGCTTAATTTCTGTGAATGAAAATAACATCACAGTGATGCACCTTTGTTATTAATAGCCTTGAATGAAGGATATTGCAAAAAAATATTTTTCGTGAACTTAAAAAAAAAAAAAAAAAAATGGAGGAAAATATTCTCAAAAAGATTTATGGTTCAAATACAGTAGTGCAATATTATGTTAACAAGCACACAGATATTAAATGAATAATTAACATTACTTTTTCAAAGACCAATCGTTTGCTTAGATCAAAGAGGTGGAAGCAATCAAATAATTTTTTAGCAATTTTCTAAAACATCAAGCTTAGTAAAAACTCCTTTAACTAATTAAACAGTGACTTTGAAAGGATAGAAAGTACAACAGACCAAATATGATAAAACTTTTATCTACTATTGTGAATCGACTTCTAATATCACCACAGCAGTAAAATGTTTGATCCAAACATTTTAACAAAACTTTGATGAACTTAATGATTAAAAAGTGTACAGAATAGAACTAATGACAGTATCTACAGAAAATTTAAAATGCTGGGTACACATTTGCACATAAGTTTGGTTTGGTTTGGTTTTGGAGTGCTACGGTCATTTTTTGCTATATGAGGGCTAATTAGACCAGGACCTACTGCTTAAAGCCGATTCCGAACGGCTACAAACATCCATGCCAATTGTGGGACTCTAACCCACAGATTCTGGTACTGAAGGCCAGCGCCCCAGCCATTCGGCCATCGCCCGGCATATTTGCACATAGGAAAAAAGTATGAAATTACATTTGAGGCAAATAATTGGAGGAAAAAGCATGTCTCTTATTTAATATATATTCTATGATGATTGTGTGGATATTAAAGAACTACAAACATTTAAAGGCAATATCTGGTTTAGGAAATATCACAAATATCAAGAATGATTTCCCTTATCATTTCGGATATACCATAAGCAAGCAACAAAAAACAAAAAAAAAAAAAAAAAAAAAAAAGGGGGGGGGGGTGACATAAGCAGTGAGGCAACTTGGTGGAAATTAATCAAAACCATCATTATGCAAACTTGTTACTTGGTTTTAAAAAGGCCAAAGTTTAAAATGTCATTTCATGGGCCAATAAATACAAATATGTTCTTTGTAAATCTTTATAACATTTTGGTCAATTTACAATAGATTAATACAAAATCATAACACAGAATTTCAACAATCAATAATTTTAAATAAATTTTTAAAAAAAGTCAAATAAAAGTTTTTAAAAATGGATTTTAATAACTTACAATAGTTCCATGAATATATCTATGAGCATTCAAACTCCATACTTTCTTTTATGGAGGAATAACGAAATTTAAAAAAAAATGTAAATGGTCTCGCTGTATAATTTGCATTCTTTCTCATACATTTTCATGTTTTAACATGATTTTTTCGATAACCTAATGATTCTTTAAAGTCTCATTGCAATAAATATTTTTTTTACATTCTTGCTACGACTAGATCCATCCCATTACTAAAAATTAAGAAGTCATAGCAACATTCTAAACCATCATTCGAAATAGCTTATTCATGCTGGTATGAAGTATCTTGCACACAAGAATGATGAAATAGGGAAGCTTGGAAACATGTTTCAACGAAATCAGTTCAACAAATTGCACCTATTTTTATATCAATATACTAACAAAGTTACTTGGTTGGCAACGCTCATCTTTTGTAACAAGGGTTCTAAAATGCCCAGGATCTCCCCTGAAACCAGATTCCAAACAACTAACTTCTACAAACTTCCATGCCTAAAAAGGGATCGGAACCAGCAAACACTGGCTCCAAAGGCTAACGCCCTAGCTAATCCAACCAGGAAAGATGAAATAGATAAAATTTGAGGCTGAAGTGAAATTTAAATGACACACAAACTATATAAAAATCTTTATAATTTCTTAAAGCTTTGTCTCGTGACAAGCCAATGATCAAGGCACATTCACTACCGAGGAAAATTTTCAATTTTTCATTATATTTTAATCTGAATTTTATTGGTATTAATTTTGTCCTTATATACTGTTCAAATCGGAAGCATTTGTTACCAACAGTACATTATAAAATGCATTTGAAATACTAAATGTGTGCTCTGTTTCTGCCACATTAAATGATAGTGTTTTTGATGAGATAAGAGAGCTGCATAAGATTTTTGTCTTCGATACTGCATACTTCTTTTGTAATGTTATCAAATGAATTTTAAAAATAAATACCTTAGCCGCGAATTTATAGATTATCACTATTTGAAACGAGAAACGTCGGTTAATTTTCCTTGAAATTCGGATGGAAACCGGAAAAACCCTGGTACCTAGGAACTTGGCTGAAAAATATTCAGAGGAGTACGATAATAGCGTGTCTGATCTTGCTGTACTGTACAAAATGCCTAGAACAACGATGTCTTCGAGAGTGAAAAATAAATTATTAAAGGAGCCAGTGTTGCTAGAGGTGTGAAGGCCGTGACCAAGCAATGGTCCCAGATATTAGAAAAAAATGAAGATATTGTTGTACATTTGGATTGCACAGCAGTTGGTTGCACACTGATTGTACAACAGTTGGCTGGTGATAACATATCCGAGGCAATAATTTGCTAGAAGGCAAAACAAATGCATGCCGAACTGTTAAAAGACAAGCCTGGATCGAGTGCTGAGAGCTGTGAAATGTTTAAAGCCAGTCATGGACTCCCCTTCCAAGCATTAACCCCTTTCCTCCTCTACTTCGTTACTACCCCATTAGGTCCTCAATTCCTTTCAGTACAGGTTGAGTGAGATAAATTTTATTTTATTATTGCTTAAGTTATATCTGTCCAGTTTAAAGATTTTGTATTAAAAAATAACATCCATTTATACACTGCCCAGTAAAATATGAAATTTCTGGTTTCCAGGAACGAATAAATTCAATTTACACAACTCCTAAAGGGAAAAATTCGCTCGGTAATCGTCGTACCTTCTGGAACCAATTAACGACGAGTACCGAAGTACCATTAGTTTTACATCGTGGAAAGGATAATCCTGCCATATTTCGGATTATTTAGGGGTTTAGGCCTTGTTCAGATTGATTCCGGTGGGAAGCGTATCGTTGCGTTCCTCCGTTGGGATCGAGATTGTCATCATGACCTATGATTAACGTGATCATTGCGTTGACGATTTTCCATGTTCACACTTAATCCGTTCTGTTACGTAGAGTCAGCATTCAAAATTCTAACCAGTCACAGAGCTCAGTTCATTGACCACGTGATATGTCAAACTAATCACAGGTCATATCAAAAATCTCGGAGCCAACGTCGTAACGTAACGCACCAAATGAATGCGAACAGTCCTTTAGTTTCGTTTCATTTGTCTGATAAAAAGATTACTCATACTGCCTTTCTTCATAATTCATTCAAAATTCAGGAAGAATCATCAGATTTCGATTTTATAAAGCAACTCCCTTTAAAATCGAAACACTTTGAAAGAAATTCTTTGAGCCAAAATTCAACAAATTTCTCAATTTTTAAGCCCTTTTTTAATACATCTGCTTCTTTCTGCCATTATACACTAAATTAAATCTCCAGCTTCTAACAGATTATAATTTAAAAATTTTAAATGGCGAAAAATAGCTCTGTGTTATACAGAGCTATTCTCAATTCTTCGCCATTCTCCAGTTGGATTGTCATAGTAGTGAGCACGTACAACTAACCGTAAATGTATTTCAAAGACATATAAAATCTCATTCATAAAATTGCAGACCACTCACTTTAGTCGCAAGCCAAAAAGAAATAGAGCAATAAGGAAAACGTCCCTTTCTCTCGTTTCTTACTATAACCAGAACTCATTTCGTAACGCATATCAGATATTAAACCAGTGATTCTCAACTTTTTTATATTCCCGCTTCCCCTTTGAATGACTTTCAGACCCCCCCCCCCCCCTCCTCCCGGCCTAAAAATCGTAAGTAACGAGTTACAGTAAAATACATTCTACACATTTTCCGCTAACCATCCAAGACCCCTTAAATATCAAGCCCGCCAAGTTGAGGACCACTGTATTATAGGATCTATTGCCGAGGTGAATATTCAGGGACAATTATTCACCTTCTCCGAATCTGTTCTTCCATTACAAGCAACCAACAATTTCGCGGTGTAGAACGGGCGAATTGCAAAAGACATGAGTGTCTGCCGCACTACTCCCCCCCCCCCCCCTTCCCGAAAAAAATCTGCAAGCGGACTTCGAACTCTGGCTTTAGGTGATAAGAATGCCATAATTAAGTCTGCTACTAGATGATCCAAGGTCAGGACAACGTCAATGAATGTACAGAACTTTCCCCAACATAGCACGTGAATTTCCTTTTGCTTTCTGAACCAATAAATATTAAAATGAAACGTTGTTAGTTTCCGTGTTCGTAACATACAATGAGTGTCCCCTACAAGACCGGCATCTTTCCAAGGCTATCCGTGGCTTTAACAAAAGGGAAAAGGTGGACTACAGGAAAGTAACGTATATATTAGAAGATATGAAAATAGAAAGACAGGTTTTGAACATATATCCACCAATACTTCAGATTTCATATGCATCAGTTTCCGAGATGAAATAAACATTATCAGAAATCTTATCAATAAGTTTTGAGCCTTTTTTTTTACTGGTAATTGTGCAAATTTACGTATTAAAACAATATAGAATTTATCAGATTTAATTTAGATTTTCCAATCTACGTATAAACATGTCGACAGAAGGGTAGTCCTAAACATCTTACTTTTTGGATTACCTATAAACAAAAAATATATTTAAAAGTACTTAACGCGATTTTTTAATTTTTCATTTAGGGTAGGTGGGGGTAAAGGTTCGCATATACATTTTAAAATGACCGGGAAGAGTTTTAGGAAGAATAGGGTAGGCAGTGCATTCCTCTACTTCCAGTCAGTTGCCTCGTAAAAAATGTTGGAGTTAAGACCCCCTCTTGCAGAAAAAATGAGGTAAGTTTATTTTCGTCTCTTTTAATGTAATTTTTTGCAACTTTTAAGTAATTTTGAGCATCACTCAAACTCACGAACTGTTTTGGGCTTATTTTCGCATGTTAGGGTGGTAAATAACCTTTCAAATCCTACCTTAAGTTTTGGGTTAACTCAAATACAGTGGCTTCCATTCTGCAGAAACAGAACCAGCACGAAATGGGGTAAAGGTTTGCAGGAGTCATGGGGTAAAGGTTCGCAGTGCAAACCTTTGCCCCATCTGCAAACCTTTGCCGCTCTAACTATTAACATTTGTTTCATGTCCTCTTTTCATTAGGAATCCTTATTAACAACGTCTTTTATTATTAATGGGAATTCACATTTTTGTAATTTGAAAAAAAATTATGGTTTTTGATAAAAACTGCCTGTTTTTAAATCAGAAAATTTTTTGTAAAATGCTTGAAAATCCATAAATTAAAAATAAAATAAATTAGTACAACACAAAAATAAAATAGCTCTGAACAAAGACCTATTTTACAAGATAAAGGAATTAAATGTTGTTACAAGACATTATAAGCTTCGAAGGTCTGGTTAGGGAAAAAAGCTCTAAATGAGTAATTTCCAGATTTGCAAGTCTTTGAAATGCTCCTTGTGCCACAATTTTTGACGAAATTTTATAAAATGTATTACAAAGACTCCTCTTATACATTAAAATAAAGTTATGTAACCATTTCAGGTTTCGACATCATTCAGATTATCAAAGTTTAACTTAAGCGTGGAAAAGTACAAAAATTTCACGAGAATTCAGAGTACAAGGATAAAAATGTTTCCTAAAAATTAATTATTCAACGAAAGTACAAATCAAAACATAACCCTGATCAAAATGTATAAGCAATCTAAATGCAAAATTAAGGATAAGGTTAAAAATTGGATCGCAAGGAGCATTTTAAAAAACATAATAAAAATTTCAATTTTTTAAATATAAAAAATACAATGTTAAATATTTATAAAATTTTATAAGGTGTTTGAAATAGTTTTACTTTAATGAATATTTATGCCCAATTTAATATCTCTGAGGTAAAAATTTCAAAAATTGCTTTGTAATGTCCCCCATCCCCTTAATTTGCTTAATTTTTACGGGTTTTAAAAGAATGAGTAAAGCCTAAGATATGATATAACGATAGTGTTAATAGTTGATATTTTAATTGGAAGTTCTTTAGTTTAAGAAAAAAATTATTGAGATTAACCCCTTTTCATTTTGTGAATTTCTTTGTTAGATTCAACTTTCTGTGTAAATAGTCGATATTTCATTTTGAAGTTATTTAGTTTAAGAAAAAAATTATTGAGATTAACCTGTTCAATTTGTGATTTTATATATATGTAACACCTTCAAAAAGATTACAAAATGTGAAATAAAATTATTTAGACAACTCTTTTTGTGATTTTCGATGCCTATCCTGTAAGAAACCAACGAGTGGGGCAAAGGTTTGCAGTGCGAACCTTTGCCCCACCGATTGGGGCAAAGGTTCGCAAACAGGTGTTTTGGTAAAATTAAAAATTCGGTGACTAAATCTTTCGGGAAAAAATTCATTATTTTATAGAAGGTAGAGGAGATACTCAACTACAATACAAGTGACTTTTTGGGGCGATAGGATCTAACGGAGGCCCGTAAGAAACCCAAAACTCAAAACTGCAAACCTTTGCCCCCACCTACCCTATATTACAAAATGGGAGAAACGCACGGAATTCAAGAATTTAAATCTGTACCTTGGAACAAAAAGGGTCAATGTCTAAAACTTTGAAATTTGAGTGACAAATGAAAAAGAAATCGAAATAAATATAATACTAGAATGTAGGCAAAAACCATGACTAAAATTGAAAAATAAAACTTGGAAGAATATTTATACACAAACCGTTAGTAAGATTTGTAAACTGAAACTGATGTTCTCTGACATTTGATTAAAATGGACTTTGGCCCTTTTTGTTCCAAGGTACAGAAATATACTTTGCAGTTCTAAAATACGTATACTGAATTACGTATTCTGAAATACGCATGAGGCTTAAGTTGAAAAAGAGAGGGATTCCACGTTTACAAAAACAGAAATTATCGAAAAGTGAACGAGAAAATGAAACAAAGTATTCATTTCAGTGCATTGAGAAAGTATAAATTACTTTAATATGTTTTTATTAGCTTTCAGGCGTACGTTTAAAGTACATAAAAAGACATACGAGGGGTTTAGCATGCTAAAGATTTACTGCCTTAGATGTCCTTAGCCTAAAATGTTTTCTTATGCAATGTTTTAAATCAAACAAAGGGTACAGCACATTCTTTTGGAATTTGAGAGAGTACAGATTAACAATCAGTGATGTCCAAAGAGCACTAAGAAAACAAACGGTGGGGAAAACGTGTGCAATTTCATTACACAAATGATACGCAGTGGCGTAGCGAGCATAACTGACGCCCGGGGCACGATACCTTTTTGGCGCCCCCCGAAAAACATATAGTAATACAATATATAGAATTAGTTAAAAAGATAGACCATTTGGCACCCCTCTGTGAGAGGCGCATGATAGACCCCCTTCCACCCCCCTCGCTACGCCACTGATGATATGTGATTCAGTTGTTAAGGATTTATACATTTTTACATTCGTACACATTCCAAAGACAATCATACCATTGAATTTCAAAAAGGTATACAGAAATATGATCACATTCAACTATGTATGAAATCACAGTAGGAGAATTTACAGATCGAGAAAGCACAAGGTTGAAAAATTATTAAACAGTTGCGAATCCATTACGGAGGTAAAAAGTTCAAATGCCACGGGAAAGAAGTACATTAGGATTTCTGGTATTAAATACCATTTGTCATTCTCAATGTTGTATCTAACATGCTGGATTCTTTATATACATATTTTTTACATATCAGACTAACAACATGCTTTATTAATTGTGCCAAAGCAATACTATAGTTTCATGGCATTCAAGTATGTTCGTAATAAGATTTCGGAGATCACGAAAACACTTTGGCTAAAATAACTTTACTATATTAGGTTGCCAATAGTTAGCATCTCGGGGTGGGCTCGGGTTCAAATCCCGAATAGGGTATGAATGTTCTCGTGCCGTCCCTTCATAGAGAGCAGTGTTGTCTCATCTATATGGTGCTCCCAAATTAGGTAGCTAATGAATTCGTGGTGTGGATGGGTCAATGTCCACAGGGCATAGTACCTGCTACGTTGCGAGGGAAAAAGAAAGCTTGCTTAAAAAAAATAAATAAATAAAACAATTTTAAAAAAATTAATTTAGGAATTCAAAAAATAACCTGTTATTAAAATTTTACCGCAATTTGGAAGATTTTTCTAGTAGTTTTTGTAATTAAAAAGCCAGAAGAAAAAAATCTAAAAAACAAACTTTTAATCAATTATTTGCTATACAAAGTTTCACGAATAAAGAAAATTAGTAGGCTGAAGCAAATAATCGGAATTTGATTAAGTATTGTTTCTTCATTAGTACAGCCGACAAACCTTATCGACACATACATATGCTTCGGAATAATCTTAGGGTGCTAATGAAAAACAATAAAAAAACCTTACAAAATTAACATAAAAAAACAAGCGGAGAGGAAAGAAACACGTGGTTGTAGCAGATTCCAATAACACTCGGAGAAACATACCAAATAAAAAAAGTACCTGACACTGAAACAGTCAAGGGGAAATTTGTTCAAATTACAGACAAGGAGAAATGAGAATTTAGCAAGGGTCACTAAAAACTGTCCCAGTTTCAATAAATACACATATTGAAAAACTAGGAGTTTACTAATGTAATAAAACTTGTTATTAAGGGATAACATACGTGATTACTAGTATGTGTACACTATCACGCATAATGAAATAAAGTCTACTAATACATAAAACAAAAGCCAACAATTGCGAATTTAATTTATCAAGATAACTATTCAAATGCAAACATTAAAAAAATAACTGATAAAGTAATCTAAAACAACTGATTTTGGTAGGAATATATCACAGCTGTAGTTTATAAAATTCAGATTGACCTTTATCATACTCTAAGCCTAATATTAAGAAAATTGACATTGGAATTAAAACTACGAGCTAAAAGTTCCAAGGAAAGGGCGATGAAAATTTATGTTATTTACTATTCTTAACTGTGGTATCATCAATTATCTCTGAAGAATAAAACTAATATTAAGACAAAATAAATTTTCATTATTGTGTGATCACATGGGCGTAGCGTCGGGATGGGGGGGGGGGGCACAAGGGCACGTGCCCCCCAACTAAACTTGAAATAAATGAAAACGTTATTAGAAGTTTAGCTAATATCGAAAAATTGTAGAAAACTTTTAAGAAAGTTGGTTTTTTCCCAATATTTTGAAACTGTGAAACTGAAGATTCCGATTATGTCTTTAGCATTAACATAGTTTTTAACAATGATATGATCCTTAACAAAAATTCGATGCTATATTTTTTTCTCATTTTATTTATATTATATTTGTAACCAACTGGTTTAAACAGGGCATCATTACGTAAAAACTCTCATATGTGTAGCCCCACAAACTGTGTACCATCATTAACTGATTTCCTAAAAAACTGACTCCGTGGTAGGGATGCGACATCGACAACAAAACATCGATGTTTTCAATCATCGATATTCAATATTAAAACATCGATGCTAATAAAACATCGCCCAAAAACCATCAATGTTTTAGAACATCCATTTTTTAAAAATTGGTTTAATAACCTCTAACCTTAATGTTACCTCGGTTAATCGTGGGAGGGAGGGGGGGGGGGATGATTTAATTTTACTCTCTGATTGGGCTGACACAAATGGCAAAAACTTGGTTGCTAGAGTCAGCGCATATCACATAATTTCCATCATACATTTTATTACTTTTACCAGAAAATTGAGGAAGAAATTATTTCAATAAAAACAACTGATAGGACCTAAGCCATAAAGAAATATCCGTGAAGTTTTCTAATTTAAATTGGTTGAATGTGAAAAATTGTCATATTTATTTACAAGTTGGAGAATAATTTACTTCCAGAAGGCTTAAATAATTTAGTTAAAAAAGTTCATGACTGTAACACAACACAGGATTGGTTTCATATCAATAAAGTATAATGCAAAATTATTCAAAAGAATTTTTGGGTTTGGTTCAACAGAGTTTAATATCAAAAAATTAATAAGAAAAATTTATTAACAAATCTTATTTTCAAATTAAATAATACAAAAGAAAATTACATATTTACACCAATTTGAAGTACTGATGCAAAACCAGGGTATGGAGGAAAACTGAACAAGCTTATTTTTTCTTTACTGTAAATAACAATTATTGGGGCATATAATTATTATATGCCCTATATCTATTATTTACAGTTTTTAAGAAAATAAGTTTGTTAACTTTGTTGATTGCCATTTGTCTCTTGCTAGAGTATCGTTCCCCCTATGCATTCGTCCTTCTCAGAATACAGACTTACACTTACTGAGTGAAAATTATGCTACGTGGTAATTTTTTTTATTATGGTACTTTTTCATTAAAAAAACCCATCGAGACAACGCGAAACATCGAACACAAAACATCGGCTTCAATAAATCGATGTTTAGAACATCGACATCGATGTCGCATCCCTACTCCGTGGACGGAAACAACTATACTGTAGCGTACTGGAAATATGGTCTTATTTTCCAAAGCCCCCACAAGTGCTTGAAACACAGCTGCGTGTTTTTCAAGGAAAGTGTTGCTCGTTTCCACCAGTTCGGAACACGCGGGGGGATTAAAAAACGTTTCCCACAGATGCAGCCAGTAAAGCTGTTGTCCTAACGATTCTGGAATGCAATAAAGTTACGAAGGAACTGTCACCAACGTTTGCCGACCCCTTGTCTGGGAGAGAGTCGCTCGGTAGAACGCGCCCTGTGTGGACGTGTGTGTTTTCGGCTCTGTACGTTGTAAATCTACACGGGATTTTAATTGAATATGTTGCACTGTTTAAGGTACCCGTACACCTTTAAAACGGCATTTTCGGTCAAAATATCGTTTTTTGTTTTTTGCAATAACATTAAAGCCCAATCTTTTATCTTTCAAATTCCGTTTGAATTATGCTTCTATCTTAATTAGAAGCCGAATTACAGCAATTTAAATATTACATGTCGCAGAATTTTACAACCGGAAGTGTCATTCTGCAAACCGGAAGTAAGCCAAAATGTTTGTTTACATCGTTCTTTTTTTAGATTTGACGCTGAAATTGGGTTATACGTCAAAGGAAATACTTAAAAATAAAAATCAAGGGATTTATAAATATTTGGAAACATATCTGGCAACATAATTTTCACTCTTGTATTCCTAAACTTGGCAACAAACTTATATTTCAAAAGCGATTGTTTACATATCTGCAGATTAGCCGCGTTGTTTTTATTGGCTTTTTAAAGTTTTTAAATCTATTTAGTTTTTACTTTTCTCTGGTAAAAATGGGTAAAAGTATTGGAAGAAGTCGAAAACGCAAGTTTTACGGAAATCGTTTTACAAAAAATGTCAAAAACGATGATGTAGATGAGTGTGTACAAAGCACTGCGAGTTGTATAAAGTCTAAAGTTGATACTGTTTTAGACTCGGATAAAACTAATGGAGCGATGTCTGGAAATAGAATTTTTGATTTAGATATTCTTTCCAGTGTTTTTTCTGAACTCTGCTGCCCAATGTGCTATTCTGAGAAGCTAGTTTTTAAAGAAGAAACTAGATATGGATTATGATCTCATTTCCTTTTGAGTTGTGAAGGGTGTGAGTTTCAGAAGGGTTTTGCCTCTTCTAAAAAACAGGTAAATTTCCCTGAAGTAAATACGAGACTAGTATATGGTATGCGCCAAATAGGTAAAGGATTTTCAGCTGCTTATAAATTATGTGCAACTCTGAATTTACCTAGATTGACCAAAACTGCATATACTTCTCATGAACAAAAACTGTTGAAAGTTGTTTCTGAAGTAGCAGAGGACTTAGCAGAGATAATAGCAGAGAATATTATGGTGATGGCGATTCCAAAGGATTCATAAGCGTAAAAGACACATACGGTGAAAACAGTGTCACAAAATTTGAATGTATAAGCCATATTCAAAAGCGTGTTGGGTCCCGCCTGCGAAAATTAAAATCAAAAACCAAGGGTCTGTCTGGAAAAGGGAAACTAACCGATACATTTATAGACAGACTTCAGAACTACTATGGAATTGCTATACGTAACAATACTGGTAACCTAAACGCAATGCAGCAAAATGTTATTGCTGCATTATTCCACTGTGCATCCAGTTCACGAAAACATATGCATGGGCAGTGTCCTCTGGGCAAAGACAGCTGGTGCTTCTTTCAGCGAGCACTGGCATGCGGAACATCTGTTAAAGATAAGTATGCTGGTCTACCAAAAGAGGTATTGAATGCTGTAAAGCCAGTATACTTAGATTTGTGCTCAAGAGAACTCTTGAGTAAATGTCTGCACGGTAAAACTCAAAATGCAAATGAATGCCTGAATGGCATAATATGACAACGATTACCAAAAGAGGTATTTGTTTGTCTGAAAACAATGAAACTTGGAGCATATGATGCAGTACTGCAATTTAAGGATGGATACAAAGGTTGCCTGAATGTTTTAAATAAGTTGGATATTAGTTATCCAGGATTTTTTACATTGCAAGCCTACAACCATTTAGACAACATTAGAAAAAATGATTCCATACGTCATTCTGTTCCTGCGTCAAAGAGACGCAGGAAAATTCTCAGAGCCCTTAGGAAAAAAAAAATAAGTGTTGTAGAAAGCCAAGAGAGAGAAGTTTATAAATCTGGTGGATTTTAATATGAAAATAATTATTTTTAAAGTAAGAAATGTGTTATAAAGTTATTTTTAGTGTTTTCTAAAAATGAATTTTTTCATCGTTTCTCTTAACGCAATACATCCTATTATAAAAAGTTACACATAAAATGCCTTAAAATTTTGCATACTTTATCTATATATATTTATAAAGGGAATAGTGTATGCTCATGATTGCAGATTGATTAGTTTTTTTGTTTACATTGGTATAAATTGCAAGTGACAATGAATTTTAAGTGATTTTTATGAACATCAGTACTTTAAGTGCTACAAACTTTGAGGTACACATAGTTCAATCTTGAGAGTAGACTATTCCCCACAGACAGTTATTATCTTCATTTGGTTATTTATAAAATGGTAATATATTTGTTTGTTTTTGAGTTACCATGCAATGCGGAATGAGTTACCATGCAATGCGGAATGTCAAATTTTGACCAATTTTTTCCAGTTTTTCCTCCTAAAAAAATTATTTTAAAGAAAAGTATGCTGGTCTACCAAAAGAGGTATTGAATGCTATAAAACCAGTATACTTAGATTTGTGCTCAAGAGAACTCTTTAGCAAGTGTCTCCACGGTAAAACTCAAAATGCAAACGAATGCCTGAATGGCATAATATGACAACAATTACCAAAAGAGATATTTGTTTGTTTGAAAACAATGAAACTTGGTGCGTATGATGCAGTATTGCAATTTAATGATGGATATAAAGGTTGTCTGAATGTTTTTAACAAGTTGGATATTAGTTATCCAGGATTTTTTACATTGCAAGCCTATAACCATTTAGACAACGTTAGAAAGAATGATTCAATACGTCATTCTGTTCCTGCTTCAAAGAGACGCAGGAAAATTTTCAGAGCACTTAGGTAAAAAAAAATAAGTGTTGCAGAAAGCCAAGAGGTTGAAGTTTATAAATATGGTGGATTTTAATACGAAAATAATTATTTTTAAAGTAAGAAATGTGTTATAAAGTTATTTTTAGCGTTTTCTCAAAATGAATTTTTTCATCGTTTCTCTTAACGCAATTCATCCTATTATAAAAAGTTACGCTTAAAATGCCTTAAAATTTTGCATACTTTATCTATATATATTTATAAAGGGAATAGAGTATGCTCATGATTGCAGATTGATTAGTTTTTTGTTTACATTGGTATAAATTGCAAGTGACAATGAATTTTAAGTGATTTTTATGAACATCAGTACTTTAAGTGCTATAAACTTTGAGGTATACATAGTTCAATCTTGTGAATAGACTATTCCCCACAGACAGTTATTATCTTCATTTTGCAATTTACAAAATTGTAATATATTTGTTTGTTTTTGAGTTACCATGCAATGCGGATTGTCAAATTTTAACCAATTTTTTCCAGTTTTTCCCCCTAAAAAAATTATTTTAATGTAACAGCTAAATTTTATATATATTTTTTCAAGTTTTAACTTAAATGTCATCATAAAAAATAGATAAAAAGACAAAATTCAAAAAATTTCAAAAAATCACCCCCGAAGGTGTACGGATACCTTAAATGTTAATTCTTTTGTAAATAAATTTCCTCGTTAAGTTTTTGTTTTAGAAAATTGGCCTTCGCTTTTTAATTAGGACTCTTTGTGTTGGATCCCATGGTAGTAATTTTTAGCAACGCCTCAGAGTTATCAGCCTTGTCGTGACGCCACAATACCGATGTGCCGACACCCTCTGAACTCTGCTAAGAAAGGATGTTTCCCAGTCGATCCAATGTTTTCCTACCTGGTAGCAGCATATTTTCGTGTATACCTGTATTCTTGTTAAAATTGTGTATTTCTGTAAGTAATTGTTATGTTTTCATTAAATTAGTTAGAATGTCACCCAGGGTTTCATTTTTCTTTACTGTCGGGATCAAATTTACTTTCTCCCTGAAGTCAACAGGTCTCGGTTGTTATGTGACTGTTCCGGCGAATGGCCACATATGTAATGTTCTCATTGTATAACTTTTGAATATTACTCAAACATCGATTTTATTGTTATTCAATTTCAAGAAATCATAATATTTCATATTTTAAGGACCGTTCGGCAGTCAATGCGCCGAGGAGGGCCCTAACTGAATCCAATTCCTACCCCCCCCCCAAAAAAAAAGTTAAAAGCTCAGTACGCCTATGTGTGAGCATGTATTAGCTAGCGCGCATAACGCACTGACATTCTAAGAATGAGTTATATGACACATATGACAAAAATAATTATGGGGCGCAATAAAATAAAGTAATTTTCTAAATAGGGTATATCGAAAGTGTTATGGTCTAAAGTTAGTTTTAACTCTTTGAAAGGCCTTATAACATTGCTTACATCTACATTTCTGAAGAGGTCCTTAAAGGCATGGGGTTTTTATTTATAGGATACTAGCCGGGCTTCGCCTAGCTACGCTCAAGCCATCCGTGTAACATATTTATGTACTTCGGGCCCCACAAAAGAAAAAAAAAGCCTACAAATGTATTAAATTCAAGTGAATTAATTCCTTTCAATTTTCATTCCCGTCGCTGCCGACAGATGGCAGCACCATTGCTCCAGATGATTTGGTTTCTCAGCAGTGAGTGATTTTAGAATGAAAATATCTCTAAAACTATTGAATTAACAGAATAAGTGTACGCAGAAAAAATTACAGTTTTCGAAGCTCTTTCCAAATATGTAACATTTATGTACTTTCATGAGAAAAAAAATACACCGATTTTCCTGTATATTTGTCGGCCATTTTTTTTCGAGGAGTGGCCCGCCCGGATGAGTTACGGTCACGTGATCTCTCGACACCCACTTGTCCCTTTATTAGTATAGATAGATTTACGAAGATTTTTATTACAATCAAATGATGACAGCTCTAAAGTAATAAATTATTAGATCACTTTAATTTCTCTCTCTCCCTCCGCACATACATATTTGTATAATAGTACTAAATTATAAAAATATCCAACAAGCAAAAGAGAAGCGGGACAGAGAATAAAACAAAAGAATGAAAAAAAACCAGAACTTGATAACAATTGTACATAAAACGTATAGTAGATTGTTTCGAATTTCTGAATAATCTATTTAAGAACATTAGCACTTGCTAATTTACAAAGGAAGGGGGGGGGGAGCGAGGGAAAGTCCACTAAGGAATGCATCTGCAACAGCCCCCCCCCCCCCACACACACACACCTTAATGTTTTTTATTAGTTATTAGTCAGTATTGATAATATCAGAGTAAAAAGCTGGCTTTCTGAGCATCCTAAAGAAAATACACAGCTAATGTAGTATATATATATATATATACTTTAACAAAGTATTCAACGACAACAAAGAAAAAAAACCATCCCTTACAAAAGTATGTATATTTAAAATTGTCCAACTATGGTTTGCAATGTTTACCGATGCTCTGATTACAATAACGAATAATAAACATAAATGAATAATAAAAATAGTCAAAAGTTAAAGCACATCGTGCATGATAGGCACGTAAATAGTAATACGAATTTTAAACACAAATAATCTATTGGTTATTGCCAAATATTTAAGGTACTCTAAATAAGCATTCAACATCCAGTAAGCATTTGTTCGTAATCTTCTAAAAGAATTTTAAGAAATCCTTGCTCACATCTACGTGCAAGCAGTTCTAGAAGAGGTGAAATAACCAAATTTCTAGAAGCTACTTTTCACGAACTTCATGACCTAAATGCGAGTTTATGCGACTTTGATTTAGGACCATGACCCGTTTGTTATTCATACTTGAGTCCAGGACCGGAGGCAAGGTCGAAGAAAAAGCCAATTAAAATGACTTGAGTAGATTACCGGTCAGTGAAACATTATTTCCGGACAAAGTAGTATCAATTTCATTCTGTACTGGCTGATACTAGAGAAATGGTACTTTTTTGTGAGATGGAAATACTCTTAAAATCTAAGCCCCACAGTATTTATCAACGATTCTCTAGTTCTAAATGAAATGTTCAAATTAAGAAGGGGGACGTATACTGGTTCGTTTGTTTGCTAAATTTCCTCAAAAATTAAATGAAATAAGCTTTAAAATTTAGCAGATGCATAACAAAGGAAAGAAGCGCCCTGGCGCAATCGGCAACTTGCGCCCTCCATTCCCATTTCAAGATGACAACACATCTGACGCCCCCTTAGATTAACACTCCGGAGTCAATGCCCCCGTTCACGTTAGGGTCATTCCATGTCAAATCAACGAAAAAAAAATATTTTTGGACTTTGACATCTGATTCGAATGATTTTCGGTTTATATGTTGTACTTAAGACTTTATAAAAAATGTAAAATTTTAGATTTTTTGAGTCGATGGTTTTTTTTTTCTGAATTTCAAAAACAGCGAAAAACAACAATTTTTCCAAGAATGCCATTCACCAAAAAAATAACTCTGCAGGTATTTATGCTAGATAGCTCATCTATAGCTCATTTTAAAGCTCTTTTTACAGGCTTTAATTTGATATGCAATACAACCTGCTTTGGCATAAAAAAAATTTTGAAAGAAATTTGAAATTTGAAAATCTCAAAAACACCCCTTTTGATTTTTTTCAAAAAAAAATATATTAATCTTGCACATATTGGCTAGAGGTTTGCAAAGTTTGAAGATGGAGAAACGATGGGTTTTTGAGAAACAGATTTTTGAAGAGTAGTATAGCTGAAGCAGTCTTACCACTGGACTAACACCCAGGCTACTCTCCATCCTTTTGTTTTATATTTCAAGGGAATGAACAGCACAGTTCAGCATCTTAACTATGTGTTCATTTCAGAGCGTTTGAACACAACATTGTGGCATTCAATGTATTTCAAACTCAGCTTATTGCAGTGCTGAAAGAATCAATTCGAACCATCAGCAAGATATTCTAGTTCTCCGATGGATCTGCTGCACAGTATAAAAATTGCAAGAACTTCCTGAATATTTGCATGCACCGAACTGATTTCAATATTGATGCGGAGTGGCATTTTTTTGCCACATCTCATGGCAAAAGTGCATGCGATGGTCTTGGGGGTACTGTGTAAAGGCTTGCTACCAAAGCAAGTTTACAGAGACCATATAAAGACCACACAATGACTCCTCGACAGCTTTATGATTTTTCGAAAGAAAACATACCAGGCATAATTTTTATATACTGCACTAATGAGGAGCACAATGAAAATGAGAAAAGGCTGTCTTCACGATTTTATGAATCACAAACAGTATACGGAACACAGAAAATTCATGCAATCATCCCATTGTCTGAGTCACAAATGGTGACAAAACCATATTCTTTCAGTACTCGAGAAACCATACAGGCACCTGTGACTTCAGAAAGCACAACAGACTTTAAAAAAGTTGAGTCTGGATTCGTCACAGCTGTTTATGATGGTTCATGGTGGCTAGCTTGCATTATTGCTAAAAATCATGAATCTTTATTACAAAGTTAGCTTTCTTCACCCTAAAGGACCAGCTCCATCATTTTACTATCCCAAACCTCGACTTGATATTCTGGATGTTTCGGTCGGTACTATCTTGAGAAAAGTAGATCCCTGCACGGCAACAGGAAGAATGTACACACTTACACAGGAAGAAATGTCCGCTTCCACAGCTATTTTAGACAAAAAGTTACAATCAAAGTAGATATACAGCAATGTATATAATAGAAAGAACTTTTTTAATTGTTACTGGACTGCATTCGAACATAAGTGATATGATCTGTGTAAATAGTACAATAATATAAGTAAATGATAACTTAAACTTGTTTTGAGTGTCCATTATTAGCATATCCTTCAGATATACTACTCTTCAAAAATCTGTTTCTCAAAAACCCATCGTTTCTCCATCTTCAAACTTTGCATACCTTTAGCCAATATGTACAAGATTAATACATGCTTTTTTGAAAAAAATCAAAAAGGAGTGTTTTTGATATTTTCAATATTTCAAATTTTTTTCAAAAATTTTTTTTACGCCAAAGCAGGTTGTATTGCATATCAAATTAAAGCCTGTAAAAAGAGCTTTAAAATGAGCTATCTAGCATAATTACCTGCAGAGTTATTTTTTTGGTGAATGGCATTCTTGGAAAAATTGTCGTTTTTCGCTGTTTTTTAAATTCAGCCAAAAAAAAAAAACCCATTGACCCAAAAAATCTAAAATTTTACATTTTTCATATACTGTATAAGTACAACATTTAAACCAAAAATAATTCGAATCTCAGATGTCAAGGACCAGACCCCTCTTTGATTTGACATGGAATGACCCGTTATAGATAACTATTAGAAAATTCAGCCATGGCACATCGGGAACTGTTTTACCGCGCTTTTCAGGGTGAATATTTGAAGATCTAGGCGGGATGGTTATCTTTCAATAAGACAATTTAAATCCAAAATAGACAACCCGATCGCTACGAACTGATTATTCTACATGATGCATAAGCAAAAGCACACCCACTGCCATAGTCTCCTAATTTGAATACTATACAATGGATCACAACACTGGTCTGCTGGCTTCTTGGGGTCCGCCAGATTACAGTCGGGGGTTGCCAGTAACTTTCTCGGTCTTTCTCTGAAAAGATTTTCCCCCCTTTTAAACGACGCACAGGCAGTTACTTACGTACTATACTTTCAAGCAGAATTTTTCATTAAAAAATCTGTCCGAAATGAATGAAAGGAAATTTTGAATAAAGTACTTGGGAGAATAAATTCATATAGATGACCCTTTTAAAAATTCAAAAGATTCTCTGAAGTGAGAAAGATTCATCAGAAAAATTCTTGCAGTATTTGCTTTTAGTTTCATACTTCTAAACCACGCAAACGGGATCTCTCCAATGTTGCTATATTTAAAAATTCATAAAGCTACAATACAAATTTAGAATCTTAATGTCAAGTACTGAAACTGATATCATGCCTAATATATAAGCTCATAACCTATATAATTATTTCTAGAATAACTGACCTTGATTTTATTTTATATCATTAATTAAGATTTAAAAAATGTGTTTTCCATTTTTAGTAAAATACTGCAACTTAAAAAAATTGCTTATATAATGAAGATTACTAATTATTGACTCAAAAAGTCGTAAAACTATAATTGACAACTTAAAATCCATAATAGAACATATGTACGGTTTACAATTGAAAACTAACTACTGAAAATAGGGGAGTTGGCAAAACAATTCAATAACAGAGGTGAGTGGTCATCGAGCTGTCTAACGTTTCGCAATCACTGCCATACACCAGTGGGCAGAAACAGATCCTTAACTTAAAATATACCACACAAACAACCTTTTCGGCTGAACAGGGTTAAATTACTCCAAAATCAACAGAAGACAAACATGTTATAATAATGTCAAAATGTCTAAGAAACGTCTCCTGCCTTATGCGAAATGAAATATTGAAATTTTCTAACCAAATCGTACGAGACGCTTGTGAAATTAAAGTACGAAACATATTTATAAACAAGTGCTTAAGAAATGACTAGCTGCCATGTAATGGAGCATTAAAATCCGAAACACCAAACAGTGGGGATTTATTTTAATTTCAGCATCACAACAAAATGCAGATTTACCCAACAACTACAATTCTGATTGTCTTTTGATGGATCCAACATACACCATGGAAAAAAGGTCAAACACTAGTGATTACTTCGTATTTTTTTAGAGCTCTAACGTTTTAACTCGCCCTTATTTCATTCGCCGATGATTTATTTAATTTTTTCCCCATAAGAGTATCAAACCACTCAAAAACACCAATGATAAGCTATGTGTCAAATATTTTGATGACCCAACAATGACAAAGAAAATTTTTTGCCAAATTAATGATGAAAACAATTTTCTTTAATTCTCTTGGATTTCCTACCCATTCTTCATAAGTATAAATGTTCACAGTATTTTTCTTAACACAACCAATAGTCATAATACATAAATTAATCATTCATAAAAATTTTAAAATGCCTTTAACCTTAAACCTTCAAATAATAAATTTGAAAGATTTTGAAGGAAATGAAAAGTATGTTTTTGACTTTTTTATAGATTACTTGTACAAACTTATAAACACAGTGTATGGTGACATCTTTTATTGCTTTAAGTCTGGAGAATTTTGCAATAACGTCTCCATGATCTGAAAGTGGTACATCATTTTCAAAATAAACAGTTGCGACTAGTTGTTTGCGCGTATGTTAGTTAATAAATTGCATATATAGCTTTTAATGCACGCTTGAGCCCCCCCCCCCCCCAAAAAAAAAAAAAAAAAAAAAAAAAGTCTACAGTTACTGATACGAAAAAAAAAAGAGAAAGAAAGAAAAGATAATCACTTCATGTTCGGAAAAGTTAAGAGTTATGCTGCAGTTATTAATCTGTATATAATAGGTGGATTTGATACATTTTCTTCTCTAGCGTGTTCAATAAAAAGATTAATTTAACCTTTAAAATTCTGAACTACGCGACTATCACGAATTACGTCTGGTACACTTCTCATAAATGATTTCTCTTTCCTCAAATTTGTTCCACTTCAGTGATTTCAATTTTTTTAGGAAATGATGTTATCATCAAAGTAACCCTACGTCATCATCGGTGTCTTCAAAAACATGTTTTCCATTACAAATGTGGTAAGAGATTTAAATAAATTTCAAGCCTGAGTTAATAGTATAGTGCAATTGTAGTGATTGGCTTGTGCTATTTGTTCATGCGAAAAGCTTATCTCATAACACGGTTAATAATGCCGTTTTATGATAATCACGATTATCTGCTAGTTCCTTTGATAAGTACTCTTTTGTTTCCCATTTTCAATTACAATTATCTGAAACAAGGAATTTTTTATATTTTAACTGCACATTGAAGAGAAGTTGATGAATTTGCAACATGAAATAAATTCAGTTCAAAATCAGAGGGTTATAAGTATAACTTCAAGGTATGGTTTCGCAGAAAATTTACAACAAAGCAAAATGTACACAAAGAGAAGTAAGGGAACATAAGTTGTGCTTTTTTTACCATGTTTTTATTAACTCGCTTTCTTGTTTGTTTGTTTGTGTGTGTCTGTGTGTTTGTTTGTTTGTCCGGTACAAATCTTGCAATCGATTTTTAACCAACTTCCCGACTAGCTAGACATTTGAAACTTTTAGAATAGCTCAGAACATGATGACAATGCATTATTTTAATACTTTTCGCCATCTTTAAGCTGCATTGAATTCATTTTCAGTTAATTTTGTTTTGTAGACTGGTGCAGCCATCTATCGGCCGGAACGGGAACGAAAAGTTAAACGCAAGTTAACTTCCAATTAACTTCGTTTTATTTCAAATTGATGGGATAATTCATCAAAAATTTTTTAAAAAAGTATTAATACATCGAATTGTCAAGTTTATATGATTCAACAGAAAATTTAAAAACATGGTATATAAAAAGTTTTTTTTTTATCTTGTAATTATATTATTTAATTTGGTTCGTAACGCATTGTATTTGCCAAATAAGTTCATGCATTATCGTACGGATGTTTCCTGCAGTATTTTATTTCTATACTTAAAAGTCACTGTTGATTTATGTGCATCATCGCATTAAATCTAAACAAATATAAACATCGCCTGAAAATTCAAAATTCAGAAATATTCAATTTTATGTGCCATTCGATACCATGGCTTCTCCATACTCTGTAAGTTAGTAAGTGATTTAGGTAAGTTAGTAAGTGTCTAACTTATCTGTAACTAACTATGTAAGTTAGTAAGTGTCTCGCTCCCGATTATTAAATCGTTTTAATTGATATTTCTAAGATAATTAACAAATTTAACAAGATTTTATGAACAGTAAAATTTTCATTTCAACGTAGATTTTGCATCTTCTCTGTGGCATCTACATATTATATAAAAACTTGCTAAAAACTTCATAGCTAACACGATTTATTTTAATGCTTCTCTCAAATATTTCTATCCTAAATCCACTTCTTTGTCCTTTTCCTAAGTCTATACATTCAAGGCCCGATTTTTGACTTTAATCTTATAATTATGCCTTACTCAACTGACTTCAACTCACCCACTCACACACCAGCCATACTCAACCTTTTTTTTCTCTTGCCACATGCATATGTTTGCTAGGTTACGCGGGCCGCAACACAGTACACTATACCTCATAATATAATAATGTAAAAACTAAAACTCAAAACCTAAATGTATTCAAACGTTTATTTAAAAATGAATTTTGTTTTTGTTTTTTTGTGTTGAGACAAACTTTTGACCAATTTAGGCAAATCAGATTCATACTTGCTACATGCATGCTACTCTCAATACGTCCTGAAGGTAAGAATCAGTAAGCCAATTCCTATTACGCGTTTCGCATATTTAATTTTTGAATTGGATGATTTACAAAGATACGTTCATGCGAACAACGAGAGTAGCAGGTGGCACATTTTTGTGCTTTTCAGTCACTGATTTCCGAAATTATGTATACAGAAGCACATGCCCGAGTGCCTCGGGCCGCACACAAAAGCTTGGTGGGCCGCAGTTTAAGTATCCCTGCACCAAATCGTGACTCTCACTTTCCAAACTTCTCTCTCCTCTAATTTTTTAAGGCCCTAAGCGTACTTAGTGTAACTATACAATAATCTGCTAATGGCCCAAGTCAGAATTAATTTCAATTTTTGCAGGGAACCGACAAGATGCAGTCACACTCAAAAGGAAAGTACTAAGGTCTTCCACAAATTGTGACACAAAATTTAGATTGCCTAAGGATAAAAATTGATAGTAGTACATCTAATAACTGGGGTCAGTTACGCAAAAATAGACATATCCACCATACCCTGAGTTGAGTTAACTTTTCGATCAGCTCAACTATGGATCTAGGTCTTAGAACATCCTTAGGCTCCTTAGAACATCATAGCCTACAAAAGTATGCTTCGGCTTCATTGAGATTAATCCCAAAAGCCAAGGAATGAACATTTTAGCAACATTTAGCGAGACTTAAGTTCATGGTTGCGGGGTACGCTGGAGTAGTCCATCTTTACACAACCCTCTTATTAGGATATGTTCTTTGTAATGTTATCATACATAGTTCTAGACAAAGTTTGCTCCACTCACATGCATTTCAAACATCACAGCACATAAGATAAGATGCGGACTTTATAGCATGACAGGAATTTTTGTTGAACATGTGATAATAGATTTATCGGATTAGCCCTATCAACGGAACTATTTACCTAAGTACGACACTCACGAAGCACAACTTAATGGATAACAATATACGATTTTGATCACAAACCGAAATAACTGATATATATATATATATGTATTATTATTATTTACGCCCACTGCGGACTTGACGTCATAAATTTTGGGGGCAAACAAAAGGGTGGTTGCTGGTCAAACCCATTAAGACCTCAAAGCGGTCAAGTCGGGAAGTGTGATCAGCCCAGTAGAATGCAAATGGGATATAAATGCCATACATTAACAAATGGCAATGTTTTATATATATATGTGTGTGTGTGAACTAATTTCGATACGGATGCATAAATGGAAGAGTAAATTTTGAGGGGGGGGGGGGGGGGGGGGGAAGGATTTCACTATTCGAAAAAAAAATTTCTTCGGCATTTTCTTCAAATATAGCGAAATGCATTATCAATAGTTCTTTTGACGTAGTACGAACAATTTTTCATTTGATTTTTTTTATGTACCTCTTCATGTTCCATCCTGATGACATCATTTTGGATAAGTACATAAGATTAATTAGGTTAAGCGATAAAAAATATAGCACTTACACCAAAATTGGTTCAAGCAGTTATAGAAATATTAAATTTCTATAAAGCAGTTACCGAAATTAAAAAAAATTATATAACTGCTTAGGAAAGTGTATGCTTAAAGCGGATAAATGTATTCATACATGATAGGAACAATAGATAATACATTAGTTTGTCGGTAAAGTAAAACATTTCCTGTGACATCAGTGTGGAAGTTTTTGGACTGCTTCAAATACCACGACCACACATTGTCACTCTGTGCTGCGGGAATTACTATGGATGTTTTGATAGTACAGGAAATTAGAGCACTTTTATATCCAAATACAGCTGACAGAATTCGCGGTTTTTTTTAAATAAACAACAGTCTCCAAATGAGATTTAAAACACTGAACATAACACGTATAATCAAAGAAATAAGGCTTGAAACAATTTAATTTCTTCGAGTTACAGTTTTGCAATTTGGATTTATTTCATTCATAAAGATCACACAGGTAGCAAAGTATTCAACCCCCCCCCCCCTCCCCACCCCATAAATCTAAGCGTTTACCGAGTCACCGGTGGCCGACCTCTGATTTAGATTAATCGAAATAAATTCACATTATATACCACAGAAAATACCAAACGCTAAACTTGAAAACGTGAGTTAGCGAGATGGAAATTCCTTCTTCACGAACGGACCTATTTCTGAGACGATGAGGATTGATGAATGACTAATTACCTTTTTCTATCTAACTGTATCTCCTGGAGGGGTGTTGCCCCCAGTGGCTCGCCCAGGAGGTGGGCCATAGAAATTGCATTATGAATATTGAATTTGCATTATAAATATTTTTATCCGTTCAACTCGCCCCCCCCCCCCTCCAAGATAAAATCCTGGGTGTGCCACTGGTTGCTCCTATTTGGTTGCACCATTGGAGTATCAGATGAGTGGACTACAAAAATTAACTCAGCATCAGGGCATTTTAGTGAGATTTGACAATATATGGCTTAGGTCTGAAGGGTAAAAAGAAAAAAAATACCTGCTTACAAGTACAGGAATACTGCAAGTCTATCAGAAAGCAGATGAAAAATTGATAATTTCTAATTTATATGAAGGGTAACTCACTCTTAAGGACAAAATTAAAGGATGCAAAATTCTATGGGCATTGTTGCTAATAGAAGAAATAACTTTAATTTCTACTGAATTCTATGCATGAACACAAATTAGAATACCTAGTCTAAATTCATGAGCCTAGTAATTAAAAAATAAATAAATAAATAGTATAACTGATGGGAGTTTTGAAAATCTCAACTGATTTGAGACTGGAAATTTGATCTGAAATGGTTATCTATATATATACAGCAGTCAGACAAGAAGGATGGTTTCCCTCCCCAGAAATTCAATTTATGTCCTTTGTATACTAGTACACTATATTACCCAAAACAGGCCTCAATTATTTCACCAGATACTGTCCCCCAACCTCAAATCAGAAAAAAAGGATATTTTGCCAACAATATCCCTCGGAACAGATATTATCTAGAATACTTAACAATCTACATCCTAAACCAAGATAAGAGACTCTTTATAAAATAGGGGATCATTAAAATTAGAAATGGCATAAAACATTTTCTTATACTAACAAATATTTTATTGGGATTGCTAAAAAGTTAAATGAAAAAATATAACTGATTAGAGTTTATCTCTCTAAAAGCACTCCGAGATAAATCCTACTTCTTTCTCTCTTTAAAACTTACATTTACATGAAATCAAAATCTTTTGAAATTTCTACTTTTTCAGGGAGTTTAAATTTTGTTACTAAACTACAAAAAGAAAAAGATTTTTCATCCATTATCTATAATTTTTAACAGAGCACTTGGTAGTAGACCAATCAAGTATCTGCTAGAACAACATGTCTTCTTAAAAAGAAAAAATATGCAGTCTCCAATTTTGGGAGAAAATATTAGGGGAAAAAACTTATTGTATTTACTAGGCAAATGACAGCTCATTATGAGAATTTAGTTAATTAAAATTCAAACTAAAGTCATTATACCTTAATGGCACTAAGTAAAATACTCTTCATATAAGTATGATGGTATATTATACTGCAAGTGGCCCTTTTTCTGATAGTGAAATAAAATTAGTAAAATAACATTTTTATATTTTTAATTACAATGCACTTACACATTGAAAACAACACTTAGTTTTTAAATTCTTTGACTAAACTTGCTTATCACTTTTTTCAAATAAAACTGAACTACAAATCAAATAATGTTCGGTTTTTGAGCCCATAATAAAACAAGTTTCTAGTTCACATCACTGCTCTTGGATGAAGCTATTGCATTAAGATAAGCTATTAACTAATATGATTATTTTTCAAGAAGATTATTTATCACATCAATAATATAATAAGCAGAAAATGAAAGTGAGGAACTGTATAAACATTTTAAAAACTACTTCATACATTATAAAAAAAACTAATTCATTCATATAAATCAGAAATGTAATAATAATCTGATGCATTTCAAGTATCGCTTAAAAAAGAAGAAAAAACATATTACTCTCACAGATAAAATTTTTCCCCTGAAATATAATTATTTATCACTAATCTGCAAATATTTCAATACAACTTTAAATGATTATATGAGTTGCTTAAGTTCAAAACTAGCCACATATTCATTACCAACTTGAGCAGTATTACTTGTGACAATAATTATAACTATTCATATGGCTAGTTTTGAAAGTAAAGGAAGATTTTGAGGTAGGAATTTACATTGATATGGCTTGTTTAGATACAAAATTTCATTTTCAAAGGATAAAAGGGTGCATTACAAGCAAATTTAGAATAAATTAATTCAATTATTCTCATTATAGTTATACTTCAGCTGAATTCCGATTTACATATATTTACCTACCTCATTAGAGAAGGAAATAAGTAATATTTTTTTCATAATGTTCAAGTTTCCAAAAAGCAACTTTTCTTTTAGAATGTATTTAGAGCTTAAATAAATTTATCATAGTGAAAGAATGTCTAATCAAATACAATATAAATAAAAATATAATAAGATTGTTGCAGTATTAATTCTAATTATTACTTTTCATCATTTGAGCTCACTATATACATATAACTATATATATTTGCAGTGTAAAGAGTATCAAGTCCAAAATTGTAGTTTTGAGAAAAACAGGATTGAAAAAAGAAAAAAAGGGGGGGGGGGAGGCTTTTGTAAAGTTAGTTTTTTTAAGTTTTAACCTTTTTTTAAAATAAATTTTTCCAATTTTATTTTTGTTGAGTAACGAGCATTAAATCCTTGATTGGGACATATCCCCTTTAACACTAACATGCTTGTGTTTTGTTTCACATATCCCAGATTTTCCCTGATGAATAAAAATATTTAGGAGTGGAATTGGACTTGGCTTTTTGTACCCTGCAGTAGCCCTTGATTCTTCCAACATGCCTGGTTTGATAACATATTTTAGCCCACTTTGAACTTAACACCCTTTGCACAGCAAACACAGATATATAATATTGAAAATTGGAATTAATATAATAAATATGGGAACAAAAGCTGAAACAGTAATATAAAGCAGTATTTTATTAAATTTACAAATGTTAAAATTTTAAAATGAAGACTAACAAAACAAATTCTGTTTACTTTTACCTGATAATTTAAATATAGTGTATTTTAATTTCATTTTAAAATTAGAATACAGAAATATCACACGTATAATATATCAGGGGCATTTTGCAGCTAATACTTGTACTGTGTGCTTTCAGATTAGATCCAGATGAAGAACGTCATATTGGCTTTTTAAATTTGCAAATAGTCTCTTTTCACTAATTTCTTTTATAATATATAATAAATACAAACAGGATTTTTTTTTCGTAAATGTATTATTAAAAGGTATTTGTAGATTCTGCAGAAACGCTAATGTATGTGCATTAGATGCAATTACTTTAAATGAAGGCATGCTTACTTATTCTCATCTCATTACCCATAATTTACTTCACATTTTTGTATCAAGAATACGCGGCATTAAATAAAATTACATGTAATATTAATATGGACAGGTTTCAAAATTTGAAACATTCACAGAATAATGCATTTCATACAACAGTTTGTTAGATTTGGATGTAATTTTAAATAAAATTGTATTCTATCACGGGAATTTAATACAGTAAACGTTTTATAGAATTACTCACTTCAGAAGGAAGTTTAATCATCTTCAGCAACTGCATGTTAAGAATATTAACCATATTTCACTATGTAAACGACTCGAACAAATATATTACTAAACAAATTTCAATACTTTAAATAAAACATACTAGCTACAAATAATTAAAATTTTTAATACTTAAAACCTGCCTACCGAAATTTCCTTTGGCATCCAAGTTCTCGAAAAACTTATGCCTCAGTTGCAAATGCAAATTTTCACTGTCATCTACAGGTACAACCATGTTGTCACCGACTACTGTTTTCTTTCCAACACATATAAAAACTCAGAACTCAAATTACGAACTGCCACAAACCGACTGACAGTTTACTTGTGGAGAGAATGAATACGAGGAAATTAAACATTGAATCATACAATGCCACAAATTTGAGACAAATTTGGAAATGCACCGAAAATTAATGTGATTGCTTTAAAATTAATGCGATTGTTTGAAAAATGTTAAAAATATTACAGAAATGTTGTTTTTTGGACTAGTTCAACATATAATAAATGTAGGACTTGTTATTATATGGCAAAGAGGGAGGATTGACAAAATTGAACGGATCGTGAGTTGATTTGCCCGGAGACGATTGGATATTGGTCCTTCAGTGGCAGAACGATTCACGATCGATTAACTCATTTGTAGTCGTTCCCCTCTGTGATCCGTGTTTACATTTTATTTCTCTCGTAATATTCGGTAAAAAATCGCCCCTTGGCGTCCACTACATCTGTACCATCTTTTGTACATCATGGCACTATATGGAAATATGACTTTAAGAGAAAGAGAAGATAAAAATGTAATCACAAGCATTTTTCTGTAGTTTATTTTAATTTGATAGGAAAAAGAAAAGATATTAAATATTCGAACATCGGAGTTTTATCCCACTACCCTGTAATGCTAATTGCGTATTCAGTTAATAATTTAAAACTAAATAGTAATCTCAAGGGGGTTTATATACTTGGGAAACACCTACATTACTGTAGGAATGTATAGTAGGATTTAAGATTTCATTTTAATGTGTTTAAGAAAAGTAATTTTGACTATTCATTCTATCATAGAGCTGTAAATATGTTTTTGATTTATCCGCGAACGAATTCTTGTCTGTGCGGCTCCGGCCTATTCTAATGTGACATGATCTGGTGAAATTTGTTACATCCAGCAAATTTATATACAGAAACAGTAATCATAATTCAATTTACTCAGTTATATAATGGGTGTCTTTTTTATGTGTGGTTGATGACAACATGTGTAATGACGGTAGTTAGTTTATCGTTTGAACTTGGTTTTAAGAGTGAAATTAGCTATACATATTTATGGCATTTATTGCTTATCAGTATTAGGCATAGGATTTCATAGGTAATTTATACTTTGTAGAGAATGATAAAATAAATATACAGAACCTGTTTCAAACTGGGGCTTGAAGAATCCAGAATAGTTAGGGACATGTGACAAAAATGGATTTTTTTTTTGTTATGTTATTAATTGAAAAATGCTGCATTACATGGTTAACAAATCAACATAAATTTACCAATTTGTACAAAAGTTCTTTATTGAATAATACAAGCGAACCCTTTAGAGGATTTATTGTGAAGAAGTTTTTTTCTGGTAAGTGATTTTTTGCTTTCTGGGTAAAATTACTGAACTACATCAAGAAAGAATAGTTAAATATTCTTTCCATTTCAAATTTTTTAATTTCATATTTGGCCAAAATACAGTGATTTCCGCTTATAAGAATCACGTTTGTTATTACTGTTTTTGATTCTTATAAGCGATTGATTCTTATAGCTGAAATTTAGGTTTTTGGACAGGCACACACACATCTATATATACACATATTAGATAATTTACCATAAAATGCTCTTCAATTCACGTTAATTATCTTTTATTAAAATTATTTTTATAATTTTAAAATACAACTTAATTTCTAGACCTATAAGTAGATACACATGATTATAGTAAGAGAAGAAAAAAATCCAATATTTGTTACAACATACCTGCTTAACAGTTTAACATTTCAACTACAGGAAGGGTGCAAGAAAAAGTTTTCTATGGTAGTTTGACGTAATGAAGTTTTCAGAAGACTGTTTATACCTCTATCAATACCAATAGTCTCAGACCAAGATTCACCATCTAGCTTACGTTTCACGGTTTGATAACGTGCTGAATCTACTTATGTCACGTTTGCCTAAGTGATAGTGGACATTTCGCCAAAGATTTATGTGTTTCAGGGTCCAGGAAGCTGCAACCAGGATGTGGGAGGTGGGAAAAAAGAGTCCCTATTTTTGTTTGTCAGCGGAGAAAAGTGAAATCGGACCCTGGACGGGTAAAGATGCCCCCGGGTCAAGCTAATTGGACAGTGTTGTGCTAAAGTGTTTAAGGGGAAACTATTATGTTATGTCTAACAAAGAAAGGGATGCATTTTATGACTGAATTCCATCCCATCTTATCACTCTTTCTTTAAAAAGAATAAAGAAGAACTTCGTACCTTTTGAGGGTTTAAGTGTTGGCTTTTTTGGAAAAATGAAAGGAAAGCGAAGAGTGTAAGCTGATTCTTAAAACCGGTGGATTGATTCTTTAAAGTGAAAATTTTAACATGGACATAATACATTAGTTTTTGTTTTTGCGATATTGATTCTTATAAACGGTTGATTCTTATAACCACTGATCACTATAAGCGGTGGTTACTGTATAAATTTTGTGTTAGGACAAGTGAGAACACAAAGGTTTAGGCAAGTGAGAATGGCAGTTCTCACTTGCCTCATATACTGAAAAAAACCTACCTTTTTGTTATAACAGCCACATACATAGTTTTTTCTTCCAAACATATGTATTCTAGCTGGAGAAACTTCATAATCATCTTTTGCCATGTTTCTTCAATAGCTGATGATTGTTTTTAATTTCTTAACTTTCAAAAATAGTAAATTATGCAACTGAATCTAGTTTTTTTTTTTGTTGTAGGTTTGAAGAAGCTGAATTGTAATAAACTAACTTATTTAGACTAACTGTTAGTGAATGTGAGTAGAGTGGACATTACAAACTGTGTGTGAATATATTGAATTTCTAATTCTGTTGTCACTATTTCTGAGCTGCTTTTTGTACCAAATGATGACTTATTAGTGTTCCTGGAAGAGCCAAAGCCTGGAAAGCATGGTGAACTAATTTTTTCCATGTCTTTTTGGTTGTACAATATTCAGTAAAGCCTAGGGATAAAGAAACTTGTTTTGAACTTTTAACATACATTTGTTATTCTAAAACAAATAATACAAATATACTTATTTGGTTAATATTTGGATGTTGCTGACACTGCTAACTTGAACAACAAATATCTCCACAACAAAAGAATGTAAAAAAATAAATAAAATAGCCTTATGTTCAATATGAAATGTCTATTATTTCCCTTGCCCTACTTATTTTGCTATGATTTATTGGGACCCGCATTCTCACTTGCCCCAAGAACAGGGGCAAGTAAGAATGCAAAACACAAAATTTTAAATATTTACGGCAAAAAAGTTATGAATAGATTAAAAAAAATAAAACTATAAATGTAGAACATAACTAAAAGTATGTATGCAAATTTTCATACAAATTCAACAACTTGTTGAAAAATTTATTTAGATTCAAAGTGGAACTATTATTATTTTGTGTTCTCACTTACTCCACTTTATCCCATAAATTTTTCCTAAATTTTTATGGTGAGAGATATAAAGGGCTATTAAGTGTATCTATGCTATGGCAAGAGATATTAAAAAGGTTATTGAGTTGTACTTATGCAATTATAGTTTAGATTAAAATTTCTTAGCGATAATAATTTTCGACTTCTTTGAAAAATACATGAAATAAAAGAAATATGCTCGATTCTCTTTTTGGGCTGCGGATACATTCCAGAGACTACCATGCAAAAAAAACCACCATTTGAAAAAAGTTACAGCAAACATATAAAAATTGAAGATTGGTTCCATAATAAAAAATTGCAAATTTTCATATGAAATTCAGATACGATCGACTGAACTTGAATTAAATAAATAAGAGCTAATCCACAAATCTTATTTTAATTATGTTTTTACCGTTTATTTTTTAAATTGAAGTGTGTCAGTCACAATTTGTTAAAAATAAATTGAATTTAATTTTTATTTATACATACATACATGTAACATAGTCATTCAGTGTCACTACTAGACAATAAATGTGCCTGTTTCCTGTTGTTTTTCAGTAGTGAAAAATCACTCTCGTTAGTGGAAAATGGCAGTATATCAACAAGTGAATCTTGAATAAAATTAATATCTTGTGTTCCTTTTGTTTCACTGGTTTTGATACAAATTTGGTTATCAGATGATGTGATTTTGTTTTTGTTACTGCTTCATATGATTCTTCATAATGTGCCATAATCATTTTTATATCGCATTAGAATTGCACAGTGTTTTCAGCATTGTCATCATTTGTAAGAAAATAATTTTCAAGTTTATTAGCTTGTTGGAGCTTTCTAGAATTGTACTTGCAGATAGTGGAACCACTCCTTCATCATCACTGCTATAAACTAATGATAAATCATCTACATTCTCTGAAATACTCTCTCATAACATTGCACACAATATAAGCTATAGTACAACACAATATTTTTTAAGATTTTCTTCTTTTAGATTTTTGAACCATGTTAAAGTAAAAAAAATCATGTAAAAAAATAATTGCTTCTCTTCGGATCGTGTTATTTCAAAATTGTGCAAAAAGAGATTTGAGTGTATAAATTTATGTAATTTTCTATTATATATTCATTGCAGAAAATAATTTGTATATTATTAATGTAGCTACGAATAATTATGTATGTAGGTATATATATAACTTTTGTAATAATTATATAATTATTTTCTACATTATACTATTTGCTATCAATTTTTCATTCTCTTTCAAAATGACTTCTATACTAATTTTCGAAACATTTAAAATCAAAATTTCATGATATAGCATGGCCAAACGCATTTGATTATGATCTCTTCTAATTATGTTTGAAAATATGTAGTAGTTAATGAAATTACTAATTTTATTGCATTTATAAAAATTGTGTTTTTTTCTTTTAGGAAAATGAAGTGTTGTGTACCCATTTGTAAATCTGTGCAAGGAAAAACTAAAACACTGAGTTTTTTTGAGTTTCCTTCCAACCTAGAATGTAGAGAATCATGGATAAAGGCTATCGCAGGAATAAGGCATAACAGTCTTTGGATGCCATCTGATCATTCTTTAGTGTGTGAAAAGCATTTTGGAGAAAATGACTTAAGTATAAGTACCAAGAGAAGAATACTCCTTCCATATGCTGTTCCTAGTATTTTTCGAAATAATCCATTACCTAAGTTAAAAGAGTGGGCAACGAAACAAAGAAAGACATTAGCATCTAGATTACCTAAGAAGCATCTAGATAAAAATAAGGTCTGTCTAGACCAAAAAAATGTGAAGGCACACATTTCATTCAACTTAATCAGCAGACTTGGTTGTATTCCTGTTGACAATGGCTCTGCCTTAGGCACTTTATGTTGTGATAAAACAAAAGTGTACAAAAGAATATTTTCTCTTTATTGATTATAGGAATATGTCATTTTATGGAATATTTCATTGTAGATTTTAATTAGTAAAAGGGAGTTTAGAGAATTCATTGATGGAATGTTCATTATTGTTAGTACTTGTGATAATATAATGGTATTTTTAATCAGTGGTGAGGAATCAGCTTATTATTTGGTTAAGAAAAGTGGGCTATGTATAACTGATAACTTTCCTTTCAATGTTGATTTTATTTCAGGGTTCTTATTGTCCTTAAGAACTTCTCAATTTCACTTTCTGTGTTTAAGAGCCTTTAAAAAATCTTTATCTCCAATGCCAGAAAGATTATGAATAACCTCTTCATCCATATCTCATTCTAACAGTTTCCCAGATGTTACTAACTTGTTACTATTTCATCAACAGCAGAATTTTTTAAAGCTGTTGAATGTCCTTCATGAAAATGAACTGTATAATTAAATGGATAGAATTAGAATATTGAAAATCTTCAAAAATTTGTGGAGTGTTTTGCCAGATTCTCCATTGAAGACATGTGACATAATTAACATATTTTTTACAAAGCTGTTGTGCTTTAGTCTATTGTATTAATATGTGCAGATTTTGGTATATAACTAATATACAATTTTTCATTGGAAATTAAAATTTGTATTTCAATCTTAATTGACTGTGTATCATTTCTGCACTGTTACTAAGTAAAAAAATCTGAAAGCTGGGTGTTTAGTATCTTGCTACAAATTGCTATTCAGCTCCTTGTTAACTATCTGTGCTTGGTATGAAGGGTTCCTGTAGCTAACAGGCAGCATCAGATTCTTCAGTTAAGTTTTACTTATTCTTCATTGTAGCAATTAGGCTACCAGAGAATTTGTTATTGAACCATAGGTCTAGGGATTTTAAAGATCAGTTCATTGAAAAAAAAACAGGGGGGGGGGGTGTTAGAAGATGAATAATATAAATTTTATTATTATTCAGAATGTTAGGTTACTTTGGGAATATCATAGGGTTACTAGCAACTTGATTGTTAGTATATTCCTGACATTGTTAACTTCTTTTAGGATGTAAAATTTAAAATCTTTATTTTTTTATACTTAGTGATTTTTTTTTCTTGGTATAAAAGTTTATATTAAAAGCCTTATATACATAAATAAGTCTGATTTCTCTTTGCTGATGCCATTTAATAATGTTTCTGAAATTATAGAGGAACATCTATATAGTTTGTTTTCTTCTAGAGTTTTTGTTTACTGGGGAAAAGCATAAAATATTTGAAGCTAGTGATATTTAAATTTTGTTTTAATCCATTATGATAATCTTAGGATATTGAATCAATGATGTGAAGATATTCACACGCACTCCTTTTCTCTTTCAATTTGTACAGAAACAGCTTGACAAATATACTGAACCAATGAGAATTTTATCAATCAAGATTATTGTAAATGTAGCACAAAATGCTACATAGAACTAACTAATTTAAGAAAAACAGTTAATTTGGAGGGAATTAGAGTTTTTTTTTAAGCCTTAAATATTACTTTATTTATTTATGATATTTAGCTTTTTAGTGACAGATGAATTTTGCAAGGAATATGCTTTGATAACAATGTGGTTTTCTTTGTTGAATTTTGTAACATTATTTAACCCTATATTTTCTTAGAATTGTTCAAAGTATACCCATTTATTT
Source organism: Dolomedes plantarius (assembly GCA_907164885.2). Classification (NCBI taxonomy): domain Eukaryota; kingdom Metazoa; phylum Arthropoda; class Arachnida; order Araneae; family Dolomedidae; genus Dolomedes; species Dolomedes plantarius. Next base: position 47,929,869 of record OU015496.1, read on the forward strand.
ACAAAATGTTTGCACTGATCAATTTAATTGTTTCGAAGCTTATATATATTTTTTAATTTAGAGAGTACGGAAAAGAAATGAAGAGAGAAGTCAAGACAGTTTGGATGCAAAAGAATCAAGAAAAAGCAGAAAACTTAATCCAATGTAAATATGTTTTTAAAAAAATTGTTTTATAATTTTTTTAATATTCAACCCTTTTACAAGGTTAGTACTTGGTATGCAAGCATCAATTCCTTATTCTTCTTGAATGGTATATGTCCATAACTGTTAAGCTTTCAGTTTTGGTTTTAAAATTCTTCAAACATAATTCATTAAAACTGCTTTTCAGTTTTAAAAGAGAATCTCTTTGAAAGATTTTTATCTATTAAGGTTAACAATGTTGAAATAGCAGAAAATTTTAAAGGTTAAAAAATTAAGGAACAGTGAAATTTTATTAATTAAAAGAATGTGATTATTCTAAAAATAAGTGTTATATTTGGTTTCGTAGTCGTATGCTTAATTTATATACTTAATTAAATTCTTTTCTCATAATTAACTTTCACTTTTAAGTTTTGCTGTGAAAAATCCCAGTGATCGTATAATAAAACATATCCCCATAACTAAATTATTTCTCATAACTAACCCCCCCCCCCCTTTAAGCTTTACTTAGAATAAAGTGCAACTTGTTGGCCCACCAATACAAGACAAACTCAATCATTCGCTACACACTAGAGTAGAGGCAAAATAATTCATTTATTTAATTTCTATAATTCTAACAGTTCTTCTTTTACAGCTTTTCCTAAATTTAATTACACACAATAATCTCCAATCATTTTTTTACAAAATAAAACAATTAAACAAACATTAGCAAATTTCTGGTGGCTGGCGAATACCCCTAAAACGTAGAATCAAAACCTGTCTACTTTTTTTTTAATTTCATTTTACTTTTAACTAGTTGAGCTCATTTCAAGTACAATTAATTTCTCATTATAAAAAAAAAATTTTAACGATACCTTCAGTCGACTGAAAAAATAAGAGAAGAGAAGAGAAAAAAAATATGAAAGAAAGGGATAAAAAAAATGAGGTTGGTCATCAGTCGTCAGGCTCCGGTAGCTCTCGGACTTCCGCGGGAGACATCTCTCAGCCCTTCCATCACGGATCATACACAAGGAAACATCCGCACTGGATCGGATAAGCAGGTGACAGCTACCCGGGTCAAATCGGAACTCCTCTTTAAGTCATCCGCTCCGTGGGAGCAAAAACTTTTCACCCTCCGTAACGCATGCGTGCTGGAAGGCAGGGCGTAGGAAATAGTTCTTATCTGCGCCTCTTCCAGACGCCGTAAAAATCAGTCAACAAAGCACAACTTTTCACATTTATATGGGTTGTCAGCTGTAGTATTTTTTTTTTATATTGCTTAGTGCTGGGTTCTTGGTTTTTTTCGAAGAGAACACTTGAAGTCAGAGCAGCGTGCCGATAGCCGCCTTGTAACCTTCCGCGGGTCGCCTCTCGGCTAGGCGAGGAATACGGAAAAGTCATCAGCATTCCTTTTCCCTGCGAATTCAATCTGTTTTTCCCAACATCCTGGGAAATTGTTGCAATGTGCACAAGTAAAAAGAAATGGCAAAAGGGGAGGGTATCGAGTTACCCAGACATAGACTTGGGAAAGAAAGAAAGCAGTTTAGGGAATACAGGATTTTAAGGACAGACAAAGGGGGTAACTTCAAAACTAAAATTTTTTTTTTTTTTTTTTTAAACTTGACTAAAATTTGCCAGCCATCGCTCAGCCACCTTACTACATTTTAACTGTACCTACACACTTAAACACCATTTTTAACATCAATAATTGTGATATAACATAAGTTTAGTTTATTGAGTAAATAAATATCACTAATTTTGTATAGAACTTAGTATTTTATTAAAAGTTAGCGTAGGTGTATTAAAAAACACTGAATTAAATTTTTATAAAATTTTTTTTTTCTGGTTTGAAAATACTTTATTACAAGTACAAGGCAGTATTCTAAAATTTTACTTTTTAGGCCTAGAAGGTTTGCTAGAGCTAAGTATGATGAAAGAGGACTAGACAAAGAGACAGGGTTAGATCTATGCGATTGCCATGAAGAAAGTTGCCCTGGTTGCTGGATGGATTGTCCAAGTTGTGGATCAAGAAAATGTGGTCATGAATGCCGGTGTTTACGTAGATATAAGTATGAATATACTGAACTTGAAGGTTATAATGTTTCTGTAAAGCCTAAAACCAAATAGTGTTTTATATTGTTGTCTTTTTAAGTGTAAACATATATGTATATATTTCCCACCGCAATAAAACTACCTGTTTAATATGTCAAGGAAATTAATTTTTCTTTGTGAATTTTATGTTACATTGCATCAATCTTAATTTTGGGGGTATAGAGTTATCGGTTATTAACTATTCAAATGCAACTAATCCAGGTTTATAAACAAAGAAAATAAAAGGTTTTTGTTTTTGCTAATTATATTCAGTATATGTGAATAGATCTGAGAATAAATCTGAAATTATTTTAATTTAAAATAGCATCACTTAAGAGTTGAACAATTAAGTCCAAACAATAAGGAAATATTTTGAGTTTACCTTAAATCACTTTTTTATTTCAGATTTATAATTTTAAAAGACATATTTATATAATAGCATAATATCTTTAACTAAATGTGTTGAATCAAATGTTCATTACATCAGGGTTTCCCTATGAGTTCTTTAGAGCCATACACTGAATATATATATATATATCTAACATTAAAAAAAACCTAAATCCCTTTCAAGATTCTAAATTCTTCTAAATTTCCTTGGGCATAGATTAATTTCGTTTCTGATTTAAAGAACAAAGACAGCTGCGTAGCGTCCTCTCAAAAATCCCAAATTCTCACGCAGTTTACATAAGGTATCACGTGACCTCTGACACCAGGATCACGGCTAGCCAATCATTACTCCTTTTCATGATCACATGACGAGCCACCTCAAAAGTTTATATAAGACCCTGCAGTCAAGATTCGGAGAGCTTTTTTTTTATTTCATTGTCCCTAGAGGTTGTGTCATTTAGTCTAATAAAATACTTAGTTCAATGTAACGATTGCCATCTTGCTCTACCTCGACTACTACAATTCTTCTAAGTCTTCGTTGTGACATGGTGGGTCCATAGTCTCTTCGGTCTTCTCGGGTTTGGGGCCCATCATGTTACATATATATATATTCAGTATTCAGTTTATGCCTCTGAAATGTGTATAGATCTGCAAATAAATCTAGTGTCATATTAATCTAGACATGTTACAAAATTGGAAGTGAATCTGAAAAACCTGCTGATTTGCAAGTTGACTTTGAAAGAAAAATAAATAAATCTTGCACTGGGAAATGAAAAAATTAATTTTCCTCTGTTTTAAATCTTAAGTATTTCACCGCATCCCTCCCCATTTCTGCTATTTTGTAATGTAACAGTGTGATCAGTTGAGCAATGGTGCATCTTTGCTTGTACTAATGATATGACTTTTTATTTAGATGTACAAATTTCAGTAATGAATCCATTTTTAACCATATATATATATATATACAGGGTTTTTCTTCTAAAAAATAGGTGGTTATACTGTGTTTTCTCAAATAAAGGTGTGTGTTTTTAATACTGTGTTTTCAACTCCAAAAGAAATTTATGGTTTAGAAAGATTTTAAACGTCATTTTTTCATTTTGAAACTTACTGAAAAAATGAAATAATAAATCTGTTAATTCTAATTCTACTTATTGATTCAGAAAACTAAACAAAATTTTAAAATAATTTTTTCTGTGAATATTAAAAAAATTGTAAAAATTCCAAACCTTACTCATGCCTTCAAGAGGTTCAATGTCTCAATTTTTTTTCTTTGCCATTGGCATCTATTGCTGAATGATATCCAAAAAGTAACCAAGATTCTACACATTTTGTTGGATTGAACATACCTAGAGGAGTTCCAACAATTTTGATGAACATCACAACCAATGTTGTTACTACCAAGATACCAATATCACTACCAAGTTGCATTTCCAGTGATTTAGCACGGGCTTACAACTCTCGACTATTTTTTCGTGATGCACGGTAGAGAATATATAACTTGTCAATAAATGTCTTGAACCTGTTAATTCCAGAAATTCTCGACAACAGCATTACTGCTGCTCCATCACAAGCAACAGAAACTAGATAATCATTCAGGTATTCTTCCGTCAATCCAATAAATTAAAGATGACAAATCAAAGTGGAGATACCTTTTGCCATTACATCATCTAACTCAATAAAGTCAATAAATAAATTCACTGGAGCAGTCATTTCACAACCAGAAATTATTACATGGAAATACAAGATTAAAGTAGGCTTATGATTGAGAAATGGTGCATCATTGATGATTAACAATATTTTTGATTTGGAAATTATGATTTTGTGGACCAAATTTGTTCTCATATCCTTGCTAATGTGATGATAAAGTTGATACAAGTATTTGTAGAGTGAAGTATTCATCCCATATCAACACCATTAAGTTCTTGCAAGTCAATTTCCAATTCAAAATTATTGAATGATTGATTACATTTTGCAACTTTGTAGGCTGTGTGAAATATTTTGGCAGTTACCTCTTTGTGACATGAAAAGGACTTCAAGCAACCTTTCTCTAGTGTTTCCTTTTTGCCTCTTCCAATATCTTCATGGCATAAATCACTTCATCCCAGCACTTTCTTTGAGTTTGAATATTTTGGTCCATAGAGATGTTAATTGCTGTCCTCGATTTGAGCCAAAATGACCAACTTCATTATTGAAGTACATAACCAAACATTTTTTTTTCTAAATTATTCTTTTGTTCAAAAGACCAACAAGAAAGCCACATATTGTGGCCTTGTGAAACTTTAATCTATTCAGACCCATCTTCTACATTGGGACTTTTCTTCCTTTTTGACATGGGTGATAAAAAGTCCATTATTTTATAGAGATTTGAAGTGTCTCAAAAAAGTCAAGATAACAGCAATGCTCAACTAACAGCAAAATATGGTTTTACACAAATTTTTACATGCGAATCTGTGAATCCGGGACGCGAATGTCAAAAGTCTATTTCATCCTTTTCACTTTGAGCAAAGATAGCTAACAGCATGCACTGCATAGAAATATTGCCACAGTATTAACACACAATCAGAACACAAATGCAAGCCCACGATACTCTCTCTCTCACTGCATTCTGCTGACTTTTCCCTCTACCCCTTTATCCTGCATGTTCCTTTGCAAGGATTCCCTAAGGTTAATGCCTTTGCAACCATACTGCCATCTAGGGGACCACGTCAATATGTATGCTTATCTACGTCTTATGCCGTTGCACCATTGCCTTGTTTCTTTTTGCGGGAAATCTTTATCTGTTCATAAAACAGAGAAAAATAAATATTGGTTACCAAAATACATTACAGGGGAAGTAAAAACTCGCAATTTTAAAAAAAATACTTTTTGTTACATATTGACAATTGATTCGTAAGTATCTTAAAATTTCGGTTAAGTTAAAGCAAAATAATACTTAAAAAATGGTGGGGATATGCTGTATCCCCACTTACCACCAGAAAAAAGCCCTGTATATATATATATGACTTAAGTACTGCAAGTATATTAGAAGCCAAATCATTATAGCAAAATTAGCATTTGCTACAATTACATATTAATGTTGTTTTAAGTTTTTAGCTTGAAGCAATCAATTTGTCAGATTATACCTTTAAAAAGTACCTTACCCCAATTTACTATCTCTAACAGACTATTATTTATTTCTGAAATTTTTAAACACTATACCTTGTAATATGACAGACTATTACTCATAACCTGAGGTAACTTATCACAAGTTTGACTCATTCTTTGTCTTATATATAAAATAAGATGTTTAAGATATATTTCAGCAAAATGAAAGTCCTTAACAGTAATTTTTTTTTCATCCTGTGTGATTTATTTTTCATTAAATGTATTTTATTAAAACACTCATCATACAAGAAAAATTTTTATTTTTCCGACACAGGATAATCTATAGAATTTAAACATTTAGTAAAGGAAACTTTAGTTCTTGGAAAGAATTTTTATTATTTTATATGTAATATAAATATGTGAAATATTCTTTTTTAAAAATTTCAGATAACGATTCTCTTATATCAATAAAACAGTAAGAAAAAAAAAGGTTCGAATATTACCAATAAGTTGTTCATTGTTTTGTACTGGGAATAGCTAATATGATCGATAAAATTTACATATTTATAACACCAGTTGGCCACATCCTCTTTTAGGTAATGAAAATAATGCTCTATAGTAGAATCTGAAAACGAAAAGAAATTTTGCTTTCAAAGAGAAAATTGACAGGCATATCCAGATGCAATCATATTTTTAATTTTGCTATATTTTGGATGATTTTCTGATTTCATAAACTTAGGTGACAGTTGGGCACTCTGCAGTTGGCAAATATTCTTGAAATTATTGTAAAATTTATATAGATTTTGTTAAATATTTCTAGAAGCAATGTGTATTTTGGAGTGCTACAGTCATCTTTGGCAGGATGAAGGCCAATCTAACCTACAGATTAAAACTGATTCCAAATATCTTGATTATTACATGATTTGAAACTGGTTCTGTAGGTTTACACCCTAGCTATTCAGCTATAATCTCGCATCAGTATTGAGTAAGATCATATTTTCAAAGTATTTGTTAATTCCATTTCATTTTTTTTTTTTTAGAATTCAGCATTTGCGTTTCATTTCAGAGTTGGAAAATACATACACATTTGCATCTTACTTTTTTTTTTTTTTTTTTTTTCAGCGAATGAATTCCTTTTTCATGAATTCTGGTTAAATATTAAAATTTATAGTCTTCATTCTATTTTTTACAATTTTCTATCTTTCTAATCCTGCATGTTAGCGATATTTTTTACATTAATAGTACTTAAAAGAAATTCAGTATACCAGATGACAAAAAGGTTCTTTAAAAAAAGTTGATGAATGAGGATTTATATAAAATATTACATACATTTTCTATTTTTACATCGAAGATTTCTTTAAAAGTCTTAATTTTAATTAAGAAAAAAAAGGGGGGCATTCAGTTGCTAACGATCAGTATAAAAATTGTCCAATTTTTTAATCTCTGGTATTGGTAAGAATCTGTTTAAATCATTTGAAATTAAATAGACCAATGAACTGTTTGGTTCTGAAAATTATTGAATCCATATCCAATATGAGAGCAATAATTTATTTTGGTTAAAGATCTCTAATGACAATAGGAATTCATAAATTCACAAAAATATTTTACCATAAATAAAATATGGTCTGTTACCAAGTTATATAATAATGTATAATCTTTCAACATTTTTAGTATTATAATCATCAAAATTGAAAAAAAGTTTACTTTCAGTCACATTACGTGTTTGAAATTGAAGCTATAAAATGATAGCTAACCTTCTTGAAATTCATTTTCACGAAGAGACACCAGTAAAAATTTCTTTGTGGTTTTTTTTATATATATATATATATCACGAGTATTTTTTTCTTTCTTTGAAGAGTTGCCTTAAACTGACCAAGGTTAGTAGACACCCTGTTAAAATTATTTAAAAGGGACCTGACGATTGTATGAATTTTAAGAAGTTTTGCTAAAAATAGAATTCATATGTTTGTTTTATAAAAACAACTCTGGAGCTTACCTATAAAGAACCAAAAAAATAATTTTTTGAAACTAATATGCTCATTTTTGAATTTATAAATTTATTCTTTTTGAAGAATGAAATGGAAACAAATCAAATTTTTACAAAACGGAAAATGAAATACAATCTTGGAAGTTGCAAAAAATTCAAATTAAAAAAAAAATTTTATTTTGAAGTTTTCTTAGCACTCTCTGCATAATTGTTCCATATATATATATATATATATATATTTAATAGACCTACTGCTCCAGTAATTATTTTTTTTTTTTAAAAGTTTCCCCAAGAAGGAAACTAGTTAAGGATTAAAATGGTTTAATGTATATCTACAATAAGTTATTTGAATTCCTGTGTTAAGAATTATTGGTTTCAAAATCTTCTCAAAAATTAGAAACATGCTTTTAAGCCATAAGGATAAAGCATTTAAAAAAAAAAAAAAAAAAAAAAAAAAAAAAAAAATATTTTATACATTTACACTGAAACTATTGGTTACACAGGTCTGCGATGAAAATATTTCCTAAAAACTACGCATTGTTTCTGATGTATTTTTGGACGTTGATTTCAGAAAAAATAACCAAAAAATTCCATCACAGTTTTTTCACAATATGAAATTTTTTGTTTTCAGTCTTTTTATGAATATACAATTAACATGCAATTTATTTTTGCTCGCCCGCTAAAACTCAATATATATATCTTTTTTGTTATTTTATAATAAACAATGAAATCAAAAAAAGTTCAATACACATAAATTAAAAAAAAGGAAAGAAATTAATAAAATATGAAGCACAGGGATGGAGGCTCTTCATTGACTCATGCAAAAGAAGCCTCAAAGCTGTGCTACTCCAGAAAGGAAACAAATATGCTTCAATACCAGTTGGACATTCCATGCACTACAAAGAATGCTGCAAAAATTTAGCCATCATATTGAACAAATTTAAATACAAGGATCATATGTGAACCATATGTGGGGATTTAAGAGTAATTGCCATGCTTCTTGGACTTCAAGGGGGATATATACAAAATATCCATGCTTATTGTGTGAGTGGGACAGTAGGGAAAAGAGTCAACATTGTATTAAGGTAGAGTGACCAGTAAGAGAAAAAATGGAAATAGGCAGCAAAAATGTTATTGGGGAAGCTTTGGTTGACCGAGAAAAGATTCTTAAAACTTTGTTTGATAAAACAATTTGTAAAAGCTCTAGACAAAGAAGGTCGGTGTTTCAAGCACTTGCTTCATGCATTTTCTGGATTATCTGCAGCCAAAGTGAAGGAAGGTGTCTTTGTGGGACCAGGTATTCGAAAACTTATGAAGGATAAATTTGAAGCATGTATGACAAAGGCTGAAAAGGAAGCTTGGAGTTCCTTTAAAGAAATTAATAAATTTCAGAAAATTATAAGGATCCCAACTTCAAACAAATTATATAAAGTATGCTTGAAAATTTTAAAAAATTAGGATGTTCTGTCAGCTTAAAAGTTCATTTCCTGATGTGTCATCTGGGCTATTTTCCTGAAAATCTTGGTGCCGTCAGTGAGGAACACTGAAAGATTTCACCAAGACATTAAGCAGATGAATGCAGATACCAAGGTAGATGGAACAAAAACATGATAGATTACTGCTGGTCACTACATAGAGAACAGTTGCAAGTTACACACAGAAGATCTGCTTCCACACGAGTTTAACACAAAGAAAGAAAAAAAAAAAAAAAAAAAAAAAGGTACTACAAAGCCTTAGAAACTTGACTTTATGCGGCCATTGCTGAATATCCAGAATCTTATGTTTTTGTACTAACGACAGTAAACGACTCAGTAATGTGGATTCTAAATATATGTGAGTATTCAAGTAATTTTTCAGACAAAACTTCTTACTTATTACTTTGTTTTACTTCCTAGAACTGTTTTTACATGGTATATAAAGCATTTTTGTAAATTTTCAAACACAGTTTTCAAAAAACTGTTATGTGATAGACAAAAACGAATGACATTTGAAATTAGCATACCAAAAAACCTGATAAGTCAATTGCTACTTTGCAAAAAAATATTTGTTCACTGAAAATTTGCAAACCTGTGTTATCAGTGCTAAGTAACGAATAGTTATTTACCACTGAAAACCATAGAAAAGGCTAGAAAGAAATTCCTAAAAAAGCCTCACCAACAATAAATTATTTGTTTACAGGTTTTGAACTACATTTTTAATTAAAACCTATTTCATTCACTATAAAACTCTATAGATTGTTTTGCTTCTGAAAAATCTTTTATATATGAGCCTAAATGACATTGTTCCTGACAATATTTGTGTTTGCTTAGTAATGCAAATATAAGTCCAGTGATCAGACTGCAATTTTACTCTTAGGGTTATTCGTTTGAGAATGGTAAATTATAGTGTATTCCTTAGTATAATAAACACCATTTTAAATTTCATTCCACAGAGCAATTGAAAATAATTTATTAAACCATAATTCTTTATTGCTAAACTACTTACAATAAAATATACAAACAGTATAAAGTTATACATTTATCACTGATCACAGAATATTTACAAGTCATGAATTTGTGGAGCATAATGTTACAAGTGAACATTCTTGAACATACTCTCTAAACTCATGTAAAGTTCATGAGATTAAAAAATACTTAATTAGGCTGTAAAAAAAGTGCCAAATATTTGGTACAAACATAGACAAGGAACATTATTAAAATGTAACCACTCTGCAAGATGTTAAGTCTTTTCATGAAAATAAATATACCTTGCTATATATTAACTCTGGTACATAAATATAAGTATATAGCTTCAAAGTGCTTTTTCTAGGAACACTGCACTGAAGGAAAAGCATACTTTAACAGAAATGTGAAAAGCACTGAAAAGAGGGTAATTTTTGGCAGGGTGTTACAGAGTAATAGAAATTTTATTTCTATTTTATAAATACACAAGTATTAAGAGAATAAGACTGCTGACAACTCTTTTTTATTACTCAAATGAAGCCAAGTACTCTTAAATGCACTGGTGATTCGATTGAAAGAATCTTGATCGTAGACAGCACATGCAGTATTTGTCCGATTGAAAGGTTCTGCAAAACAAAATTGATTAGAGCATTTGCATTACAGCTATTTTTACTGAAAAAACATCTTATATACTTTAAAAACATTTACTTTTTGGAATACAAAATCTAAATAACAGAACAAATTTGAATTTCTCGTACTACTATATTTTTATAACAAATATACTAACACTGCAAAAATTAAAATCATGCCTGTAAACTACTGGGTTGAAAGGTGATCATTTATACTAGCAATACTTTTTATCAAATTTCATATAGGTATGACAGAAAGTTAAAATTCATTTTAATCTCTGGAAAAATACTCTTCATTAGAAAAGGAACAAATCCTTTCTTCATATTACTAGATATTTTTGGCTACAAAGTTTGTTCTTAATATAATAATTTACATTAACATTTGTTTATACAGTATTGCACTAAAACAGAGCATCTGTTTATCAAAAAATTTTTTTATTTAGATTTTTCACATTTATGATACCTAGATAATCTATATATATACAAAACAGTTCCATAACTGACTGACTGACAGATAACTCAAAAACTAAATTGCTGGACCTAAAGGGCTGAAAATTTGCATGGCAATTCTTAGTGTAGGGGTGCACTAAGAAAGATTTGAAAAATTCTTAGATTTTTTAAAAAATTAAATTTTTCAGCTGTTTTTGTAACATTCTTTAAAGTTTGCATTTAAAATAATATGAGAGTTACAATTTATATCACGAGAAAGATCATAAAAATTCCTTTAAAATGAAACCTTTTTTGAATCTTTACCTCCATTTTCTGATTTTTGGTGAATTTTTTAAAGATTAATTTTTAGAATTTAATTTATCAAATGCTGATCACATGGTTTCTTTTCCTTTTGTGATACTTTAAACTAATTTTGTGTCACATGCATAACGGAATAAATTGAATTTTTTTTTTTTTTCTAATATGGCAGACGATAGAACATTATCCAAAAAAAATTAAAATACAGTAAAAGAAATGTTCCTCAAATTGTACTATATTCTTTAGTATGTTCTATTAGATTTAATTTGAATATTTTCTACATTATTTTGTCTATAAAAATAGACGTTACAATTTTTTTCCATATATATATACATATATTTTTGGCATTAATTGCATACATTGACCGTTGTATTTAATTGGAATGTACTCTGTAGCGAAGCACGGGTATTCAGCTACTACATTATAAATGCAAGAGTTTTCCCACAACATATGCCTACTACTTGCATTAGAAGCATAGATTAAACCTCAGAGTGACCAAGTATTTTTGGACAAGATTAAATGCAGTACAGAAATTACTCAGAAAGCAGTTACCTTCGATGCATATGAATTTCCAGTGACCTCTTTTGTTCTTTGTTGAACTGTAATTCATAGCCACATGTTTGGGTAGTTTGCATCCTAATCTTACTGACATAACATCCTTGGCAAAACTGCAAAAATTAAAGCTTATAGACACAGCAAAATCAAAACTACTTAGTGCTTAAAATTTTCTTAAAAAATACTCACTCAAATCTATTTGTATAGTAGTCAAAGAAACCATACAAAAGGCTTCCTAAGGACTGAGTATTTCTAGAATGGAAGTTTATTCTTTCACCATAAGGAATCAACCATTTCCAATAGTCTCCAGATTCATAACGTCTCTGGGAAAAAGAGAAACTAATGTTAATAGCAAATTCAAATTCAGGATTACAATTAAACAAAAAAAAATTGTTTTAAAGAAAATAACTTCATAAGACTACGCAGGTTTGCACGAGCTGAAAATTACGAGCCTGATCCAGCTCAAATATTTTGGTTAAATCAAACAAGGCTGAGGCCTGCAATTAGAATGATTGACTGAAGCTAGAACCCAGCCTAAAGTGTATAAAACTGATTTTAGAAGTAATCTTTTAATACTACTTTTAGAATGTTTATGACATAATGGTGTGATAGTTTTATCATACTTTAATACTAACAGCTTCGCAAGTCTTATAATCCTCCTGATTGCTAGAGCTTCTTGGTGATCCATGGATTATGCAACTCCTGGATGGTCACAACATTCACCAACCAACCAAGTCTTATTATCATTAATAATTAGATTGCTGTAATGTCACATTTAATTTTGATTTTGCAGATTTCTTTGAAGACTAATAGCTTCATAATAAGTTTAAAAAAACTAAAACTAAACTCATGGCACAACAGTCTGCTGTGGACCAATGCCGGCAATGTCCATCTTCGCTTTCTCGACCATAGGCTTGGGGTGCCATACAGCATATGTCTCAGTCAGGTGGTCAACCTGACGTGGGACCCCCAGAGTTTAGTTCCCAAGCATGATTGGCCCTCATTTTATCGACCCACTCAAGCGATGAAAAGCTGAGTTGACCTTGCCCAGTTGCAGGGTCGAACCCTGGACCTGTGGTATGGCAGCTTGACGCTTTTAACCACTACGCCTCCGGGCATCTCATAAGTAATAAAATTCTTAAAACATTAAATATAGTTGAATTTGGACTATAACAAATGTTAAATAAAACTTTGTTACTGAAAGTGAGTAGGTTTAGATTTTTGTTTTCACAGAAGTTTAAATCTCTCCAAGTCATGAATATAAAAGGCCAATATTTAAATAAGATCAGCACCATTTATGGCATTTAATACATCAAAAACTTAACATTTCTTTAATTAAAATATTTCAAACTGCTATTTGAAAGCTTCTTTCCCAAATGTCAGTGATTTTTTTTTAAAATCTTCAAATTGTTCAAATGGAGTGGTCCAAATTATGAAGAAAAGTAAACCCAGGCTGACTTCGAACAAAAATGTAAGATGGGCCCAAACTTGGCCCTTGGGCTGGATACAGCAGATCTCCAAGATAAACATTTAAACAAAGACAAATTACGCATGAAAGCTTGAAGCAATTTATATGTGCTTACAATTATTTATCAGTGAAAAATTCACTGGGTAACAAATGTTTATTGTTGAAAAGAACAGAACTGTTTACATATTTTTCATCAAGTTTGAGCTACCCCAAATTAATGACAAATATCACTAGTTTATATGGAAATTCTTTAATATAAGCTGTTAGTTGGGAATTATATCATAGAAATCTGCAGCAAACTGCATTGCACAGAAACTAATTGCATTTATTCTTTATTTAAAATGGTACATCATAAGGCAAAAAGCTATAACAGTAAAATGTTATTCTTAGATTACAGTCTACAGCTAAAATAAGTCTACAATTGATTTAAGATTCCATGTAAATTTATACATAAAATTTTGTAATCAATGTATTTTAAACACAAGGGTAAAAAAACTTAATTTCATTTCATAGCATGCAAAATCTCATTATGGAATGTTATTTATGCACAATATGTAGCAATCATTTAATAAGCAATGAAAATTTTATGTAATATAAAAATTTAAATCAGATAAGCTAACTTACTGGTTGCATCCTTTGTAAACAGGGGAGAACAGGCGGATCACAACCACCTATAAAGAAAATTAATGAAATTTCAAAATTTGTTAATTATATGGTCAGTATTAACTACACTGATTTGATGTATTAAAAAATATTTCCCTATATAAAGCTGAAAACTTTGACAGGGATAAATTTTTAAAAATTGATAGAATGCTCCAAGTACTCTTGAAAAAAAGATTTAAGAGACAGTTCCTCAATACAGGTATTTCTCCATACAGTTGAATTCATTTAGTTTTACGATAGTTTTCATCAGTGTATTTCAAATATTCCGTTTTTCACCTGCTAATGCAATCTTATATTACCTAAATATATTTCTCAGCTAGAAACAAAAAAATAAAAAATAAAAAAAAATAAAAAAAATGGCATTTTACACATCTACATATCTGTTCATTATTACTTAGATTCTTTAAAAATGACTAGCAGAAGAAACTGCTAACATTGATTTCTGATAAAATAAGGATTTTACCAAAAGCTTACATTCAGATATTTATTTCCCTTGAAATAGCAAGTCTAACAGGGCTTGGGAGGAATGTGATTGAATTTTTTGCCAATACTTACAAAAATCTTAATAGCATCATATTATTGGTAATGTTCTATTTGTATATATGATTATCTGCAAAACATTAAGTATATGACTGGGTTAAAATTTTCAATGTTTTCAGAAACACTTGTTATTTCATTACCTCGGCTAATGAAGTCAAGAAAAATACAAATGATTCATGAAATCAGTTTTGGAAACTTTGGCAAGTGTTTTGGGGGAAGCTTTCAAACTTCATCTGGGTTATGGTTTAACGGTTTTTCAAACCTAGTTTTAAAAAACTGGTTTTTAAAATAAATTTGTCACATTTAAAAACTGGTTTTTAAATTAAGAAAACCGGTTTAAAAGAATTCACATTATGTAAAAATTAATTTTTAACTTATTTGATTTGCTATTCATTCTATGCAACTGGCAGCAGACACATTTTTTCAATGTTGCAAGTTACATTGACCATATCTTGTACATTGTGCACTACGCACGTGGAAAAGAAGTGCCTAACCGACTTATTTTATGTTAATACAATCGTGCAATCCGTCACGAGTCACGACAGGTTCTCCTAATCTTGTAAAGTGAAAACTGGAAACAAAAATATAAAGTTGTTATAGTTGGTAAAAATAACGTAAGTATTAAGTATGTTTCTAATTTCTATGTATTTTCTATTTTACATTTTAAAACTTTAATTTTATTATATAAAGTTCTCTCAAAAATTAATATAAAATAAAAGGTTCCAGCTTCTGTCTAATGGGATTTTAAATAAAACACAGAGTGTTAAAATAATCCATATTTTCTTTCGCAACACTTCAAATGTAATTTGTAATCCTTAATATTTTTTTTTGACAAAAATTCGAAAACTGGCTAAAACCATTTTTTTTTTTTTTAAATGTGAAATTCGAAAACCGGTTTTTCAAAAAGTAGGTTTTTGTATAAACCCTAATCTGGGTATTAACTTCATTGTCACTAACATATGTGCTTGTGATGGCCAGTAAGTATTTTTTCAATTTTCCAAAATTAGTGAACGTGACCTCTAATTCTATGAGAATCATAGTCCAATGCAATGTTGATGCCGGAAATAATTTAAAAACTTTTAACAAGTAGCTCAAAAGAATGATTTAATATGCGTAGGTAATCATTGTATGAAACGTGTTAAAATAAACAATATACTTCAAAAGAAAATAAATCTGAGAATTTGAGGACATTCTCAGTATGCTTAGCCCTTTTATACTTAATAACAAATTCATTTTTCTACAATTGTAGAGTTTGTTTTAATATAAATATAATTTTTTCTTCTTTAGAGACTAAATTATCAATTTCAAATTTCAACAGGAAGTTTATTTGTGTACACACAAACGAATCAGCTGCCAAAATTTATGACCTGGGATATTAATAGACCAGGGGTGGACAACGCGGTGCCAACGAAACAATTTTTAAGTGCCCGCCGTTCAAATATCTAAATTTTAGATATTTTAACAACAAATGCTTGTAGATACAAGTAATTTTAATACAGTTATTAAAAATCTAAAACTGTAAAAATAAAAAACTGGGCAGCCTGCTCTTCTGACAGTGTTACTCTCCCCTCGCTGTGAGCCAGTTTCTTTTTCCTGCTCTGAAATTAACTCTTTGCACGTCGACATATGCTTGTGAATCTGTTTTCCAATAGGAAATACTTAAAATCAAAGTACCAATCAAGTCTCACTGGCACTCATTTGGACCAATGCCTGAGAATTCTTCATTAAACTTATGTGCCCCATTACAAGTATGTTGCATATCACATTTAATTATCAATTTTGAGATTGTTTTGTTTAAATTAAAATTTGAATTTATGTATTAAAAATTTATGTCACATTAATATTTTCCTGTTTCAATATTAACCCCCCCCCCCTCTTCATAAATCTGTGCCCGCCAAACTCCCACATTTCTGAAATATGCCCTCCTAGTAAAAAAGGTTGCCGACCCCTGTAATAGACAATTGTACCTTTCATGATATTTATTACCACTAGACACCCTGAGTAGCCTTCAATGCTAAAATTTGTTGATAAAGAGTTTGTAAACTGGTGTTCTGCTTTGATATTCATGTTGTAAATCCAAAATCAGAACTCCAAGCATTTAAAAAAATTACTGATTTGTGAAAGAAAATTACCACAAGTATATAATAAAACTAGTGAACTTTTAAAAACAAAGATTCCATCCAAAGAAAAACCATTGGTTTTTAAGCACTTGCCTTACCTTAGGACATACCACTAAATTTACTGACCACCTGACAAAAATCAAGAAAAGTAAAGATGAAAAGGATTAAGAAAATAAAATGGCACATATTGAGATCAGAACGAAAATGAGATGAAACAAACAAACGAGCGAGCAAACACGAACAAACAAAAAAAAAGGTTAAGAAAAAAAAAAATAACATCAGTTTTAACTTTTCATGTGTCAGCTATCTGGACAACTATCCAATAAGAGCTTCATTATTTCAGTATTACACCGTCTAGACATTTTACACATTAATTATACATAAAACAGATAAGATACATAAGGAAATAAACCCTATGAGAAAGGCGTAATCCTATATAACCTATTAGCAGTTTTCATACAAATCAAGAACTTTAATGGATAATCTAATACCATAATTTTTTTTTAGCAGTTTTGGGTTTTGTAATTTACACACATGCACACACACACAAAAAAAATTACTAAGTTCGCCCAAACAGGAAAATTTGCTTCAGGATTCCAAGGATGGGCACTAAAACAGATTTGACAAATTCATTCATAGCTATTGACTACTAATACAGAATTCTATTTTTTGGTACAGTCAAAACACAATTTAATATTAAAAATAACTGCTTACATTGGAGGTAATGTATAACCATCAATACTAATGAATAACTAGAAAGCGTCATCTCCTTTGCATTGTTAATTTTGCAATCTTGAGCCCATTTTTTGATAACCAGCACCAAAGGTGGAACTCTCCAATCCACTAGGGAAAATCATGAAGAAAAATCACATAAGTAGTTTACATATAAAATTTATAATAAAAAAATTTCTTGACTATAAATTTTAACTTTACACCAAGATGCTATTAAAACAATTTTTTCTTAACTTATAAAATCGTATGCTCAGATTTAATTTAATGCTACCATAAGAAGGTTAGTGGTAGCTATATATGATTTGACAGACTCCAGTTCATTGAATGTGATTGGAAAATATTGCAACAATTGCCATGTTTCCTCTCATCTGATAATGTTTTCAATTTATTCCTTCTTCGAAAAGGATAATTATCCTGGTTTGTCCATAAGGAAAAACATGCTGAACACTGTATTCCCCTCCATTTTTCTAAATAGTCAACATTGTAAGTACCCATTCGCCAGGTCCGATTATAAGAACATGCATAGTATTAGGCTTATGCAATAGGATTTGCTCCAAATAAGTGGTTGGTCTGATTAACCAGTGGTTTAATTATCTGGATTTGACTGTATTCCTTTTTTGATTCAGCACCATTTAATTTATATTCTGGTTACTTTTTTTCTGAAATATGCTCTTCTGTATTTAATAGATTGTCTTAATTTTGAAGATTCTTCCTCACTCAAATGCCTGTGACCCATGAATACTTTATTATCTATGGTAAAATTTGCTTCATGACTAGTTAATGAAAAAAAATATGTAGATCATAATCGTTGCCAGATGTAGCAATGTAGCCGCAAATATAGTTTTGCAAATTCCATGATATGCAATGCAAATGACATGAGAAACAATTTTACCACATTTGAAAAGAATAGTACATTTGTGCTAATAACTTTATATTTTGTAATTAATACAAATGGTTACTGTAGCTTAACTATATAAAGTTTTTAACAAATGAAACTATAACATTAAACAAGCAACTTAGAATTCAGGTCAATAAAACCTTCATAAAATTAAAGAAAAATGTTTTTTTTTAATGCTATCTAATTTGAAATAGTTCTGCGATAAGCAATAATACATTAATTCAGCAAGCCTTGAAGAGAATACACTGTATAAAATATTTTACAATAGACCGTATATGAAATGTAATCTACTTAAAAGAATTGATATTAAGATGATTACCTCTGCTATATGCTCCAAGGAGTTTTGTGTTAGCGATTCCTACCGTGTTATTGATGTTCAAATCAACTTGTATATTACTGGAAAAATGACAAAAAGTTAGTTTAAAAAGTCAGTTTTTCAAATGGAGCACATTCTTAAATCTCAAGTGAAAATCAACTTACTTATATTTGTCTGTGAACTTTAAAATAGGTACTTTTGCTGTGATCAAGTCTGTACTTTTGATAAAAGCTAGATGAAAGTATTAGATGCTTTATTACACACATAAACATTAAAATCATTTCTAACTTTTATAATGCTAGTAATATATTGTCTATATCGATATTCCTTCAATCAGGTTTGAACTAACTTTCAAAAATAAGATACTTTTAATAACATTTTGAGAAACTTTAAATTTACATACACTTTAACATTCTTTTAACTACATTTTGAAGTCTTAAGAACTTAGGGCAGCCTTTCTACAAACTTGTAAAATATACGATATTAAATTTTTCCTTTTAGAGTTTAAAAGAATTTTAGAGAACTAGAATTAATGCAGTACATCAATTTACCACTTAAAATTTTACTCTCAGATCCTATTCCAAAATTTTACAATCTATTATACTTATGATTTCAATTGCATTTAAAACTGCAAAACATTCATATAACAATGGATACTTAATACACTAAATTATTAATGACAGCTTTTCATTAATATTTTTTGGAGGCAGAATGGGAAAGGAGAGTATCATAAGTATTTTCATTCTGACAAATAATCATTTTAAACTTGATATTGAACATCTGAAATTTTAATAGTTACAATTTGTAACCCATATCCAATTTCTTTCAAAGAGATCTCTCATCTCTTTAACATTCAATAAAAAGGTCAGCAATTCTTAAGGCTTTGGCTTAGACTGAGAAATTTAATAAATGTTACCAGTT
This sequence comes from Dolomedes plantarius, assembly GCA_907164885.2. Lineage (NCBI taxonomy): Eukaryota > Metazoa > Arthropoda > Arachnida > Araneae > Dolomedidae > Dolomedes > Dolomedes plantarius. The sequence goes on from OU015496.1 coordinate 47,949,565, forward strand.
TTAAAAATAGAATAGAATATAAATGAAATTCTATTAGTAGAAAAAAAATAAAAATATCAAATACTCAAAAAGGAGCGACATAACAAATAACTTATTTCCCCTTTCCTGATGCTGATAAAGCAACTGCTATTATATATATATTATATATAAAAAAAGATTTAAAATTGTTTCATCAAAAATTGAGATTCAAAATTGTTTTAAGCATGCTGTCTTTGTTTATGAACATTAATGAATCAATTTTAGAATAATGTTCAAATTTTGAAGTTTTCAACATCCATTGAAAGGTTTATGGGTAGTAGCCATATCCAAAATACTACAAAAACATGGGGGGGGGGGGGAATAGAAATTGTTCTTTTAAAGTAGAAAATGTACAAATAAACAACCTTGAAAATTAACTACATTCAGCAGTTTTGTTATTTTTAAATCAAGTACTAAATTTCTCAGATTATGAAGCTATATTTTTTTTTTCATTCAGTATCTTTTTGCTGTTACTGGTTTTTAGACTTTTGATACAATTTACAACCCTAATAATATAACAGCTCTGAATGAAGATAGCTGAAGCTTAACCTTTTCCTTACAGGGGTGGGATAGCATGTATCTCAAGAATATGGGCCCACAAATGTGTGTATGTATGTGAATATATATAACCCCTTTAATGGCCATTCTTACAAAGGGGGTAGGAAATTTCCTGTTCCAAAGAGGGAATCTGAAAAATGGGCCCCATAAGCTAAATGTTAATAAAAAATGCATCAAAGTTATCTCGCATAAAATTCTGTAGTAACAATATAACTTATCTGTAAATATGAGTATACAGATATGCAAATATACAGATATACAACAGTTTTACATTCATCAATCATGAAAAATACTATCAAAGTCCAAAATTTTAAAGAATTAGATTTTACTGGTAAAATATAATCAAATATATGTACATTGTTAAAATTAATAACAAATGGTTTACATTGTTAAAATTAATAACAAATGGTTTAAATTGTTAAAATTAATAACAAATGGTTTAAATTGTTAAAATTAATAACAATTGGTTAAATCAAATTTTCAATATATATATAGCGACTATAAAATACAAATTATACTTTATATCAAGTTAACACATCCCGTTTTACAAATAAAATTTATCAATATTTTACAGTGTGGAATTCTAATTTTAAAATGTTATCCGATTAATTCAAATATACTCACAGCATTGACCTAATAGCTGTTGAGCAAACCTTAGCAAATGCATGGCTTCAGTTTGTTGATCAATCTATAAAGTATTCGAAGGTTTTAAGAAGTAATAAAGTTTTAATAGATAAAATGCTAATATTTAGATAACAAAGAAGGATTTAAAAAAGAAAAGTGAAGAACTAAATTTACAAAAACCAATACCTCTCTAGTTGAAAGGATAAGACACATATCGGCATCACTTGAATTTGTACCAAGACCGTTGACAGAGGACCCAACAACTCTTAACCCACAATCTGGAAAAAAGTTTTACATTTGTACTTCAAATTTATATACAGTATAATGTGGTAGCTAAGGTACAGATGAAAACTCCAGTAAAATTCATTTTATAAATATTGAAGTAGTAAATGCAAGCTTTACCAGGTAAACAATTCATTTTAATGTTTCAACAAAAGTTTGAAAAAAAAAATATTTAAGTAACAACTGTCAATATGTTATCAGCAACCTAACAAAAATATACCCATTATTATGAGTTAATTTAGGAGCAAAGCAACTAATGAATTCTATAATATTAAACAATTTTGATTAAAATATACCAATTCAGTATTAATATCAAGCCATTTAACTTACTTTGAAGAAAATTAATTTCAAAACTTTCTAGTAAAATACAGAAATAAAGACATTACATGTTAATGCTTCTAATCAAAAATAAAGAGCTGTTCTAAACACACCGTGGTAAAAATACTGTTAAAATTTACTAAAATACAAAAATTTTCAAATACATATTCAAAATCCAATTCATAATAGATTAAACATGAGCATGAATATTTCAGATTAAACTTCAGTGGTAAATCTTGAGGGAAATGGGCAGTGACGTAGCGAGCATAACTGGCGCCCGGGGCACGATACCTTTTTGGCACCCCCCTTCCGAAAAACATAGTAATATATAGAATTAGTGAAAAGGACCATTTGGCTGCCCTCTGCGAGTGGTGCCCGGGGCATTATAGACCCCCCTTGCCCCCTTCTTGCTACGCCACTGGAAATGGGTTGAACTTTGTAAAAATCTAAAAAAACAAATTCTCTAAATCTTTATTGCTATCACATATTTCAATAATGTAATTAATTTTTTTAACAATGTATTTTCCATTATAAATGAATGGGGGTTAATAAGCAAGATCTAAATAAGTGTGCAAATTTAATAAATCTATAAAATCCCTATTAGAAGTTTGATCATTTTAGGTTTTCTGGGAAAATTAAGTTTTGCCAGACTTTTATACAATTTTCAAGAAGCATATGAACCCTGTCTTAAAAGAAGTCGTAATTTACTAATATCTATTGTGAATACATACAAAATCAGAATTTATTATATTGATTTCCTGTATAAATAAATTAAATTTTCAAAATTATATTATGGAAAATTGAGAACTTTCTGAGAAATACGTAGTTTCAATGAAAGTCAGAAAGATTAAAGAAAAGAAAAATTGTAGCAAGCACTCAGGCTTTGCTACTGCCCTTTCAAGAAGAGATCAAAATATTCAAAATAAGTGGACATTAGGTGCTTTGATGAAGATAGTCTGTAAATTCTGAAGCAAATGATTATGATATACTCTTGAGTTCAAACAAGTACATCTAACACAAAACCATAATATTAGAAACAGACAAAGAAAATAGTTTCCTCATTTTGCTTCATTATATAAATTTTAGAATGTGGTATTTTTTGGTTCTGTTCAAAATTTGATATTTTCAATTTCAACAGATTTCTGATAACAGGTCTAGATTATGGTCATGTACCATAAATCTAACAAATATTCCATAAACAACCTGAAAATTAAATACCTATGATATGAAATGTAGAAAAAAGCAATCATATAGACAACCAAGAGCTTTCTTGATCTCAGTTTGAAATCTCAAGTCAAATTTATAGAGGTATCAAAAGATTTCTAAATTCAAATTTTGATAGAGAAAAATTAAGTGATTTTCTGAAATTTAACTTTAAAACTTTGCAAATATATTAACTCTGCAAAATCTCATTAAATGTTCATTATAAAGGAGGCTTTATATATATTTTTTTTCTTGGGTAGTTTATAGAACATAAACTGCATGAATATGGAGATAAACTGTAATTATCTTACTAGGAAACAACTGGACTAGAAGAGAATGAACAGCAGTTCTTAGATTCATTTTTTTATTATACATATCTTCTTTCTGCCTATTTTTCAGATAATGATCCCATATGTCTTGGGTTACCTAACAAATAAACAAATTCAAATAAACACATTTTCATCTTACCAGTAAAGGGCAAGAAATAAATTTCAGAAACAAAACTTACACCTTATAACAAAATAGATTATAAGCAATCAAACTTGTTATCAAATCACATGTACAATTACAATTCTGAATACTAATGGACTCAAATGAAACCATTAAATAGTCAGACCTAAATAGTCAGAACCATTAATAGAAACCATTAAATACTCAACCTCAAATGAAATCATTAAATAGTCAGATTTGTGAGTCACATTTACACAAAAAATGCAGGTTAAACAAAAATTAATATTGATATTTAAGTAGGTATTTTAGCTTTTTCATAAATGACAATACTATTCAACTTCTAATAAACAAAGTCATTTCTATAAATGTATAATAATAAACAGTCAAACAACAGCATGGTTAATTATGCTCTTTATTCACCATCTGTTATATAACAGGAGATGACTTAGTTTTAGTGAAAATATTGCATTTAACAACAATCTTTAGAGAGAAAAAACATTTAAAAAAATCTGTAAAACCATTTATAATTTTATCTCTGTTTGCATCCATAAAAATTTTAAATACAAAAGTCTTAATCATAACTAAATACCAAAATAAATTGGACAATAGTCCATACATAAGTTTATAACCATCCTTCATGAGGGATACACATCTCATGTCCTTATTTCCTTCATTAATTTTACCTCGTTTTTCAGTAAATTTTATACTCAAATTATATAATTTCATTTGATAACTTCCCTTCATTTATTACAAAAGCTTCAGAAAAATAAATTGAACACACCAAGACATTTTATGCTGAAGGCCTAAAAATAAGTATCAATTCAAAATTTGAATTAAAATTTTCTACAAATAACAGCCACCATACTATACAGTTTGGAACAAAGGTTACTCAATAATAGATTATTCACACAGCAAAAATTTAATATTAAACAAGTTTATTAGTACATGCCACATCAAAAATACAGTAAATTTAAGTCTCCTGGCTTAGAAACTTTTTTACTTAAATTTTAAAAAAAAAATTAAATACATGGGGGGGGGGGGGGGAATAGGGACAGATGAGACATGCAAAAAAGAATTTTAAAGGTATACTTTCAAAATGGCTAGTTGGTTTTAAAACTATCACTTACATTATACCATTCATCTTTTACATTTTGAGGGAGCTTTTTTAGAGGAAAGCCCAAGTTAAAATTCTTAGGATTAGGTGGCAAATGTCTTTGATTCTGTTGATGGCGTCTTGAATGTTGACCCTGAGTGTTACTACGATCAAAATTTTTTCTGAAAATATAGGCAATAATAAATAGTTAAAGATAATAGGAGTTATACAGATCTTCAACAAATGACAAATGTTATAATTTTTTAATTAAAAAAAATATATATAGCATTGAATTTAAAATAAATAACATTAAACTCCAGAATGAATTTTTAATAAAAACTAAAAGTAATATTTATGTTGTTTGCTAAAAGTAAGCTACCTATATTTACCAAAATAAAAAAATATGAATATATTCCTGCTGTATTTTTATAGCATAAAAAAGAACTTAAATCTGACAAAATATAGCAATATTATACTCAAAAGTTCATATTTTATTAAGATTTAAAGCTTAAATTAAAAATATAGCAGCTGAGGATATACAGAGGCAGTTCGCACATTTTTTAGACGATTTTGGTAAGCGGTAATAAAAAATTGTTCACTGCAAAAGAAATAATTGCAATTGTACTATGTTTTTAAAAGTCAAAATTATCTTCTGCGGCTTGAAAGTTTTGTTTTTATTCAAAATGGCAGTTTTAACAAAGCAGTGGTTCGGAGGCTACATTTATGCTCTTTCCGAAGAGAAATATGCATACTCCGTTATCCAAAAACAATGTGAGAGTCATGGTTTTGTGATATCTAAAGCGTCGATAGGTAATATCGTCAACAACAAAGGAAAAAAAGTCAAATTGGAGCCTGAAGTGGGACAAAAATTCCAAACAAGTATCCAAGGAAAAAACAGACATCTTCAACTATTGCAAAGGTATGTTGTTTAATGTTAAAAGAAAATCCCCCTAGTCAAAGGACAGTTGCAAAATCATTAAAATGCTCGGTGTCCATTGTAAACAAAATGATAAACGCTGATTTAAATCTTAAGAAAGCGAAAAAACGCAATGTGCATCGTCTTCTTCCAAATCATATCGCTGAACGCAAGACACGCTGCAGAATTCTATATGAGAAACGCTTATCCAAAGAAAAATGGAAAACAATTGTCACAATAGATGAATCATGGGTGTATTTAAATGATTGTAACAAAAAAAGAGCCATTTATTATCATAAAAGGGGAGAAAAAATTCAAGGGATGTCAAATAGAACATTTAAAACACAAGAATTTTATGTAATTTAGTTTTGTGAATACAATATACATCGTCTAAAAAATGTGTGAACAGCCTCTGTATTACTTCCAAATAACAATTTTCTCTAAATAATTCTGTAACCTTTTTTTTTAAAAATACCTCTTACAATTTCTGATTACAAATACATGAAAAGCAATTTTTAAGGGGGTTAAAAATGATAAACCCCCAAAATAAAATGCTGAGTGACTGAAAACTATCTCTGGAACCATAAGCACTAGATAGCTGAAATTTTGCTCGGTGATTCCTATAAGGCCAAAGGTGTTTGTTCACAAACATCTTTCTAAGAAATACAAAATTTAAGGGGCTTAAACCCTCCAAAAACATCAACTGACTGATCACTACCTTTGTAACCAAAAGGTCTAGGAAGCTGAAATTTTGCCTTATGGTTCCTCTACTGCCCTAGGTGCTCATTCAGAAAGATTTTTTTTTTTATAAACAAATTAAACATCTAAGGGTGTTAAAATAGGGGCTTATATCCTCTAAAATTAATTTTAAAAAATTCTAAATCCCATATTTAATATTGGATTACTGTCATTAAATTAAAGGATTAACTCCTCTGAGGAATGTCAGCACTTTACTACTAAAGTTTATTTAAATTAACCAAATTAATAATTGATGGTAGTAACATAATCTGTTGCGAAGCATGGGTATTCGGCTAATTTTTATCAGAATTTGAAAAAAATAAATAAAAAGCTCAAGACAAAACTTATAACAAAAAGCCCCCAGCGAAAAGCAATGACTAGCGAGAACAATACTGGAAACAAGGAAGAAATGCATAATTGGCGCTTTATTGGCATTTTCTCGCAAAGCTGAAAAGTTTCAGCTATAATATGCAAGTACCAATTTTTTAAAGAATAAAAAGAACTTTATAGAGTAAAAGTATTTTATTAGGTGTTTTAATGAAAGCCACATTTATTATATATTAACTTCCTAAAGTTCTTAAAGCTAAAATTATTCATAATTTTAGTATTAGTAGCAAATATTAATTTAGCCTCTCTGGAAAAAAATTCATTACCTAAGAGAAGAACTGTTATATGGCATCATATTACACAGCTGCACATTCTTTGATTCACTACTATTTGATGTTTCTACAGATGAAGGCGTTGATGACCGTGAACTAGATACTCCACTGTCTCCATATATTGATTCAGTCAAACTTTCTTTAGAATACTGCCTGTCCAATATAGATTGGTTAACATTTCTTCTCCTTAGAAAAGGTAAATAGCTATTTAAAGTTTCTACACTTTGCATTAGAGTATTTACTGGAATTCTTTTCATGTTTGGTACATCAAGTGTAATTGGCGACGTGGCATATACAGGTTGTTGTGGCAGAGGCATAAATGCTGTCAAGTGATCGACAGCAAAAATTGGGAAGTCTCCATATGCAAAAAGAAGTGGAGTTTTGGTTAACTGGTTGCTGACAAACCATGATGCTGGATAAGTATTATGATACATATCAAACACTGGACTGATTTACAGAGAAGATCTTCTAGACTAGCTGTAAAGCTTTCATCAACACACTGTATTCAATGCCATTATGTGATTGTTTTAGTAGGGGTAGTAGTACCTGGAATGCCTGAAAAAAAAATATATATTATATATATATAAATAATGTTAAAATAATTCATAAGCAAAAAAGGGAAAATTTTTTTAATTTATACAAATAGAAATGTAGAACTTTAGGTGAGAAAAATCACTTTCTCACAACGATAGATTTGCAAAGTCACAGAAATCCACAGAAACATTTTTTAGTACATAAAGCTTAATAAATACCTAATATTGAAATTTTTCATTTGATTGTATAACAAAGCTGATAGCTTGTAGATCTACTTGCAAACTGCGGAGCAAGACCATTTTTTCTAATTAATGGAGTTCAACAGATGTTTTAATATAATACCGAGAGTTATTATACCATCAAAGATTACTCTAACTCTTCGAACAGCAACATAGAAATTAAAAAAATAGCCCCAATAGGTTAACTGCGTACCCCTTATAGATTTTCGCATACCCCCCAAGGAGTACGCATACCACCAGTTGAGAACCATTGATTTAAAGAATGAAGGTTGCCTCAACATCAAATACATTCAAAGTATTTTCACTTTCATTTCTTATTGTATCGAGATATGAGATTCATAGACTCAACATTTATTATTTTAATAACCGATTCTAAATCTTAAATTTCTATTTCAATCCTGTAGTTTGTCCGAACAGAATCACCAGTTCATATAAATGTTTCATGCAGAATTATAACTTTTATTTGAATAGTATGAATAAGCTTAATTTCAGTAAAAAAACCATACCATCAACTGTCAGCCTTAACAACTCCAGTAATTAGATTTCTTGCAAAACCAGTCTTGAGATCTTTTTTGCTGTTCAATGGTGATTATAAATGCTTCACAGCAGTAAGTTCACTGGAGTAAAAGAAAGTCTTGTATATCAAGGGGTCACCTAGTACTCCTCAGCTTTAATCATTTTCAGACACTAAGTCTCGTAGAAAAATGTTTCAAGACTGATTTGATATAAGATTTCTAGTTCAAATTTTAGTCACATATGCCTAAATGTTAATTTAGTAGTAATTTTAAGTAAAACATTATGTTACTACACTTCACAATAGAAACCGGTGTGTAAGCTAATAAGGACTGCACAGCCCTATTTACAATCACATTTTCTCTATGCCAATTAGAAAATACTTCAAGCATGTGAGCCACTTTCTCTTAAATTATAGTTTTCATATTTCTTTCCTTTCTACTAAAGTTAGAAATGGGAAAATTATAAAATCTATTAGTATTATTAATATGGTAACTAATAAGTTTATAAAAAAAAATCTTTTTTATTTAAAATTAGTCAAACGATTACTGATCTAATAAATACAGTCAAACCTCAAATTTTACAGGTATAGCTTTTATAAATTCATTTATTGGGTCAAAAATTATAAATTGCTATAAGAAGTTTGTTAAGGCATAATAAAGACAGCATCATACAAAACTATATTAACTTTATTATCAAAATACTGTACATATGATATATGTACAGTATTTTGATAATAAGGTTAAACATATGCTAAACATATGATATATGTACAGCAGGGGTGTCAAACACTCGGCCCGCAACAAACATTTTTGTGGCCCAGCCAATATATTGGCTAAAATAAGATAGGAAGAATTCGCTAAATGTTTTTTTAATGATACTCTTTTTTTGCTATTATTAAACAAAATGCATATATTTATGTTGAATATACTGTAATTAGGTAAATAAATCTACGTTTCTATCAATATTGATTTTTTTTGCGGCCTACCTATAGTTAAACCTTGTTTGTTTGGCCCAAGGTAGCCTTTGAGTTTGACACCCCTGATGTACAGTATTGACTATAAGTATACTCTTTTGTGCTTCATGGACATGCCTATATTTTTAACACTGCAAATTTAAATTTAGAAACATACTATTGCAATACAGAATATCCTTTCACTTTTTATGCATGTTTGAATCAGAACTTCAAGATAATAGTATGATTAAAATATATGCTTTAATTCCCTCACATAAAAAATTGTTGCACGGAGTACACTGCATGATACGACTTGAAGGTAAATAATATGAACTTCCGTCTCCCATTACTAATACATTAAAAGGAAAAGATACCAATATATGTTTCCCTTAACACGTTAAAAGATGAGATTTAAGGTCCATGAAATTCAAAGATTTTCCACTTAGCCAGAAGTCATGTACTCCTAACTAGACACTGAATAAGTTAAGTACCATTACACATTAAAACATAACATACCATTTTTCTGCTGGAAGGAAAAACACAAAATATGTATGCCTGTAATCAGTGGCGCACCCAGGATTTAATCTTGGGAGGAAGGGGGGGGTGGCAAGTTGAACAGATAAAAATATTTATAATGCAATTTCTTTGGGGGGAGGGGGACCCTTGGCCCATCCCCTGGGTATGTCACAGCCTGTAATATTAGTACCCTATCTGTTAACAGAGCACAAAACCAAAGAGAAATATAAACACTGATAAGAATTAAAATCCTAATTCTCTTACGTCTAGGATACAACTTAAAAACGGACATTTTCATTTAGTGAATGTGGCATTTTTTTCTATAAATATAATTAAGCTTAATGCCCTTAATTTTACTGGGAGGTTACATTTGCTTAGTTCTAATAAAATTTTAAGTTTTCATTTTTAAATTTTTATCCTACTGCAAAACAGTCTTCTATATGTCTCCGGTTATTACCAAATATTGTATACCTCTGGTTAAAGGGTAACCTGTACAGAATATACAACCTCAGTCTACTAGAATTAAAATAGTTGTAATAGCTATTGTACTCATCTCTCCTAATGCACTAAAATTATACCAGAAGTAATGTTTAAAAATGGTGCTCAAGGCAAATACCTGTGTTTCATCTGATATAAAAATCTATTTAAGGTATCTGCAATCATTTAAGGTATCCTTAATCATTTCATTGCATTCCAGACTTCAAAAGGTATCATAGAACACAATTTAAAAGATAATGATCAAACAGGACAAGTAGAAAATGAAATTAGGGCAGAATTTTATATAATTGCCAATATTTCATAAACATCTCATGATCCAAACTCCTACTCTATCCAGAAGTATGAAAACTTAGCAAGGAGAATGGGTAAACAAAATTAATAAATAACTCAAAACTCTACGTTAGTAGTTCAATTGGCATTTCATCAAAATAAGTTCTGTTTTTAATAACATACAACTCAAATTTTAGGAAATGCAATTAAAATTACTTTCAGTAACACTGAACAAATTTTAGTTAAGTACCTTGCAGAGACTTTCCTGACACTAGTTCATATTTTGATTTTACAAAGATTAAAACTGAGTTAAATATTTGAGACAGATAAATCTTAAAACCAGAGCTTAAATGCCCCAAAGAACAGGTCATTTAAGTTCTGTTTTTGGCCCATTGCATAATATATTTATGTAATAAAGACTTCATGACTCTATACAGATGCAAACAAATTGAAGCATATTGTAACATTTAATATTAGAACTCACTAAATTTTATATCTAAATTTACTTTTTTCATGAACTGATACCTGCATTTATGAAAAACATGAAACCTTAAAGAAAAATAACTGTAAAGAGCATCCAAACTAATTAATAAATTATTTGACAAAATTTTAAATTGTTTTTGGTCATGTAAAATATTTTGGGATCCGTTTTAAATTCAGGTTTTGTAACCTTGGAAAAACATTTTTGCAAAGATGTTAAGATTAATTATTATATTAAAAACTAAAGCAAACATATAGCTATCCACCAAAACTTACTAATAGACATAACATTTTACACTATAAATAACCATTAAAATCTATTAAATTCATAAATATGAATTAGCCATAAATTAGACCTTACTAGTGTAGCTGTTTTATTGTTTCATCATGCTAATAAGTTTTTAAATATAAATTGCACAGAAGTTGTACACTTGTAAACACTGAGCATACAATTTACTTCCCTCCAAAATTACCAGCTACTTAGCAAAACAGTACACCATTCACTAAATATAGTCATGAATATACAAAATACATAGTATAATTTGCTAGCAAGTAACATCTCAGCATGTTTTCATTAAAGTATAATTCACTCGGGATAAATATATTTTTGCTAATTATGACGAATGTTCAAAATTATATAAACTGGGGTGATATTTATTTGGGACTTTTAAAAATGGAAACTTACAATTGATGGAAGCAAATTGATTCAAGTACTACAACTAAATAAACGAAAGTTTGCGGTTTAAGTATATCACAACGCTATGGCGCATACATTAAAAACTGAACATAAACACTGAGAAAATTCTTATTAAATATACAACATTTAACAATGAGCGATAAAACTATTACGTAGTAAAAAAATAAAAAGTAATAATAAAAAAAGGCGAATTAAAGCAATACTTCATCTTTAGAAATTTAAGGTATTATTTCCTAGAAAAATTCCGTATATAATGAAAACGTTAAACGAAATTTGGAACAAAAAATTGAGCTTGTTAATTGGTTTCAATACATACTTAAATATAATGCTCAAAACCATTTCACAAAGTTACTTTGAGAATGCATTTTAACCGCTGTATACAATTCAGAGAATTAAATAATGCTCTATAGTTCTACATTTCAGCAATAAACTCTTTAGTTAACCCTTTAAGGACCATAGAAATATATAAATCCGGTTACCAAAAAAAAATCACGATACGTAGATTTCAGAGAGGCCCATAAAAAATTAATGTAGTAAAAATATTTAATTAATAAAACGTTAGCTGGCTTTCAGTTATCACGTCCTCGCTGATTATTTAAAAATATAAAAATCTATAACTTCGATTAAGTATTACCATCTGATATGCGGAAGAGATCGTGCTAGGAAACATAGCTGCACGGACGTACTGGGCGAGACCGGCATTATGCAAAAAAAGACAGGCGACCATTGCACATGGGTATATAAAACACGGAGTTTTCAGCCCCGCATAATTTAAAAAGGATTTAAATTTTTTATAAAATCTACAGAAACCTCGGAATTAAATTTTCAGTCTTTTTTTACGCCTACCTTAAATAGTTCTTGAAGGGTGGACGAGCATTTCACTGCCCTCCACAGCAACACGCTTACGTGATGTCATGAACTGAACTGAACGTGAAAATTCAAGAACTAGGAAGGAGATTTCAGCATTTTATATAGAGGTACTATTCGTTAAACTTGCGCAATATTTTAATGTCGAATAAGCTGCAAGGGGCGCTTTAAAACAGTGACTTTAGCTTTCGTTCTGGTGGAAATATTTAACTATGAAAAATTGTATCCGTGTTTAGATAAAATGTGTCAATGAATAATCAGGATAAGTAACACATTAACACACTGAAAAGTTTGTTTATTACTGAAAAGTTCGTAAAAGTCCATAGCTGAAATACCATCTCCAAAATATTCGTACCACAGGGAAATTATGGAAAACTAGTAATACAGGGAAACTTCGCGAAAACGGACGCTGACGAAAACTTGACTGAAATATGCTTGCCGTTATAAGGACGAGTTCATTGATGAGAAAACCTTAAACATAAACAAACAATAAATAAGTTAGGAAAATGTTTTAAACATTTCAAATGGGATGAATTAACATAATACATGCATAAAATGAATTGTTGCACTTACATAACACCTATGGCGTAATTTACATAAAAATTATTTTGATAGTGTGTAGTAGACATTATGCTTTGATGAAGGACTACAGAACAGAATGCAGACTGGTGCTGTCTTCTTTGATATTCTTAAAGCTTTTGATACTGTCTGGCACAGTGGCCTTATCTATAAACTCATTAAATTTAAAATGCCAGCTGCCCTAATTAAACTTATACAATCCAATCTTTCGGACAGAACTTTTGCTGTAAGCTATTCTGGTCAGGGCCCGACTTAGCCTAATTGGGGCCCGGGGCAAAAACTTCTTTGGGGCCCCCCTCTGCTTCACTACTTCAGTAATCAAGAACTTAATACTTAATACTAAACTTTCTATTCGATTTAGGGGCCCCCCCTCTGATGTGGGGGCCCGGGGCAACTGCCCCGTATGCCCCTGCCTTAGTCAGGCTCTGATTCTGGTACCACTTCAGACCTATGTCCTGTTAATGCGGGAGTTCCTCAAGGTTCGAAACTCGGACCGGTCTTATTTAACTTATTTATAAATGATATCCCCACCACCCCGAACACTTCGCTTGCCGTCTATGCTGATGACACAGCCATTCTCGCTAAAAACCATAATGTCAGATATTTGCATACTTACCTCCAACGTCACATTAACATTCTTGAGCGCTGGTTTGATAAATGGCGTATTAAATTAAATCCCAGTAAAACAAAAGCTATCTTCTTTTCATACAATAGGATTCCCCCACCCCCAGTTAACGTTTATGGTCAGCTCATTCACTTTGAAAGGGAAGTGAAATATTTGGGTATCTTCATGGATAGTAAGCTTACTTGGAAGAAAAATATTAATAATAATATCTGCAAATTTTTTAAAGCTAGAAAAGATATCGCCCACCTCCTGTTCCAGAAGGAGATGAGTATAGAAAATAAACTTCTGCTTTACAAAACAGTACTTCGACCTATACTTCTTTATGCAGTACCTGTATGGGGGTCAGCGGCTAACAGTCATGTCCAGAAAACCTTACGTCACACAAAAACACACAAAATAATGCACACAAAATAAAACCTTACGTCTAATCACTAAAGTTGATAGATATAAAACTAACTACTCTCTCCACAAAGATCTAAGTATTGAACCCATTCGCCTGACTATAATTAATCTCGGCACTAAATTTTATAATAGTCTTTACTCCACACCTAATGAAGAAATTGCCAATCTTCCTGATTGTGACAACAGAGAATTTTATCGTAGACCTAGAGCGACTCTAGTGCTTGACACTGGGATTACTCCCAACTCTTCTTTCCCCTAATTTAAAATTTCTTTTTTCTTTCTTTATGTCATTCCGTTTTCCTTAAATTATTTCTAGACCGCTTAATTCCCCCCCCCATTTTTCCTAATTATATGCAGTCACATCTTCTTACGCTTTTTTTTAAAAAAGGTAGTGTGTCGTCTCGTTGGTGTAATATGCCTCTGCGAATCCTCATGGTCAAATTGTGAGCCGTCCTCCCTGATAATTTCTTCTTCTAAGCTCCTGGATCCTGTTTCGTCAACCAATCAGATTGCGGGACACATTTTGCTCTCGACCAGTAGTTAAGCTTGATCTTTTTTAACCTGTGTAATACAAATTCATCATCTTGCTTCCTTTTTCGGACTATTTTCAAGCACGGGTTGCTTGATAGTTCTTTCCCATCCTGGGTGTGATCCCAGCATTTAATATCTTTGCTGCTCGCGGTCCTCTGTGGCTCGTCTTCGACTTTTGAAAGTTTAATCTTTATATTTTCCTTTTTATTTTACCTTTTATTGAAACATTTTTTATTTATTTATTTTTTATTTATTTATTTTTTATTTATTTATTATTTTTTGACAAGTCTTGCTGATTTAATTTTGTGTTAACTTTAACTTACTAAATTCTAACATTTTTATTTTTATTTTGTAACTTCTTTAATTTATTTTGTAACTTTTTTTTTAACTTGATTCATTTCTTCTAGGACCATGCGTGAAAAGCTTCAATGCTTCCCATATCCATACCGAGGGTAAAGGGCTTTCTTAGCCCTATTTGGAACCTCACGAAAACTTTTTGTCCATGTCCATGCCTAATTTAAATCCCTCCCCCCCCCCCCCCTCACGGCTGGAAGCGCTGGTCTCAGAGAAGACAAGAGAAAACGAAGCGGAGAATGGCAACGTCCGCGACAGAAATAAAGAAGGGAATAGTGGATATCTCATGGGTCAAGTGTGGACATTCTGTCTGAGGTTCCATCGGTGGTAAGAAATGCGGAACGAAGGATGTCGATACCTCTCTTGGTGGAAGCGGGATATAAAAGACGACAAACTCCGAAGCCTAGAGAGACTCTGAGATGCGCTAGAGACGCTATGATAGACACTTAGGGCCTGTTCACATAGGAGTCCGTTGCGTTGTGTTAAGGGAAAGATGACGTTGAGACGAAAATAAACCAATCATAGGCGTTAAAAATTTTAGCAATGAAATTTTTAACGCCTATGATTGGTTTATTTTCGTTTCAACGTCATCTTTCCCTTAACGCTACACAACGGACTCCTATGTGAACAGGCCCTAAGAGGAGACGCTAAGAGTGACGCTGGAAAAGACGCTGATAGGCGAGATGCTGTTAGAAGTTGACGACTGTACTGTCGTTTAATATTCGTTTTTAATTGTATAAATATTCTACCTATAATAATATGTTATTCCTTCGAATAAAGAACTTTAACATTATCACAAGTCTCTGTTTTGATTGAACTCCAGGGTTCTCTCATACGTTGAAATATTAGTTGGGGGCCACGACACCACAGTACCACATTTATTTATGCAGAGCCGGGTCAATCCATCGTGGCACCCGGGGCCAAGTTTTAAAAACGGCGCCTTTTCAAATTTTTGGAGAGACTCTAAGTAATGAATGTATCTAGCAGAAATTGGCTACTTAATGAAACAACGGACATTTTGGGAAAAATATGTATTTATTCTAAAAAGTTTCATTTATTTATAGAAAACATAAACATTAAAAAAAATAACAGAACTTAAACAAAGGAAAATAAATAAATTTGATTTCTTATTACGCAATAAAAATTATATCTAAATCATTCCCCGAGCCTTAATTGCAGTAAATGGCTCGATTGCATCTCTATAATTTATTACTTTCCATATCCTGTTACCTATAGGAATAATTGCTAGATCACTCAATCGTTTATGAGTATTGTTCACAGATAATTCTTCATAATTTTCAGTTTAGAAAAACTGCGCTTAGCTGCTGCTACAGCACACAAGTAGTGTTAGTAGAAATCTTAGAGCTGCAACAACATTTGGAAATATGCATTCAACATTTATATCAAATATCTCAAATTCAGCAGTCTATAAAAAATATTCAAATATTCGCCTATATTTGTATATTTTTATGAATTTTGTCATATATTAGATTAAACTATTAGTATTTTTTCGCTACTCGTTAGAATTCGTATTTTTATCAAGTCTCATTTTGGTGCCTTTTCATTTCGGCTCTTGAGGCGGTCTCCTTGCCGCCTCACCTATGGGACCGGCCCTGTATTTACAGTAGCATCGATGCCTAATTCCTTGGTTTTGAGAGTTAGGGCCTGTTCACATAGGAGTCCGTTGCGTAGCCTTAAGGGAAAGATGGCTTTGAGACGAAAATAAACCAATCATAGGCGTTAAAAATTTCATTGCTAATCATTTGGAGGCCTATGATTGGTTTATTTTCGTCTCAACGTCATCTTTTCCTTAACGCAACGCAACGGACTCCCATGTGAACAGGCCCTTACTTTGTTGATTTCGGGGTTACTTTAATAAAATCAAGAGAGCTAATGTTGTAATAACATTCCTCCGAGACTTTTTTTAAATTCAAAGGCTTTCTTGGTAGATCAGCATTATCTATATATATAAAACAGTTCCGTAACTGACTCATTCATTCATTCATTCATTCATTCATTCACTGACTGACTGACATACAACGCACAGACCAAACCGCTGGACCTAAAGGGCTGAAATTTTGCATGGCGATTCTTCTTATAGTGTAGGGGTGCACTAAGAGAGATTTTTGAAAAATTCTTCTTAGATTTTTTTAAATTAAATTTTTAAGCTTTTTTTTAAACTTTTTTTACGTTTGCATTTAAAATAATGCATTGAGGGTTATAAAATTTATATCACGAGAAAGATCATAAAAATTCCTTTAAAATGAAATCTTTTTCGAATCTTTACCTTCATTTCCTGATTTTTGGTGAATTTTTAAAGATTAATTTTTAGAATTTAATTTATTAAATGCTGATCACGTGACTTCTTTTTTTGGTACTTTAAATAAGTTTATCGTCACGTGCATAAAAACTAAATAGACAAAAAATAATTTTTTTTCTTGCTAATGCGGCAGACGATTGGACATTATGCAAAAAAATATTAAAATACAGTAAAAGAAATGTTCTAGAAACTGTACTATATTAACTGTACTATATTCTTTAGTATTCTTTATATTAGATTTAATTTGAATATCTTCTTCTACATTATTTTGTCTATAAAAATATCCCTTACGATTTTTTTATAAATATATATATATTTTACATCAAATATATACATTGATCTTCGTATTTATTACATATATATTGGCATTAATTGCATACATTCACCGATGTTTTTACTTTGAATGTACTCCGTAGCGAAGTGCGGGTTTTCAGCTAGTCTATATATATAAAACAGTTCCGTAACTGACTCATTCATTCATTCATTCACTGACTGACTGACATACAACGCACAGACCAAACCGCTGGACCTAAAGGGCTGAAATTTTGCATGGCGATTCTTCTAATAGTGTAGGGGTGCACTAAGAAAGATTTTTCAAAAATTCTTCTTACATTTTTTTAAATTAAATTTTTAAGCTGCTTTTTAAACTTTATTTACGTTTGCATTTAAAATAATACATTGAGGGTTATAAAATTTATATCACGAGAAAGATCATAAAAATTCCTTTAAAATGAAATTTTTTTCGAGTTTTTACCTCCATTTCCTGAATTTTGGTGAATTTTTAAAGATTAATTTTTAGAATTTAATTTATTATATGCTGATCACGTGATTTCTTTTTCTGGTACTTTAAATAAATTTATCGTCACGTGCAAAAAAAAAAAAAAATAGACAAAAAAATATTTTTTTTCTTGCTAATGCGGCAGACGATTGGACTTTATTTTGTCTATAAAAATATCCCTTACGATTTTTTTATAAATATGTTTTTTTTACATCAATTGTATACATTGATCGTCGTATTTATTATAAATATATATATATTTATTTTTTTTTGGAATTCATTGCATACATTGACCGTTGTATTTAATTTCAATGTACTCCGTAGCGAAGCGCGGGTTTTCAGCTAGTCTCTATATATAAAACAGTTCCGTAACTGACTGACTGACTGACATACGACGCACAGACCAAACCGCTGGACCTAAAGGGCTGAAATTTTGCATGGCGATTCTTCTTATAGTGTAGGGGTACACTAAGAAAGATTTATGAAAAATTCTCCTTAGATTTTTTAAAATTAAATTTTTAAGCTGTTTTTGTAACTTTTTTTAAGTTTGGATTTAAAATAATAATTTGAGGGTTATAAAATTTATATCACGAGAAAGATCATAAAAATTTCTTTAAAATGAAATCTTTCTCGAATATTTACCTCCATTTTCTGATTTTTTGGTAAATTTTTAAAGATTAATTTTTAGAATTTAATTTATTAAATGCCGATCACGTGATTTCTTTTCTGGTACTTTAAATAAATTTATCGTCCCGTTCATTGCAACGAAATAGACAAAAAAAATATTTTTCTTGCTAATGCGGCAGACGATTGGAAATTATTCAAAAAAATATTAAAATTCAGTAAAAGATGTATTCCTCAAACTGTACTATATTAATTGTACTATATTCTTTAGTATGTTCTGTTAGATTTAATTTGAATATTTTCTTCTACATTATTTATCTATAAAAATATCCCTTCCGATTTTTTTATAAATATATTTTTTCGTTTTTTTTTACTTCAACTGCATACATTGATCGTTGTATTTATTATAAATATGTTTAAACATATTTTTGGCATTAATTGCATATATTAACCGTTGTATTTAATTTGAATGTACTCCGTAGCGAAGTACGGGTTTTCAGCTAGTACACTAATACAACATTTTAAAAACTTTTTTCTTAATATCAGAGAAAGAGAGAATGGAACGCTTCCGTTTCTCTATTTCCATCTTATATGTGTGTTCCATCCGTAAAGTTAATCTGTTGTACTTTTTAATTAGAGCGATTTTTCCTTGCTTTGTTGGCTTTAAATTTATGACTCATGAAGCGAGTTAACTATACATCCTTTTAATCCCAAAGAATCCAAAATATTGTTAACCTAAAATGTAACAGCAGTTGAGATGTCAGAAGACCGTGAAGTTGCATTTTAATATTTCCATCCCTGCTGCCCACATCGCATTGTGGCTCTTCATGAGCTTCCACAAAGTGGACTCTGGTTCGATTTCCGGATGAGACTGTGACGTTCATGTGCATGTCCCCTCATAAGGAACGGAGCTCGTTCACCTATCCGGTGTTCCCACAATAAAGAAGCAAACAAAATCGGACTGCAGGCTGAATATCTTTACGATAAGGGCCTAATAAAATGTGCATATAATTTGTTTTTTCATTTAGAGAGCCCATTACGAGACAAGAATTCTTACAAGAATGAATGAATATACACGGAAAGCATAATTTTTAAATATCCGTTAGTCAAAAGTATTTCCGAATAGCCGTTTTAAAAGTCCCATCATATCTTACTACAAAATAGGAGAAATTGAAATATTGGTGAACTATTGGAAAACGATAAGAACTTATTGCACTTACAGATCTAGGGTTAAAAAAATTGTGCGGTCGGGGGACCACCGTCAGGAACGAAGTTTCTTACGTTATTTTTTCAACTCTAAACGTGATTTAATATGTATATTTCTATTGATTATATTAGTGTATTTTTGTCACGCCAAAAAGCGCAGCCCTCTTTTATTCAACCAACCAACCAACTCTCCCTCTCTCTCTCTCTCTCTCTCTCAAATATGTATATTTTATTTTTATTTTTTATCATTTTTTCAAAGCAAAAATGTAAAGTAAGGATTTAAATCAATAAATCTCATTTATTATTTTAGGAAAAATAGTCATTTATTAAAAATTAAATATAAAATAGTGAATTATGAATTATATATAAAAAAATTCTAAATAAGAAAAAATTTAAATTTTATCATTATATTGTATCATGGTAATTATTGGCTTATGGTAACTATAAGATGTATATGTTTGAGATTCAATTTTATCCAAGTATCTCGAGAAAACAGCATCAACGGTTGTTTTGTTGTGAACTGCGCTGGGTTATTATTAATACTTAAATCAAATGTACCTGATAAAAAAGATGTGAGCTTTTCAAATTTTTCTTTATCATTGAAGTTAACGTTGAAGTCTCCAGCCAATATGAGTGGAAGTTTATGAAAATTTTGGTTAAGTAATTTAGAACCTCCCTCAGTATATTCTAACATTCAGGGCCCGACTTAGCCTAATTGGGGCCCGGGGCAAAAACTTCTTTGGGGCCCCCCTCTGCTTCACTACTTCAGTAATGAAGAACTTAATACTTAATACTAAACTTTCTATTCGATTTGGGGCCCTCCTCTGATGTGGGGGCCCGGGGCAACTGCCCCGTATGCCCCTGCCTTAGTCAGGCTCTGCTAACAATGATCGATGGATAAATAATGTTATATCCTCAATCTTTTGATTTGGGGATATATAAATAGCTGCTATAACTACATTAACATCATTTCCCATTTCACAAACAACTGAACAAATGACACCAACTGATGAATGCCTAGTACTCAAATCACTAATGTTAGACCAAAATATTCTGAGCCCCAGTGCAAACGCACCCAAGGCTAAATACAAATATATTAATTCTAGTCAAAATAACCAGTGCCCAAACACAAGAATACCAGGCAATAAACCTGACAGCACTACCGAGGCCCGAACTCGGGAACTGTCCCTCTCCATACCAAGCCGTAGCCCCACGCCATCCCGATGATGCAAAAACCACTAAAAAAGAGAAAGAGAGGGAAAGGTTACCTGGAGGGGGCATAACGCTTTTTCGTTACGTGGCGATTTCTGCCAGTTCACTCTACTGCAAGCCGCGTAAAAGAACTTCGTTCCAAAAATTCTTTGTTCAATGATTTTCTGGGAAGACATTGATTTATCAACAGAAAATTGTATTTCATATTGTTTATAGAGAATAGCTACTTCTACTCTAACTTTGGGTATGTATATCTTGAAGTGGAACTCTAAATAATTTCATTCAAACACAGTTCTTACATAACAACAATGTTTATTTATATATTTGCATACGTCAAATTTTGCTTTTCAACATAAAGCATACGTACTACTAGTACGAGATATACACTGGTGTAAGAAATTAAGAGAATTTGCAGACTTGGTCGATTATCTCTAGTACCAATTTTAATGAAATTTGATATGTACATACATTGATACAATACAAAACAAATAACCATTCAATAATTGTAATAAATACGCACGATCGTGCGTAACACACGTTGGAGTCGGAAGGTATGAAACAGCGGTTGCAGAATAAACAAAAAAATGGGTTAATAGATGGGTTAATAGGGGGTATGGTCCCCTCTTACAGATATATAGGTCTCGCAGCGTGATTGCATACTTGAAATAAGGCAGTTTATCATTTCCTGTGGCAATTGGTCCCACTCGTTCAGCAACGCTGTTTTCATTCTCTGGATGGCTCTCGGAGGGAGGTTGCGAGTTGCAATTGCCCTCCCCAGAGCGTCCCAGACATGCTCTATAGAGTTAAGGTCTGGAGATATGGCTGGCCAATCCATCCGGCGAATATCCTCACTCTCTAGAAATTCGTCGACCAGAAGAGCTCTATGTGGCCTCGAGTTATTGTCCATGAAAATGAACTCAGGGCCAACTGCACCCCTGAAAAGGCAAACATAGGGCTCCAAGACCTCATCCCTATACCTCACACCAGTCACCATGCCTCTTTCAAAAACATGGAGAGGTGTGCGGCCATCTAACATTATGACTTCCCAGACCATTAAACCTCCTCCGCCATAATGGTCGATTTCGCGGACATTGGAGGGTAGGTAGCGGGTCCCTGGTTCTCTCCATATGAACGTACGGCGAGAATCGGTGTTTAGGTTGAACCGGGACTCATCAGTGAAGAGAACGGTCGCCCATTGATCCATACTCCAATCTCTATGCTCTCTGCACCATGATAAACGGATTCTCCTGTTCGTAGAAGTGAGCGGGACGCAAACAGCAGGTCTTCTTGCAAACAACCCTCTCTCATGAAGTCTTTTGGAAACAGTCACCCTTGATACACGGGTTCCTGTGGCTGCATACAAGTCACGAGAGAGCTGAGAAGCGGTAGCACTCCTGTCACTTCTCGCTATAGCGAGGTCGTGGTCCAAGAGCCACGACGGCCAGAGAAGATCACCATTTGTTGATTATAATTGACAAACGGCGATCTTCTCTGGCCGCCGTGGCTCTTGGACGACCTTGCCCAGGCTTTCTCTCGGTGGATCCGGTATCCTGGAACTGTTTCCACAAGTTAGACACAACGCTGGGCGTTAAATTGAACTCTCTACAAATTTGGACTTGAGATTGGTCTGCTTCTAGCCTCCCCACAATTCGCCACCTCATTCCATCATCTAAACGTTGGTGGTTACTCATTTTTACTGTTACAATTTGAAATTAACCGATTGCTGCAAAATAACACCAAGAATTAATCATTTTTCTGTATGGATAGAAAACACCAGTAAAAGTTTCTGAACTAGAGAAAAATCAAAAGACAAAGTGAACCTCAGATGATTGAATCACTTGACAGATTAACGACTGGAGCCTAGGTCTATTAATTGCAGCGATTCAATAATGCTATAGCTCATGATGGATAAATGGGAAAGTAGAGAGATATCTGATAATTTACATAAAGATATAGCATATAGCATTTCTAGTCTTTTGGTAAAAGTTTTAAGAGTTCCTGTATCTAGTTCGGCTGGAGTTCTGAAATGGAGTTCGGGCTATAAACCACCCTTAGGAGGTCACAGAATCTATGGAAAAAATTGAATTGTTTAATGCCATTGATGCTTCATACACCAGATAGAGCCCGACATAGCAACAAGACTATCCGGAGGAGATTCCCTTCCGATAGTAAACAGATCGCAGCTGGAGGCCGCCACGCTCACTAATCTCGGATCCTAGTCCCCACACCGAAGCTCACTCCGGCTGGGCTATTGTCGAAACCAGAGGTCCCAAACTTATTTGGCCTAGCGTCCCCTTTTTAGAAGAAAAAAATTATCCAGTGCTCCCTTGTTAATTTACCTTTCTAAGCAAACAAATAGAGATTCAGTCACAAATTTGCGTCCTTTTTTTGTTTCTATATTTCTACCAATGCTATGTACAAAAACATAGTTAAGAAAAACACCTTGAAGATTGAAATTATAAAAAAAAATATTTAATAAAATCAACCATGGTTACATTCGCATTATACACAGAAAATTTAGATGACGGTAGATAGTATTAAAGTAACAATTACGACTAACATTAAAAATAATTTATTTTCGTACCCCCTGTGTCCAGTGTCCTCGAGATATTTCAGAATTTCCTCGTCTTCTTTCTTTTTGCTTCCATAGCCCCCCTCCCAGTGGGAAATCTCGAATTAAACAAAACTTAAAGCGTACAAAATCAGCTTGTTGGTAGGATACGTATTTTATTCGAATTGTTTAGACTGCGCCTTAAATTCTGCATTAATAGTAAAATTCCCTGAGATATTTGTCTCGATTGTCCAAAATTCCTTTTATTCTGAGATCTCAAGTATTTTATTGCAAAAAATTATATGAAGGAAAGAATCGTTTGAGACATTCGATTTCCAGTTCTCCCGTGACAGATTTTAAGTTCAAACCCAATTTCTCATTTAAACAATCGTTTTGGGATATTTAAAAATTATTTAATAAAATAATCAGTTAAGAAGTCAAGATGATTCCTAACAAAACCTTATCATGCAAATTATACTTAGGGCATTTTCTTTCCAAACACAAATTGAAAAGACAGAAAGGAAGACAAGTGTAATACCTGATTTCGCAATCGTAACAGTGGAGTATACGATATTTTTACAGATTCATAATACAGTGTAATAGTTAAAATTCTAAAAAAAATATTATTTGAAAATTCCCACCTCGGAAACAAAGGAAGAGCAATATTTATGATCCACATTTCGAGTCATTTCGAGCTTCACGAGAAACACTTATATTTTCAAGATCATTTCGTACGAAGGAGAAAACTGTCACAAATATAAAAAGAAATAGGAAATGATCGGCGTTAACCTAAGTTAAGAGTAATACACTTTCAACCATAAACATAAATTTTGGTGCCATTAGAGGCACGAAATATTTGGAGAACTGGCCGTGATTTATTATTTCTGGTAGCGGTTTCTAGACTGGCGTCAGATCCAGAGTCAACAAGGAAACACATACCCGTTCTGTCTCTTACGAAAAGACGACGAGAAGGTGCTACGGAGAGGTCCGTCGCTACTACTCTTCCCGTTTCCGGTTTATCGCAAATGAACAGGGTGGATTGCATTTGTTTGCTTTCTGTTGGAATTTTGTATATCAACAAAATGTTGAATCCTTATCGCGTGACTAAGAGCGGTATTGAGGATGATTGTCTTTTCTAGAACGTTGAAGTTCTACGAATTCTTTTCATAACTATTGAATTTCTTTTAACAGCATTGTGGTTCCGGCAGGCCCGAACTGGCTAGGTCGGCTGGTCGGCGATCGCCGAGGGCCCCCGACCCAAGGGCCCCCCAAAATAAGTGGTTTGTATTTTTTATTACTCAGGTACATTTTTAACCACACTACTTTATAATTAGTTGCACTACTGTCATTTTACTTTTCCCCAGGAAGTTTACGCGTGTACAATCAATTTTAAGCTGTTGTTAAAACGCCAGTTAATGTTTACTCTTAGCACAGCAGTAAGGCAGAACAGTCAGTCTTCACACGTACGAGTAAAGCCACCAGTGTGTGGCGACGTGCCGCTGGTGAAGGGAAGCAACTGACGCATCGCTGTTTTTGCAAAATCCAAACGAACTTTTTGTTGAATTGTAACAACTGTTTGGAAAAACTGTTTTAAAAAAAAGTTTGAAGAAAAAAAGAAATTGGAAGTCCAGACTCGGTATCCCCTGTTTTCTGTTCTGTTAAAACAGAAACGCAAACAAATAAGTTAATTTTATTGTAGACGTTATTTTTAATCTCGGAACGGAAAAATAAGAAATTACTAAAAAACATTTATAACCAATTAATATTTTTTTTTACTTTTCAATTCAGAAATAAAAGTATTTATATATATATTGTATTAAAGCGGAAAACGTTTTTGTTGAAGTGTTTTACCTGGATACCAGAACATTATACACATATTTAAAAGTTTCCATAATTTTAAAAATATATTAAATTATTTGAGTTCTTATTTGGATCTAAAATCAGTCTTAATTGAAAAAAATGGACAATTTTATTATTTGAGAGAAGAAAAAGAAAACGTCAGTTGTCGGTCCCTTTGTCGTGAACAGTTGTTTCCGTTCAAGAAGTCGATAGCGTTCTTGAGTCCGGATCGAAAAGGGAAGAAAAACTAAAAGCAGTTAAAACATTACTAGTTTACATTTGTTCTTTTATATTAAATTCTGTTGTGACATCAGAAAAGTTGAGATTAGAGAACAGGAAGTCTGATCCCCAGATCAAACAGTTCCAAGTGTATGGACCGGTTCAGAAAAACAGTTTGCTCGTTGTTTAGTGAAAAACAGTTGTTTCAAAGAGTTTGGTGGTTTTCATCTTACCACTACACCTCTAAGTCAATGTATGTTGTTGTTAGTGCACTAGTCAGTTGTGTCAACATGAAACGTGTGTATCTAAGAGGCGCAAAGAAAATGAGAGAAAAGAAAAGAGAAAATCTTTAGACGTTGAAAAAAGTTTCCAAAGTTTAAATACTTGGTTAACTAGTTCCACTTCTCAGTCACAAAGTCAGCCTTTGAGTCACAATGATACATCAAATACAGGTAAGAAAGTTGGAATTAGTTTATTAGATCATAAGTACAGTAGAGTCCCCCTAATCCGGGCCCCGGTTGTCCGGACATCCGGTTAATCCGGACAGAATTAAAAAATATTAATTAAAATTTGGTAAATTAAAAATTTAATTTAGCGAGTGGTAAATACGACTGACCCCTCGATCCAACATGGCAGCTCATCTCCGGAGAGTTGATTCGGTTGGGACCGTTCTAAACAAGTTGGTTATTGACGCATAACTTCCTAACTAAACATCTTAGTTCTTTTTCTATTGGAACATATTTTTAGTGCTTCAAATCTAATCTAATCAGAACTAATTCATGCTCTGACACAGAAAATTATGATGACGAAACCCACCAAAAGACACCTGATGCGGTTACCCAATAGCTTGGATGTTTCATCTGCCCCAACGAAAATGACCCTCTCGGAATTAAAAAAGCTTTTATGGAGAAGCACCCAATTCAAGTTAGTGAAGGAAAAGAAACTAAACTGCCATTCGACTCTTCAAAACTTTATTACCGACTTTTGTCGAATGGTGAAAAAATTCATAGAAAATGGTTATCATATTCGATTCAGCTTAACAAAGTGTACTGCTCCTGCTGTATGGCCTTTGGAGGTAAAGCTAATTGACATTTATCATTTACACTGGTGTAAGAAATTAAGAGAATTTGCAGACTTGGTCGATTATCTCTAGAACTACTGTACCAATTTTAATGAAATTTGATATGTACATACATTGATACAATACAAAACAAATAACCATTCAATAATTGTAATACACACGCACGATCGTGCGTAACACTCGTTGGAGTCGGAAGGTATGAAACAGCGGTTGCAGAATAAACAAAAAAAATGGTTTAATAGATGGGTTAATAGGGGGTATGGTCCCCTCTTACAGATATACAGGTCTCGCAGCGTGATTTCATACTTGAAATAAGGCAGTTTATCATTTCCTGTGGCAATTGGTCACACTCGTTCAGCAACGCTGTTTTCACTCCCTGGAAGGTTCTCGGAGTCGGTATTAACTTATATGTATCGTATGTATCAGCTAAATTACTGAAAATTTTGGTTACAGAGGAAGAAATTTACAAGCTTTTGTCCTGTTTGTGAATAGTTTAGATGAGAAATGCGTACTGAAGTGTAATATTTAAGAACTTATGGTATGGAAAGCCTCTATATGTAAAGACATTTGACTCCGTGGTCACTCTCACCAATCAAAATGATTGGCTGATATCATAGACGGTACTCATATAAATGAAGAAATACAAAATGCGTAGTGGGTGATCGGAGATCTGGAGGAATGATGTAGGCTGATCTAGATCTGATTAATTTTTCTTTAAAATTATGTTTAAAAGTAAATAATTTGGTGTGCATTGTTAAGAGATGACTGACCATTTATGCATTTCATTGTCCCTATACCATCAAAGGAACACATTGCAGTGGACACTACATTTGCATTAGACTCTAATTAAGTAGGAGAGCTTCCGGAACTTGCTAAATCTTCTATTTGAAAATTTCATTGATCGTAAATCAAATTATCTGTGACTGGGGAATTATGAAAATAAGGCTCGATATCATGATTTTGTTGACTCTTTATCACTTCTTGTATTTCATATAATCCTTCATATAATTTAGATATAAGACAAAATTTGGTATATTGGTATCAGGTATAGTGATAATTCCTTACACTGGTGCTCCTTCAAGTATCAGTGAATCGAATTTGATACAATAATACGGTACGATTATATTCGTAGGCTTCAGAGCGAATTTCGGGCCTGCGCCCTCCATGATGTACTTTCGGTACAAATTTAGATGTGCGTAGCTAATGCTTTTAACCATAATTTCGGGGCCTGCACCCTCTCATTTTAACACTCGGAAGAAATTTCGCTGTACTTACCTCTAGAGGGGTACGAGACGTTAAAGAAAATGTTTTAACTGTGTTCTTAGTTCAATTTGCTGCCGCTGGGGGACTGGAGATGAATGAGATCTCGGAGTCTTCGCCACTACGGAATTTGATACAATAATACAGTACGACTATAATTCGTACTCTAATTCAATAGCACTCAGTTCAATAGTGATGAAATTCATAAGAGTGCAGGTAATGGCGGGAATAATTATGACTCTCTTAGGGGACTTGTGTCCTCTATTGGAGTTGTAGGATGTATTGTGATCGGCGTCGGTTGCCCCCATAGCTACGTGGTCTAGTTGGAAACTGCACTTGTCGAGGCCAAGAGGAGCATGGGTAAGTGCCCTAGTCTTACTCCTGATGGAATAAGTATTGACAGTTTACAATGACCCTAAATTTAGTACTGAATCTGTGTGACTTTCTGGTGCATGCAGGACTGCACGTAGTGACCATACGATTTCAGCAAACTTACCTTTGGGTGGGACGGTTTTACTTTTGGACATATATACAGATGGAGTACAAAATAATACGAACACCTGTGAATAAGTATGACGTATTTCACACCTGCAGTACAGTCGCGCCATCTGCAACAGAAGTCTGTCAACTCAAGAGCGTGAAGAGGAAGGTATCAGTCTCTCAACAGCAGTCACCTACGTTGCATGCTTCTATCGAACTGTATGTGATAAGTTGAAATGTCAGACCTGTCAGAGTTCCAAAGAGGAATGATAGTTGGAGCGCGTTTAAGTGGAGCATCGGTTACGGAAACAGCAAACCTTTTGGGGTTTGCAAGGAGTACGGTATCAGCCGTTATAACAGCGTACACGAAAGAGGATCAGACGACGTCTTCAAAGCACAACAGTTACCGAAAGTCCAAGCTTGCTGATAGGGATAGACGGGTCTTGAAGCGCATAGTATCCAGAAAGCACAAGCTATCGTTATCCGAGATAACATCCGAAATGAACAGTCATCTCCACGACCCCGTTTCAACAAAAACTGTCAAAAGAGAACTTCATGCTGCGAACATTTATGGCAGAGTGGCAATTCGTAAACCCTTGGTGACAGCAACTAATGCTTTCAAGCGACGCCAATGGTGCAGAGATCACAAAGGCTGGTCCCCACAGCAGTGGCAACAGGTAATATGGTCCGATGAATCGTCATTCACCCTATTTCAGACGACCGGAAGCGTTTATGTCTGGAGAACGCCCAAAGAAGCGTTTCATCCTGAATGCCTCTTGCCGACTGTGAAGCATGGGGGTGGCTCCATTATGGTATGGGGTGCGATATCTTGGCTCGGTCCTGGGCTACTTGTTATTCTGCATGGGAGGATAAAATCCAATCACTATCTAAGTGTTCTAGGGGATCATGTCCATCCTTTTGTCCAGACTGTATTCCCTGGAGAGCGACCGCTTTTTCAAGACGACAACGCCCCTATACAAACTGCTAGGTGTGTTCAAGAATGGTTCGAAGAGCATGACGATGCAGTTGAACATCTCGCCTGGCCTCCTCATTCTCCGGACATGAATATTATTGAACATTTATGGCAATATTTGGAGTCCAAACTTCGTTCCCGATTTCGACTTCCATCCGGACTTTCGGAATTAGAGACCGCTCTGCAGGAGGAATGGCTTAATATTCCTTTAAATATTGTCCATGACCTTTATGCATCTATCCCACGTCGTATTAAATCTGTACTTCAGTCAAAGGGTGGTCCAACCGCCTATTAATAAAGATTTTCCATTATTTCACAGGTGTTCGTATTATTTTGTCCACCATCTGTATATATATATAATACTAGCTGAATACCCATGCTTCGCTACGGAGTGCATTAAAATTGCATACATACAACGGTTAATGTATGCAATTAATGCCAAAAAATATATATATTTATAAAAAATCGTAACAGATATTTTAATAGACAAAATAATGTAGAAGAAAATATTGAAATTAAATCTAATAGAACATACAAAAGAATATAGTACAGTTAATAGCACAGATTGAGGAACATTTCTTTAACTATATTTTAATATTTTTACCTGAAGTTTACCTGAAAACTGAGATTAAAATCAAAAGGAGAAAATTACAGAAAAGGAAATACAATATAAATAAAAACTAAACACAACTTAAATCAGAACTATAAATGAAAGACCCTGAAATAAAACTGAGATTAAAATCAAGAGTGCAAAATTACAGAAAATGAAATGAAAAGCATGTTTTGAAATTATAGAAATACAAAAACAAAATAAATGACTGAAAAAGTTTGCTTTAAAACTGAGATTAAAATGAAAAGGGCAAAATTAAAGAAAAGGAAACACAGTATAGCCTAAGATGACAAAACTGCAAACGTGGCCACTAACTGGCATTTTATGACGGTACTGATGTTTTCCTCACCACGCTAGGCGTACAGCAAAGGCGCCTTAACTTCCTTTCGCAATATTTGCAAGGCGAGGATTCCCCAGTAGGGATATTTTTCCTTAATTATTTATATATCCTTAATCATTTATGAGTTGTAAATAATGTAAAAAGCAATCAATTTTTATAATATCAATCATTTTTTAAATTAAAAAAAATTAGTCCCAGCAAAAAAACATTAACATTATCTCCATTAATTTGAACAGAAAAAAATATTCAGACAGTGGGAAAAAAATTAATTATACAAATAGAAATTAAACATTATTATACACTACAGGCCTAAATACACTAACAAAAGTTCAAAGCTTTTATATATATCTACATTTAAACCAATTATGAGTTGAAAATAATGTAAAAAGCAATCAATTTTTATAATATCTGAATCATTTTTCATGTCAACAAAAAATTTCTCCCTGCAAAAAAACATTAGCATTATCTCCATTAATTTGAATTGATAATAAACCACTAAAAGTCGAAAAGGAAAAATGTCAAATTGTCTTTCGGAAAGTAAAGAATTTTGAAAAGTAAAGCTGAAAAGTAAAAATGTCACTTTGTCGAATGTTTGTTAAACAAAATCAATTGAAAAACTCAACACAGTATAAATAAGATTGAAATTGTCGAATGCTTGTTAACCAAATTCAATTTAAAAACACAACACAGTATAAATAAGATTGAAATTGTCAAATGCTTGTTAACCAAAATCAATTAAAAAAAGTAACCACAGTATAAATAACATTTAAAAAAAACCATGTGAAATGTTATACACATCTCAGAATTTTAGTAGATTCAGACTTTCATCATTCTTCTACTACTAAATGTTAAAAAGTAAAAATGTCAAATTGTCTAATGTTTGTTAACAAAAATCAATTTAAAAACTAAACACAGTATAAATAACATAGAATTAATAACAGTATAAATATCATAAAATAAATAAACGGCATTGCTCCTCTTATTTGTGTCTTTCAAAAGGCTGATATAAATTAAATTAACGCTTCTTGATCTGTGGATTGTCCATTCATATTGTTGGCTTGAATGCTATATTAAAGTCTGTATAGCGTTGATGAAATTCACTTGAGTCTTCTTTCACTTTTCTTTCTTGAAATATCAGTTTAGAGAGGCTCAGGATATACTATATTTTTTGTTCTTCCATTTGGAGCTAGGATGTAGAGATTTTCGGCTTTTCCAACTCTAGAACAACCCACATAAAGTTGACCATGGGAGAAACAGGGTTTGAGAAGATCGAGTCCAACTACTTTTAGAGATTGCCCTTGTGCCTTGTTAATACTCATGGCGAAACTTAAATGGACAGGGAACTGAAGTCTTTTAAATTGAAATGGTATATCGGAAGGGATTATTGGTATCCTGGGAATAAATACGACTTCGCCTGCAGAATATCCTGTCATAATGGTGGCTTCAATCACATTCGGCATCAGATTCTTTACAGCAAGTCTTGTTCCATTGCAGAGTGAAGGTGGATGCAGATTTCTCAGCAGCATAATTGGTGCACCAATCTTCAGCTCTAATATGTGAGAGGGTACTCCAGATGGCTCCAATGTATTTAAAAATTCTGTGGTGTAGTGTACCGCTTCTTCTGTATCACAGGTGGTGTCAATCGATTTGTAAAGTTGAGCTTTACCTGGCAATTCTTGTAAAAGCTGCTTATTGATGACGTTGACATCTTCGTTTCTTGGGGCAAGGATTGCTCTTTCGCACAGCCATGTGTGATCAGTGAAGTGCTGGGCCACATTTGGAAACACCGCCTCTTTCAGCCGTTGTTGAGTTGTCACAATCATTCCAATCGTTCCCATGGCTATACATCCTGTATTATCAGCAGTAATGGCTCCATTTCCATGTTGTAGAAGGTTATCTGCAAATTGATGGGCTGAGGGATCACCATTGACATGAACTCGCATGTTTGTTGAAAGACCAAGTCTTTCGATGTCATTCCACACGTAAGACGATTTTTAGCAGGCCTGCATTTCATCCGCCCTGGTTCCACATGGAATAACCGGAAGTGTCTGTCGAAAGTCGCCAGCCAACACCATAGTTACGCCTCCCATTCTGCAATTGTTACCTCTGATGTCCTTCAATGTGACATCGAGTGCTTCGAATGCGGCTTTGTGGGACATGGTGCATTCATCCCAGACAATTAACTTGCAATGCTTCAGAACCCTTGCCTTTTCTGAATTTTTTGAAATGTTACACGTAGGAGTCTCTGTGTTTGCCAGATTTAAGGGTAACTTGAAAGCTGAGTGAGCTGTCCTCCCTCCTGTCAATAGTGTTGCAGCAATGCCAGAAGAAGCAACAGCCAGGGCAATCTCGTTTCTGTGTCGCGCTTTAGCCAAAAGAAGATTGATTAGAAAAGTCTTCCCTGTACCGCCCGGAGCATCCAAAAAGAATATGCCACCGCGACCATTGAAAACTGCTATTGTGATCTTGTCAAATGCTTCCTTTTGATCTGGGACCATTTTCGGCTTATTTTCCTCTATGTATGTTGCGAGTACATTCGTATCATAATTTCGCTCCTTACGTTCTTCACTCGGCAGGACTGAATCAAGGTTTCGATTGGGTTGTGGAAGTCCAAAGCTTTTTAGGTCCGATCCACCCATCAATATAATCTTGTCCTCAATGTCTATTAGCACTGTTGAAGATGTCGTCACTGTAGTCCAGAGCCATATTCTGCTGCTGCATGCGTGCTTGGTGCAGCATGTCTTCGGACAGGTTCTTCTTATGATTCATCCATAACTGTTCGGGAGATGACATGGAGGATGTATTTAGCATTACAGTAAACAGATTCCGTAAAACCTTTGGTGATCGAGATGCAGCCGCTTCTTCGAGTGCATTGTTACAGTGGTCATCGTTCTCCAAAAGGCCTCTAAGCTGGCAGGCCTTTTTGTAAGTTTCACAGAGCCGTCCCTGAAATGTTTTCAAATCTTCAAATGATTTTGGGCCTGGTACTTCATGCAGCAGGAGGCGCAGGAGGTGAAAGCACTCTGAATTGTTCGGATGGACGGTGTACACCCGGCCCAGTGCATCGCTTGACCTTATTCCTGTTTGCTCAGGTACAACGTGTCCTTGTTTTCGACGGTTCCATGTCTTGTTTCCATTGTTCCAAGTGTAGTAATTGGGAACTTGGTTGTACAACAGGGTGCGTGCAAACTCATCTTGGGTACACGCACGGACTGCGTGCACCCAAGATGATCTCTGATGAAGTCTGATGGCATCTGCACTCATCAGACTTGCAAGTTTGAAGAAAGACGTGAGTGTCGTTTCCTGAGGTGTTTGGGCACGTTCAGCAGCGTTTTCGGGTGTGAAGTAGACTCTCTGTCCATTCTCAAGGTGGACGCTCAGATGAATCCCTGTGGGGTGGCGCTCATGAATAGGAAAGTTGAGTATTCGCCATACTGCTTCATTGCTGCTGATATATCTTCCCATTTGATACTGGACAATTTCATTTAAGTCATTCTCTCCACTGTTCACTTGAAAAACAGCCATGTCAGATCCTTTGTTAATAGACTTACAGACATACTTTATAGGCTTAACAGAATTGCAATACTCTACGTTGATATGGGCAATGGACATTTTTGTTAGTAGAGCGCAATACGGGACAATCCAAGTATTGTCTATAGACACTTGCGATCCTTTATAAACGATGTCAGCCTTAAATCCCCCATCTTGTGGTGATCTGCGCCGATAAAGTGGATATCCGTTTCGTCCTGTTTGCGTCTCTTTCAAAAATTTGCGCGGGTATCGTTTAGTGCAAATTCCATCTTTCATGCATGGAGAGGTTGGATTTATGGATCCGCAGGGGCCGTGCACCATCTGCTTAGTTACAATTGAAAAAAGTCACGGGTCTTCTTGTTCATTAGGGATTTCTGCACTGATAAAGTCATCCACGCGGTGAACGTGTACAGAGTCCTTGAGCCAAATCAGAATGTGAGCATGAGGAAGTCCTCGCTTCTGCCACTCTATCGTGTACATATGACACTGAACTTCTCCAAAAATCTTTGCCTTTGTGATGAGACCCATAAGCGTTTTTTGTTTCTTATGAAATACTCTTGCTAACAAATCATGACGATCCTGTGGTTTTTGTCCAACAAATAGTTCTTCCTGTATCTCTGTCCAGTTTGGATTGCAGGTGAAAGTGATGAAGAGGTCTGGTCTGCCGTAGTTTCTCACGTAGGTCAAGGCATCTTGAGTACGCTCGTGCATGTACCTTGGACCCCCTGTAAAGCTGGAAGGCAAGATGATCAACTGGCCTATGTCGGAGATATTTCCATCATTCATGACCGCATCCCTCAAATGAGCATACTGTTCAACTCGAGAGTCCTCTGATTTATTCGTATGTACAATAGTCTTTCCGATTCAATCTTGGCATAGATATCAACGATAAATTGGTGGAACAGGTCTTTGCTTCTCAGTAATGTGTTGAAATTTGAAGAACGTATCATCATCCTGTAAGCATAGAATTGCATAGCTGAAATCTTCTTAGTTTGGGGAATTCCTGTAGTTGGATCTTTTAGTCGCATTTCAAAATGATATCCATACCCCCCCCCCTGCCAAAAGATGAGTGGATACTGTAGCGCGTCGTAGGACCTGTGCGTCTCGGGAATTTTTTTGAGGGTGCCACTTCTTTCTTCTAAAACTATGTCTCTTGTCCCATGTTGTTCACCCACCATGATCAAAGCGACTTCTGTTGCGGGGGCGTTGAACCGCCTCTCATGTTCACCGTGTGGGGTTCTGTCCGTTACGATCACCAATTTGAATTCCGGGCTAATCTTATCCATAGCCGACTTAAAGCTCTGGATGTAACAGTTGTGATCATGCAGCATACCTTGCAACTGTAGTACTACGTCTCGCCTGGTTTGTGGCTTGTTTTTACAGCGATTCTCTACTTGTTGTGTAGTATCTCCGACAAAGTAAATTTGCAAAAATTTAGGCTCTTCCCTCGGTAGAGGCTGCAGACTGCCGATGCGGTGATAAACTTGACCCTGTACCTTAAATGTAGGCATGTACCCGGGCTCTCTAATTTCTTTCGTTGTGCCAAAAGAGGTAATCTGGAAACAGGAATTGTAGCTTCTTATATTAGAAAGGAACTGTTTAGCTTCTTAAGAAGTGCCGCTGAGTAAAGAACATAGGGGCTCAGGTGGATCCAAAAAAATTGGCAGTTGAACCTTTCCTCCGCTGCAGCACATACCTGTGGCTTCACCTTTCCACTTCTTTGCTCCACAATGTTGACAAGTTTCAGACATGGATCCAATGTTACACGAAGTATCAGATACGTAATCTGCCGATGGGTCGTAGTGAAAAGCTGCATTTTCAAAATTAGTGTACATGCGCCTTCGAGCAGCACTTATTGTAGTTCTAACCCTGCTGTAGTCTTGCTTGTCTTTCCGGAGTACATTCCATTTCTCTTCTTCTTTGATCTCGTTGTCTGTTTGCTTCCTGTCTTGCTTGTCTTTCAGGAGTACATTTGATTTCTCTTCTTCTTTGATCTCGTTGTCTGTTTTCTTCCTGTCTTGCTTGTCTTTCAGGAGTACATTCGATTTCTCTTCTTCTTTGCTCTCGTTGTCTGTTTGCTTCCTGTCTTGCTTCTCTTTCAGGAGTACATTCGATTTCTCTTCTTCTTTGCTCTCGTTGTCTGTTTGCTTCCTGTCTTGCTTCTCTTTCTCGAGTAGATTAATCTTCTCTAGTAGATTCATCTTCTCTCCTACTTCGATTTCGTTCTCTGTTCTGTCGCTTTTGTGTCCGAAGACATTTTTTTTATCTCGGAGGCTGTGGCATATTCAAAGAAAAATGCTAAGGACAAAACATTAGTAAAACATTAAGCACAAAATGAAGCAAATAAAATGAAAGATCCTGAAATGAAACTAAGATTAAATTCGGCAATGGAAGATTAAATTCGGCAAACTCCTATGTGAACAGGCCCTTAGGGCCTGTTCACATAGGAGTCCGTTGCGTTGTGTTAAGGAAAAGATGACGTTGAGACGAAAATAAACCAATCATAGGCGTTAAAAATTTCATTGGTAATCGTTTGGAGGCATATGATTGGTTTATTTTCGTCTCAACGTCATCTTTTCCTTAACGCAACGCAACGGACTCCTATGTGAACAGGCCCTTAAAGGGACGAAAACAACGTCAAATGAGCGGCTCCGCCCTTTGACCAATCAGAGTCCGAATACGTATTGTCGAAGGGCAGATTCTAGCCGCCTGTTTCGAACGTGATGTAGTCGAAGCACTTGTGATAATTCCTATTGTGACTTAATTCTTGTTTAAAGATTTTGATTTTGTTTACATTTTCTGTTACTCCACATGGTTGATGAGAGATTAATGAAAGCTCATACCTTTATGCATGAAAGTTTTGGAACTGACAAATTCTTCTATTTACTTCCATTTTCTCTAGACTAAACAAATTTCTTCTGTTTTAATAGTTGTATTGCAGCTTTAGCGTAAATAATAAGGTTAAACCCAAACCTTTAGTGCCTTTCACGTCGTTATTTGTTCCTTTTTTGATCCAGATATTCCTTTTGTGTGTTGTGCATGAAGTTTCGACATTAAATCTGATGGTATATTCTGTAATTATTTATATATGACTTTTTTCTTAGTTATATTGTGTAATCATTGAATCAATGTTTTAAAAGTGTAACTTTTACCTCAACACGCTATATTTTGCTACATATAATATTAAAACTTATTTATTAAATTTTATCGATTGTTTTGTCTTTTTAAGATGTCTGGCGACATTGAAAATCTGAAGGCTGCGCTTATTGAAAAAGACAGAGAAATTGAATTTCTCAAATCTAAATTGCAGGAGGTGTCAAATACTGAATGTCCGAAGGACAGCTGTGTTGTAGACTACTCATTACTTACCGCTGCCGAAATCAAAAGATACTCTAGACAATTGATTTTACCAGAAATTTCTGTAGAAGGTCAAATTGCGTTAAAAGATTCGAAGGTTCTTATTGTTGGTGCTGGAGGTTTAGGCTGCCCTGTAGGTATGTATTTAACTGCTGCTGGGGTTGGTACAATTGGCATTGTTGACTATGATTTACTTGATGTGAGTAATTTACATCGACAGATATCACATACAGAAATGTACATTGGCAAAGATAAATGTGTTTCATTTGCTCATGCAATGAAAAACCTGAATTCATCTGTCCATATAAATAAACATACAGTACTCTTGAAAAGTGAAAACATTGAAGATATTATTAAGTTTTATGATATAATTGTGGATGCAACTGATAATGTGCCTACAAGATACCTTCTGAATGATGCTGCTGTTATGTTTAAAAAACCTCTTGTCTCTGGATCAGCATTAAAATTTGAAGGCCAGTTAACAGTTTACAATTATATGGATGGTCCATGTTACCGTTGTCTCTTTCCTAACCCTCCTTCATCAGAAGTAGTTACAAACTGCTCTGATGGTGGAGTCATTGGAGCAGTAACTGGTGTGATTGGCAGTTTGCAGGCATTAGAAGTAATTAAGATTATAGTTGGGTTAAAAGCATCATATTATAAGCAAATGTTAGTATTTGATGGTCTTACTGGTGATATTCGTATATTTAAATTAAGAGGGAAAAAGTCTGATTGTGAAGTTTGTGGGAATAATCCTTCAGTTACCTCTCTATTAGATTATGAATTATTTTGCAATGCTAGTGCAAATGATAAAGATAGTAAAGTTTCACTTTTGTCTGATTCAGAGCGTATATCATGTAGTGCATATCAAAGTATCATACAGGCAGGTGTTCCACATATTTTGATTGATGTAAGGTCTGAAAATGAAATGAAAATTTGTTCTCTACCAAATTCATTTAATATACCTATAAACAAAATTACAGATGAAACTTTACTGAACACACTTCAAAATCGTTTGGAGAAAACTAATCAACTAAAACATTATGTTGTTTGTCGTCGAGGTAATGATTCACAAAAAGCTGTCAAGTTTTTACAAAACCATTTAGATAAATATATGTGGTATGATATCATAGGTGGTTTGTATTCTTGGCATGATGAAATAGATGATACTTTGCCTCTGTATTGAATAAATTGTTTGTATATTATGAAAGAATACTGTCTGAAACAAATTTGTGTTAAATAAAAACTTGAAAAAATTTTAAATGTGTGCTTTTTGATAAATTTTAAAAATTTATACCTCAAAATTTGCTGAAAGACAAAATTTGCATTGTTAATTTGTATTTACAATGTGATAATGCATAAATGTTCAGTCCTCTGCTTTATATTTTGAAAATGAAGAGAAAATTTTCTAAAAACTATTTGCTTAAAAGGGAACATTTTTTTTGTGATGTCACAAAGTTGTTAAAATTTTAGGGTCTTTATTTTAGGGATCCAATCTCCTTATTGGATAAACCCTGAATTTTCTTTTTCTTTAATATGGATGGAGCTTAACTCTGTAGTCCATAATCAATATATTGGAGGCAAAACTGTTAATTGCTTAAGTGTTACAAGAGGTTTTGAGTTATATCTGAATCAAAATCGGGCTATATTATAAAACATGATCTGGTTT
Source organism: Dolomedes plantarius (assembly GCA_907164885.2). Classification (NCBI taxonomy): domain Eukaryota; kingdom Metazoa; phylum Arthropoda; class Arachnida; order Araneae; family Dolomedidae; genus Dolomedes; species Dolomedes plantarius. The sequence goes on from OU015496.1 coordinate 47,988,534, forward strand.
GGACTATTTTTTTAAGTGAGATGATAATTATCAGATTATCTATTTTATCCTGGTCATTTTTCAGGTTTAGCAATAATTATTTTAGTGTAGGAAGCTCTTTTTATCTGTACAATCCTCGATACCCCTTTCTTCATACAGATAAGTTATAAAAAAATATCCTTATGATTTGATTTAAGTTTATTTCTCAAATTTCTCTGATCATACAATTTTTAAAAGAGAAAAAACAATATCATTAGAATTTTAAAATGATGTTTTATACAGAGAAATTAAATTAATAAGTCCGTTTCATAAATGAGTATTCTTTACCTTTGCAGGAAAGAAGTTTCAGAGGCTATTATTCAAAGCAAAAAGTCATTTAAATGGCTGGGATAAAATAGCTAAGATGTATTGCATATCTGTAAAATGAGTTGAAGAAGATGGTGTGTTTGTAGGAGGTGTAGGATAACTTGTATTTATTCACTGACTTGGATATTTTGATAGAAATTTTGATAGTTCTTAAAGGATTCAGGGACTTTGAAGAAATAAAGTTGGCAAGAAAATCTTGGATTTATGTTTGCAAATTTGATAGTTTTTGGTTAAATTTTTTTTATTTAAACACGGTAGGCACTGAGGGAGGAACATTCGCCCATCCACACTGCAAAAATTTTTTTGTTATATCAATATGGGAGCACAACATAGGTGAGCCAACATTGCTCCCTAAGAGGGAACAGCACAGAAACATCTAAGCCTTTGTTCTGATTCAAACACAAGCCTATAGCATTTCATTTAGAGTCCCATTAAAATATGATCCGATTTTATAATTCTAATGAAACACAGCACAGTTTTGTAAAACAGTGTTCATTGAAATATACTGTGATAATTTTCATAAATCCTCTGGCAGACATTGCATTTGTTCAGCAAAAATGACTTGGCAGACTTTCAGAAATCTAAACGTTTGCTCATTGGAAACACAAATTCTAGGATATAAAGTAAGAAATATCAGCTTCAGGCACTAGTTGACCAAAATCAAATTATTTTTTCCTTAATATCATTTTAGGTGCAAATCAATTGACATTTTAGACCTTCAGTCCCTATCAGAAATTTTTATCTTGGTATTTTTCCAAGATACAGATTTTCAAATTCATTTTTTGAAATTTTTTTTTTATTTGAAGGTAAATGTTTAAAAAAAGAGCATGTAGTTTTGAAATTGTAAAATTTTTCAGTGGTTAATTTTTACGAGAATTAAATTGATGTGTATTGTGACAAAATTGTTTTTGAAAAAATATTATTTAAAAATCTGCAGAAAACATAATTTATAAATATGCTTTGCTAATCTGTAAGTATGAAAATACATAGTGAAAAATTCCCCATTGTCTTAACATAGGTATTGAAAGTCTATGAGGTCTACTTACATGATACCAAAATGTCATATACGAAATGTCTTTGATATAATGATTTCTCTAGATGCATTTTTTATTGTAAGGTAAATGCACCTATAATGGGCCACCTTTTAGAAATGTCGAGAAATTAAGGGTCTATCGTTACCTAAGGCAGTAGAAAGGGTGAGGGTCATTGGTTACTAGTAGCCAATGACCCTCACCCCTTCTACTGATTTAGGTAATGATAGACCCTTAATTTCTCAACATTTCTAAAAGGTGGCCCATTATAGGTGCATTTACCTTAAATATCTCATTATTCACTGCGACTTAGATATATTTTTTTAATTTCCACTACAAAATGATGTTTTTGTTTCAGTAATTCAAAGTTTAAATCATATGAAAAAAATTTATGTAACATATTTGAGGGACAATATTAATCCATTGATTGAGGGTCTGAGGTAGCATAGTGGTAGTGCATTGAGCTTGACACTGGGGGTGCTTTGTATGATTCCCTATGACCCTGTCATTAAATACCTTTGTATTTAGGCCAGATATGGGCATGTTAAATATGTAGACTAGAAAGTTTTTCTATGAGGTCATAGAGGGTAGGAGAAAAGACCATCTCCCCAGATGTCACCCCTGGGGTGCTCTGTCAAAATTGAGGTGGCACCAGGGAGTGACGTTGGTTCACCTATAATGCTCCCATTGAAAACAACTAACAATTCTCGGGGATTAAGAGTGAATGCCTTAATAGACAAGTGCCCTGCTTTGTCAAACAAATGACAATATAAAATCAAAGTAGTTCCCTCCATGATCAATGCACTTTTGTAGGTGAATTTTCCAAAGATTAAATGCCCCAAGCCATCCATTTCTTTGAATAGAAAAATATTTTTCTGTAGGCTCATCAATCTGATCTTTAGAATGAAAACAATGCCCACATAATTTTTTTTAGATTAAAAAAGTACACACATAGCAATATCAGGAGAATACTAGTAGGGTGGATGTTCTATCACTTTGATGATTTTTGTTCAAGAAATTCAACAATAATCCTTGCTGTATGAGAAGATGCATTGTCATGGTGAGTTCCCTAACATTCACCTCTTGAAGAATTTCTGGAAGACACTGAGTGTAGCTGCAACTGTCTTCTGTCCCTCCAACTTTGTGGCTTTGACCAGCCTGTACTTCTGTAGAACATGGTATTGAGTTTGTAACTGTGTGCTGAATACTCATTGTTTTTGTATCCTCCTTGCTCACGACCATATTTTGGAGACTGTGCTGTGGTTTTTTGTTGTGTGTGACGCGTTGAGCGGTCTTTTCAAATGAAAAACAAAGGAACACATCGAAATAAAGTCTATGTCGGTTGACTACGTAGTTTTCTTGAGTACTCGTTCTTAGTTTTCAATACATGGCATACATTACTTTTTTCATTGGTGGTTGTCTTTTCATTATTGTTGGTTTAGGATCATCTTAAAAGACCCATACTTTACTTTCTTGATGTCTTGGAATGTCAAAAGAAGGTATGTATGTCTCATCACCAGTTATGATTTTAGAAATAATGCAGTGCCCACCATCATTAAGTAATTTTATGGTTTCTTTACTGATTCTGACACACTCCACTTTTTGAAGTTCTGTTAAATTACAGAGGATCCAATGACAAACTAATTTTTTCATACGCAATTCTTTATGAATAATTTTATGTATAGCTGTAGATCAAATGTTAAGTTCCTTCTGTAACATTTAGTAGTTACAGCGATTATCGTCAATTAACATTTATTGTACGGCTGACACATTTTCTGGGACTACAGCTGAGAAAGATCTTCCTGTGTGTTCTTCATCCAGGAGAGAATTTTGACCTCATCTAAATTCTGTAAACCATCTGAATACAGTTGCACAAGGTAGAGCTTCATTTCCATATGCTAATTGTAGATGAAGGCATTCTTCTTGATAGAGCACCCATTTTAAAATCATAGCTTGATAACGCTCTCGTGTCAACTCCATTTTCTCTTCTTTCAAAATTTATTCTACCATAGCTTTGCACTTGTTGCCACAAACTATCGTCTACTGACATAAGAATTCAAATTTAAATATCTGACCTATATACATATATATTTTATTTGCACATATCCTCTGCCCCTGTCTCAAAAATTTCAGTGTTATCCTTGTCTTTTGAACAAAATAAAGATCGTAGAATTCAATAGAAGCAGAGAAAGAAAAGCAATTCTTGCTTGTTTGTATCTCTTAATGTAAACATAAAAAAAAGGAAATAGTTTAATTTCTTAGCGAGAGTCCCATAATTCCAAGTTTTATGCCAAAGGTTTTCTCCCAAAGCTTTCCTAACAGAACGAAAAGCAATTATAAGCATAAGTGATGATAATTATATGCATAAGTCAAGATCAAGTAAAATTATAATAAAAGGAACATTTTAAACAAATTCGAGATGAGAGCATGCCATTTTGTCTAAAACAGCAAGTCTTTAAAATGGGTTTTAGCTATCTTGTGTATTTTATAAACCCTTACTGAATAAGAATCACTGAGTGGTTTTAAAATTTTAAGTTAAATTATTATTTTATAGAACATAGGACTCAAGTATTTTTATTTTGCAATATTTTGTTGTAAAACTAGTATAAGTACTATAGGATTAAAAAAAAAATTAACAGGAAGAAATTTTTTCTTGATACCTATCATATTCATCTTGATTTATTTAACTGTTCAAAGCTAAACAAAGTATATGACATTTATATATTTATAATGTGTAGTATTTTGTCCTTATCAGAGTAGGCATGTTTTACTCTTTCAGCTAGACTTCTGAAATATTAAGATATGGATTGATATTACACCCAGATAATTTATGAGATGTAAGAATGCACCTGAAATAAATAATAAAGTAAACTATCCCTACCTCACCGGAGAAACAAAAATAGAATGATAATACTGTTAGAAGATTACAGATGTATAAAATAGATTAACTTTCAAGATAAATGAATTGAAAGGTAGAAAAGAGATATTTTTGATAGTACACCCTCATAATTTTTTTGAGAATAAAACAGGAACAAAATTCAACATATACTGTAATAAGAATATTAAGGTTTCATTATTCGATCTAAGAAACTATTAGTGCATTTTGCATCAGAACCATACATTTTTTAGCATATTATATATAGTATATATATATTATCCTACCTTACTGAATTGTGAGGAAGAAATTGCTTTTAGTTCAATACTGAGATTAAGAAAAACCATCATTGAATGCATTAAGTTAATATTTTGATAAATATACAATATGTATAACAAATAGTCTTTAATTTATGTCAAAAACATTTATAACAGTGTAAGGTGCATGTAAAGACTAAATCTTGCATTAAATTACACCAATAAATATGTTTTTATCTTAATTTTACCTGTAATATTTTATTCATAATTATTTGTGAAATGGAATATACTTAATAATAATGCATAGCCGCCAACCTCCTAAGAAAAAAATAAGGAACACAGTGCACGACGGAATAAAAAAAAAAAAAAAAAAAAGAACAAGAGCAACAAGATGTTGTATAATATTTTCTAACACAAGAATAGAACTGTAAAAGTTCGCTTTCAGACAATTCTTTGACAAATTCTGATGTTTCGGATCCTATAACTAAATATTTGTCATCCTTCTGATTTTTAAATACATCAAATTTCACATTAAATACACATTTAGAGCTAGTTATGACACATATTTTCCCAAATCTCACCAACAATTCAAAAAAATTCGATAACTCTCTTATCATCTTGTGAATTTTCGGCTCTTCAATTTGAAATATATTATACGTTTCATAAATGACAATCACATTTTTCAGAAAAAATGCTAAAGCATGATCAAGCTTAATGTAAGAAAAATTCTTTCTTCCCGCTGCAATATGCGTTTATTATTGGTAGATGATGGTGATCCTGCAAGTGATTTTACTTTTTTTGCTGATTTTTGAGAAACCCATGAGGTTGGTTTTAACTGTTTTACAGAGTTGGGTGAAGCACTTGACATTAATTTTAATTTTTTTACTGGTATTGGTGAAGCAAATGAGGTTGATTTTACTTTTTTTATTAGTTTAGGTGAAGCACATGATGTTGACTTTCTCTCTCTTTCTAATGTTGTAGAAGCTGCTTGCTGTCCAGGAAGTTTTTGTATAGTGTAAGCTGCTAGGAAGGGAATCTCGAAAATGCGATATAGGGGGGGAAAGCGATGGTGCTGCAGAAGTAAAAATACGGGACTTTTTACTTGAAAACGTATTTCCGTAACACAGCTTAAAAAACGGAACAAATGTTTTTTACAGAACACTTGGCACGTATGATAATGCTACCTGCTTGAAGAGTGAATAAACAAATGTCCTGGTAATATGATGAATAAAATATGCATGTCTGGAATAAAAAAGTCACTTTAATCACCAAAAGGACTGTTTGCTGTGACTAATACTATATGACATGATAATAGTTACTGTGACTATATTAAATGATATAAAGGTTATTATGGTGTCCCATTATATTGGACAGAAAATTAGGGCAATAATTAAAAACATGTACACATTTAGCAATTAATATTCAGTAGTGAAAGGTAATTTTTTAAATATTCATTCACAGCAAGAAAGGATTATTTAGAGCACTTAAATATTTAACAGGAATTTTGGACGAATTTTCAAGAAAACTTGAGTCAAAAGATGCAAGCTAGTAAAATATTGTTTCATGTTACAAAATGATAACTGGGTTACAGACACCTATTTCTCATCCCATGATCACACACCCTTGTTTTACACATCCCAAAGAGTAACAGCAAAGAGAAAATGGTTCCTCTATGTATATTATATGAATATGTTAACCATAACTTTTTTTTGGTCTTCTCTGACAAGGATGCTATTTCTTTACAACTTTAAAAAATCAAATTTCAATTTGCTTGCAAAAAGAAGTTTTAAAATAAATTGAGCAATGTTATGTTCACATACTTTTTTTGAAATTCTTAAAATATATTTGATTAGTTGAATTACAAAATCTGAATATTTTATTAAAAATGAAAGCTTTATTCATGTATAAAAATAATTTATGAAAATAGGAAATATTTAATACAAAGTCTACTTGCATATCTAATATACAATATCAGGTTATAATACTAATTCAATTATAAAGATTATCAGATTAACGTAGTTTCTGATTAAATCTCTCGGGCTGTTATATCAATTAATTTCAACAATGTGATCAAGATGACTCTTAAATATTTTCATTAGAGCAACATATAAAAAAATTTACATCATAACTTTACTCAAATAGCAACAATGTGACATTACTTAACTTATCATCATACAGAGAATGAAAATAAGAAAATAATTCCTCAATTCATTCAAGTGATTTTTAATTTTGTTGCCTAGGAGGGGAAGTAAGACAATGTCTGAATAAAACGTGAACAGAAATTTAACAGCAATATGAAGTTTACTTCAGTGAAGATCACATTGTTTATTTTTTGATCCTACATTTCATTAAATTCTTTCATTATAAAGGAAAAGACAATTAGAATGCATCTTTCAAGAACATTACGAATATTAAATGACATGAACGTAGCAATGTTGATAACAATCATAAAAAAATTACTTAATTCAGTAGATAAATTATGAAGATTTTTTTCCTTCTATTTCTTGGGTGTTACAAAAAATATTTTGAACAGAGGCTGCAAAAATTCTCCCAGGATTTAAAGCAATATTTCAGAATTAATATTCTGTAAAATTCTGCACCTTCTGTTACACTAAAATATGGTGATGTAAAATATATATTAGGATTTAAAAATGTTTCTGTTACACTAAATGAAGGTTTGAATGTTTCTGTTAACTAATTGAGTTGAATTCTGTTAACTAATTTAACTAATGAAGGAATGAATGTTTCTGTTACACTAATTGAGATAGGTGGCCCACACGTCTTCTGTTACACTAAAATATGATGATGCAAAATAGATATTAGGATTTAAAAATGAACAAATGCAGACTTTGTTTTCTATATAATTTTAAAATTTCCTTATTTTACAGTCAAATGAATTTGCTTTCAAAATCACTTTCAGTCTGTGTTTCTGGATTTGTATTTGACAATCTTTATGACAAATAAAGTGTCTCAATATAAACATACTATCTAATTCAGAACATAATTACAGCTAAGTTCAATACAGAAGTTGTATGAGAGAAAGGGGTTAGGGGTTTTTAGCAGAAGAAATCATCTGTTTGTTCATAATTTTAACAATGAAAAGGGCAAGTGAACAATAGGTTTAATTAAGATATTAATGCTTTTGATTTTTATGAATGCAAGTAAAGTGTAGGAATTCCACATCTTTAGCAAAAAGAAACAGATATTGAACAGATAAATTATATACTCAAGTGATAGTGACTACATAAGCTAATTGGATATCAAAATTAATTACATAAAATTTAGAGTAAGATGCGGGTTGTTATCAATAGGTATATCTGGTAGGTTGAGATAGATGGCCCACAGGCCCATATTTATCCAGAGCTGTTTTAGATACTTCTGCACTTCTAAAATAGCTTAATGTGACAGTTAAGTGAAAGCTATCTTTTTTTTCTTCTTCGTTTAACATGACAGTATAGCTGTCCATAAAATATAGGCTGATATGGTGACATGAATGTCAGGGACTGGATTGATTTTTCTATCCTTCCTTTATATAATATGATTAAACATCTTTAGGGCAAACTTGATTAGTGACATCAAGGTAAACCATGCTCTGAATATCAGTGAATGAACTACCAAATACTCATCTGGAAAAGATGAGAAAATTTTATGTTGCAGTTATGTGGAGCTATGGACAACTTAACAACCTTAACTATAATCGGGAAACTTATTTATCCTCATATATATAACTGATATGAAAGATAGTAAGTAACAATAATTCATAACTATGATAACAAAAACTGATAACAGACATATGATAAAATACAGAAATGATGATGGATGATAATTATACATCAGACATAAATGTAGTACAACGGGACAGTTAAAATAATCTATAATACTTATACATATTAACACACTTTTAATAACAAATGATAACAATCCCTTTTGATTCTATCTAAAAGTTAGCACACACAAAAGACCAAAACATATACAAAAAATATGCACTTTCCCATTATTTACATATATTCATAAGAAAAAAATCAGTAATTTAAATAAAATTATACTAATAAAATCTGGATAATTATATTTGATCTCAATTTATCCAAAGTCTCAAAATAAATTTAGTTATTAAAATGGTATTTAACAAAATTATATTAAAAGAGTAATTTAGTATCATCCTGGGGTATTTTCAGGAAGGCTAAGCCCCTCCTACATTAATATTCAAAATATTTACTATATATAATTTTATTTACTTACTTTTTTTCAAAAGAGAATTATGCTGCTGGAACTTATTTAAGCTATATTGTTAATCATAATCCAAATTACAGTTTTAACACTATAATTTGGATTATCATTTTTTGAAACTAGAATCAATTAAATAAACATTACATATTATGTATAATCTTAAATCATGCCTAAATATTACATCCCATGCTATCATCATGACAAAATTAAAGAATGCATTCTTCCTTAAAATTTAACCTTTTGTTAAGTTACAGTAACTGTTCATGAATGAATATCCAGCCTTTTCTTTTTTTGTTTGTTCTGCCAGAAACAGTAAAATTAAATTAAAAAAATAAATAAATAAAAAATGTACACATACACATGATATAAGGATTTCTTTTTAAAACAAAATTTAATGTTAGTATGGAATTGATATGTTATTATAATGTTGTTAGACTGGCATATGAATATGGAACAAATGAACTCAACATTTGACCACAGGGGATAAAATTTAAAAGTACAAAAACTTGGCATTAAGCCATATGGAGATAATAATTATATATATATTTGTTAGTTTATTTAATAATAGGTTTAAGAACTGGTGACAGATAAAAAATTTGGACCTAAATTGACTAAGATTCCTTATTGTGTCAGTTGCTCGCCTAGATGATTTCACACACTGTTTATTATCTCAGCTCGACAAGCTACGTCACAAGGGTTGCTGTTATAGTAAGCTAGCTGGTTCAGAATGTCAAAAGTCAGCACACAGATTTTATTTTTTCTGCTGTATTTGCTGCTTGACCACACTTGGATTATCTTTATATATTCCATATCTAACATGTGTTTGGTAACTATACGATTTTCTAATCTCATTTTTTAGAGTTTATATATTTATACATATATAAATAGCTTACTATATTAATATATAATACATTAACATTCTCAAAATTTTTTTCCCCCCACATCAGGACAGCAACTTCATCAGCCATAAGCCCTCTGGCAGCCCAATAAAAACTAGCCAATATTTACATTCAACTGAAATAGATTGTAAAAATTTTTTGCACATGAGTAATTTGTATGATTTTTTAATCTGATTTTCTTTAGTTTATATATTTTATTTCTGCTTAATATATTTTTACATAGCATATTTATGCATATATATATAATCGCATAACATAATAATATATTTATATTAAATTGAAATAGTTTATTAAATTTGAATTTATTTTCACTTTATTTGTAGTGATTAAATTTGTCAATTGAATATTATTTTTACTTTGTAAAAAATTCTTATTTTTTTTACTTTATTAAATTAAACTAAATAGTTTTGTTGCCCATTAGCAGTATTGTTTCTATATATCAGGCTGCATTAGTTAGACTGTCCAAGTCCAACTGCAAAATTGGCGGTAAGTATGCTTATTTTTTTTTCAAGGACGGCTTTTTTAAATGATAAACTTCAATATTATTTTGAAAAATTATCACCAGCTATTTACAAGTTTTATTTATTAATAAATTTCTTTATACTCTTATTTTATTGAAAAAAAGTAATAAATAGGCTGTGTTGAACGTTATCGGAAGAGTAGTGTGAAGGGCCGAGGTTTAAGAACCAGTCCTACTCACTTGCCATGCGGAGGGCTGGCGTAAACAATAATGGCGCCAAGGTTGGCACGAAAAAATTTGCTTGGCGAGCAACTGAGACAATTGGGAAGCTGTTCCCAAAAATTGAATATGTAAATATACCTCCTAATCTGCACTTGCTGCATAGAATTTTCGGCACAAAGTTTTTAGATATAATGGAAAAACTTTGGTTGAAAGATGGATATAACATGCAAGCACAATTAAAGAGAATGGCAGAGAGTACCATTTTTACATAACATAGGGAAAACACCATACTTATTTGGTATGTCATGAAAAATTTTAAATCTCAATTTTTTTTTACCACAAAAGGACTAACAAAAGAACAATATAGTTTACCTACATATCAAGTACAACAACAATAAAACAATGCAGTTTTGCCCTCTGATGATAACCACTCTATTTCTTTTAAAGACAAATTAAAAGAAATAGGTTATTCACTTTGTTAACGTAAGAATGTTTTTTCTTTTAAATAAAAACTAAATTACAGAAAAACAAATCTTACATCTTTTGCTTAAAAACCACAAAAAAAAAAAAAAAAAAAAAATAAGGGGACATATTCCCTAACACATAAACAGTTGTGATTTAAACTTCTAATATGAGCAGTTATTTTAATACGACATAATGTCAAACAGAATAATGTTGATTCACCAATTATGTATTCATATAATGAAGTAACCTATAAAAATTACAGAGTGTAATGATTAAAGTTCACAGGATAAGTTCCAGCTGCACTTAATGAAAAAAGTAATCTGTATTGCATGAAGTAACATTTTCAAGAAATATCAGATTATTATTAACAATTATTATTTCTAATTGGATAAAACATGCCAGACTTAGAAAAGAACAAAACTACACCACATATATTTAATACAATGCTAATAAAGTCTTAAAATTTAATGAGATTGTAACATTGATACTAATGTTTTTATCTACTAAAATAGATATATTTAAAAAATGCATTTCTAGATCTTAAACATAGAGTACAATATGTATAAGTCAATTAGAGCACTCAAACTAAAAATTATACCAGCAGACTTGAGAGGCCTAGTTTAACACAACAGTAATTGTTGAAAAACAATGAATCTTTGTTAAAATACTTGCGTATATATTTGAAGATAAATAAAACTCTCTTTATAACTCTACTGTGATAATTAAAAAATCATTGTGTATACCCCATTTGGCTAAGATCCCGTATACATGCACTTTCTCGCCAAGGTGATTATACGCCAATCCTCGTGATGCAGCTCGTTCTACTCTCCTGGCGAGAGAAGCCTCTTTGATCTACATCACAAGGGTTGCTGCAATAGTTTGCCAGCCAGTTCAGAGGTATCAAAAGTCAGTACACAGATTTTTTCTGCTGTATAGGAGGCTTTCTTTTAATTTCTGTTCTTGGATTCGTTTGATTCATGTTCTTGGTAATTGTATAATTTTATAAACTGATTCTCTTTAGTTTGTATATTTTACTTGAGAAATATACCATATTTATATATTCATATATATATATAGTATAATATACAATATATTTATATTAAATTGAAATAGATTACTTAAATTTTTTTGCATAAATATTTTGCACGTCATTAACTTCTTAACCTGTTTTTTTAAATTTTTATATTTTATTTTAGTATAATATATTTATACAAAGCATATTTATACAGATATACAGCATATTATAGTAATATATAATATATTTATATTAAATTGAAATAGGTGGAATTAGATTGTTAAATTTGAATTTATTTTTAACTCTATTTGAAGTGAATAGGTTTGTCAATTGAATATTGTTTTATTTAAAGTAACTTTATTAAATTACAGTCCTTTTTTTTTACTATAGAAACAAAACTTTTCAATCATAAATGTTGATTTTATATTAACCAACGGAAAATTTACAAGTAAGTTTTATTTATTAATACTCGCATTTTATTGAAAAAATAAATAAATAAGCTACGTTACATGTTATCAGGCGAGTAGCATGAAGGGTAGGGTTTAAGAACCAGTCCTACCCACTTGAGATGCAAAGGGCTGGTGTAAACAATAATGGCGCCATGGTTGGCATAAAAATTTGGCTTGGCGAGAAAGTATGTGTATAAGGTAGCTGTTCCCTCCATTTAAATTTAAAAAATACACAACTTTAATACAATAAGTTTTTGTTATTAAATTTTGCATGAAATTGCAAGTTTGATTTTTACCATATTTATTAAAAATGATCAACTTTTGTCCTGATATTTATAAAAAATTATAAAAGTAATGTTATTATGGTAACTAGTGATTATTCTAAATTTTTAAACTAGCAAACATTTAAAAAATTCAACCAATAATAACACATGATAAAACACTAAATTCTGAGCACATTTATGTCAATTAGTAGCTAAATGTATAGTAAAAATAAAATTTGGTTAATAATTATCTGAATACATTTTGTACTGATATATAACAATATGTTAAATTGTTAGTTCTAACAAGAAAACAATTCTTCTCTGCCACGAGGTGAATATAAACTGCCATTGACAAATCTTATAACAGCATAAACCTGATTGATAATAAATGTCGATCATGAGATAAAATTGAGCAAGGTTAACAATGGCACTAATTTATCAGAATATCAGTTTTTGTAGATCATATATTCAAACTGACATACATTACACAAAGCCCATTTAAATGAACATAGAATAAATTCTCATGGTAACAATTTGATAAAATGAAATTTTTAAGTGTAACTGATTTAAACTTAACTTTAGCACAGCTTTGACTTATGCTCATGAAATCACAACACATGTATTCATATTGTTAAAATTGTATAACACATGTATTCATATTGTTAAAATTGCATCTTTCAAAACTCCACAAAACAGAAGAATAAATGATATAAGGCAATAATTTATATCACTTCAAGTAATGGGAAAATAGGATAAATCAGTCTTTTTTCCACATTCAATAACTGTTCTTTATCTAAAATTGCATCGGCTGGATCAACTGAACGATTACTTTTCCTTCTGGCTCTTTTCTTGTATTTGGATTGTCCAAAAATGCATTTATCATTAATAAATGCATCATATCGTTCTGATCTTTTCCAGAAATAATAAAACTTTACAACATCTTGAACACTTTTAGAAGGCACAACCTTTGTAACCAGTCTGAATTTTTTACCATGGTATTGAAGGACTCTCTCAAAATGTCGACACTCTTCCTCGGACCAAATATCCTCTTCGCTGACAGGCTCGGGTAGTAACTGCAATCGCCTAAAGGCTTCTTCTGTATCATAGTCACACTGATGTAATAAGTATAAAGCTTCTTCTTCACTGATTCTCCGGCACTGTGAAGATTTTATTGATTTTAAATAGGTACTTACATCAATTTCTGAAATTCTAGATGGTTCCCACATAAGCTTATCGTCAAAATCTGACTCTATCAGGTCATCTTCAACTGAGACTAATGGTGGAATGTCTGCTTGAAAATTGGGTCCAACTTTAATTTCATTTTCTTTATCACTTTTGCCACTAGAGAGATAGTCATTATTCCGTTGAGCCATAACACAAATAAAGCTAACTTAAACTCAAAGTAAGTTACAAAATATACTCATGACTTATCACGCATCACAACAACCAAACCTTGACACGTGATTACGCAAGTAGCGCTAGTGATTCAGTCATCGAGATAGCCTTTTGGGAATAACATGAAATTGGTGTGAATTTCAAGAATAATAATTTGCCAAAAAATTATCTCTTTCGGAAAGACGCAATTGCACTACGCAAAATTTTCTTAAAATAGTTCGGAAGGAAATGTGGTTCATCACACTTGCAACCCAAAAACGGGTAAATCCGACGCTATCACAGTGATTCAGTAGCAGCACCATCAGTGTAAGATGATTGGTTCTTTTAGATGATGTCTTGTTTTATCTTTAGCTATTATTCATGTACGATTCGTTCTCATCTGTCTCGAAATGTTGAGGCTTCCGATTGCGAGATGAATGGACTCATTTCTGTGGGAGAGATTAGCACATTTTTAGGAGATAGAGGGAAAATCAGAGACGTCTACGACGTATTACATACGTGTACGTGTTATAATGTGTACATTCGAGAGCTGAAAATACACCTCTATCTGGGACCACTAGCCGATAAGTGGTGTCGCGCCTGGAAAATACATAATGGGTCCATTGACTGTAATAGCACTTCTAGACAAAGCCTCGAGAGTTCTCACACTATTTCCATCCCTGATAACATAATAATCAATCAAACAATAAGCATGGCCGAGCCGGTGCAGCCAGGAATTTTATATAGGTGGAGGGTTGAACTTATATATATACCACGACCATTGCAAGACAAAACTTTTGATGATTAATTTTAGATGTATAGAAACAGTTTGTGGGCTTTGGGATAGATTCGAATTGTTAAAGTGCTTCATGCATATGTAAAATCTTTTCGATTCCCATTCTAAAGATGAAGTAAATCGATGACATTGAAGAAATACTTTTAAAAACCTGTAGTGTTCCAGCTCCAATCAGCGAGAGGTGAACTACTTGACATCAGTTCTTTCCCCCTTCACATCGGAGATGATTGCCGTCACGTGACAGTCGAGGAAAAAACCTCTCACTGTTCGAACGTGCTATGCCGAGGGGCGTTCTGAATATGTTCGTTGTGTTGTCCAAATATATATATATATATATATATATATATATATATATATATATATATATATATATATATATATATATATATATATATATATATATATATATATATATATATATATATATATATATTAAAACCTTCTGATGGAGTCTCTGTTGGAGTCTGTCTAATTCTCTGAGGCACGTCGAACCACCATATTGACGATCTTCATATTGCTTGATCAGCTATCGAACACAGCCTACGTTTTCGAACACCGGACTTACGTTTTCGTTGTCGCTAGCAACAATGGCTCGCTCCCCTGGATCAACAACATAAGCCTCTGCAGTAGTAATGCCGCCCAATATATCCGTGGACCCCACTTTATGGTTCCATATGCTTGAAAGTACATTCGAGTTAGCAACTCCTAAAGCTATATCTGAATCGAAAACAAAATACAACTATGTTGTCATCCACCTGCCGCCTGCAACTGCTGCTATGGTGCGTGGCGTTATAATGAAGCCAGATACTACACATCCATACGAGGGACTGAAAACTAAAATCATCGTAAGATGCAGAGAAGCCGAACATTTTAAATACGCAAATTACTATTTAGTGAAAGCCTCGACGATAGGAAACCTACCGAATTGCCGCGTTTAATGATAAGAACAGCAGAAAGTCACAATATAAGCGACGAACTTCTTTTGGAATTATTTCACAAACAAATGCCGACCTCTGTGCAGACTATTTTCGCCTCACTCGACCTAATCACTCCCGGTAAAGCTGCTGAGATTGCCGATTGCATCCTGGATTAACACCTTCGAGCATCAGTGCAGTTTCGATTCCCACACCTGCACCAGCCGACACTATGACACCTGCAACCACAGAGATGCTGTTAAAAGAAATTCAAGAGTTACAAAAAGAAGTCGTAGAACTTCGACGTTCTAGAAAAGACAATCATTCTCAATACCGCTCTTAGTCACGCGATAAGGATTCAACAATTTGTTGGTACTATACACAATTCCAACATAAAGCAAACAAGTGCAATCTGACCTGTACATTTGCGGGAAACCGGAAGCGGAAAGAGTAGCAGTGACGGACATCTCCCCTGCGCCTTCTCATCACCTTTTCGTTAGATACAGAAATACGTGTATGTGTTTCCTTGTTGACTCTGGATCTGACACCAGTCTAGAAACTGCTACCAGAAATGACAAATCACGGCCAGTTCTCCAAACATTTCGTGCCTCTAATGGCACCAAAATTAATGTTTATGGTCGAAATTGTATTACTCTTAACTTAGGTTAACGCCGATCATTTACTTTTTCTTTTTATATTTATGATGTTTCATGTGCTATTTTAGGAGCTGATTTCCTGCATTATTTTAATTTTAAGCTTGATTTACGGAATCACCGTCTTATCGATTCCATTACTGATTTAAAAACTCCTGCCAAATTAAGTGTTTGCAATATTTTCTCGGTAAAACCTAACTGTGCTAATAAAGTTTATGGTAAACTATTGCTAAAATTTCCCGAAATTGCAAAATTACCGGACCCTAATCAATTGGGGAAGCACATTACTGTGCATTACATAACCACCAACGGACAGACGCGGCTAAGCCTAGACGGTTAGCTCCAGATTGGCTAAACCTTTCTAAAGCTGAATTTCAGCATATGCTACAGCTTGGTCACATGAGACATTCCAAAAGTAATGACTCTTGGCCTTTGCACATAGTGTCGAAGAAAGGATCTGTCGATTGGAGACCTGTTGGTGATTATCGTACTCTAAATACGCAAACTATTAAAGACCCTATCCCCTGTATTGCAGATTTAACTGCTGAATTACATGATAAACAAATCTTCAGTCCAATTGACCTGATAAAAGCATACCACCAAATTCCCATCAATCCTGACGATGTACATAAAACTGCGATTTGCACTCCCTTCAACCTTTTCGAAAGCACGCGCATGCAGTTTGGCCTTTGCAATGCGTCATCTTCCTTTCAACGCTTTGACATTGACATAAAACACTATAGAGGCACAAGGGAGCAAGAGCTCCTTAATCCTCAGTATCAAGGTTAGTATGTGACATAAGATTACCGTTCTCAAAGTTAGAAATAGTGTTGACAATGGTTAAGGGAGAAAAAAAATTAATTAGGTGAAAAATCAACTAATTAACTAAAACGAGTACGAGTAAACAATGTGGCATGGCTAACTTAAATGATAATGGAGAATTTAAACAATGGGTGAAACAAGAGATTATATTAAAAAAAAATTCGAAACTAGAAGACGAGAAATTTGGAATATGATTGGGATAAAAAACAAGTTAGTGGAAGTTATACGAAAGGGCGGTAGGTCCGAAGTCCGTAAGGCGAGAGTAGCGAAATCAAAGAGGATTGGAAGCAGGATTGGAATTCCGGGAAAAGGTTATCAATTCCCTTCTCCAGAAAACAGCTGGTCCGTGGGGGAATCGCATGGTAGAAAGAGGAACGATCGAAAAAGAAAGACAGGTCAGAAACCAGAAGTAGCCGGGCTATTGTAATTTTGAATTTTGATAAGGAGCAAAGGAATTACCGAACAGGAACAAGGCCGGGGTTCATAACCAAAGTAGCCTTCGGGCGCCTAAAGCACTCCCTAGGATCATAATGAGGCACGCTAGCAAGTTCTTCGTTATTGATTGAGTATATCCTATTGTTAAAGTTCATAGCCAGATCTTTAACATGATGCCGAATAGGTTTGACAGCCAGATCCCTATGAATAAGAGCGTTACGTAGGTACCATGGCGCCTTCTTGATACCACGAAGAGTCTTGTTTTGTATAGTTTGCAGTCTCTGGATATGAGTGTCAGATGCTGAGCCCCAAACCGAAACAGCATACATCAGAATTGGGCAAAGCACGGTCTTATACAATAAAAGTTTATTATCAATACTCATTTGGTTCTGATACAAGAGGTGTGTGGTATCCCTACGTGCCATAAAGAACTTTCGGTACTTACGTATTATAGCTGAAGTTTGGCAGCCTTTTACCCTTGGCGTAATATCTGCTCTCCAACACCTAACTTCACAGTGGCAACCTATTTCCTGCCCGGAAATTATAAACAACATTTCGAGCAGAAGCATGTTAAAATAATACAAATGTGTGGAAAATGTGGTTATTCCCAAGCTCTACGTGCCCAATGAGAATTTTTTTTATTAAATACAAATTTTAAGGGGGTTAAAAAGGGCATAACCCCCTGCCCCCTCTAAAACACCCACTGTATCTTTGGAACCATAGGGCCTAGGAAGCTGAAATTTCGCATGGTGGTTCCCCATAATCCCTAGGTGCCTTCTAAGAAATCTATTTTTGGAAACTAAATTTTAAGGGGGTTAAAAATAGCTTAACCCCCTGCTCTCCCTCTAAAAACACCCACTGTATCTTTGGAACCATAGGGTCTAGGAAGCTGAAATTTCCTATGGTGGTTCCCCTTAAGCTCTAGGTGCATACCAATAAATCATTTTAAACGCTCGAAATTTAAGGGTCTTTGCCCCCTCTCCCCCCAAAAAAAATCCTACTGCATCTCTGGAACCACAAGGCCTAGGAAGCTGAAATTTCCTATGGTGGTTCCCCTTAAGCTCTAGGTGCATACCAATAAATCACTTTAAACGCTCGAAATTTAAGGGGCTTTGCCCCCTCTCCTCCCCAAAAAAATCCTACTGTATCTCTGGAACCACAAGGCCTAGGAAGCTGAAATTTTGTATGGTGGTTCCTCTTAAGCCCTAGGGGCACACCTATAAATATCTTTTAAAAGTTCGGATTTTAAGGGGCTTTGCCAACTCTCCCCCCCAAAAAAAAATCCTACTGTATCTCTGGAACCATAAGGCCTAGGAAGCTGAAATTTTGTATGGTGGTTCCTCTTAAGCCCTAGGGGCACACCTATAAATATCTTTTTAAAGTTCGGATTTTAAGGGGTTTAGCCCCCTCCCCCTAAAAATCCCACTGTATCTCTGGAACCATAAGGCCTAGGAAGCTGAAATTTTGCGTGATGGCTTCTGTAAGTGCTGACTAAGAAATGTTTTTGAACAATTCATACTTTAATGGGGTTTCAAAGAGATTTTACCCCAAAAACAAAACACTAATTGACTGATAATTGTATCTCTGTAACTATAAGGTCTATGAAGCTAAACTTTTGAATAGAGGTTACTCTTGGACCCTAGGGGTTGACTAAGAAATCTTTTTAAAATATTCAAACTTTAAGGGGATTAAAAGGAGCTTATACCCCAAAATAAGGAGCTATACCCCAGTGATCTCTATATGCCTGAAACCGTAAGGCCTACTAAGCTTAAATTTTGCTTGGCGGTTCCTCTTAGGCTTTAGGTGCTTAAGAAGAAGGCCTTTTTAAAAGGAACTTTATAGGAGGTTATAAAGTGGGCTTAAATCCCAAAAATAAAAATGAAATATCCCAAACCTGTATTTAAACTCGGATCACTATCGTTAAATTATGCGCTGAACTCCTGAAAAATGACAACACCTTACTGCTAAAGTTAATTGAAATGAAATGAATTATACATAAGATGACATAATTCATGGCACTCATGTATTCTATGGCGAAGCACGGGTATTCAGCTAGTATGAAATATACGAAAGCAGTTATTAAACATGCACCAACATTTTGAGCAGCAGCATGTTAAAAAAAGTACAAGTATGTGGAAAAGGCATGGAATTGTAAGAAAAAATAGGCAGATGAAGAACAAGATTTCGATATAAATAAATTTAGATCTAATTAAAAATTTCATATTAAAGACATAATAGAAATACGCAAAAATATTATAAATGAAGATGTTAAAAGAAACAAAAATATGAAATATAAATATGAATAAAAAATCCGTCTTTACACATGCATAACAGTTTCTGGATGCCAGAATTCTGCAATGGCTGCAAATGCTAGAAAATTTATCTGCTACCGCTACGTGTTCACTCCACATGAATTTGGCGAGGTAGGAGTCTAGATGATGACGGGCAGTCCCCCTATGTTTTTTGTTACGCCACTTAGCAGACCCCCACAGTCTCTCTATAGTTTGAGTATGCACACCGGTCATCGGGTCGACGAAATTGTATTTGTGGTTCACAGTAAAGTGCCTAAAGCCAGCATTTTCTAGTTCTTCCGTTTTATAGGCTTTCCAGCAGTCTGTATATATAGTGCTGCCCTCCTCGACATGGTTGCGAATAGCCGACATAAGCGTTGCAGCGTTGCGGTTAGGCACTTGTATAAAAAAACCTCTCTCGTCTACCGGCACACACCATCGAAAATCCACTGCTGTGGCAAAATTCGGCCTGCGTTGCTTTTTCTTTTCATGAAGAGACTCTCTTCTACTTCCACAGTTTTTGAGGGTCCACCAATTTTCTTAACAGAGCGAGAATTTAAAACATGGACACAAACTTCACGTAAAAAATTGTTCCAATAAATCGTTGTTTTATCAGCCATGTCCATTTGTTGTTCGCACCATTGTACTGAGGTTAATTTCTGCGACCAGCTATATATAAATTTTAAAGATGTTAAGAATGGCAATCGAGAACTGTGGAACCAATTTCCCTTCCGAATTCCGACTGTTTTCCCGCAATCTTTAAAATTACATCTCCAGCTACTGGTCGATCCAAAATAAGCACGCATGTTGTGACCGTTCTGGCACACACGCTGACAGGGCAAAATTCCACGGAGCTGGTAAAAAGCTACTGCATCCTCTTCTGTTTGAGGCAAATCACATATTTTTATCATAACCGAAAAAGTTCTAAAGAAAAATCTCAAAACAAAACTTATAATGTGAAGTTCAGACAGCGAAAATGAATGAATGGCGGGAACAATACTATTAACATGGATGGGTGCATAATTGGCGCTTTATTGCCGTTTTTTCGCCAAACCGCAAAGCTTCAGCTATAATACGTAAGTACCGAACTTTCTAATAATGTATTCTGCATTTTTTCTGCAGGTTAGCCTGCTATCCAAGTAAACTCCAAGGTATTTACCCTCTCTCTCAAAGTGTACCAGATGACCACATACTGTGGACGGCGGAGGTGGAATCCTGTTATAGCTAAAAAATGTAGCTTTCATTTTAGCAGGATTTAGTTTAATTCTCCACCGTTCGAACCAACGTTCAAGAATGTCAACATGCCTTTGGAGTTGCTTGTGCACATATTTAGTATTGCGATGCTTCGCTAAGATGGCCGTGTCGTCCGCAAACATGGCTAGTGTAGTGTGAGGAGAATGTGGGATATCATTAATAAATATATTAAAGAAAGCAGGTCCTAACTTGGAGCCCTGAGGAATTCCAGCATTAATGTTACGAAGTGAGGAATTTCATTGTGTGTGGCGAACTTTAAAGGTTCTGTTAAGCAGATAAGAGCGAATTAGGTGAATAATAGCAGATGGCATCTCAAGTTTAATTAGTTTATAAATTAGTGCGCTATGCCATACGCGGTCGAACGATTTTTCTATGTCGAAGAGAATTGCATTAGTCTGCATCCGATTTTGGAATCAGAAAAAGGAATCCGTAAAAGAGGTTGTAGCATTTTGGAGTTATCCTCTTGGTTAATTTGATTTAAAACGCAACCCATGACAACAGTGCTAGCATCTGTGAGCAGCGGTTCCCAACCGGTGGGTCGCGGAAGGGTTACAGGTGGGTCGCGACTCGATCCTAAAACTATCAGAAACCATCGAATAAACCATCAAAAAAGATAAGAAAAATCGAAACTTACTTAAAAACAGCAATTTTACATATTGATAGATTGTGATACCAATTTTCTTAACTGTAATTATATCACAGCTGTAGGATTTTTTTTGACAGAAAAATTAAAATGGTCTTCGTGTACTTTTATAATTGTAGTTTTTATCTTCATCTAGGAACACTTGTTAGTGAGTATGAAACCACTTGTTGCATATATTGCAAACATACATCTATTGTTAAATAAATAACAGTTTTGCTACAAAGTGCTTATATTTTGTCAACCATTTTCAAATCAGAACACAAATTGTGTATTAATAATCAAACTGTATCTTCAAAAAAGCATATATATATATATATATATATATATATATATATATATATATATATATATATATACAGTCGAACCTCCATATATCGAAATAGCAAATTGCCGGAAAAAAATTCGATATATAGAAATTTCGATATATAGAATTGAGCTTAGTTTTATCATAATTCTCCAAAAATAAAAATAAAAATAAAGCTAATTTTCATATACGAAACTCCATTTCTAATTTATATGCGAATCCTATTAAATGAAAGTTAATCACTAAAGAACGAATTAATATGAAAGATTTATTGAGTACTACATACCTTAAAAAAAAACAATAATCCAGACAGTGGTTACAATGATCATAGTTACATTCTTAAAAAAAAAAAAAAACTACGAATATCTTGCTGAACAGCCAGTTTTGCGGAAAGTTCAAAGAAATGTTCGTATTTATTCAGTCCACTAAAAACTTAATCGGGGACATTTTCCACGAATTGAAATCCCCGACATATTGTTTCAAACGCCAAAAATTGGGAGATTTTATTCTAAAGTGGAATAAAATCTTCCAATTTGTCTTGAAAATAATTTCGATATATAGAAACAATTTTTCTATGTCATGAACATGGAGATTTGCTAAGAGTTCGATATATAGAAAATTTCGATATGTGGAAGTTCGATATATGGAGGTTCGACTGTATATACAATGAAGTGCCACTGAATTAGGGATAGCAAAGCCTATGCAAATTGTGTAGCGCTGCGCATCATGTATGCGCAAGTGAGGGCGCTGTGGTAACTGCATATATAGCGCGTACTGTGGTTGTTCTGAATTAGTTGTTGGAATTGCCAGTATGGGTAAACTGCCTGATTTAGACGCCTTCGATCGCGGACAAATCGTAGGTGCGCGACGCATGGGCCATTCAATTTCCGAAATCGTCAGACAGCTAGGATTTTCAAGGTCGACAGTGTCAAGAGTATACCAAGAGTACATGGATGGTGGAAAAAAACTAGCGATCGGGCAAACTGCAAAGGACAATTAGCCTTGACAGTGCGTTGTGAGAGACGGCTCAGGCGTATTGTACGTAGCCAGCGAAGCCAAACATTAGCTCAAATTACCAACCAGTTTAATGACGGTGCCAGTCGTACAGTCAGTAAACGGACTGTGCAACACTCGCTTCACCGTATGGGTTTCGGGAGCCGTCGACCTACGAGAGTACCATTGGTCTATACTCGCCATCGGGCTGCACGTCTTGCCTGGGCAAGAGAGCACAGAGACTGGAGTGTAGAGGACTGGAAATGAGTAGCATGGAGTGATGAGTCTCGATTCCGACTACTTAACGCCGACGGGAGGCTGAGAATATGGCGTCAGGCTCATGAAGCCATGGATCCTGCATGCCTGGCTGGAACTGTACAAGGGCATGGTGGCTCAATCATGGTCTGGGGTGTTTTTCGTGGCACAGTTTGGGATCTTTGGTGCGTGTACCAACCTCCCTCAATGCAATTCGGTATGTAGAGTTGCTGGGTGATCACCTCCATCCGTTTATGCTGTCCTGTTATCCGCACGGTAATGGAGTTTTCCATCAAGACAACTGTACCTCTCACAAGTCCCGGTTGGCTACTGGCTGGTTGGATGAGCATTCCTCTGACTTCTCTGTCATGAATTTGCCACCTAGAAGCCCAGACTTAAATCCTATTGAGCATCTTTGGGACGTTTTGCAACAAGGCGTGAAAGGCCATCACACAGCACCAAAGAACCTTACTGAATTATGGACAGCTTTAGCCAATATTTGGCAAGCCATTCCCGTTGAACGTTTCCAGAAACTTGTTGAATCTATGCCTCGTCGTGTGGCAGCCGTTATCAAGGCCAGAGGAGGCCCAAATCGTTACTAGGTAGGTATCCCTAATTCAGTGGCACTTCAGTGTATGTATATATATATATATATATATATTTGCAATATTTGATATAAATTATCTATATATATAAAACAGTTCCGTAACTGACTCATTCATTCACTGACTGACTGACTGACATACAACGCACATACCAAACCGCTGGACCTAAAGGGCTGAAATTTTGCATGGTGATTCTTCTAATAGTGTAGGGGTGCACTAAGAAAGATTCTTCAAAAATTCTTCTTAGATTTTTTAAAATTAAATTTTTAAGCTGTTTTTTAAACTTTTTTTACGTTTACAATTAAAATAATACATTGAGGGTTATAAAATTTATATCACGAGAAAGATCATAAAAATTCCTTCAAAATGAAATTTTTTTCGAATTTTTACCTCCATTTCCTGATTTTTGGTGAATTTTTAAAGATTAATTTTTAGAATTTAATTTATTAAATGCTGATCACGGGATTTCTTTTTCTGGTGCTTTCAATAAATTTATCGTCACGTGCGTAACAACTAAATAGACAAAAAAAATATTTTTTTCTCTTTCTAATGCAGCAGACGATTGGATATTATCCAAAAAAAATGCATATCCCTTACGATTTTATATATATATATATATATATATATATATATATATATATATATATATATATATATATATATATATATAGAGAGAGAGAGAGAGAGAGAGAGAGAGATTTTACATCAATTGTATACATTGATCATCGCATTTATTATAAATACACTCAAGGAAAAAAAAATTAGCGCACCAAGAAATAATTGCGGGATCGTAACGAAACCTGCAATGAAGGTACATGTCGGGGAGATATGCAAATGATTAGAAACGCAGCGTGATTGCGCATTACGTATAGCCGGTAGAGGGCGTTGAACATCGTACTCTGTGGAGTATAAAACAGGTAACCAAAGCTTGTTTGAGTGTGCTGAATCATTTACAAAGGAAGAGCTGAGATAGACATGCCGTTACGCCGTGTTCGAAGACAATATAAGCAGTTGTCGCAGTTTGAGAGGGAGAGAATCGTCGGGATGATGGAAGCTGGGTGGTCAGCTAGGCGAGTAGCTCGTCAATTAGGCCGCTCTGATTGTGTTGTGAGGAGGTGTTGGGACCAGTGGACCCGAGAGATGTCATTTACACGAAGACCAGGCTCAAGATGCCCTCGACAGACCAGTCGTCGAGAAGACCACTGGTGTAGAGGATAAGATGGCGTCACGGTATTTTAGTTGCTATTGCATCACTGACGTTAACATTGTAACCAGACGAATAAAGTCGTTAACAGTACAGAAAAAAACGCAAATTAAATTTATAACTGGTTGCGTAGTTTGTTAAAAATATATCTTTTTGAACCAAGATCACATTTTTCTAATCATTTTAGTGCCCTGCATTGATGTAACTAATTATGTAAGAAATATTATAACTTGAGCGACTTGAGATTAAATAATACAGTAAAGTACGAGTATCAGCTATCTCGGAGTAGTAGTACAGTCGATGTAGAAATAGCTGTTGTGGAATCGATGAGCAAAATGTTGGATCTGAGTGACTTGCGGAAAGGTATGATAATTGGCGCTTCTGTTACCAAAACGATAGACACAGTCGGTGTATTACGAAGCACATAATCAAAGATTATGACACGGTACAGAAAGGAACAAGGAGTTACATATAAATGCAAAAAGTGTAGGCGCCACACGAAGATGGGATATAATATGAAAGAAGCGAATAAGATATGAAACGATTCCAGTGTTTGACGTCGTTTCAGCGAGGTGCCGAGTTAAAAGATACGAAAGCAAATAATACATATTTGCTTTCGAATCAGTTATCCTCTACAAAATACAGTGGTGCCTCGACTTACGAGTTTAATTCGTTCCGCGATCGAGCTTGTAAGTCGAATTACTCGAATGTCAAATCAATTTTCCCCATTGAAATGAACTGAAATGCTATTAATCCCCCCCCCCCCAAACTCCGCAATTTTTTGTTGCATGTTTTTAAATAAGAAAAATGTATTTATAAATAAGATATATTGTATAAAAACACAATGTGAAAGACTGTACTGCAATAAACTGGTTTTATTAGGTATAATGCACAACATTTACTATGGAGATCAGACTACTTGAAGATGCTGACGGAGGTGGAGGAGAAAGGATGAACTGAATGATTGAATCTTATTCACTGATTTTTGTCCTTTTCGCCAAGCTTTCCTCACTTTCACCTGCAGGGGTTTTCTATAAAAACTTGTCCAATGAGGTCTGTTTCGTCCCCTCTTTCAAAATGTTTTGAAATGCCAGGTTGAGCGCTGTTCGATTTCGGAGGGCAACTCGAGTACATTGGCGGCTCCACGGAGGGGGGGAGGGGGGGGGAATTGCCCAGACCAAAAAAGCCTGGCGTATTTTTGTTTCATAGCCTAAAATTATATAATCGTAGACCTAATACTATATGAGTTTAAATTTAAAATGAGACGATGATTATTTCTTATATATATATACAGGGTGTCCATAATTAAAGTCCTACTTTCAAAAGGCTGCAAAAAAAAAGAACCACTGGTCAGAATGACTTGAAATTTGAACTGAATATACTGGAAGAAGGGGGAAACGATTTGGCATAATAAAAAAGGTTCCAAAATGTATCAATAGATGGCGCTGCAACATTTTGGAACTTTTTTTTATTATGCCAAATCGTTTCCACCTTCTTCCAGTATATTCACTTCAAATTTGAACTGAATATACTGGAAGAAGGGGGGGGGGGTGTCCATAATTAAAGTCCCACTTTCAAAAGGCTTCAAAAAAAGAAACACTGGTCAGAAGGACTTCAAATTTAAACTGAATATACTGGAAGAAGGGGGAAACGATTTGGCATAATAAAAAAAAAGTTCCAAAATGTTACAATTTTGGAACTTTATATATATATATATATACTAGCTGTACCCGGCCACGCGTTGCTGAGCTCAGTCTGGTTAAATGGAGAAGAAAGAAAAGAGAAAGCACGTTTCTAATATGTTTAATTTATAAAGGCTGCAAAGCTGTTACTCATTTAGCACTACCCAGGGGGCACGTGTAGCTTAATGTATGCTACGGACGCGATTAACGTTGCCCACCAACATATTTTATAGTTCAGTTTTTAGTACTTGCTTGTTTTATGTAATATCTTGGCGAAAGAATTGTGCTCCCCTTCGCCCGCTGAATATCAATGTATACAATTGATGTAAAAAAAAACAACAAAAATACATATTTATAAAAAAATCGTAAGGAATATTTTTATAGACAAAATAATGTAGAAGAAAATATTCAAATTAAATCTAATAGGACATACTAAAGAATATAGTACAGTTTGAGGAACATATCTTTTACTGTACTTTAATATTTTTTTGGATAATGTCCAATCGTCTGCCGCATTAGCAAGGGAAAATATTTTTTTGTCTATTTCATTGTTATGGACGTGACGATAAATTAATTTAAAGTACCAGAAAAAGAAATCACGTGATCAGCATTTAATAAATTAAATTCTAAAATTTAATCTTTAAAAATTGACCAAAAATAAGAAAATGGAGGTAGAGATCCGAAAAAGATTTCATTTTAAAACAATTTTTATGATCTTTCTCGTCATATAAATTTCATAATCCTCAAATTATTATTTTAAATGCAAACTTAAAAAATTTACTAAAACAGCTTAAAGATTTAATTTTAAAAAATCTAAGAAGAATTTTTCAAAAATCTTTCTTAGTGCACCCCTACACTATAAGAAGAATCGCCATGCAAAATTTCAGCCCTTTAGGTCCAGCGGTTTGGTCTGTGCGTTTTATGTCAGTGAGTCAGCGAGTCAGTCAGTTACGGAACTGTTATATATATATATATATATAAAGCTTAAATGAATATGATCAAATTATAAATAAAATTCTAATAGCTAATTGTAAGCTTTAAAGTAAATGAAATTTTATTTTCATTGTTTATTTTACTCGTTCAAATGTCACTGTTATTGTAATATCATCTTGTTTTAGTCTAGGTTTAACTGAAAAAAAGTCTATTTCAAGTTAGTCAGTTGAAAAAGTTTTTATGAGCTTGTTTCTGGATGATAAATTTCCCGTCAGCATAGTTTAAGTCTTGTCGTTTGTCTGCTTTGAACAATGCTGTGGAACAATCCAGAGAATACTTAAACTGTGTGTTACTGTGTTACTATTCCTCTTGTTTTGGCCTTTAACGCGTAAATTATTTAGACTTTATTTTATACCGTAGCATTCAAATTCTTTTGAACTACGCAAACAATCTCACAATCACACATTCTTGGAACGGTGCCTTCTCGCAGCATCTTGGACAGAATTAGGCTAAATTAAACAATGGTTCTTCTGTCTGCTCCATCATCATGAGTGGCAATTTCGAGAATAAGAGGTACCTCACTGCTATATATTAGTGCGGGTTTCTGGCTGCTATCGTTTCATTATCTTTTAAGTAAAAATATTTGAAACTTCATTTTGAGATTTTTACCAGCTGTTTCGGGCAAATTTGTTGTTGATATTATTTTAAAACTGAAAATGACAATTAATAAATACCTTGAAGTCGCAGTTCAGAGATGTTTTGATCTCCGGATTTTGGCCATTTATTTGTTAATGACTTCTAAACAATAAGGTGAAATACATTCCAAACTCAAGACACTGGCCTAAAGCCCTAGATAATAGCGTAACTAGCCTGATACAGCCGGTTAAGGTCACCAGGAGTTTTGTGGTTATGAGACATTCTTAATTACTTAATTTCGATAACTTAAAGTAAGAATTACTTGACTATTTGTCAGTTGTGAGAGAAGGTTAGAGAAGGAGCACTGTGTCTCAAGGTTGCTGTCTACTAACCCTATTGGATTCGCTCACCTCAGTGTTAACCTACGGAGAAAATCTGTCTACTATTTACAGCTACATAAATGCTGATAATCAAATAAAAATGGTATATTCAGATAGCCTGAACTTTTCTACACCTTGTAACACGATTCATTTTATAAATTTCGTCCAAAGGAATTGATGAGCATTTAAAACACATTACACCAGATTCTCCCCCCCCCCCCGAATAATTTAAATTAAAAAATATTATTTTTATTTTTTTTTAAACGAAAAATATCCCAAGGTGTAAAATTTATTTCTCTATTACGGAGTACAATTGAAAAAAATTTTCCAATCCAAATCGGCAATCCTTGGGCACATTTTCTCCATAGGTTAACATCGAGGTGAGCGAATCCAATAGGGTTAGTACACAGCAGCATTAACTTGCTGCAAGATTTGTTGTTTTTAATTTGATTGTACTTTTAAGTATTTCGATACAATAAAATGGTATTTAATTACTAACTCTCCAAAATGGTTGGCAGAGAATGGAAAGTACTATGTGACATGATGTGTGATTCTAAAATTAGACCACTATATTCAGAGCCTGACTAAGGCAGGGGCATACGGGGCAGTTGCCCCGGACCCCCACATTAGAGGGGCCCCCCAAATGAATTAGAAAGTTTATTTTACGTTTCCTTCTGTAATGAACTTTTTTTAGATGTGCTATATCCCTTTTAATGATGGACATAGAATTGTCAGAAAATCAATAAAATGGACAGAACGATATTTCGTCTGACCATTGGAGGGGGGCGGGCTTTATGGCTATTTTAGGTTCTAGTCAATTTTCTTGTTATATATCTGTAATGAGGTAAAAAATTTAAATACCTCCATAAAGTTCGGTTCTTCATTACTGAAGTAGTGAAGCAGAGGGGGGCCCCCAAAGAAGTTTTTGCCCCGGGCCCCAATTAGGCTAAGTCGGGCCCTGACTATATTGACAATAAATGTTTACTTGGCCAAGGGATTACCGAACACATGCTCCGTTTCATTGTAATTATTCATTAATGAGAAATGTCAAGGCCTACCAAGTTTGCATTTTTTTTTGCTCTTCCGTTGGTAAGATGTTGAATTCACCTTAAATATTTCAGGGTGTCCCGAGGTGTTTTTGTCATGGAGTGTCAAAATTCTCAAACTCACAATGATTAGGAAAAAAAAACTTTATTTTTATTCTTTTATTTGTTGTAAAAAAAATAACGAATGCTTTTTCACTGCATTCGGGGGAAACGCCCCTAACTCATAATGCAAATCATTTCCCAGATTTAAGTATTCACAAGCTGTTTGACGGTCAGAAGTTTCCACTTGCTTTTGAGGATTTCGTAGAGATTCACCGTCTAAAGACAAGAATTTTCTTGACCTGTAAAAACTGTTTTTTTTTTCAAAAATACCCGCTTTCTTGGTTATGAGTTCCGATCACAAAGTCAGATCTGTTCTTCAGCATAAGGTTTGGAACGAAGACATACATTTCTGAGCAGTCAGCATCATTTCGACATCTTCATATTCACTGAGTCAGTGATAAGCAACTCTCACAGGTATTTCTGTTTATACGCAGCCTTCAAGCTGTCGTAGAGGTACAAACTTGTCCACATGGCAACAGAGATTGCGAACACAGTCCTGTAGACGTACATGTGTAGGAGGATGAGCGTGGCAAATTTCGTCACTTCGTGGAACACTAGTTTATCGACCAAGAAGTAAAGAAGGCAGCGCAGGAATTCTGTTGGCGGACCGTAGCGGCTGAAAAACAAAGAAATATGTCACTAGGTTGTTTAGATATGTGTTTATTTATTTATTTATTCTAATGTGGAGGCATTTGTCGTGAGACATTCGCCTCTTGCTATTCACCGTGAAGTCTTGCTGTCTACTTTTTTTATGGGAGTACACTTTAGGTGAGCTAGAATTGCTCCCTATGAGGGAAAAACACGGTAATGACCAAGCCTTATTCGGGATTTGACCCAAGCCTACTGTGTGGAATCTCACGACGATAAACACTACACCATGTGGGTGGCAGATATCTGTTTATTAAAATATTTAATCTAATAATTCGAAGGAAACACCAGTTTTGTTAAGTACTATAAAAAGAAATTTTTGAAAATATATTATCGAATCAAGTTGATGCTACCAAAGAAAATTATATTAATTAAACTTTCGTCTATTGCCTTTAATTTACTGAAAATATCCGCCTACGAATGTAATTCCTCCTTAGGTATTTGGACCGAGAATTATGTCTTCGTAACCGAATACACCCACTATTCTTTTTCCTACAATTTTAAGTTCAAAGCATATGTTTAACAACACTGTCAAAATGATAGATTTGTATGCACATAGTTCTTTTCTTAACAGAGTCTTCACAAATTGCAAAAATGTGTTTACTACTAATTTTACATTTGAAGAGGGCAGCAGTCCGACCTGCTTACATTTTCATGGTACCGGATTTTTGTTTCACACGGAGGAGTGTTTAATGCAAAATAACTCTGGAATTATATTATACTATTTTATAACGAATTGAATGGCAAATGCTTGCCGCATTGGATAAAAAACTGAATTTATAGCCCTTGGGGATGGAGCTACCCACTCATAGTTGCTCATCTGGATGCCTGCTATCAAATCTGTATGTTTTCGACTTTGATTCTATTCTAAGTGGGCTACTTCATAGACTCTAATGACTTTCTTAAATTAATTTATTTCTTCTAAGTGGGCTACTTCATAGACTCTAATGACTTTCTTAAATTAATTTATTTCTTTACGCATACCACTAGGCTGTTATAGTATAGAAAAGACCGAGAGTTTATGTTAATCTTGAAATTTTAAAGGCTACTTGTTTTTTCATTGACTCGGGCTCGCTAGTGAGCGTTTCTTTGGAGTGAATCTAAATTTTTGCCCCTCTCTTTCAAATGAATAATTTTTCTCGATATTTTTTGATTTTTTTTAACTACGAAACTCTCGTTTCGACCGCTTATTTTCTTTTGATAGGGGGCAAAGTGACAATTTTGTCTCGAAGTATGCGAATAACCCAAAATTTGCCCTTCTTTGCCTTACGCACCTGGATGGCGCGTCCATTGTATGTTTGTATTGCACTGGTATAACTGAAAATGGGCAAACGGGAATTCCTGTATAATCGACTAATCCGAGAATCTTGTTGTTGTGTTGTTGTTGTTTTGTCTTATGCCCCCTGGTTGGAAGTTCCAGACCTTGTCCATATTTGCTACGGGCTGGAGTGGGTGGCTCCGGTTTTTTAAATAGCCCCACAATGGTCGGAGTCCGTCTTAGCTAGTTGCCACCTCAATTTTGACCGAGAACCCCCAGGGGCGACAGAGGTGTAGCGTGTCTCTAACTCTTTTTTTTTTTGGGGGGGGGGGGCATGAACTGAATTCAGTTAGGGCCCTCCTCGGTGCATTGACTGTCGAACGGTCCTTAAAATATAAAATCTTATGATTTTTTTGACATTGAATAACAATACTGAGTAGTATTCAAAACTCATACAGCGAGAAAAATAAATATAATATAAATAAAATGAGGAAAAAAATATAGCATCGAATTTTTGTTATAGATCATAACATTGTTAAAAACTATGTTAAGGCTAAAGGCATAATCGTAATCTTCAGTTTCACAGTTTGAAAAAGTGGGGAAAAAACCAACTTTCTTATGAGATTTCTACAATTTCCCAATTTTAACTGAACTTCTATTAACGTTTTAATTTATTTCAAGTTCAGTTGGAGGAGGGGACATGTGCCCCCCTCCCCCTGACGCTAAGCCTATGAGGGGGATCGTACCCTCTCCCACCCTCACTGACCTTCATAGAAAGGCCCGAGAACCTAATAGATCATGATGGTAACAAGTGATTCTATGAATGGTATTCACTATAAATTATTTCAATGAACAAAAAGGCGATGCCCCATCCTTCTGGTATGGGAAATTAAATTATGTTATTTTTTCCACAGATAGGAACAATGTATAAATATAACAAGAAAAAGATAAGGAAAATATTATCTAAAAACATCATTAAAGAATGGCAGGGTAGGTGGAATGCTTCCACTACTGGAAGAAGAGCATACGAGATATTCCCAAAAGTGAGAGAGGAAAGATTAATGGGGGACTTTCTAGTTAACCAAACAATAACAGGCCATGGAACATTTGGTGCCTACACTAGGCTAACACAGATTTCATAATAAAGATAGTCAATGTGAATGTGGTGAAGCACAAAATGTCGAACATTGTTTGTTTAGTTGTGAATTACTTAGAGAGGTCAGGAGTAAGCTCCCGAAAAATGGTGAAAATTGGGACAAACATAGATTCTACTG
The DNA here is from genome assembly GCA_907164885.2 of Dolomedes plantarius. Classification (NCBI taxonomy): domain Eukaryota; kingdom Metazoa; phylum Arthropoda; class Arachnida; order Araneae; family Dolomedidae; genus Dolomedes; species Dolomedes plantarius. The sequence goes on from OU015496.1 coordinate 48,021,544, forward strand.
TGATTATTATTGTAGAAAAGTCATAAAAAATATTAAGAATATTCTGATAGATTTGCAATTGCCATATGCGCCTGGGTCTTCATGACATGGGGACATTGAGTAATTGTGTTGTTTCTTGTGTCTCATTATTTTATTGTTGTTATAGTATCTTCTAAGATACAGGTCCTGGAATTGAGAGTAGTGTATTTCAATAGTGTATTGAGTAAATTGTTAGTATCATGCATTTTAATTTAGCAATGTGACTGGGTATTATATTAATATCGAGTGTTAGTGTTGCTGTAATGTGCTTCAAAACTGTAGAATAATTTATTTAAACTGAGCTTCATTATGTTTACTTTGTTGTAATAAGTGACTAAAAGTATTGTATCTTAACTGTACAGCAATGTATTTTATCTTCAATGGCGTATTGTATTATTATTAAATTAGTATGGTGTGCCTAAATAGTAGCATAGTGCAAATTAATTGTAGTATTGAAATATAAAACTGTAGCATTGAATATCTAAATTATGTTGCATTGTGAATCTAAATGGTCGTAATGTGTACTTAAATAGTGTTGCATTATCTTCCCAAATCAAGTTGCTATGTGTATTTAAGCACTAATATAAAAGATACTGAGTACTAATATAAAGGATGTAGCAATATTAATGTAATAACTACTGCTGCTGTGTTACTGCGACGGTACTATTATATATATATATATTGTTGTATATTTGTTGCTACATATGCATTGGCATATAATATATTTGTATTGTTATATATATATACTATGTATTAACTGTATTATTGTAACTGTGCTGAATTACTGCATATTATGGATAATTGTATTAGAGTATACTATGGGTAATTGTATTATTGTAAAAGAAAAAAAAAAGAAAAAGGGGGGGAAAAGAAGAAAGAAAAGAGAAAAAATAAATAAATAAAAAGGAAAATAAAATTCGGCCAAAGCCGGGTACAACCAGGAACAAGGGCTAGGATTTAGGATATAATGCTTTACAAAAGAGTAATAATAAAATTAATATAGATTAATGAATCATTGGCAATGGTAATGCGAGCGCTTATATTTTTACGGTGTTGCTGAATGAAATAGATACTTAATAAGAAACTAGTTAAATGTTTACTTGGTGGCTGTTTGGGTGCAGATTTGTTCCCCCTGGGACGTGTGCCCCGACTGGAAGATTACTGTCGGGTTGATGTGTCAAGAGGAAATATGCCGTATAACCTTCAGGGGAGGACGGTCAAACATATTCGTATTATGGTATTTTTTTGCTATTTCATTATAATTATTTTTACAAGATTTTATGAATCTCGTTTCCAAATGATGTTGGAGACTGAGATAAATCCTCAAATGAATTAAGAATGAGGCATACGTTTTGAGGGATGGATGGCGTAACTTAAACGATATACCTGTACAGGGCTGTGTTTAGGAGCTGCGGGCTCATTCAGAAACATATTTTGCGAAGCCCTGGATTCACAGTTGAGGTTTTATTTAAATAGCCGTGTCTTACTGTTAAGGTCTGGGGAAATGTAGAGACATAAATAAAATTTATCACACACTTTTTTTGTAGAAAGGGAATCAACAAAACACGGGTTTGAGTATGTGTGACTTTGCAGAGGACTAAATGGCACATTTAAATACAAAACTACACGCTTGTCAACTCGCGAGCATAAAGAAACAAAATATATTTATTGTCTTTCAAAAGTAAATTGTATGACACACTTGCTTCATTGACTGTGAAACAAGTGTGACTTATGAAAAATTTAAATTTTATTTTCTATGCATAAAGAAAAAAAAATTCAGGTACTCTCTTCTAACGAAACTACCACGGGTTATTAACGTAGGATTACTTATCGTTGATATTGTATGGATATATGTACGTATGTACGTATATATATATATATATATATATATATATATATATATATATATATTTATGTGTCAAAATTTTGACACATTTTGGTACTTTTCTGTTTAACTGTTTACTGCTTACCCAAGCGCGACAGACTGGGTTTAGCACGCTGCCAAAATTATAACTCGCGATGACGGACGGTTTTAGCGTCTGATATTTTGCTTTCTGAAGGACCGTTGTGGAGGAACGAAATCCTACTTTAAAAAATTCAAAATGAAAGCGAACAAGGGATTTGAGCAAGTGTCACCATCTTAAGCAAGCATATAACCGCCAATGTAATGGGTGACACCAAATGCTCATGAGATTGTTCGTATGATGTGTTACTTTGCTTACCAGTTTATGCAGTTCAATAAATTGCATAATATGCGAATAATAAACGAGGTGTTGTAATCAAGACGATAATATTTTAACGCATAATACACAATGTTTGACAAAAAGCAAATTATTTAATTAAATGGGAGAAAATTATCTTCGCATGTTAATAGTATAATCAAATTCATCTGAATATTTAAGTATCTAGAAGAAAATAAAAATCATTGCTAGCCTTTATCAATTTTGTGATGTGTCGTTAGGTGTGCATAGTTGTATATTGTATTTATTTAAGAATGCTATAGTAAATTACTTGAAGAGCATCTTAAGGCGCGGGGCCGTTTGGAAGCAATCGGTACTGTCGGTTTAGAGCAGCGGTGCTCAAACCGTGGGTTGCAAATTGAAGGGTTACGGATAGTTTGAAGTAAATTTATATCATATTGAATTATCTAATTGAAAAATATGCTTTGCATTTTCTATAATTACATATTTTTAATATACATAGATATTTTTCAAATACATGTTCATATTTAAATATGATATTTTAGTCACACTAGATTTGCCAAAAACAAGTACAGAATGTAAGCAAGACAGCTTTTTCATTGTTATAATGCAAAGTAAATAATCGGGGTCGAGTGATTATTTATTTAAAAGATAGGTGTAAAAATGTTGCTTGCATCAAATTAACATTACTAATCTCTGTTTTGTCAAACAGTAGGAGTAAGTTTATTTTCGCTAAAAGATGGCAGCACCGTAAAGGGTCTATCACAGACCTATAGCAAAAGTCGATATAAGTAGTCTTTGTATAAATATGGAGTCTTTTAGGAACTTTCTTTGTATTTCCTGAATTTATTTGTATCTCAGCAAGTAAATGGAATTTAAACAACTTTTTCCATTATCAATAAACAAAGTAATAATGATGATAATCATAATAAACAGGACCAGTAGTAGTAGAAATTGCAAAAAGGAAACATAAATATATACATATTTTACATTCTCTGAAGGTTGAAAATTAAATGAACACAAATTCAAGTATCTAAAAATTAGTTGAAAGCTAGAGAATAACTTTAATTTCTCGAAATTATACTCTTGAAACAAAAATGAAAAGCAAAATTATTATTAAGATAGAACTAGGTTACTTTTGCTAGATTTATTTTCATTTCAGGATATTTAGACGCGAGAGATCATCTTTACTTACCTATTATCAAGAAGAAATCCAAATGTTATGCAAGTGTATGATAAATAGGTAGCTATAACGGCGATTGACATCTTTGACAGTAGCTGAAAATAAACCCATTTTAAAATTAAACAAGTTAAACGATGCAGTGAAACACATTTTTCATTTAAGAAATTACAACAAGTTTGATGAGACATGAGCACATTTTCTTTACTGGGCTATTGAAAGAACATTAAAAAAAATTATTTTTAAGAATTATTATTACGAAAAAATTTAAAAAATTCTCCCTTTAAAATTTTTTGTAATCAAAAATGAATTCCCTTGTTAAACAAATGAAAGAAAAATTACAAAACACTTATACCATTACAAATAAATTAATTGAAAAAATAAAATAAAAATGGATTTTAGAATTACTAAAATTACTTTTTATAACGTATTCAAAATACTGGACTATATGTCCCTCAATGAATTTTTCACACTCAATTTTAAACAACATATATATATATATATATATATATATATATATATAATATCATTAGGATACCAAAAAGAGGAAAAAAATGGACAAGTATCTCTCTAAAGAGTTAAGGAAGCTGAAAACGAATCTTGTTTTCCATGGATTCTCCAAAAATCTTCACAAATGACTCCAAAAGGAAATTAGAAAGTAGTTACCTTATGGAATCATTTGTGAAAAGACCGGACATATGTATTATAATATTAGAGAGAGAGCCCAATGGACTAAAATCATAATTATTGAAATCCTACCCAAATTAATTTACAACCTTCGTACGAGCAACCCCTTCCACATGGAATTTAAATTTTGCCAATCGCAACTCTATGGTTGTCAGAGGATGATTTCAAATAAATTTTAAATTTATTTGAATTTAGAAAATTTTACCTAAATTTTGGGATTTTTTTTTACCTAAATTTTAGAAAATTTAGGTAAATTTTACGTAAATTTTTTCAGATTATATTTAAAATTTACAGATTACTTGGTTGTATTATTAATAGGATTTCCCGCAATGAGTGCACTGCTGCCACCACATAAATTCTTTATAAGGATAACGAAACACGGAGGAAAATGTTAATGCTACGAATATATCTCACTAGATGACGCCACCACCGATCTTTAACCTGAAAGGAATATTTCCTGTGCGAACCATTTATACTTTTCCAACATAAGAGGAATATTCACAGTCATTAATATTAGGCAAAATCTGTCACGGAGGTACATAAATGAATACAGAGCGAGAATGAATATATGAGGTATCATGAGTCATTCCAATAACACACAGCTAAGCATATTGTACATAAAATATACCAGGGGCGGCCAAGCTTTAAGAGCCATTTAGGAATGTCTACTTACTTAGATGAGCCCAAAACAGAAACGGGTTATATTTGTTGGGAAAGAAATTTTAGGCTTTGTTTTTCCTAAGGTTTTTGTTAAATATATCATTCTCCATTTGTTAGAATAATTAATATTTCTAAATTCTTTAATAGTTTATAAAACTTTAATAATTATTTATCTTTTAATTGTTTAGCCAAATTACTAATTCCAATTTGGCATGCTTTGAGTTGTTTCCGTTCTGCAGCCATTCAGTTGAATGTTGATTTGTCAATACTGAACATCATTTGTTTTTTGTCGACCTCAACGTAGAACACAAGGATTCACAGCTATAAGTCGCACCAAAAATGGAGGTTATACGACAAGCCGCTCGTTTTAATTTTGGGCATTTTGATTCTGGCACAAGTTTCCAAAATTCTAGAGGAGAGCCGTAAAGAAAGGGATTTGTTTTTTGTCGACCTCAACGTAGAACACAAGGATTCACAGCTATAAGTCGCACCAAAAATGGAGGTTATACGACAAGCCGCTCATTTTAATTTTGGACATTTTGATTCTGGCACAAGTTTCCAAAATTCTAGAGGAGAGCCGCAAAGAAAGGGATTTGTTTTTTGTCTACCTCAACGTAGAACACAAGGATTCACAGCTATAAGTCGCACCAAAAATGGAGGTTATACGACAAGCCGCTCATTTTAATTTTGGGCATTTTGATTCTGGCACAAGTTTCCAAAATTCTAGAGGAGAGCCGCAAAGAAAGGGATAAAGAGCCGCAGTTTGGCCACCCCTGTAATATACAGATACTGTCGAGAGTAGTAATTACGCCTGTCAAGTCGCGCGGATGTTCGGTATTCAAATCTAGGGTCGGGAAAAGCTTGTTTCAAATACAGTAGAGTCCCGATAATCCGAAATGATTGGGACCAGACCCTTTTCGGACTAACGAATTTTTCGGATTAAGCGAAATCGTTCTTAAAGTAAACTTAAATTACATAACGACATGATATTATGTAAATATTACATATTACGTGTGATTACACAATTTATTTTATAAGGTCTGTCTAAACATAACCAAATCTTGGGACGAAATGGGTGATAAGAGAGCGGAACGCTGCCTAGTACAGTACAGTAGAGTGTAAGTTGTTCTAATAATACGTCACAGTGCTCGACAATTGGATTTTAGACGATCAGCAGATTGTTGAAATGGTTTTGAAAGAACCTGTAAACGTTGTTTGATCAATACCTTCCACATTGTCACTACTGCTACATGGTTGTGGATTTCGCTTGGGCGTCATTGCATCTGCAGCTTCAGAGTAAACAAAGCTGTGAGAGTGAAAACTAAAATGCCTAATATGAGCAGACGGGAGTGAAGGTGAAGCAGACGGTGACAGCGAACAGAGGGCATTTGATGTAGCACTACGCTACGTAGAGCAACACTCCGCCGCGACCCCAACGGACACCATTTTTCTGACGCGTTGGCGTAATTTGGTTTCAAGGGAGAGCTATTTTTCTCTTCGACAAAAAAATTTAACAGATGTTTTTAAACCAATGAAGCTCAGTACACTGTCTAACTTTAAATTTTCTTGTAATTTTCAGAAATATATTTTATATTACTTAGTATCACTGTGGTTTTATTGTAAACTTAGTTCTTTTTGACTTTTGGTTTCGGATAAAGCGGAAGTACGGGTTATGGGGACTCCCCCGTACTATCAAATATCCGATGGTAATTGATGTAAGGCCTTTTATTGGAACTCGAACAAAATAAGTAAATTACACTGGTAGTGGGAGCAGGGCCCGATTATGAACGCTGGGGGCCCCTGGGCAGATGCTATTTGGGGGCCCCCCTTACGAACATTTATAAATATAAGAACTATCCATGGGCTATACATACTATTAGAAGTACTAGGTGCATACACCAAGGGGGTTTTGGGGCTGCCTAGCATCAGGGGGCCCTGGGCAAAGACCCGATTCGCCCATGCGATGAAAAGGCCCTGAGTGGGAGGGGGGCGTTCCCCGGTCTCGTCAGAGGACTATGTGAGTCTCAACCAGGGGCGGCTCCAGTCCAGAGTTTTTTTCTTTTTTTTTTTTTGGGGGGGGGCAACGTCGGCTCTTAGGGTTATATATATATATATACTAGCATTATTGCCAGGCGTTGCCCGGGTAGATATATAGATATAAAATTTTTCATGCATTCCATCAAAAAAATACTGGGCTGCACGCAACGCTCTTCATGTTCATCTGGCAAGACAGAATGCGCTTAGCGCGTACTTACTGAAATGATATACCCAGTATTTTTTTGATGGAAAGCATGAAATTTTTTTTATCTATATATCTACCCGGGCAATCATTCTTTAAAAATAATTTCATCAATTTTCTTATGCCTTAATATAACTAATCGACTAATAGTTCGGTATGAAAGTTATGTGTCGTTATGTTTCTCTGTTAAAAAGCTTTTCCTCTCACTGCTTAAAAAACCCCAAAACTCTAAAAGATTTATCTTATATGATTTCACGGAATAAGTAATTCAAATACATATCGTATGTTAACTCTGTTTCGCGAACTTAGGGGAAAAACATGTAGAACTCTTAAACTTCTTCCCATTTTATGATCCTCAAACAATTAATATATTTAGATCAACAGAAGGCTTCCAAAAACTGGCCGTGGAACAAACTTAATTTTTATTATTTTTTTTACTTCCTTTTCCCCCCAAATTTTATTAAGTTCTATTAGTTTGAACGCCATTGTCTAAAATTGTCTAAAGCAGCTGTTCTCAACCTTTTTAGACTCACGACTCCACTAAACGTAAGAAAAATAAAATAAACACTTCGCCCTCCCCCCCCCGCACGTCACCCCCAGACCAACTCTCAAACCACCCCAGATCACCCCTCAGAACAAACCTCTTTTCCCCCGCGCATCGAATTTGACTGGTTGTGGTGAAGGGACTGTATCCACATTTAAGAGGTGCGCTTAGGGGCACAAAAATCATTAAAAAATTAATTAAAAAAAACTAATTGAGCCCCAAATTTCGTTTTTCCTGATTTAAGTTTCTCGGGTTCTAAGCATTAACTGTGCCGAATTTGGTCCCGGTGGGTGAAACAGTCTATGATTCTATAGCGGACATACAAACAGACAAGATCTTTTATATATATATATATATATATATATATATATATATATATATATATGATATATAATATTATGTTATATTATATTAAAATATATACATTATATATATTTAATATATATAAATATATATATATATATATATATATATATATATATATATATATATATATATATATATATATATATATATATATATATATATATATATATATATATATATATATATATATATATATATAAGAAATAAACATAGTCTCATTTTAAATTTAAACTCATTTAGTATTAGGTCTACGATTATATAATTTTAGGCTATGGAGAAAAAAAATACGCCGAGCGTTTTTTTGAGGGGGGTGGAGCAATTGCCCCTATCCCCTCCCCCCCTGGAGCCGCCAATGGTCTCAACGATGGAATTAACAGATCTCTACTGTTAACAGGAAGCTCATGAAGCTAGGCAAACAGTTTTTAAGAAAGTAGAAAAAAATGTTGGCAATCGGTCATATCCTGTACGGTGGCACCCAAACAAGATAGATGAATTCGATCGGAAGTTTAGGGCAAAGCAAAAAACAAAAATCATAGATTTTTTTTTCTTTGCCGGGGGAGGAGCAGGGGTGCCTCGAGCCGAGAATTTCTCATGATTCATTCAGTTAAGAATTTGATTTGATCTTTAATTGCACGTAAAGCTATGATTCATATTAAAAAAGGTTTACATCGGGACATCGGGAAAGACAAAAGATCTGTTTGATATTTCTAAATCCTTTCATCTTTCAAGCTATTAGACTTTAATGATGTCTACCCCATTTTAGTAGGTTTCCTGATAAATCTCTCTATTCTAAAAAAAAGTAACTCCCGCTGCCGGAGTCAAAAGATTGTCACGCTATCTCCTCCGAAACCGCTGGGGGTATGGGATCAAGAGCGATACCAATGGATGCAGAAAAATGGGGGGACCAAAGTAAGACATGTCTCATCTTCGTCGGACTTTAGGTTTTTTTTAAAATGTTTTGTGGGAAAATATTGACTTTTTTATTTTCAGATTACGACAACTCGCCAAAAAATGATCGTAGAATTTTGATCTTTTTACAGTCTAAGACTACAGACATTTCTCTTTCAAACTAGACCTCATTTGTTTAAAAATATTTTAAAACAGACTAATATTTTCATCAAAAAATGAAACCCAGTTTTTCAAGAAATATCGTCCCCTATGTGGATGTAATATCGATGTTCCTCGAGTTTTTATCTTACAAAGAAAATATTTACATCATCTGGAAGCTTAAACCTTTCTTATTCATATAAACCTCATTTCAAGTCTATATCTTAAATTTTCGATTTTTAATTGAATTTTAAAGCTGATAATTCAACAGTGATGAAACGCCCTTCGCATTAAGGGTGACAACAGTAAATGGATGGAAGCTGTTACTTGCCCGAGAATCACCCCTATGTATCTCGCTATTAACCATAACAGAGGAGCGAGCGTAGCGAGCCTAGGGGCGAAGCCCCTAGTAGTCCTGAAAAAAAAATGAAAATGAATGAAATCCATTCGTAAGATAATCTTACCGTCATATTGAGAGCAAAGTAGAGGTAGGCGTTGACGAATAGACTGAACTGCATTATAACGTAGTATTTACACCACAGGGGCATCTGAGGATCATACTTTGGAATCTCAGGAGCGGGCTAGCAGAAATAAAAAGACAGAAGTTACAAGTCTAAACTTTGTGGAAACTGACGCTGATTTTTATATATGCTAGGAGCATATGTAACTTAAAGTTTCTGTACATTTGTTCAGATTCTTTGATGATAATTTGCTAGATATATTTCAGCAGTTGCATTTCAAATACAAATGTAAACAATTTTCTTGTAAGAGATAAGAAATTTCAGTTAAGGCTGCTGTGCTAACCCTATTGGATTAGATCACCTCAATGTTAACTTATGGAGAAAATGTGTCTACTATTGACAGCTGCATAAAATAACACATTCATTTTATAAATTTCGTCCATCAAAGGAATTTAGGAGCGTTTAAAACACACCGTACCAGATTTTTCCTCCGAATAATTAAAATAAAAAAAATATTTGCTTTTTTTAAAAATGCCCCAAGGTGTGAAATTTCTGTCTCTGTTAAGGGGACATGGGAACTTCGACCTCGAATTTTTTAATTTTCCATTTTTAACTCTATATACAAAATGAGAATAATTTTTATTCTTTTTAACTACACTGAAGATCCTTAGAATTCAAAATAAGGATTTTAAGGCAGAATAGGTCTGTTTTTCAAAATATTTTTCAAAGTGCTCCATGAGCAATCCAAACCATTTAAAAATCTTAATTTTTTTAAAATAAGTTAACCGTATATATAGAAACATAATTATGCATTCATTCTATTTTGTATGAATCTAAAGTAGTAAATAATTATTTTGTTGTCTGCCTGTTATTTTTTTATATTGTTGCGTGATTTTGCTTTATTTTATGATCTATAGATTTCAAAATATGTGTGGTTTCAAAAAATGATGCACTCTTTTTGGGCAAATACTTCAATGAGCAATATTGAGAAATTTGAAAGAAATCGGAAGAAAATGGATGGGCATGGGGCATTTTGAAAAATTCTAGAATTTTTGAAGAATTTTTTAAAAACAGGTCCGAAAAACAGGTCCGTAAAATACCTATCCGGAAATCCTAAGTGTCTTAAATGAAGTAAAATAGAATATTTAACATTATTTTTTACTTCATTGAATAGACTTAGAATTCACTATTATAATCCATTATAATAGTGAATACTATTATAATGGATTATAATAGTATACTACTTATAATTCATTATTATAAGTATTTGTGGACAGAATAAGTCCTTTTTATCAAAAAAAAATCTTCAAAAATTCTAGAATTTTCCAAAATGCTCCATGCGCATCCATTTTCTCCCGATTTCTTCCAAATTTCTCGGAATTATATATATAATAGCCGTTGTCTCTGTATAACACTTCCGGGCTGTACTCATCTTTCAATTGAAGCCCTCAGTAAACAAACGGCCGGTTAGGCCTAATTTCGATTTCAGATGTGGAACAGAATTTTTTCTTACCTAAAAACTAATATCTTCTCCATCAAATCACGTTTGTTCAGCCTATTTTTCTATAAAACATTCAGAGCTAAAAAAAATTGGATGCTTTTAGCTGTATATTTAACAGTTTTTAAAAATCTGTTTACTTTTGCGATGAATTCTGAACGTAAGCAAACTTGAATGTGAATGAATCAAGTAGCTCAAGTATTCATATCGCGTAGTGAGCTGTAAAAAACTGGATGGCAGTCTACTACTCCAATCGCATGAAAAACTAAATAAATAAAAAATAATGAAAGGGTTTGCTTTTACAAGGTGTGGATTAAATGCAATATTGTTAGATAATTCGGGATATTTTCATATACTTTTTCCATTAACTTTCATATACTTTTTCCATTATGACGTCATTATAAGTATTATGACGTCAAAATGACGGGTTACCTTTTAGTTGTTAATAGAAGTGTTTGTCAAAAAACTGTGCATCATTCCTTGAAACCACAAAAAATGTTCAAGTTTTTAGACCACAAAATGAAGTAAAAAGATGTAAAAACATAAAAAAGAGAACAGGCGGAGGTTGATGAAAAAATTATTTATGGCTTTAGATTCGTACTAAAAAATTTCAGTGCACAATTATAATTACATTTATATGGTAAACTAATATTAAAAAAATGTAAGGCATTTAAAGGATGTGGAATGCACACGGAATATTTTGAATAATGTTAGCACTTTTGAAAATTTTTTGGAAAAACAGACATTAATTATTCTGCCAAAAAAATCCTTATTTTGGATTCTAAGGGTCTTCAATGTAATAAAAAAGAATATTAATTATTCTCATTCTGTATACAGAGTTAAAAATTACAATATTAAAAAAAAAAAATCTTTTAATCCAATTTGGCAATCCTTGGACACATTTTCTCCATAGGTTAACTTTGAGGTGATCGAATCCAATAGGGTTAGTACACAGCAGCCTAAAGCCGTGTAAATGTTTTATCGATGATTTCTCCGATTTCTAGCCCTTTCCTCCCTCATTCTTCTCGAAAGCTAATAACATTTGAAAAATTTCGAGATTTTAAAATAAAAATTTTAAATTGCTAGAAAATACGTCATTTTTACCATGTTTTTATTAACTCGCTTTCTTGTTTGTGTGTTTGTCTGGTACAAATCTTGCAATCGATTTTTAACTAACTTCCCGACTAGATAGACATTTGAAACTTAGAATAGCTTAGAACACGATGACAATGCATTCTTTTAATACTTTTAGTCATCTTTAAGCAGAATTGAATTCATTATCATGTTTTTATTAACTCGCTTTCTTGTTTGTGTGTTTGTCCAGTACAAATCTTGCAATCGTTTTTGAACTAACTTCCCGACTTGCTATACATTTGAAACTTTTAGAATAGCTCAGAACACGATGACAATGCATTCTTTTAATACTTTTAGCCATCTTTAAGCAGAATTGAAATCATTTTAAGTTAATTTTGTTGTTTGAAAATTTCTTATAATTGCTCTCTTTATTACGCATTTGATCATTTTTCTTTCAAGTTGATGGGATAATTCATCAAAATTTTTTAAAATAATTACAAGATAAAAATAACTTTTTATATACCATGTTTTTTAAATTTTCTGTTGAATCATATAAACTTGACAATTCTATGTATTAATAAATACTTTTTAAAATTTTTTTTTGATGAATTATCCCATCAACTTGAAAGAAAATGAAGTTAATTGGAAGTTAACTTGCATATAACTTTTCGTTCCCGTTCCGGTCAATAGATGGCTGCACCAGTCTACAAAAGAAAATTAACTGAAAATGACTGAAAATTAATTAAATTCTGCTTAAAGATGGCTAAAAGTATTAAAAAAAATGCATTGCCATCGTGTTCTGAGCTATTCTAAAAGTTTCAAATGTCTATCTAGTCGGGAAGTTAGCTAAAAATCGATTCCAAGATTTGTACTTGACAAACACACAAGCACACAAACAAGAAAGCAAGTTAATAAAAACATGGTAAAAAGTATTTTATTAATACATAGAATTGTCAAGTTTATATGATTCACAGAAAATTTAAAAACGTGGTACATAAAAAGTTCTTTTTATCTTGTAATTATTAGCCCTTTTGATGTATTGTAAATTTAAAAAAAACTTTGAAAAATAAATTTCCTTAAACTTCTACTTGTGAAATCTTAAAGAACAATTGCTATTTAAAAGCAGGATGTTTTTTTAAATGAGCTTTCCTCGAAAATTTAAGGCTGGTTTCGACTCACAATATTAATTACAGACGAACCTGTTATAACGACTACAAGATGATCAATGACGATGAAGATGGATGACGGTTGATTTTGTTTAGCTGAAAGAAAATGAACTGTAGTGAAAAGGACTATTTCAGAGTCTCTGAGTGAACCTATCGTTTCTCTTTTCCTAAAGCATGAGACTTTAAAAAAAAATTTCAAAATATATCCGAATACCATCCTACACAACTAAACATGCTTCCTTGATTTCACAATTTACTTCCCTTAAGAACTAATATTTAAAAACTATAAAAGGAAGACAAAATAAATATTTCATCTAAATCATTGATTCGTGTTTCAGTTGCATTTCCTACGTGTGTTTAAATATGCATGTTACGACATTTCATGTCATGTAATTGTCAGTGCTAAATAAACATTCATTCGAGATTTTTATTTTTTGAAAGTGGCAACCTTTAAGATGTCAAGCTTTTGAGAAAGATAAATGTCTTGCTCGTCAGTTCTTTGTATTTGAAGAAAATTGCTGACCTACTGTAAAAAACGATGCTGTCTTCCGCTTTTGAAGTTTAAATACATTTGAATAAATAAATAAATAAAGGCGTGCGTTTAGAAGGAAATTTTAGTTCTTTAAATTTAGCATCAAAATACATTTCTTTGTCTAACTTTATAAATATTACGGCTTGGGAAAGAGTGGTGATTTTTTTTTCGGAGAATTTTAACACGTTCACCCGCTGTTTGACATTGTAATTCATCGACTTCCTTCCTATAAGATGGACAAAAAAGAATTTGTAAATTGAAAACCTGTTTTCATTTTAGAAGTTCTATCCATTTGTTTGAATTTAAGAGCTTTAAAATGGGGCCATATCTGAACACCAGAGCCAAAAGAAATAAATACATAGTTTTGCTTGGTAATGGCCTGCGGAATTTATTTCTCACTTCCTTTTATTACGTTAGTAATCGAGAAGTTATGCAAATTAAGGAAAATAATTCGGAGATCGATTACTGCTGCTTTATTAAAAATTTCCTGTCCGATTAATCATATTATTCTCCCTAATTTACATTAGAAACAAATAGGGAATTTGACTCAAGAAATCTTATTCATCTGCCGGTCGATTAAAAGAAGTTACTTTGTTGACTGTCTGATAGTAAATCAACACAATTAAAATTGAAAATCCTAAACATTAATTTTAATGATCAAGAAACTGTTTTCAGTATGTCGGAATATTCCCTTTAAATTCGAGTGCAAATTTGAAATCTCTGTGTATGACATCTTTATGTCGCTGTATTTAACGATAATTTATTGTTACCGTTCGTCTGTTCCAAAAATAGAAAATTTTACCGTTTGGGTATTTTGAAATCGAAAAAATTCTGATTATTTTCTTTGACTGTACATTAAACTTTCGTAATGATTAATCCATCTATGTTTAAGGCCCTATTCACACTGTTTTCCGAAGCGCAGCGTTGCGTTTCTACATTAGCAACGAGATTGTTGATATGGTTTGTGATTGGTTGACATATCACGTGGTCATTGGGTTAGCTACTGTGATTATGTTTCTACATTAGCAACGAGATTGTTGATAGGGTTTGTGACTGGTTGACATATCACGTGGTCATTGGGTTAGGTACTGTGATTACGTTTCTACATTAGCAACGAGATTGTTGATAGGGTTTGTGACTGGTTGACATATCATGCGGTCATTGGGTTAGGTACTGTGGTTGGTTAAAATTTTTATCACTGACGCTACGCTCCGTTTCGGAAGCAACTTGAACAAGGCCTAATTGCATGTCATTTACAAAGTTTAAAAATACGTCGTAATAACTTAAGAACCTAAGGAAACATGGTACTCAACTATGTGATAATTTTGATATGGCTAATTTGTGCATTACGAAATAGGATTAATTTTTCTGTTTTATATTTAAGGAAAAGTGTTACTTTTGTACACTCTAACTAGCACTTTATAATTTTATTTGATATTTTGTCGAATCCGCAACGAGCAACCCCTACACATCTAGAAAACCAATTTAATTTAAGAAAAATTTCATCGAATTTCCCTGACATTTGACGATGATATCAAATAAATTGTCGGAAATTTAGAACTATTTTAGCATATAACTACACACAGATAATTACTGTAATGTCTAAAAAGCGATAGAAAATGTTAATTCTTTTCAACGTTTACATGCATCAATATACTTACATGGGGTATGTCTTCAACATTTCCAACCCATGGTTTGCCAGGAGACCATCCGGGGCCTTTGAATATGACGGACAGTTTATTGCCGATCGTATCGTATTCCCAGAATTTATTCCAGATGTGAATAAAATGGCGGGTCTGAAAGGAAAAATGGAATTAATTTTGAGAAAACCAGAGAATCATAAAATATGCTTCGTGGGATTCCCCAACCAATTTATCTGTTTGTGAAAATGATTTAGAGCAACATTTTAAAGTGATAATGTGGAAAAAGCCACTTAGGGTGGGTGTCCCAAATATCGCCTAGTCGTGTTTCTAAAGTATGATTCGCGCTATGTATGAGAAAATGCAATAACTTCCCAGTTCTGGGTTTGTAATAGCAGCGGCGATAGCGACAACGCTGTTATCACTGATAACAGAAACTATATGGCGTCTGAAGTTGTTTTGGCTGTTGTCTTCGTAAACTTTGGCTCCAAAGAATCAGAATCCAGTGAATGACCAGGTAGGTGCAACCAAATTCTAATTTTGCTTATACCATTTGAAAGTGCATTAAACAGAGACTTTGCGAGCAACGCCTTTTAACAGGTGCTCCTAATTTCGCCTGGTAGGCGGTAAGAGGAACAGAGGTAGGCGATATTAGGAACCGCACTGGAAATTTCACTGGAAATTTCAATTTTTCCAATTTATCTACATAAGTTAAACTGGCACTGGCTTTGGAGCTGGTTGATCTCAGGATACCAAAAGAAATAGTTCTCAGGGATGTTCTTTAAGTTTCCAGCCTAATCAGAAACTAAAAAGTGGATGAAATGTCGAAAAAAAGTTAGAGTATGCGATATTTGGGACACCTACCCTATTCATATAACTTGTTTGACTACGTAATAACAGAGTAATTTGTAATAAGTCATTGCATATGTATATGATATGATTGCGTATGTTATGATTTTTTTAATGAAGTAGAAAAATAATATAACATTGGAGAAAAGATATTCAAAACGAGACTTAACAAGGACATCTTAACTGGACAAAACACTACGCATAATTCAAAAGATTTTTCGTTCGAGTCCCGCGTCTCCGGCAGCCGGTGGGTACAACTGCTATATGACAATTTTTATCAGTTATTGTTTTAAAAAAAAAGCCTGTACAAATCCCCTCCCTGCATTTAAAGGATACACGGCCCGTTATGCAGACAAAGAGAGTTAACGCCCGTTTTCGTTGCCGGATGCACAACCCACAACGAGCGTTGCAAAACACTCTCTTCGCAACTCTGCCGCCGTGTTTGGCTTCTTTTGTTTTCACGAGAGGGTGCGACTCGTGAAGTAGCCGCGTTTCGATTGAGCGGCTCGTTATTGACAAGGCGGCGATGATGCCACGGCTCATTTCACCTGTATGTACAGCGGGTTGAACGACTTCATCTGCGTCGTCACTCCGTACAGGGGTCTCTCCTTGAGGTCCTCCGCCTCGAACGTGCCGAACAGCCGGTCCCAGATGATCAGGAAGCCTCCGAAATTCTTGTCGATGTAGCGCCTGTTCCTGCCTGCAAAGAGGATGCACTGCGTTAATTTGGGTTTTCACTGCGGGCAAAACACTGCAGTCAATAGTTTAAACAAAATTACCTACAATATTGATGAGGCGCATACCTATATATATATATATATATATATATATATATATATATATATATATATATACATACATATACATATATATACATATACATATATATATATATATATTATATATATATATATATATATATATATATATATATATATATATATATATATATATATATATATATATATATATATATATATATATATATATATATA